>OY728158.1:665956306-667173850 GCA_963277665.1 Viscum album | reverse complement strand
TTATATAATTACAAATAATTTCCAATAAATACAACATTGGATTGTGTATGTCAGTATAAAAAATTTTATCTTAAATAATTGACATAAATGACTAAAATCCATTAAAATTTACTACATATCAATTTCATTGAAAAAATAATTATACCTCCCAATTTAATAATGGGACTAAAAATTCAATGAGACAAAAATTTAACAAATAAATATTATGTAAAAATACCTCTAACTTATAATATTATAGTGAGGTAAACTAGGAAAATTAAAATTATAATTTGTAATGGATGGTCCAAAAATATTAGAAATAATCAATTGTGCCAAAAAATAAATCATATATATAACAACCCATACTTTACATATATTGTTAATACTTCAAAATTGAAGCATACTTTTTACAACATGTAACAAAACCACGAAAGGACCGTATAGGTATAGTGTCTTTAGAAACTGGGAAACATAAACAACTTGTTCATAAAGCGTCTACACTATCTCCCATTTATTTCATCATATCTATAGTCCCTTTTGGCATATCTTACTTAATAACCTTATTCCAGACCGGGGGAAAGAAAACATACAAAAGGGTGAGCTCAAATGCTCAGTAAGGGTAATCAAAAGAAATATCAATCATATCATATACATAAGCACATAACTTTTGGAAATCTTAACCTGCAAAAGAGATCATAATTTCATAACATGGGATAAATCATGGAAGTGAAATGTAATCACAATAATCATAACATAAAACATGAAACTTTGTGGCATACACACATAATCATACAGAATCATTTCTTATTAGTCAAGGCTCATGGACAAGACTATCTTAGTGGACAAGGTCCCTTTCGGAACCGAGTTCACTCCTCATTTCTGTCCGGTTTCACTGAACCGGTATAACCTACCGTTCTATCCATGTCTATCTCATGAGATATAAAATCTTTACCTAATGCATTGGAGGGAGATATAGGTCCCACCCATCTCATAATGATACCATTCTTATGTGTGCCACAAAATCAGGAACCATACATCATAGCATAACCCATGTAATAAAAATGGGAATCTTAAACATCGTGACATCATAAAACAATTCATATAAGATAAAGGAATTCATAAAAATATAATTCCATCAAAACATAATCAAATAAATTTAATAATAGGGATAGAAATAGAACCCTTTATTATTTTAGATGGAAACTAATTTTGATAAAACACTTGAACTCCATTCTTGAGGAAAATATCCTTGCTACTTCAAAAAAATTTCCTTTCTTAACATGTCATACAATTTTAAACTAAAAGAAGTTGACTATAAGTAAACATGAAAACTTGTAAAGGAATCTTCTTGGAAATAATGTTTTAAACATCCATTCATGCCGTATAAGTTAAAAAAACATTCTTCTCGTACTTTTGTCAGAAAAGTCAAAAAGTACCTCGTACGAAAAACGACAAAAGATTCCTTTCATATCTTTTACTAAAAACTCACCGAAGTGTAAAATAGGATTTAAACAATTTTAATTGAATGGAAACAATATTACATATTGAGGAAACATGGATGTGGATGATAAAATACACCCCTGTAAATACCAAAGTATAAATAATCTCAGATAAAAATGAGATTGTGATATTTCCCTTACCATAGGCCTGTTTTGCTTCGTAAGTGTCTGAACCTCCTGTATAATGATTTAAATAATGTTATTGACTTATTCCAGAATCATACTTATTTTTATGATATCATATATGGTCATATTGTTAACTTCTTAGTAGTAATATTTCATTACTACTTGTTATTCAGGTGTTTATAACTTTTTTGTTCTTATGCGTGTCTTGTCGAATAAATTCTTATTCTTCTCTTTAGGTTATAGATACCTCATTTACAGAATTGTATTAGTGTAATATATATCATATTAATTCATTAAATTCATTTATATAATCATTATGAAATGAAGATCATGTAGAACGAGTCGCATCACATCGTGGAGACGGTATTCCGTACGTACGCACGAGTGATGATATCATTCCTATGATCGTGGAATTGTATTGGAGTGTACGTATACTATTTAAGAATCATTATTACTTCATAATAGTCATATATAGTCATTATTTACACCATTATACCCATCCAAGTAAGGTGGTGGTGGAAAATAGATTACACCACGGCGTGGAGACGGTATTCCGTACGTACGCACGTGCGGTGATTTATTTTTCTGTAGGATGGATAGATGGTGAAATAGGGTTGTTTCATACTTATAATAACATATCAGTATATTATTAATACTGATTTTATTACTTAATAATGAAACAATCAAATAAGAATAAGTGGAAGAAGAAATAAAGATGAAAGAATCGGTAACGGACATTACCTCTTCTTTGAATTGCTTCTTTGAGAACTTCTTTTAGGGCAATAAAATTGGTCTTTGAAGACGACAAGGACCTCTAGGATGTCTCTAGGGAAGTGGAGCGGAGGAATTGGCTTGGGTTGGATGAGCGTGAAGGCTCAAAGTGGTGTGAGGAAGAGGGGGAGGAGGTGCCCTTTTATAAGGGAGGAGAGGGGCACCTTTGGGAAAACTAAAAATATTATTTTATTATAAAGTCAAGTTCAGTTCTAAATACCTCCAAATTGATGTATTTCGAAGCTAAGGTGGGGATGTGTCGAAATAATCTCATCCAATAGAATTTATACATGTTTAGGTTCCTATTTTAAACTTATCATTTAGATTTAACATTAAGTTAAATAAGTTTACTTTTACCGTGTCTTCTTGTGTTCTTATACTATAAGGTTAATAAACATACTATAAGTAGCCAAACGAACCCAAAGTTGTTTATTATTAATATATATAATCTTATCTATGTAATTTGGCTGAACCATTGATTTTTAGGAATAAAATAACAATTACTAATATAACATTTGTTTTAAAAACTATTTTATGTCAATTTTGACACTATTTAGTAATTGATTTTTGTGAAAATCATAACAGAATTATTATTTCGAACCAAGTTAATTAAATCAATACTAACATGTCTATTAACCTAGAAAATTAGTGTAATTCATAAAAAGTCTCAAATTACATTTATTTTGGTGTTTATAACATCAATTATGTCAATATTTTATTAATAAAATAATTACTGCATCATCATTGTGTCATAAATAAATTAAATTATTTAATGTCTAAAAATTACAAATAAAATATCATTATGTAGGAAATATTTTTAGATTTCTAATGAATATTTATAGTCGAATTTATATTATGTATAACCTTATATTAATAATTATTTACTTATTAAACTTTGATTTTAACTATTTTAACCCTTCTTTAAATAAATTAATAATAAATGACCTAATCTAATCCAAGTGGGCCTAAATGGTCATATTTTATTCCTAAGTTTGTTTTTGGTCGAATTACACTTATCCAATAGAATTAGTACATGTGTCAGGGTAATAATAATATCATCTTTACCCTTAATTACCCTATTTACTTTTAACCGTGGTAAAAAAAGTAAAAAGTTACTATTCACCAAAAATTATTTTCATCACATTAAACCACATTTTAGTCCTTGATATTAACCGTGTCTCTCAGATTTTTGAAATTCCACTCACAAAAGCGGTAAAATTATGTTTTATGAAAAATTCAGTTTTTTAACTACCACTTAGTGGTTTCACTATTCATCAAAAATTGAAAGTTTTCAGAAAAATACCAAAATTCCACCCTAGGCTAATTTCGATATTCCGAATCCAAAAATGAAGTCCATTTTGAAAAATAAAATTTATAAAATTTCAAAAAGTGGTTATTACTATTCATACCTGCTAGTTTTAATAATATTTTAATAGCATATCGTTGTTTAGTGAAACTCGGTATTGCGTACGACGCAAGCTATCGAGGAAGGCCGCGATTCGTGTAATGCAATCCAAGCAAGTGTTGTGTAGAAAAAGATTCCTTTGATGATTTATATAACATAAAAGTCTCAGGTGTTACATTCTACCCCCCTTAAAATGATTTTCGTCCTCGAAATTCATCACTTTGTAACCAATAGATGAGGATACCTCTCCCTCATCATATCCTCAAGCTCCCATGTAGCTTCTTTTTATTGGTGGTTCCTCCATAAAACTTTCACCAATCGAGTGGTCTTGTTTCGTAGGACTTTTTTGCTACGATCCAGAATCTCTATCGGTTGTTCTTCATAAGAAAGATCTTGCTCCAGTGGTACAACTTCTGAGCTGAGTACATGTGAAGGATCAGGTATGTACTTTCTCAGGAGAGATACATGGAACACATCGTGAACTTGAGAGAGATTCGATGGAAGTGCCAATCGGTAAGCTACCTTCCCAACACGATCCAGTATTTCGAAAGGACCAATATATCTAGGGCTCAACTTCCCCTTCTTTCCAAATCTCATAACCCTCTTTCAGGGAGATATTCGTAAGAACACTTTATCACCCACTTCAAACTCTAGGTCTTTTCTTCAGTTGTCGGCATAACTTTTCTGTCGACTCTGAGCTGCTCTTATGTGTTATTGAATAGATCTGACCTTTTCTATCATTTCATCAACGAGATCATGTCCTAATAGCTTTTTTCCCAACTTCATCCCAGCAAGTTGGAGTCCTGCATTTCTTTCCATAGAGAGCTTCATAAGGAGCCATCTGAATACTGGAGTGAAAGCTATTATTATAAGAAACTTCCACCAAAGGTAGTTGTTGATCCCAAGAACCTTTGAAATACATAGAGCAGGATCTCAACATATCTTCTAGTGTTTGAATTGTTCTCTCAGACTGACCGTCTGTCTGAGGATGATAAGCAGTGCTGAAACTCAACTCTGTATCCAGAGTATGCTGAAGACTTCGCCAGAACTTTGAGGTAAATCTTGGATCCCGATCAGATATACAAGAAAGTGGTACTCCATGAAATCTTACCACTTCCTTTACATATATCCTGGCAAGCTGATCCAGAGAGAAATCCTCTCTAACAGCAATGAAGAGTGCAGACTTTGTAAGATGATCAACTATGACCTAGATAGCATTATTGCCTTTGGATGTTTTAGGAATTCCTATGACAAAGTCCATAGTGATGTTTTCCCATTTCCATTCAGGTATGGGTAATGGTTGTAACATCCCCTTAGACTTCTGTCTCTCAGCTTTAACTTGTTGACAAACCATGCATGGAGAGACAAATTCAGCAACATCTCTTTTCATGCCATCCCACCAGAAGTACTATTTCAGGTCCCTATACATCTTCATGCTTCCAGGATGAATAGAGAATGAAGAACTATGAGCCTCATCCAGCAGCTCCTTCTTTAATTAGGGGATGGGAGGAACACAAACCTGATTCCTGAACTTTATTATCCCATCACAATCAAGGTTGAATTCCAGACCATTTCTAACCTTCTTTTGTAACTCGACATCTTCTTTCTGCGCCTCTTTAATCATCACATGTATAGATGGTTGAACATTCATTTGAGAAAGATAAGATTTTCCCCTTCCATTATAATTCCAAGATCCATCCTTTTTAAATCCATAAATATTGGATCTTTTGTGATCCTCATCATGGATAAACTAGCATGGTCTTGTCGACTTAATGCATCTGCCACCTTGTTTGCATTCCCAAGGTTGTAATGGATTGAGTAGTCATAATCATTAATCAGCTCCAACCATCTTCTTTGACGCATATTCATCTCCTTTTGTGTGAAAATATACTTTAAACTTTTATGATCAGTATAAATATCACACCTTTCACCATAAAGGTAATGCCTCCAAATCTATAATGCAAATATTACCGCAACTAACTTCAAATCATGTGTTGGGTAATTTTGCTCATGGATTTCCAACTGTCGTGAGGCATAAGCTATCACCATATCATTCTGCATAAGAACACACTCCAATCCCTTCTTGGATGCATCACTATAGATCACAAACCTTTCTCCACTACAAGGCAGTGTGAGCACAGGTGCACTGGATGACCTTCTTTTCAACTCCTTGAAATTCTCTTCACATTCCCCTGTCCAGACAAACATAACTCCTTTCCGAGTCAACTTGGTGAGTGGATTAGATAATCATGAAAAATCTTTCACAAAATGTCGATAATATCCAGCCAAACCAAGAAAACATCGGATCTCAGTTATTGTTGTTGGTCTCGACCATCTTTCGATAACTTCTGTTTTTGTTGGATCCACAGATATCCCCTATTTTGAGATTATGTGACCCAAAAATGCAATTTTTTGAAGCCAAATTCACACTTGGTAAATTTGGCATAAAGATTCTCCTTTATCAGGGTCTTCAATATAATTCTCAAGTGATCTTCATGTTCTTCCTTGCACTTTGAATAGACAAGAATATCGTCTATAGAGACTACCAAAAATTGATCAAGATAGTCTCTAAAGACTCTATTCATCAGATCCATGAAGATAGCAGGGGCATTAGTAAGACTAAATGGCATCACTATAAATTCATAGTGTCCATACCTTGTACAGAAAGCCATCTTTGGTATATCCTCCCTTTTGACCCTTAATTGATGATACCCTGAACGAAGATCAATCTTGGAAAAGTATTGAGCTCAGCGTAGTTGGTCAAATAAGTCATCAATCCGTGGGAGAGGATATTTGTTCTTGATAGAGATCTTGTTAAGTTCTCGATAATCAATGGATAGTCTCATGGATCCATCTTTCTTCTTAACAAATAGAACAGGTGCTTCCAAAGGTGACGCACTAGGGCGTATGAATCCCTTATCATGTTTCTCTTGGAGTTTCTTCTTCCATTCCCGCAACACAATTGGGGCCATTCTATAAGGTGTCTTTGAAATAGGCAAAGCACCCGGTACGAGTTCTATTGAGAACTCAACTTCACAATTTTGTGGAAGTCCCGATAATTCCTCTGGAAAGACATCATCAAACTCCCGTACAATGGTTATATTCTTAATCATGAGTTTCTCACCAACCATTTGAGATAAATAACCTTCATTTAGTGTAATCAAGACCCATAAGATGGAAGAAATTTCCACTGGAAGGTTATGTTCATCCTTGCATTGATAGAAAATCATAGATTGATCTGGAATATGAAATGTGACTTCCCTTTTTGGCAATTGATATGAGCTCCATATAATGAAAGTCAATCCATGCCAAGAATCACATCAAATTCCACTATAGGAAGGAACACAAGATTTGCAGGAAGCACTTTCCCACAGACTTTGATCGGAGAAGAATTATAAACTTTTGATGCAACTGTTGTGCCATTAGGTGTTGTCACATCTAACTAAACATCTAATTGTTGAGGTAATATGGTGATACCCTTAGAAAATTATTCAGAAATAAAAGAGTGGGTGGATCTAGAATCAAATAAAACATTTGCTACTTTAGAGGGGATTTTAAGTGTACCTTTCACCACATCGTTATCATACTCCACATCACTGATAGAAATTGCATTTGAATTTCCTTTGTGTTTAGCCTTAATAGTTTGTTGACGTCGACCATCATCATCAACCCTTGGATTAGGGCATTTATTGGCATAATGTCCCATCTCCTTGCACTTGAAGCATTGAAGTGTAGTAGGTTCATTCTGTGTATCCCTTCTATTGTTTGCTTCATTAGACATCATCTACCCATCATCACGGCATTCAAATCCCCGATGACCTTCCTTTCCACATTTGAAACATTTACTTGTCCCTTTAAGACAACTCCCTCCATGTTTCTTTCCACATCTTGAGCATAAGGGAAAGCTCATCTTCTTTTTAGTGTGCTCTTTAGATTTTCCATTGAATTCCATTTTCCTCTTCTTATCAAACACATATGACTGATGGGTTACTCCAATCTCCATCTCGACTTTGAGAGCACATCGAACGATTTCCTCGTAGCTATTGAAGTCCCTTATGGCTAACGCCCTTCGAAGACATGGTTTTAAGCCACTAAAGAATCGATCGATCTTACTCTCAGGTTGGATAATAATACCAGAAGCGTACCTTGCAAGTCTTGTAAAATTTGCTTCATAGGTACCAACAGATTCATCATCCATTTGCTTCAGTTCAAGAAACTCTTTCTCCATCTTTGTTCGTAGAATATGAGGGAAGTACTTATTGAAAAATAAGTTCTTGAACTCGTCCCATTCCATGGACTCAAATTCATCCCTTTGCCTCGTATTCTTAATAATATTCCACCATTGATCAACATCTCCTTCCAAACGATACACTGCTAGGATGAATTTATCATGTTTAGAACATTGAAGAACTGAAAATATCTTTTCAATATTTCTAATCCATTGTTCAGCAACTAATGGATCAGTAGACCCGCTGAAAGAAGGTGGACGCTGCCTCATGAAGGATTCAACAGAATGTTGCTCCTTCCTTTGCTTGTTTGGAAGCCCTGCATGATTCATAGCTTGAGAAATTTGTGTGACCATGGCTACAAGATTTTGAATTCCAGCTCCCATAACGTTTGGTTGCTCAGGGGGACAATCATTGCACTGCCCATCGCATTCTGCATTAACATGATTCCTTCGGGTTCCATCCATTGACTAAAACCAAGAAGAATAGTGTGAGCAACACTAATTATAATAAGAAAACCACATAATCAAGAATAAAGTTTCACACATAAGGTCTTATCCTAGGTTATTCATGGCCATTTCTAAAACACTAAGATTGTGTTCTATGCTTAGACTTATCCTTAGGGTTCTTACTAAGGCTTTTGCATCCTAGCCTCCAAAGGTTGACTATACCTTTCCTATGATACAACCTATAATGACCCATACTTTACATACATTGTTAATACTTCAAAATTGAATCATACTTGTTACAACATATAACAAAACCACAAAAGGACTGTATAGGTATAGTGTCTTTAGAAACTGGGAAACATAAACAACTGGTTCATAAAGCGTCTACACTATCTCCCATTTATTTCATCATATCTATAGTCCCTTTTCGCATATCTTACTTAATAACCTTCTTCCTGACCTGGGGAAAGAAAAAATACAAAAGGGTGAGCTCAAATTCTCAGTAAGGGTAAAAAAAAGAAATATCAATAACATCATATACATAAGCACATAACTTTTGGAAATCTTAACCTACAAAAGAGATCATAATTTCATAACATGGGATAAATCATGGCAGTGAAATGTAATCACAATAATCATAACTTAAAACATGAAACATTGTGTCATACACACATAATCATAGAGAAACATTTCTTATTAGTCAAGGCTCATGGCCAAGACTATCTTAGTGGACAAAGTCCCTTTCCGAACTGAGTTCACTCCTCATTTCAGTCCTATTTCACTAAACCGGTATAACCTACTGTTCCAGCCATGTCTATATCATGTTATATAAAATCTTTTCCCAATGCATTGGAGGGATATATAGGTCCCACCCATCTCATAATGATACCATTCTTATGTGTGCCACAAAATCAGAAACCATACATCATAGCATAACCCATGTAATAAAAATGGGAATCTTAAACATCGTGACATCATATAACAAATCATATAAGATAAAGGAATTAATAAAAATATAATTCCATCACAACATAATCAAATCAATGTAATAATAGGGATAGAAACAGAACCCTTTATTATCTTAGATGGAAAATAATTTTGATAAAACACTTGAACTCCATTCTTGAGGAAAATATCCTTTCTACTTCAAAAACATTTTCCTTTCATAACATGTCACACAATTTTAAACTAAAAGAAGTTGATTAAAAGTAAACTTGAAAACATGTAAACTAATATTCTTGGAAATAATGTTTTAAAAATCCATTCATTCCTTATAAGTTAAGAAAAACGTTCTTCTCGTACTTTTTTCGGAAAAGTCAAAAAGTACCTCGTACGAAAAACGACAAAAGATTCCTTTCATATCATTTAATAAAAACTCACTGAACGGTAAAATAGGATTTAAACAATTTTAGGTGAATGGAAATAATATTACATATTTAGTAAACATGTATGTCAATGATAAAATACACCCCATTAAATACCAAAGTATAAACAATCTCGGAAAAAAAATGAAATTGTGATATTTCCCTTACCTTAGGTACTTTTTTCTTCGTAAGTGTCCGAACCTCCAGTATAATGATTTAAATAATGTTATTGACTTATTCCAGAATCATAATTATTTTTATGATATCATATATGGTCATATTCTTAGCTTCTTAGTAGTAACATTTCATTGCTACTTGTTATTCGGGTGTTTATAACTTTTTGTTCTTATGCGTGTCTTGTCGAATAAATTCTTATTCTTCTCTTTAGGTTATAGATAACTCTTTTACATAATGGTATTAGTGTAATATATATCATATTCATTCATTCAATTCATTTATATAATCATTATGAAATGAAGATCATGTAGAACGAGTCGCATCACATCGTGGAGACGGTATTCCGTACGTACGCACGAGTGATGATATCGTTCCTATGATCGTCGAATTGTATTGGAGTGTATGTATACTATTTCAGAATCAGTATTACTTTATAATAGTCATATATAGTCATTATTTAAACCATTATACCCAACCAAGTAAGGAGGTGGTGGAAAATAGATTACACCACGACGTGGAGACGGTATTCCGTACGTACGCACGCGCGGTGATTTCTTTTTCTGTAGGATGGATAGATGGTGAAATAGGGTTGTTTCATACATATAATAACATATCATGATATGATTGTTACTGATGTTATTAATTTATAATGATACAACAAAAGAAGAATAAATGGAAGAAGAAATAAAGATGAAAGAATCGGTAACGGACATTACCTCTTCTTTAAAGTGCTTCTTTGAGAACTTCTTTTAGAGCACTAAAATTGGTCTTTGAAGAAGACCAGGACCTCTAGGATGTCTCTAGGGAAGTGGAGTGGAGGAATTGTAAGGGGTTGGCCGAGCTTGAAGGCTCAAAGTGGTGTGAGGAAGAGGGAGAGGAGGTGCCCTTTTATAAGGGAGGAGAGGAGCACCTTTGGGAAAACTAAAAATATTATTTTATTATAAAGTCAAGTTCGGTTTAAAATAGCTCCAAATTGATGTAGGTCTAAGCTAAGATGGGGATGGGTCGAAATACTCTCATCCAATATATTTTAGACAAGTTTAGGTTCCTATTCTAACCTTATCATTTAGATTTAACATTAAGTTAAATAAGTTTACTTTTACCGTGTCTTCTTGTGTTCTTATACTATAAGGTTAATAAACTTACTATAAGCAGCCAAACGAACCCCAAGTTGTTTATAATTAATATATATAACCTTATCGAATTCATTTGTCCGATCCATAGATTTTTAGGAATAAAATAACAATTACTAATATAATATTTTTTTTAAAAACTATTTTATTTCAATTTTGACACTATTTAGTAATTGATTTTTGTGAAAATCATAACAGAATTATTAATTAGAACAAAGTTAATTAAATCAATAATAACATGTCATATTAACCTATAAAATTAGTGGAATTCATAAAAAGTCTCAAATTACATTTATTTTGGTGTTTATAACATCAATAATGTCAATATTTCATTAATAAAATAATTACTGTATCATCATTGTGTCGTAAATAAATTAAATTATTTAATGTCTAAAAATTACAACTAAAATATCACTATGTAGGAAATATTTTTGGATTTCTAATTAATATTTATAGTCGAATTTATCTTATGTATAAACTTATATTAAAAATTATTTACTTATTAAACATTGATTTTAACTATTTTAACCCTTCTTTAAATAAATTAATAATATATGTCCTAATCTAATCCAAGTTGGCCTAAATGGTCATATTATATTCCTAAGTTTGTTTTTGGTCGAATTACACTTATCCAATAGAATTTGGACATGTGTTATGGTAATAATAATATCATCTTTACCTTTAATTACCCTATTTACTTTTAACCGTGGAAAAAAAAGTAAATAGTTACTATTTAGCAAAAATTATTTTCATCTCATTGAACCAAATTTTAGTCCATGATATTAACCGTGTCTCTCGAATTTTCTAAATTTCACTCACAAAAGCGGTAAAATTATGTTTTATGAAAAATTCAGTTTTTTAACTACCATTTCGTGGTTTCACTATTCATCAAAAATTGAATGTTTTCAGAAAAATACCAAAATTTCACACTAGGCTAATTTCGATATTCCAAATCCAAAAATGAAGTCCATTTTGAAAAATAAAATTTACAAAATTTGAAAAAGTGGTTATTACTATTCATAACAGCTAGTTTTAATAATATTTTAATAGCATATCGTTGTTTAGTGAAACTCGGTATTGCGTACGACACAAGCTATCGAGGAAGGCCGCGATTCTTGTAAGGAAATCCAAGCAAGTGTTGTGTAGAAAAATATTCCTTTGATGATTTATATAACATAAAAGTCTCAGGTGTTACATTCTACCCCCCTTAAAATGAATTTCACCCTCAAAATTCATCACTTTGTAACAAATAGATGAGGATACCTCTCCCTCATCATATCCTCATGCTCCCATGTAGCTTCTTCTAATTTGTGGTTCCTCCATAAAACTTTCACCAATCGAGTGGTCTTGTTTCGTAGGACTTTTTCACTACGATCCAGAATCTCTATCAGTTGTTCATCATAAGAATGATTTTGCTCCAGCGGTACAACTTCTGAGCTGAGTACATGTGAAGGATCAGGTATGTACTTTCTCAGGAGAGATACATGTAACACATCGTGAACTTGAGAGAGATTCGGTGGAAGTTCCAATCGGTAAGCTACCTTCCCAACACGATCCAGTATTTTGAAAGGACCAATATATCTAGGGCTCAGCTTCCCCTTCTTTCCAAATCTCATAACCCTCTTCCAGGGAGATATTCGTAAGAACACTTTATCACCAACTTCAAACTCTAGGTATTTTTTCGGTTGTCGGCATAACTTTTCTGTCGACTCTGAGCTGCTCTTATGTGTTGTTAAATAGATCTGACCTTTTATGCCATTTAATCAATGAGATCAGGTCCTAATAGCATTATTTCCCCAAGTTCATCCCAACAAGTTGGAGTCCTTCATTTCTTTCGATAGAGTGCTTCATAAGGAGCCATCTGAATACTGGAGTGAAAACTATTATTATAAGAAAATTCCACCAAAGGTAGGTGTTGATACCAACCACCTTTTAAATTCTATAGAGCAAGCTCTCAACATATCTTCTAGGGTTTGAATTGTTCTCTCATACTGACTGTCTGTATGAGGATGCTAAGCAGTGCTAAAACTCAACTCTGTATCCAGAGTATGTTTAAGACTTCTCCAGAACATCGAGGTAAATCTCGGATCCCGATCGGATATACTAGAAAGTGGTACTCCATGCAATCTTACCACTTCCTTTACATATATCCCGACAAGCTGATCCAGAGAGAAATCCTCTTTAATATCAATGAAGTGTGCAGACATTGTAAGACGATCAACTATGACCCAGATAGAATTATTTCCTTTGGATGTTTTAGGAAGTCCTGTGACATAGTCCATAGTGATGTTTTCCCATTTCCATTCGAGTATGGGTAATGGTTGTAACATCCCCTTAGACTTCTGTCTCTCAGCTTTGTCTTGTTGACAAACCAAGCATCGAGAGACAAATTCAGCAACATCTCTTTTCATTCCATCCCACCAGATGTACTCTTTCAGGTCCCTATACATCTTCGTGCTTCTAGGATGAATAGAGAATGAAGAACTATGAGCCTCATCCAGTAGCTCCTTCTTTAATTCAGGGATGGGAGGAACACAAACCCGATTCCTGAACTTTATTATCCCATCACAATCAAGGTTGAATTCAGGAAAGTTTCTCACCTTCTTTTGTAACTCGAAATCTTCTTTCTATGCCTCTTTAATCTTCATATGTATAGATGGTTGAACATTCATTTGAGAAAGATAAGATTTTTCCCCTTCCATTATAATTCCAAGATCCATCCTTTGTAAATCCATAAATATTGGATCTTTTGTGATCCTCATCATGGATAAACTAGCATGGTCTTGTCGACTTAATGCATCTGCCACCTAGTTTGCTTTCCCAGGGTGGTAATGGATTGAGCAGTCATAATCCTTAATCAGCTCCAACCATCTTCTTTGACGCATATTCAGCTCCTTTTGTGTGAAAATATACATTAAACTTTTATGATCAGTATAAATATCACACCTTTCACAATAAATGTAATGCCTCCCAATTTTTAATGCCAAGATTACCACAGCTAACTCCAAATCATGTGTTGGGTAATTTTACTCATTGATTTTCAACTATCGTGAGGCATAAGCTATCACAATATCATTTTGCATAATAACACACCCCAATACCTTTTTGGATGCATAACTATAGATCACAAACCTTTCTCCACTACAAGGCAGTGTGAGCACAGGTGCACTGGATAACCTTCTTTTCTACTCCTTGAAATTCTCTTCACATTTCTCCGTCCAGACAAACGAAACTCCTTTCCGAGTCAACTTGGTGAGTGGATTAGATAATCGTGAAAAATATTTCACAAAACGTCGATAATATCCGGCCAAACCAAGAAAACTTCAAATCTCAGTTACTGTTGTTGGTCTCAACCATCTTTTGATAACCTCTGTTTTTGCTGGATCCACAGATATCCCCTCTTTTGAGATTATGTGACCCAAAAAATGAAACTTTTTGAAGAAAAAATTCACTCTTGGTAAATTTGGTATAAACCTTCTCATTTCTCAGGGTCTTCAATATAATTCTCAAGTGATCTTCATGTTCTTCCTTTCTCTTTGAATAGACAAGAATATCGTCTATAAAGACTACCACAAATTGATCAAGATAGTCTCTAAAGACTCTATTCATCAGATCCATATAGATAGCATGGTAATTAGTAAGACCAAATGGCATCACTATAAATTCATAGTGTCCATACCTTGTACGGAAAGCCGTCTTTGGTATATCCTCCCTTTTGACCCTTAATTGATGATACCCTAAACGAAGATCAATCTTGGAAAATTATTGAGCTCTGTGTAGTTGGTCAAATAAGTCATCAATGCGTGGGAGAGGATATTTGTTCTTGATAGCGATCTTTTTAGGTTCTCGGTAATCAATATAGAGTCTCATTGATCCATCTTTCTTATTAACAAATGGAACGGGTGCTACCCAAGGTGACGCACTAGGGTGTATGAATCCCTTATCAAGATTCTCTTGGAGTTGCTTCTTCAATTCCTCCAAACTCAATTAGGGCCATTCTATATGGTGTCTTTGAAATTGGCAAAGCACCCGGTACGAGTTCGATTGAGAACTCAACATCACAATTTGGTGGAAGTCCCGGTAATTCCTCCGGAAAGACATCATCAAACTCCCGTAAAATAGGCATATTCTTAATCGTGAGTCTCTCACCAACCATTTGAGATAAATAACCTTCATTTAGTGGAATCAAGACCCATAAGATGGAAGAAATTTCCACTAGAAGGTTATGTTCATCCTTGCATTGATAGACGATCATATATTAATCTGGAATATGAAATGTGACATCCCTTCTTTGGCAATTGATACGAGCTCCATATAAAGAAATCCAATCCATGCCAAGAATCACATCAAATTCCACTATAGGAAGGATCACAAGATTTGCAGGAAGCACCTTCCCACAAACTTCGATCGGAGAAGAATTATAAACTTTTGATGCAACTGTTGTGGCATTAGGTGTTGTCACAGCTAACTCAACATCTAATTGTTGAGGTAATACGGTGATACCCTTAGAAAATTCTTCAGAAATAAAAGAGTGGGTGGATCCAGAATCAAATAAAAAATTTTCTACTTTAGAGTGGATGGTATGTGTACCTTTCACCACATCGTTATCGTACTCCACATCGCTGATAGAAATTGCACGTGACTTTCCTTTTTCTTTAGCCTTAAGAGTTTTTTGACGTCGACCATCATCATCAACCCTTGGATTGGGCATTTATTGGAATAATGTCCCAGGTCCTTTCACTTGAAACATTGAAGTGTAGTAGGTTCATTCTGTGTATCCCTTCCTTTGTTTGCATCATTAGACATCTTCTTCCCATCATCACGACATTCAAATGCCCGATGACCTTCCTTTCCACATTTGAAACATTTACTTATCCCTTTAAGACAACTCCCTCCATGTTTCTTTCCACACTTTGAGCATAAGGGAAAGATCATCTCCTTTTCAGTGTGCTCTTTAGATTTTTGTTTGAATTCCATTTTCCTCTTCTTATCAAACCCATATGACTGATGGGTTACTCCAATCTCCATCTCGACTTTGAGAGCACATCGAACGATTTCCTCGTAGCTATTGAAGTCCCTTATGGCTAACGCCCTTCGAAGACTTGGTTTTAAGACACTAAAGAATCGATCGATCTTACTCTCAGCTTGGATAATAATACGAGAAGCGTACCTAGAAAGTCTTGTAAAATTTGCTTCATAGGTACCAACAGATTCATCATCCTTTTGCTTCAGTTCAAGAAACTCTTTCTCCATCTTTGTTCGGAGAATACGAGGGAAGTACGTATTGAAAAATAAGTTCTTGAACTCGTCCCATTCCATGGACTCAATTTCATCCCTTTGCCTCGTATTATTAATAAGATTCCACCATTGATCAGCATCTCCTTCCAAACGATACACTGATAGGATGAATTTATCATGTTTAGAACATTGAAGAACTGAAAATATCTTTTTAGTAGTACTAATCCATTGTTCAGCAACTAATGGATCAGTAGACCCGCTGAAAGAAGGTGGACGCTGCCTCATGAAGGATTCAACAGAATGTTGCTCCTTCCTTTGCTCGTTTGGAAGTCCTGCATGATTCATAGCTTGAGAAAGTTGTGCGAGCAAGGCTACAAGATTTTGAATTCCAGCTCCCATAACGTTTGGTTGCTCAGGGGGACAATCATTGCATTTCCCATCGCATTCCGCATTAACACGGTTCCTTCGGGTTCCAGCCGTTGACTAACACCAAGAAGAATAGTGTGAGCAACACTAATTATAATAGGAAAACCACATAATCAAGAATAAAGTTTCACACATAAGATCTTATCCTAGGTTATTCATGGACATTTCTAAAAGACTAATATTGTGTTCTATGCGTAGAATTATCCTTAGGGTTCTTACTAAGGCTTTCACATCCTAGCCTCCAAAGGTTGACTATACCTTTCCTCTCATACCAACTATAATGACCCATACTTTACATACATTGTTAATACTTTAAAATTGAAGGATACTTTTTACAACATATAACAAAACCACGAAAGGACCATATAGGTATAGTGTCTTTAGAAACTGGGAAACATAAACAAATGGTTCATAAAGCCTCTACACTGTCTCCCATTTATTTCATCATATCTCTAGTCCCTTTTGGCATATCTTACTTAATAACCATCTTCCTGACCTGGGGAAAGAAAACATACAAAAGGGTGAGCTCAAATGCTCAGTAAGGGTAAACAAAAGAAATATCAATCACATCATATACATAAGCACATAACTTTTGGAAATCTTAACCTGCAAAAGAGATCATAATTTCATAACATGGGATAAATCATGGCAGTGAAATGTAATCCCAATAATCATAACTTAAAACATGAAACTTTGTGGCATACACACATAATCATAGAGAATCATTTCTTATTAGTAAAGGCTCATGGACAAGACTATCTTAGTGGCCAAAGTCCCTTTCGGAACCGAGTTCACTCCTCATTTCAGTCCTGTTTCACTGAACCAGTATAACCTACCGTTCTAGCCATGTCTATCTCATGAGATATAAAATCTTTACCAAATGCATTGGAGGGAGATATAGGTCCTACCCATCTCATAATGATACCATTCTTATGTGTGCCACAAAATTAGAAACCATACATCATAGCATAACCCATGTAATAAAAATGGGAATCTTAAACATCGTGACATCATAAAACAATTCATATAAGATAAAGGAATTCATAATAATATAATTCCATCACAACATAATCAAATAAATGTAATAATAGCGATAGAAATAGAACCCTTTATTATCTTAAATGGAAAAGAATTTTGATAAAATACTTGAACTCCATTCTTGAGGAAAATATCCTTTCTACGTCAAAAAATATTCCTTTCTTAACATGTCATACAATTTTAGACTAAAAGAAGTTTATTAAAAGTAAACATGAAAACTTGTAAAGGAATCTTCTTGGAAATAATGTTTTAAAAATCCATTCATGCCGTATAAGTTAAAAAAACATTCTTCTCGTACTTTTGTCGGAAAAGTCAAAAAGTACCTCGTACGAAAAACGACAAAATATTCCTTTCATATCTTTTACTAAAAACTCACCGAAGGGTAAAATAGGATTTAAAAAATTGTAGGTGAATGGAAATAATATTACATATTGAGGAAACATGGATGTGGATGATAAAATACACACCAGTAAATACCAAAGTATAAACAATCTCGGATAAAAATGGGATTGTGATATTTCCCATACCTTAGGTCCGTTTTGCTTCGTATGTGTCCGAAACTCCTGTATAATGATTTAAATAATGTTATTGACTTATTCTAGAATCATAATTATTTTTATGATATCATATATGGTCATATTCTTAGCTTCTTAGTATTAATATTTCATTGTTACTTGTTATTCGGGTGTTTATAACTTTTTGTTCTTATGCGTGTCTTGTCGAAGAAATTCTTATTCTTCTCTTTAGGTTATAGATACCTCATTTCCAGAATGGTATTAGTGTAATATATATCATATTAATTCATTCAATTCATTTATATAATCATTATGAAATGAAGATCATGTAGAACGAGTCGCATCATATCGTGGAGATGGTATTCCGTACGTACGAACGAGTGATGATATCATTCCTATGATCGTGGAATTGTATGGGAGTGTATGTATACTATTTCAGAATCAGTATTACTTTATAATAGTCAAATATAGTCATTATTTACACCATTATACCCATCCAAGTAAGGTGGTGGTGGAAAATAGATTACACCATGGCGTGGAGATGGTATTCCGTACGTACGCACGCGCGGTGATTTCATTTTCTGTAGGACGGATAGATGGTGAAATAGTGTTGTTTCATACATATAATAACATATCAGTATATGATTGATACTGATGTTATTACTTCATAATGAAACAACTAAATAAGAATAAGTGGAAGAAGAAATAAAGATCAAAGAATCAGTAACGAACATTACCTCTTCGTTGAAGTGCTTCTTTGAGACCTTCTTTTAGGCCACTAAAATTGTTATTTGAAGAAGACCAGGACCTATAGGATGTATATAGGGAAGTGGAGAGGAGGAATTTTCAGGGGTTGGCTGAGAATGAAGGCTCAAAGTGGTGTGAGGAAGAGGTGGAGGAGGTGCCCTTTTATAAGGGAGGAGAGGGGCACCTTTGGGAAAACTAAAAATATTATTTTATTATAAAATCAAGTTCGGTTTTAAATATCACCAAATTGATGTATTTCGAAGCTAAGGTGGTGATGGGTCGAAATACTCTCATCCAATAGAATTTAGACATGTTTAGATTTATATTGTAACCTTATAATTTATATTTAACATTAAGTTAAATAAGTTTACTTTTACCGTGTCTTCTTGTGTTCTTATACTATAAGGTTAATAAACTTACTATAAGCAGCCAAACGAACCCCAAGTTGTTTATTATTAATATATATAACCTTATCTAAGTCATTTGGCCTAACCATAGATTTTTAGGAATAAAATAACAATTACTAATATAATATTTGTTTTAAAAACTAATTTTTGTCAATTTTGACACTATTTAGTAATTGATTATTGTGAAAATCATAAAAGAATTATTAGTTATAACCATGTTAATTAAATCAATAATAACATGTATTATTAACCTATAAAATTAGTGGAATTCATAAAAAGTCTCAAAATACATTTATTTTTGTGTTTATAACATCAATTATGTCAATATTTCATTAATAAAATAATTACTGCATCATCATTATGTCATAAATAAATTAAATTATTTAATGTTTAAAAATTACAAATAAAATATATTTATGTAGTAAATCGTTGTAGATTTCTAATGAATATTTATAGTCGAATTTATCTTATGTATAACCTTATATTACAAATTATTTACTTATTAAACATTGATTTTAACTATTTTAGCACTTCTTTAAATAAATTAATAATAAATGTCCTAATCTAATCCAAGTGGGCCTAAATGGAAATATTTTATTCCTAAGTATGTTTTTGGTCTAATTACACTTATCAAATTGAATCATGACATGTGTTAGAGTAATAATAATATCATCTTTACCCTTAATTACCCTATTTACTTTTAACCGTGGTAAAAAAAGTAAAATGTTACTATTCACCAAAAATTATTTTAATCTCATTGAACCACATTTTAGTCCTTGATATTAACCGTGTCTCTCGGATTTCGAAATTTCACTCAGAGAAGGGGTAAAATTAAGTTTTATGAAAAATTCAGTTTTTTAACTACCACTTAGTGGTTTCACTATTCATCAAAAATTGAAAGTTTTCAGAAAAATACCAAAATTTTACCCTAGGATAATTTCGATATTACGAATCCAAAAATGAAGTCCATTTTGAAAAATAAAATTTATAAAATTTTGAAAAGTGGTTATTACTATTCATATCGGCTAGTTTTAATAATATTTTAATAGCATATCGTTGTTTAGTGAAACTCGGTATTGCGTACGACGCAAGCTATCGGGGAAGGCCGCGATTCGTGTAAGGAAATCCAAGCATGTGCTGTGTAGAAAAAGATTACTTTGATGATTTATATAACATAAAAGTCTCGGGTGTTACAATATATGATATGATTCTTTGATATAAGTTATTATTGTGTAATACTTGTCCATGTTAGTGGTACATTTAAATTAGATTAATCTAGAATATATGTAATGATGAGCATGAAAATATGTATTAAAACAATTTCAGAAGATGATTTATTCTCAATATGGTTTTCATTTAAATTAGTTATTGATCACATGAATGATATACAATAAATTAATAATTAATATATAATAGTATAATAATTATAATATATTAATATTTATTATCCAACCAGATAAGAATATTTTAATGAAATTTCCTATGACTTTATATTGTTCTCCATAGGATCCCCACCTATCAATACATTCTATTCAAATACAAAATCATATTAAATATGTGTATTAGAAGAATTGGAGACCTACTGGGTACTGGGGAATGTAGTATAAATTCATGATGATGCATCATTGGATTTTAGATTATGTTCACTCTCAGAGTCCTCTAGTCACTCCCTGATATAGAGGAATGCCAAATTGTGAGAAGTAGATTTTATATAATGGGGATTAAGATTTGAATTATTTATCTTCAACATTCAGTTTATCTAGGAGTTATGTGACCGAAATTGGAAAGAATCATATTTAGTTGATGGATATAGAGATTCCAGTGATGCTTCCCTTTCAGAAGACTTTTGGAAATTTTTATTGAATAATGATAGTGGGGGATCTTTTAGTTAGATAATTATAATATTTAAAAAGGATAAATACTAGTAGTATCCATGAGTCTTTCTGAATATCCTTTGTGTTTATTTGGTAGTGGAGGTCTATGGAATTGGGGATTAATTTGAACTAGTTGTTCATCAAAAGATAGAAACATACAAACATAAATTTGTAGAGGAATAATGAATGAGAACTAAAATTCTACAATAACATAATTTTTCTATTAAACATTTATAGTGGATCAGATGTTTAGATTATTTTGATCCATAATTAATCTCATTATATTTATTTTTTACCTGGGCTGTTTCTAGAGAGATGATTCTATCACCGCCACCAGTGACTAAATCTTTGGTGTACTCATTGTCTTATGCATACTAGTCCTTATAAATTCTTAATAGTTCCAATTTAAATGAAAATTATGAATTAAAAATCTCCATAATTCAATGAGATTATAGTGAATGATACATGATGTATAAATTAGACTATTTTTATAAATTCGTAATAACTTATCCACCAATGATTTTTCCTTTAATCTTTTTCACCTGGATATTGACATAGGGAGAAAACAAGCCATACGTGTTAATATTAGTTTGAAAATAACTCGATTATAGAATATCTGTATCTAATTTTATCAAAAATATGAGAGTATAAAATATTTCCTGCAAAATTGATTGATATATTTTAGGATAATTAACAGAGGAGTATTAAGTAGTTTCATGTTGTTTTAATTTATATCATCATCAAATAACATGTAATCCATCAATATAATTGAAATATCCTTCACATATTCCCAATAAAAACAACATATAACTCTATATACTTTTTCTATTAAAAAAACCAGAATTATAAATTAATAGTATTAATATAAACTAAATTATATATAACTTCTAATCATTTCAACTTAATGTAAATAAGATAAATTTCATTCAGTACTCCAGCATCTTCAAGAAAAATATTAAATGTTTTATTGAATAATTCACCTTCAAAAAAAATATTTTTTCCAAATAAATTTACAAAAAGGCCACCATAACATTGGACAATATGTCTTTTGTATAAATTTCTACTTAATATAGTTCTAAATTTGTACAATATAGTTTCTTATAGAATTTCTCAATTTCTAGAAAGGTAACACTATAGGTGGATTTGAGTAATTAATAATGGGGAATTTAATTTTATTAGATGGTTGTGAAATTGATTTGGGTATCTCATATATATAATAAAAATATAATGGTGTATGAGATGATCATGGGGTATGTATGGTATGAGATTATGGTAGAAAAATAAATTTTCCTCCACTTTTTCAAGGGTCATTTTTTTGTGGCAATTTGGTTTATAATGTGGGTTTTGTCTTAAGAGGTTTTTTTATTATGGTATAGTTTAGTGATATGAGAGTTTTAGTTTGGGTTGGGGATGAGTATATATAGGTGGACTGAGTAGATGTGTATGGTCAACACTTCACATACTCGGTGATCAAATCAGTGTAGATGTGTGAGTTGTTTTGGAGGAGGGTTTTAACAGCTAAGAGTATGAATGAAAAGAACTTTCATAGTTCATTCTAGAAGGTTTTGGGATGGAGGTCTATAGAATAGGTAAGGGGAATCATATAAAAAGAATATGGGTGGAAAATATTTGATAAGATAAAATTTATATTGTCTTAGAAGGATCATTAGCTGATAAAAAATGACATGTACAATTTACTGAGATAGATCAATGATTTATCTACAAGATGATATATGACAGATTACAATGTGATTAATTAACTATTCCTGTATTTATATGGCTATTAAATGAATTTATTCCTATACATATGGGTTGAAAATTGGATCATCACTCACAAATTTAGAATTCTAACCATCACCAAAAATGTACCTAGTACGAGTAGATGTTTTTCCATTTGGATGTTCCATAATAATTATATAACCTAGTTTTCTAATCTACTATCCTAAATTAGTTTAGAAGCGTGTAGATAATACTTTCTTCCTAAATAGTGTGGATATATTATTATTCATAAAATCCTATATATTGGATTGAAAATATGTAACAAATTTACATTTCTAATATTTTAGTTTATCAGAGGCTCATTGAATGATTATGTTGTTATAGATTGGGGTACAAAATCTCAAGAACTACAAAATGATCCCCTTTTTATACACCACAGATGTATGGGGTAGTTCATGGATTTCATCACTAACACTAAATTTATCAATGTCCAAAATATGTATGCTATTTCTAAATTACCCCAATGAGAATAAAATCATAATTAATAAATGGTTCACTTTGAGCGTGAAAAATTAATTTTACCATCAAAGCTATCACTCCCACTAAGTTTGTATAATTTATTTATGTATACCCTCATTAGTATAAGAAGGATTAAAATGAACAATGTAGATTATATATAGAACACATCAGTCCTATATATTAATAATCATAACCTAAATGAAATAAAATCATTACCTCAATATAAAAAATTACATTAAAAAAACATAGAACATTAAATTTATTCATCTAATTTAGTGCATTAATTAAGGTTAAGAGTGAATATTACATTGGATACATGGATAAATAATTGAGAAATTATCCTCCATAATTGAGAGCTATAAATTCATTTATTGAGATTATGTTCATTTAATTTGAATTGTACCACCACATCTATTTAAATGTACATAGCCTTTTGTGAAAAATAATGTTTCGTCCGAAATGGCACACACTATATTGAATCATATTCTCTCCAAATAATAAAAAAACCATTAGTAAAAATTTTATTGTATCTGTGGTGTATTTACACCCACTTATTGTTTTAGTTATTCCAACGACTTTTATTTCCATTGTACAATTCATCATCATCTTAAAATTTTATATAGATCACTTAAAATCAAAAAATTATATCAATATATTTCATCTAGTATGAAACATCCACCAGTTAATATTCATTTCCCCGTAAAATAAACTGTGGGGTAGATCAACCTTAATGTTTCACGGTTTCCTATACACAATAAAGATAGAAACATCATTAATGGTGTGTTATTTTCTATTCTACAATCCGAAAAACCTTATTCTTTTTTTTAAAGAAATCCATACATCCTATGATTATTGTTATTTAAAAAAGTAAATTCTTCCATAGGTTTTAAATCCAAACATGTAAATATAATTTTTTATTACATGGGGGAACTAATGATGTAGTGTACACATTATTTCATTAGCACTTATCTGAAGTTATATTTATCAAAATGGGTTCCCTTATCAATAACAAACAGGTTCAAAACCCAAAATTTGGGAAATTTATTCTTATTTAAAAACATAGTAACCACTTCTCAATGTTAATTATATATGATATGTATTTAAAACCATAAAACCATAGTTAATACACATTAAGATGTATGTGTTCCTGAATGTGTTTGGAATGACCCCATGATTTCAATCCCAAAAACATAAAAAGAAACAAAATCCATGACTTTGTGTTTCTATGTCTCATTAATTTTTTGAGTGTTCCACATATATTTACCTTGTCCCTAAAAATCCATAAATCATATTTTTATCTACTGGGTCAAGGGTAATTAAAATGTACTATATTTGTTTTAATCATTTGAGTGTTCTAACCTATGGCAACCACTAGTTGGTGATGAGTATAAAAACACCAAAACACTTCAATTAAAATATTTGGATAAAATATATATATTTAATGATCTCTATATTATTTTAATATAATTTTTTCATCCTATAAATAGTTATAGATATTATATATATCTTATCAAATTTTTATGTAAAAAAACATTAGATAAGAAGTGATATTTCATTATTGATTTTGATGTTAGTGAACTATTATATAGTTGTGAAAACCATAGAATAAAACATATTGTAAATAATCGTTAATTTAATTTCATTCATGCCACACATATTTTGAAACTCCATCCACAGATGATTGTGAGAAACAATATAATAAAACCCACTTTTATCATGATATTGAATAACTTTTTGTTGTGTTAAAATAATCAAATTGAACAAGAAATGTTGGACAACCATTATGCTAATAAAATGTTTATGCATTACATGTTCTATGTAAAAAATAACATTTAATAGAACATTATAGGTTTTAAACATATGTAAAGAAAATACCACCATATGTAACTTATTCTTAATTGTGGATTCTTTAAGATCAAATAATCTATAAATACTACAATTAGTTGAAATATTATATTATTATTATATGATACAAGAGTTATCTCATGTTCTAATAGCATAATTGTCATAGAATACTAGATACATAATATGGTTTTCATAATATACGTGAAAACATAAAATAAATCTTTAAAACATGTTAATATATTTATTTTCCATCATAAAATATCCATGAAAATTACATGTCGTTATCTTCAATGATTTCTTCTAAAATCATAAATAACAAGTCTGGTCTTTGGCACTCAATAAAGAGTAACATATAATAGATTCTATCTTATCGTATCCCAGTATAAATAGTATGAATGAAATAAATGAACTAAATTACTACACTATCAAATGAAGCAATGGAAGTAACATATTTACAATAATAAATAAAATCATGTATAATAAGTAATGTTTTCATCCTAATGGATTTTAAAATACTTGATATAATAAATATTTTTTCGATGCCTTGTGCTAAATATTAATACATAAATGGGTTTGTCATGTTTTAGTACAATAAATTTTTTGTCTTTAGAAACCTAATGATGCATTGAGGGGATAACTGTAATAGGACCTTACAATCCCTGAGTTGTTAATATCCATTAACTATTTTGGTAAATAGACATTTCCAAAAATAAACTAAGGATCTGATTAATTTATGATGGATAAAAATAAAAAATTCCAATTTATATATTGGAAATACATAAAAATGTATTTCCCTATTCTGTAGAGAAACATTGAAATATTGAATAGTCTCCTAACAGCAACAAAGAACCTATAGCGTGTTCTTTTAGAGGAAAATGTTTTACTTTATACTTCTCCATTAATTATTTTTGGAAATTAAAAAACAATTTTTGAAATATATATTTTAAAACATTATATTTACCATTTTTTGTATATTTTTGTAAAAAATAATTATTTCATAAAAACAATATAAATTATTTAACGAAAAACATTTAGTAAATTTTATTATTCAATATGAATTATCACATCAATGGTTTTTCTGATATGTAAAACAAAATATTGTTCTGACTAGTGGCTATAATACTATTCTTTCATTCATACTGCAGAAAATTTGTAACCATCATATTCATATTGGAAATAATAAATTTGAAGAATTGTTTCTCTATTTTTTAGATTGTAAATAAATATTGACGTCTATTAAAAAATAAAATATTTATAAAAGGTGTGTTTAAATTTATATCTATTAAGAAGAATATAGAAAATAATATAAATAATACTAAGTAAAGTGTCATCAGAAAAATGAATTATAGCTCATTCTTTACTATCGAGATCATAAATACGATCAATTTGAAATATCAATTTGAAATATAACAAATCCCATTATAAACAACTCAAATATATTAATATTGGTGAGACTACCATAAATATTATTCTATATAATGTGTTAGGAGGTGATTCATTTGCATCTCTAGTCGACTAAAGGTTACTCTACAAGAACATATGGTTCAATAGTATTTTTAATAATTATATGGTTAAATTTGTATGAATTCATTGTGAGGACTTTAAAAAAATGTTTATAGTTATTGTACTATTAAATGTATTCCTTGTAGAGTATGATAGTGAATCATATCCATTATATTTATGGGTCCCATGGCTAAGAAGACATAGGTGACAAGATCATCATGTTAATGGATTTATTGATGTATAAATATATAGTTGGCATAGATCTATTATATTGAGGGATTCTTGGTGATTGGAATATGGAGCCATACTGATAAACCTATTAAGGTATTTTCTAGGAAGGAATGATATACAAAGATACTAGGTATTAAAACCGGTTATATCATATGTAAAGAATTACAACTTCCATAACTCATTAGGTTATAGATTAATTTATTTACAAATACATTAATTCAATATTATGAATATATTAATTCATTTTTATTTTTAATAGAAGATTTAATTTCCCCTATTAAATTAATTTAGAAATTATGGTCTACATTTATCTTTCTTATAAATTTATTATTAAGGAGTTTTTGATAAAAATAATTTTGGTAATCTGACAATATCTGGAGATGATTTCAAGGCTATAATCATCAAAAAATTTCTATGTGTAATATTGTTTTACATGTAAGGTTTTTTGTTTTTTCTTCATTTATATTTTTTAAAATATAATTAACTCCCCCGCTCTTCTATCCATCATCTACTATTACAATGGGATATTTTTCCTAGTAATATGAATTAATTGTTGACATTGTGAGAAAACAATAAAAGAAATTAATTTAGTTCACCATATTTCAAGGGTAGGATTCCAATGAAATTCATGGAAAATCCATCAATTATTTTTATAATGGTTATATGAAATATCCAAATTATATCACCCATGAGTTTCTAGCATGGTGTACTGTCTTAAGACATATCATTGTTAAATTAGTGAAGACTGGGTTAGTAGACAGCCATTCTTTTAAGGGGATATTACCTAAAGGTAGATAAATTTCAAAAAATCATCAAATTTACAGTATCAATAATGTGTTTCAATTTCAATGGAAATCTCACACACAAATAAATTTTTAAAATTATGGATTTTCTATAATTATGACGTCTACGGTAAAATTCCAAATAAAAAATCATTTTAATAATGGTCATCTAATAAATCATAAATTTAAATCAGTAAAAGATTATTCATGATATAATAAATAAAAAATGGAAATATATACACAATATAATTTAAATATGTTATATAATATAAAATATTCCCTATTAAAAATGAATTTTATATTGAAATTCCATTTATTAAATCCTACATTGCTAATTGTTATATTACATATTTTATAAAAAAATAACTATCTTAAAAACATATATTTAAAAATTATTGAAACATATATCATAAAACATCAAATAAAATATTCCTTATATTAAAATCTTTTGTTGTTATCTATTATTAATATTAGGTGAAAGTAATTTTGGTAATTTTCAACTACTTTCATAATTTTTGTGTTGTTAATGATTATTATTCAAAAGAAAATAATTATCATACTATAAAATATTGATGAATTAATGATTTGTAATAATTTATAATTTTATAATTTCATTATAAAAGTGTTTTTTCTCATATATAAATATCAAATTAGTGATGATAATATTTCGATTTTTTGAAATGAATTGATGTTTGTATCTTATATTATTTATTTATTGTAAATAATACAATTTCATATCATGAATTAAAATATTATTTAGTTATATATTTTTTATATAATCATCAATGAAGTTATCATTTGAATATATGATATTAGGTTATAACATTTATCATATAGGTCATTAGATCAACCCAAAAATGAAAACATTATATGTAATGTATTTTTATCAATATAAATGTATTTTTATTTTACATAATATAATAATCATATAAGAATATTTTTTTTATTATTTAATTTTATTTCTTTTTATTTTATTTTGTAGAAATGAAATTTTATGAAAAATAGTAAATATTACATTATGAAGGGTTAGCCTCCACAAACTCACAAGTTATGCATTCATTTTTCATAATGGGAAAGACTCAAGGTAATTAGTGGATTTTCCCAAAATATAAAAAGAATTATATATATTAAAAATATTTAATGAATCATATAATATTTATAATAAATGTTTTCAATGGGAATGAAAATAACTAAATAAAGTTACGCAAAATATTTTACATATGTTAAGAACATGATATTTACATTGGTGGATTCCATAGAAATAGTCACCTTAGGATCAAATTTTTTGGTTAAAATAAATATTAATTGAAAAAAAAATCATGATGACGTAAAAAGGGTTATATTTTCAAGAGTAAACCAATATTTTGGAGTGTTCATAAGGGGATGGGGATATTCCCTATTTGTAATGGTGATAATAATATTCTTATATTTATTTCATTTTAATACAATGATAGTACATTTTCTAGATGTCACAAAGACTCCTAAATAGAAAATAATGGAATGAAGATACATAAATATATATATAATGATCATAAAAACTCAATGGGAGACATGTTTTCAAAAAAAAATTCCTTTTACTCCATTTGGATAACTACTTTTACCATTTTGAATTTTTTCATGGTACATAGTTTTTACCCAAATAGTTTTTATTAAAACATAATAGATAGTATTTAATAAATAAATTTTAAAATTGAATCTTCATTTAAACTCAACATAATCTACATCAATTTTTATATGTCATGACATTTAATTTTTATTTTAACCTTTTAAAATAAAATGGAATTTTTTTAAATGTTTTTTACCAATAAGTTTTCTAAATATTTATTACTGTTAATTAATAAATATATAAGTTTTAATTTATTTTTATATAGAAATAAAAAAATTAGAATCATTATGGATAATAGATTAAGTTATTTTACTAGGTAAAAATTTCACAATGTTTATAAACAATAAATCAATTCAATTGTGTATCCAAAATAACAATACATTACTTTAATCACAATAATTTTATTTTTCCCTGATATTTAAATTGACCTTTTTATATAATATTGAGATGTTGATCAAAATTATAATATCAATTTTTCTATATTTAATTACTAAATTTTATTCGAACTAATTTTTTTAAACTTTGAATAAAAAAATAAGGTAAAACAATTATCATGCATTTCATAAATTCCATAAAGTATTTATTAATATATAATTTCACTCATTAAATAATTTTCTAATGAATAAAATCTATATATTTTTACGTTATACTTACTAAATTATTTGATCATATATTTTATTGATTATAAATAAAAAGAGTATTGTCCAGATTAATCTAGAAACTAATTATTTTGGAAAAATAAAAAATAACCCTAAGATACATATCACATGATTAATACAAATTTTGAAATCATTTTATTAAATAAAAATCCTATATTTTTATAAATTTAATTTTTAGTTATGAAAATATATAAAGGATATTTGGAGAGGTCATTAATTAATATTATTGGAGTGTTATGCTCACTTGTTATTGTAGGGTATCTGATATTACATTATTACAAAAAAATTATTTGATCATCGATATTGGGATATATTTTAACTATATAAAAATTATGTGTATTCATTCCAGGTGTCATATAGGAATTCCCATGTTACTTCATATATATTTTGTTTTCTCCAATAGAAATTCATCAACTAAGTAGTTTCATTTTAGATGACATTCAATATATTTTCAATGATCTGGACATGTTCCTCATTATTAGACATGGAAGGTTCTTACTCTACTACTTAAAATCACAATAATTACACAAGTATGATGTGATTATATTTTATTATGTTTGGCCGCATAGACTTTTGGTATTCTACAACACAATTATTTTTAAAATTTGAATGTACACAATGTACCTAGGGCTTAACATCCCCTTATTACCGAATCATCCAAATCCCTCTCATAAGAAATCTGAAATTAATTGGTGATACCCCACTTGAAATTATAATCCATTCCTCCAAAAAAATTCATGTATATTATATTTATAGTGACCCACTATTGTAACATTATAAATAGGTTTTACATTAAATGTTGTCACATTCATATATTATAGTACAACTATATTTATTTATTTGTCTTATTTACAAAATTGTCTTCTAATTAATTTATTAATATAGATCCATCAAAATTATCAACTGTAAGATTTTATTAAAATAATATTAAACTATAGGTTGATATAGATCCAATTTCCCTATAAAATTCACATGAACATGATAATTTAAAATCATCAAATATAGGAGTAGTTATTTCAAATGACTCATTGTTCTATAGATAAAGGAGGTTATTAAATGTTCCTCCATGTAGAGATCCTACTAAAAAATATTAATGAATGTCAATATAATCCAAGGGTCCTCGTAAGATACAATTGATATATGGTCACCATGAATTGTCAATATTAAGTTTATATATATTTTGGTAAGGTGCTCAAGTGGAATGTATTCCCTTTCTACTAAGGAATTGGAATCCATGATATGGTGGTCCATGAAAACTCATATAACATTATTCTTACATTGATTCTTCGAAAGTCTAGTGGAAATTTTATTTTAATGATGATCCACATATATATATTTATATTCGTATGTTTTATGAATTCCTTGAAATTTTTTCTAAATAGGTGACCAACAATGATAATAAGAATCTTTAAACATATAATACAACATATTGATTCATCCCATCCAACAATAATTGTTGTGTAAAATTATGATACCAATTTTCACTACCATGGTGTATATGAAATTTTCACCATGTGATTCATCATGTAGGGTTCAAATTATGTATGGAAATATCACATAAAATATTCCAAAACATTAACACTCAATCATTATTATTTTTTATTTTTTTTAATTTACCATCGTTAAATTATTTAGTAATCATTTTTAAAACATTTTCTTCCAAAAATGACATTACTATGTTTTCTATAAAAGGTTGTTGACAAATCTCCTATAAAAAGAATGATGAATCTCCTTAAATAAAAATTTACATATACATATTTATAAGAAACCTAAATATATTATCCTTATTAATCCTAATCTTAGCAGATAATCCATCATCCATCCTACTCAATAGATCATTCACCAAATTTTTAATTATAGAGTGGTTGTGTATCAATAAATTATAGTCCTTGCGTTATTTTTTTTCTCATGCTATTATCTTTCAATGATGAAATTTATATATGAATTTTATGGTTCATGCATATGACCCCAAAATCACAAAAGATATAGTTCCTATATATCTTTATAGAAAATACTTTTCCCCAATTGATGTTCATGAGTTGTATAGTTCTATTTGTGGACAATTAATATCATTAATGCATTAGAAGAAACTCTATAATTCTAAAAAAGATGAATCAAACTAGTGTTTCATTCCATAAAAATCTATATAGTATAAATCCCTCCATTATTTATGGTATAATAAATAAGGGTTTATTAATCAAACCCTTCTTAAGATCTTCAAAAGGTAATTCAAATTACGTATACCATATATATTTAACCCCTGGACATGTTTACATTGTTAAAGCACTATCATATCATGAAATATTTGAACAAACCATTGATAATAACCTAATATACCAAAGAAAACTATGTATGTTGGTTATAATAATCTATATTAGATATTATTTGAATTTTATTTTATTGAAGGAATCAAATATAATCCATCTAGGTTGATAAAGATTCCATTAAATGAAACATCAAGGATCTAAAACACACCTTGACAAGATTTAAAATATATTTAATTTAATTATTGTGTCTAAATAATAATTCATTGATGGTTCTCTTACACTATATAGAATTTTAATATTATCATGATATCATAAATTAATACCATTGAAAATATATCTTTATTATCAATTAAATATTTATTCATTATATTTATAAAAACAAAAAGATCGTTATTATGTTTTACGGGAATTATCATAAAGTGATGTTTTTCTTTACCTCAAAATGAATATTATCCATGGTATATGATCCTTCTTGACCATTAAATGATGATCACCTATGAAAATATATATCATTTTAAAATAAATTTCTCCTTAAATTAGATCATATAATTCATTAATGTTTGGTGATGAATAATTATTCATTATAGTTATGAAATTGTTCTCCCCATAATATATTTATAATGTCATAGAACCATCATTCATCAAATAAAATAAAATAGTGGATCACAATTATAAAATAATAGGATACATACCATAGAATTAATAGATACAAAAGAATCATGCATGATGAATCCATGGATACTAACATTGTGTAATTCATAGAGGACAATCATGATTTTTATTGGGAATGACACGTGGAGTTACATGTGCATCACCCATTTTAATCATTCCAAAATTAATGTATTCTAAATCACTAAATCAATACAAAATGATATTCATATGAAATTTTATTTATAATGTTTAATCTTGTATTATTAAAAGAAGAACATTGTTTCTTCTTCCTATAATAATTTTCAAATGGAATTATGCACTTATCATTGGAAGATCTATGAAAATTTCTACATGGATAGCTAAAGAGGAGATTTTCTATATCAATAAGAAAATTTGTATATAGAATATAGTAATCAATGTATAAATCGATAAAGAATATGATAGGCTGCAATATAATTTTGTCTTACGGATTTTGGTGTGAATGAGATTTTGAGGGTGGGTAATCATCCCATATTTCAGATTTTGTAGCTGACCATGGATCTATATTTCCTCCTTGTAGAGTGGATTTTTTTTTCATAAAGAATTTTTTTGGATGAAAACAATGGGATCCACTCTCTACCATATTGTCCAATATAGAATAAGAACATCTTAATAATAATATTTGAAATGGTATTGCAGCTTGTAGTACAGTGACATACCATTTAATATTTGACTTGTTGAGAATCACTCAACAATTATTCATTGATAACTTTATGTTACTCATCAATGGAAATCCCATAATGATCCAATACTTTTATAATATTATTTTAAGAATTTTATGTATGTATTGGGATGTGTATTAGGAAAAACAAAATGTAGTTTCTTAATTAAAATGAAAGTAACCAAGAAGAATTCTAAACATATATAGGACCAATTTGTTATCAAGTGGAATTGTATTCCAATAGAATACAATGGACCATTGTTTTCTTAATTAAAATTTTATATTCATAATTCTTACGGTATTTTTAATTTTATTAAATCCATCATAGAGAACAATAAGGGTGGTATCATATCCAATGTGGGATGAATCATATTGTGTAGTTGCATTATATTTTATATACCAATGAACATACACATTGTTCAAAATGTTATAATGACTAACACATGGAAGATAGAAGATAAAATAGATATTTTTATTGGGGATTACCACCATGAATAGAGATATCACAAGGCCTCCTAGTCTTGGATGGCTATGCCCACAAATTTGGTAGATTCAAAATAAACTATATAGAACTTATAATGAAATGTGTTATGAGAAATTAGCGTTAGAGTTCATTTAATAATGATCCCAATATGAAATGATCATTATTAGAATGAATTGTGAAATCCCAGGTTAGATGACATGAAATGTATCTAGCCTTTGGTGAATGGTCCTCTATCACAACCAAAATCATTAGGACCTCACTTGATGGACTATTATTCATGGTGGTATCATATGGTAGTTGCCAAACTATTTTTTTTACTCTAACATTTTTCATATTTTTGTCCACCATATATATATATATTACATCATGATTTTGAACCCCTGACTACATATACAAAATTCTTAATACTGAAAACATTTCATTTATTGATAGTATCATGATATTAGGTTATGATAATAATTTTATATTCTTATGTCAGTACATGGAGTGCCTCCTTTATATAGGATTACCATAAATAAATCCCATATATAAAATAGTTTTATGATATGGGATGTATTATACAGTTAAAATATTACCAAATGGTATATAGTTTCCTTCTATGGTATATTAAGAAATGTATATTTCATAGTGAGGGTGAAATAAAGAGTAATGTAATTCAACTGGTTACAACATTAATCTATTTCATGATTCAGGAGGATGGTTAAACTATTATATAATTCAGTGGATGGGAATGTGATTCTAATAATAAAAAATACATTACTTAGTTTACGACAAAAAGCGATATTGGGGGACTCCATACACAGTTTCCTGTTGGTGTGGAATCATGGTGAATTTTAAGAAAGAGTGAAGCTAAATTGTGTGTATTGAATATGGTCTAATCAAGCAGGATTATTTGAGATGATAGGAATATATAATGCAGTGGTGTAAATACCAGCTTGTTTATTTTCTTGACTGTGATATTAAAGAGACACACCATTGAACTAGACACTCTGACATCTGTACCAGGTAAAATATCCTTCTTGGAGGAACATGATTCTTCTATGACTTTAATTAACTCGAAATATGAGAGATGTAAACAATGTGCCTGAGTCTATTGTAAACCTACATTAACGGGTCTTAGAACCAATACTTTTGTGTAATGAAATGATGGATTAATGTGTGGTGGAGTATTTTCATGAATGTAACGTGTTCGATGGTTTCATCATTTAGTTTTTTATGTGCATTGAAGTTACCTAATTATTATAGAATGTGAGATTATTAATGGTGTTATGTTGAGAAATTATCTCAACATTATCCATAATATATTTATTAAAATTCATTCATTGTTTTTAATTATTCCCTCATGAATATTCTAGACCCATGGTGCATCGATGACAACATTAGAAGCAGAAATCATCTAATGAATAATCATATGATTATTAAACATAATTTTAGTGATTTTATTAGATTAAGAGGTATATTTATAATCATATATGGTCTATATGATAATTTTATCATTTAATCTAACATCGGTCACATCCCTGCGAACTATAATGAAATAGTTTGTGGGGATATTTTTAGGCTCCAACACTATAGACCACTACGATTCTAATTGTTTCAGATCCATTTTTCTTTTCAATAAATTTTACATGTTGAAAATATATCAACTTCAAAAATATAAATATCATTCTCCAAAAAAATTATTTATGGTATTATACATTGAGATACAATACTTACCATGTATTATATAAACAATAAAACATTGGAAAAATAATCATGTCTTCTACCAATGTATATCTATGAATATTAATTGAAACGACTCAATATAACATAATTTAAACAATACTACAAATTTGTTTGTAGACTACAAAACATTTCATTGAGTATTAAGTCATTATTAAATGATGTCATCAGTTATTAATGACATAAATGTGTGGAATAAATCAAATATCAAATAAATCATTGTCTAACAATGATTATAGGATCAATGTACCTATAAAAACATCATTTTAGTCATAAAACATACTTTAATAGATAAAATAATCTAAACCATGATCCATCATACATTTATGATATAAATTAACTTGAATATTAGGTAATTGGTTCACATAGTACCCCATATCTTAATAGTCAAATTAGTAAACATCATCACTATATGACTTTCTGTAACATTCATGAGCTTGATAGAAATTTCATCTATACAAGAAAAAAATAATATTCCCTTGTTGAATTTATAATGGTTCATCTTTATCCATTTGTCTCATGTGGGGTATTCTACACTTCCATTCATCCCACCTACCTCACTTTTCTTCTATGATTCTCAGATGACCTCTTCATGCACATATTTCTTTTGAAGGCATATGTCCTACAAGAATCATCATATATCCTAATGGAATATGATACTATATCACCATATGATTAAAAAGACAGGTTAATTATTGTAATATGAAGGAATTTTTATATAAAAACGTTTGTTACATCTACCAATGACTACACACAATGCTACAAAGAAACCAATAGAAATAAACAGGCATGGGGTCTCAACCCCTCTATTTGTTCCCCCAACCTCTCTCTCCCATTCCACCCCAGCCATATGTATGTAATTTAAAAATATTCATTCATGAAAATGTTCAATATCTATTTTATGTATATGTATGCAATTTACTAATTTTTGACCCGAACAAATAAATTTATCATTACAATAAGATTACCCATAATATTTTTGAGATTGAGGAATTAATTTAACATTTGAACTCATTGCTCACAATGAATTTATTTTTGATAAAATGTCTCCTTAAAAAATATATTTTCCCCCATCATAATCACTCATTCCCCTTTACAGTTATGAATTTTTTATTACAATTAATTTATATCACCCTCAAGACAATATATCGTTGTGACTAAATTTTACCTTTCACTATATCCCAATGATAAAATATATATTCTAGGAACTTGACCTATTGTTAATATTCCAATTTAAAAGTTTTTTGAATGGTGGTGGTTTTTGTCACATGATGTGAACAAAGTAAAAAAAATTGGACCAACAAGTTTATCTATGTTAGAACAGTTATTTAAAAAAATATTAGAAAACTACAACAATAGAGTTATGATTAGGTCAATTTAAACCCCAACCTCACAAAAATGTTTAAGAGGATCATCCAACATAGTGAATGGGTGATTATTTTGTTTTGATTCGTTTTTATGGTCAATATATATAGTCAATGTAAAAAATGATATTATTGAAAAAAAATATTTGTAATATATAATTCCTTTTTGGATTTTTCTACAAAATATGCATAAAATATTATTATGTTTTTCATAATATTTTGGCTATTAAACTGGGTGACTGAAAATATATTCATCAAGATTTTTACTAATAAAGGTTTTCTTATAATAGATAATAAACCAGATAATATAATTCTTTATTTAGTAGTTATATTTAATTATTCATATATAATATTTTTACCCTAGTGATATAACATCTTAGTAGTCCTAGATATATAGTTAAATAACTTTTTTTAACATTGTACAATAATACATAAAATTTATTATAAAAACTATAATATAAAGTTATCACCCAAGCTATATTATCATCAAAATTTTTCATAGTTCTATAATTTTATAGAGTATAGGAAAATAAATAAGGGTGGGATCAGGTGGTTAGTAAGAAGTAATTTACAACAAAATCTATCATAGAATAATTATAGAATATATAGTTTAGAAAAAACAAATGATAAAAATAAATCCATAATTAGAAGGAATAATGTTAATTTTATGTTGAAGACAAGATATAAAATCATGGAAAATAATTATTCATACCATATAGATGGAACACATAAATTAGAAAGTCATAAAAATGTTATCAAAAACACATTCAAAGATATCAGACATAAATAGTTAGGGAATATTCCAATAACATAGAATGTTTGGAAATGGGTACCTACTGATGCATCAATGGGGTGGCAGTACATGGCCCACCCCGTCACTTCTTATGAATAATGCATTAATTATTTATATTTAATATACATTTAACAATAATGATTAATGTACCTATTAATCAATAATTAAAAAAAATAAAATAAAACATTATTTATATAATTGAAATATGAAAATGAATATTTAACCATTTATTGGGAAAATGTTTCAATATGATGAAATATCATAAAATAACCATTGCAATAATGAGGTACTCTAAATTTAAAAATAAGGATGCTATAAAATAAAAAACTATATAGTGGTGTAGATGATAATTTTTTGGTAAAGGTTAATAAATATAAGATAGTAATTGAGTTCGGTAGTCTAAAATTGTAGGAGACAAATGAAATGGTATGAAAATACCCCAATATGTTTTAAAAATTGAATGAAAAGTATACAAATCATATACCCTAGGAATGTTTACCTATGTTTTCACTCATAGTCCTACTAATATTATACCATGTATTTATTTTTTTGATACTCAACCATCCTTATTTAGGGTGAATAAACACATATACATATTTTTTTCTTGTAAAAATGTATTTTTTTGGAATCTAAAAAGGGATGATAATTTTTTTTGAAAACTAATCACACTATTTACCTTCATAAATGTTGGATTTCTTATCATTATGAATGAGAATCATACATTTTAAACAAACACCCATGAAAATAGAGGGATTGAAATTTCATATAAAACAGCAAGAAAAAAAATTATTCATTATATATTAAATAAAATAGGCTATATAAACAACATTTATTTTAATCTGGTTTATAATTTTTAACATATATCACTGAAAAAAATTATGAATAAATAGTCTATCACCGTAAATCTGACATAACTGATTATACTCTAATCTCCTATATAAAATAGTAAATATCATTAACATCTATTTCAGAACATTATTCATACATATTAACATAATTTATAACTATTATATATATATATATATATTAATATTTTTTATATAATTATAAATAATATATCTCTATAATCATTATTATTTTGTACTTATTTTGTAATATATGTGAAAATAATTTATTCACTTGAAGGTACATCATTACCATATCATAAAAGCTAATTTATTTTTTTATTATAATTATTTATAATGATATTTTTTCTATGGGTGTATCAGTTATTATTTGTATAGTTTAAATAGACAATGAGCATTTTTTAGTGATTCTTAAGGAAAGGTTATAAGTATTTTAATTAGTATGATTAGTATTAATGTAACAATTTCAGAAGAAAAATAAATTCACTATCTGTATATTTTTATCATATTTCATTAAAATGTAGTTATCATTTCCATGATATTATTTTATATATATTTCAAGTAGGTGGGTTGACCAAAAAAAACATGAACATATCATAATTGAATGACGAGAGTGATTGTAAATGTAGTTCATTTTAACATAATTTCAATATATAAAAATAATATTTTGAATATTTATGAAATAAATATTTGGGGGTTAATATTTTTATGGATTTTAATAAATAATAAGGAAACTAAATTAATAATGAAATATGTTACTTCGTGGAGCTATTTTTCTGCAAAAATACAAAAGTGAAAATTTCATTTTTCTAAAGATAAATAATTAATAGATGTTAATTTTTGTTCCTACAATATAAAAATATTATAAAAATTAAAAATTCATTATATAATATATGAAAGGATTTATTAAAATTTGAATTATATAAAATATAAAACTTTATGACAAATCATAAATTCATTTTTGGAACTTGGGTTTTCTCTTATAGGATTCCTTAAAATTGTTGAACTATTGCTAATATTTTATGTCCATAAGATAAAATAAGTATAAAAGGATTATAAAGAATTGAAATATTGAAATTATTCAAGGAGAAACTAATATATAATAGTGATCATTATGGGGTGTTTTGAGGTCCATTTTATAAGTTGTGAGAATGACATTTTTTTCAGTTTTCTAACCATGATATAAATAGTGCAAATGATATATATGTCAATAATAACTAATAAAATAAAATAGTATTTTTTTGTCATTTATATAATAAAATGCTCCATTAGAAAAAAAAAATTACTTATTGGGCTTTCATTCAATTGGGTTAACCCCTTTTATCCTTTTGATTTATAGTATTGTAACTAGTTTTTAATCAAGTAATTTAAATTTTATTCAAATAATAGTCTAATTATTCCACATAAATTTAGATGTTATAAAAATTTGAATATAGTTTGTGTAACACCCCGAGATTTTTTGAAAAATATTCTTTTTAATTTCATTAATGTCTTGTGTTGTACACTACACCAAAAGGAGCTTGCACAACACGCATCCTTGACTTGCCTTTCATTACACGCAATCGTGACCTTCCACGATAGCGTGTGTTGTACGCAATACCGAGCTTCGCTAAACAATGATATGCTATTAAAATATTATTAAAACTAGCCGTTATGAATAGTAATAACCAATTTTTGAAATTTTGAATTTTTTTTTCAAAATAGACTTTATTTTTGGATTCAGAATATCGAAATTAGATTAGGGTGAAATTTTGGTACTTTTCGGATAACTTTCATATTCTGATGAATAGTGAAAATTACTAAATTTTAATTAAAAACAACTTTTTTAATAGAAATAATTAATAGTGATAAATTATTAATTTTTGTGGTTTTAAAGTATATTTAGAATAAAGTTTTACAATTTAATAAAATTTTGGTCATTGGATATAATTTCACATTTAAACCAGACATAAACAAGTGTCAATCTTTTGACAGTTATATTCTTTTAAAAACACGCTATTTGTTTTGACGACGAGAATTAATTTTTAAATTAATTAATGCAACTGATATGTTTTGAATTTGGTAAAATATACATCATTTTTGATTTCATAATATCAAATATAGCATAGGCCTAATTTTTGGTATTTTTCTGGAAACTTTCATTTTTTGATGAATAGTGAAACCACTAAGTGGTAGTTTAAAAAAAATGAATTTTTCATAAAACGTAATTTTACCGCTTCTATGAGTGGAATTTAAAATATTTGAGAGACAAGGTTGATGTCAGTATGTAAAATTTGGTTCAATGAGATGAAAATAATTTTTGGTGAATAGTAACTTTTTACTTTTTTTACCATGGTTAAAAGTAAATAGGGTAATTAAGGGTAAAAATGATATTATTATTACCCTAACACATGTCATAATTCTATTGGATAAGTGTAATTCGACAAAAAACAACCTTAGGAATAAAATATGACCATTTAGGCCCACTTGGATTAGATTAGGACATTTATTATTATTTAATTCAAAGAAGAGTTAAAAGCGTTAAAATCAAAGTTTATTTACTAAAACCTTTTTAATATAGGGATATACATAAGATAAATTCGATTGTAAATATTAATTATAATGATAATAATATTTCCTAAATAATGATATTTTATTTATAATTTTTAGACTTTAAATAATTTAATTTATTTATGACACAATGATGATGTAGTAATTACTATAATAGTGAAAAATTAGAATAATTGATATTATAAATACCCAAATAAATAAAATCTGAGAATTTTTATGAATTACAAAAATTTTATATGTTAATATGTCATGTTAGTATTGATTTAATTAACATTTTTCAAACTAATCATTCTGTTATTATTTTTAGAAAAATCAATTACTAAATAGTGTCAAAATTGACATAAAATAGTTTTTTAAAAACATATTATATAATATTAATTGTTATTGTATTCCTAAAAATATAATGTTTGGAAAAATGACTTAGATAAGGTTATATATATTAATAATAAACAACTTGGGGTTCTTTTGGCGTGTTATAGTAAGTTTATTAACCTTATAGTGTAAGAACACAAGAAGACACGGTAAAAGTAAAATTATTTAACTTAATGTTAAATCTAAATGATAAGGTTAAAATAGGAACCTAAACTTGTATAAATTATATTGGATGATATGATTTCGACCCATCCCCACCTTAGCTTCGAAATAAATCGATTTTGATCTATTTAAAGCCAAATTTGTCTTTATATTAAAATAATAGTTTTCGTTATTCCAAAGGTATCCCTCTCCTCCCTTATAAAAGGGAACCTCCTCCCTCTCTTCCTCACACCAAATTGAGCCATCAACCTCGTCCAACACCTGAAAAATTATCTTCTCCACTTCCATAGAAACATCCTAGAGGTTCTGGTCTACTTCAAAGACCAATCATAGTGCCCTAAGAGGAGTTTTCAAAGAGGCGTATCGAAGAAGAAGTAATTTCTTCTACCGATTCTTTCAAGCTTCTTTCTTCTTCAACTTCTTCTTATTTACTTGTTTCTTTATAAAGTAATAACATCAGTATCACTAATATACTGATATGTTATTATAAATATGAAACAAATCCATTTTACATTCTATCCATCATACGGAAAACAAAATCACCGCTCGTGTGTACGTACAGAATACAGTCTCCACACCGTGGTGTAATCTGTTTTTCCACCAACACATTACATGGATGGGTATAATGGTGTAAAGAATTAATATACATAGCTATTATAACATCAAACTGATTCTGATATATTGTATCATCCAATCCAATTCAATTCAATAATTATGGAAACGATATCATCGCTCGTGCGTACGTACGGACTACGGTCTCCACGACGCGATGAGATTCATTCTCCATGTTAACCATTTAAGAATGATTATACAGTATATATAAGCAATAATAATGAAATAAATGACATTATAAATATACTGTATTTATGTATATATATATGTATTTTATCTACTTAATTCCATTCAACTCAATAAGGAAGCGAAAACAGCATTCATGCGTACGTACGGCCTACCGTCTCCATGAACGATGTATTTCTTTCAATTTATCGATCTATTACATATATGTATATTCTGAATATATATTATATATAAATCATGTTTTACATTATGGATTTAAGTAATCATGATCAATGTAATCATATGAATAATTACAATTCAAAACACGGATGACAAATGAAACGATTTTACCCAAAACACTCTTTAACATGGAATTTACAAAAGAACGCGTAATATAAAGTCATAAGTGAACCATATATGATATCATAACAATTAATATGATTCTGTAATATGTCAATAACATTATTTAAATCATTATACAGGAGGTTCGGATACGTACGAAGCATATCAGACCTAAAGTAAGAGAAAATTTTACAGATCTCATTTTTTTATCCGAGATTGCCTATTCGTAAGTATTTTCTGGGGTATTACAATCATCCATGTCAATGTTTTATAAAATTTTATTCATGTATGTTTAATGTCCTTTTTAACCATTTTGACTTTTACCCCATGGTATGGAAGGAATCATTCTTTTATTTACCCTAGAAGGGACTTTTTGACTTTTCCGACAAAAGTACGAGAAGAATATTTTTTTAACGTATACGACATGAAAGGATTTTTGCGGTTTTATAAAGCCTTATTTTCAGGAAGCTTCCTCCAAAATATTTATTTACTATTTTAAACAAAATCATTTTCTTTTAAAATTTCATGATGTTTTGTGAAAGGAAATTGATTTTGAAGAAGAAAGGATATTTTCCTCAAGAATTCATTTCAAGTGTTTTATCAAAATCATTTTTACATATAAGATGACATTATTTAATATGTGTATGGTTCAAGTATAATGTATCTATTATTTACATGGTTTCAATTTTCTTATGATGAAATGATATCCATTTGTTTTATATGGATTATGTTATGAAGGAATGATGTTTATGAAACCCAATTTATTCTTTGGGTTATGATGAATGATTTATGATTGTTTTGTGGCACACGTAAGAATGATTTCAATATGAGATGGGTGGGACCTATATCTCCCTCCAATGCATTGGGTAAAGATTTATATCTCATGAGATAGACATGGTTGGAACGGCAGGTTAAACCGGTTCAGTAAAATAGGACTGAAACGAGGAGTGAACTCGATTCAGAAAGGGACTTTGTCCACTAGGATGGTCTTGGCAGCAATGCCTTGGCTACTATGGAAATCATTACATGTGCTTGATGGATTCCACAATTATATATTTTATTCCCATGCTATTTTGTCATTCTTAATTTTTCTTTATGATCTATGCCTTACGTACGTCCATGTTTTATGTCATTTCTCAAGATTTTGATGTTTAAACATTATGTTCATGTTTTTAAGATCAAATGTATATGTTATGTTTTATTTTATCCATGCTTACCCTTACTGAGAATTTGAGCTCACCCTTTTTATGTTTTCTTTTCCCCAGGATATAACAAAATGTTTTATTTATGAATAAAAGGGAAAGATCTTTATGGGAGATGTTGAAGATCTTTCACCACGACTAGAAGATTATGTTCCATGTTTCCAAAGACACTAAACTAATAAGGTACTTGTGTGTGTGTTTTTGTTATGTACTAAGTATTCCGCAAAAGTAATGTAATGTCCATGTACGTCAAGCTTCGGGTCTCTACAGTTGGTATCAGAGGAATTCTTTAGTCAACCTTTGGAAACTAGGATGCGAAAACGTTAGTGATATCCCTAGAGATATTTCTAAGGTATGTCTAGGGATGTCCCTAAGGTTAATTATATGTAAAGTTTATAGTCCTAGAATTACGGTAACGAAATTAGAATGAAACCTAGGATGTTATATGTTGACGGTACTCCCCCTTGATTATGTTATTTTCTTTGTATGATTTTTTCCTCTCACATAAATATTTTTGTGTTTTAGTCAATGGAGGGAACTAGAAGGAATTTGGTTAACGTTGAATCCAATGGAAAAATTGGTGACTATGATCAACAAAATTGTGTAATGCCTAGAGATAAAGATATTGTGATTATGACAAATCCGTCATCGTGATATAAGATTAACAAGGTGAAATTCAGTGGTATTCCTAATTCATCAAATAAGAGGAAGATTGACTTTTATGCATGTTAACATGTTGAGGAGCATAAATAAAGGAAGATTGAGATATCTAAATAAGGGAAGAAGAAATTTAAGGAATACCTCAAATAGAGGGATAGATGTTATCTGTGTGGAGAAAAGGGATATAGAGTGACAGATTGTTATGGAGTTCAATGTCTTATTTGTGGAGAACATGGGAATTACCCGACTCAATGCCCTATCCTAAAAAGTTACTTCTAAATCAAGGAAGGACTTATTCTAGGAAAATCATTGAAGAGTTTGGATTGAAGTGTTTATGTGTTGGAATTAAAGAATAATGTTGTTGAGGTACTTTTATGGTGTATTAGAATATTTTTGTATTATTCTATTGTAGATTTCAATAATTTTATAGTACCGGTAACCATGGAATGTGATTGAGATATTTTTGGAAAAAAGATGATATGCGCATAATGAAGGGATAAGGAAAAAATGAAATGTTTGACAGTATTCATGAGCTCATGATTGATATAAGGACTATGTGATATCATGGTTTTAGTATATAGAATTTTGAGGATTTTGGTATGTGGAAAGTGTTAACTTTTAGCTGCATTCATGTTTTCACTAAGGTTCAATGGGTATTCAAGAGAATACATGATTACGGCCTTTGAATGTTTGGAATGTGACCAACAAGACATATCTTATGATATATGGGGATCAATGATGGTATTAAATCTCTGGTAATCATTTTCACTATATTATGAGAGTGGACTGCAGTATTATGTATAAGCCTAAAGATTTGAATTGATTATATTGGACATAAGTTTGTATTGTTTAAGGATAGTAGTTTTTTCGATATTATTGATGGAATTTTATAGTAATATAGTTTAAGAAAAAGGACAACATGCAGGACGGGCGATAGCCCATCGCGTCGGACAAGGCCGTGGGAATCGAACCCACAACCGAAGTACGACTGGCCTTTATTGCCTACCACTAGCCTACAGGAAGTCCCTGTTTAGTAGAAACTAGTTTTAATATATTAAGAAGTATGATATATGAAGTATAAGTCCATTTTAGGAACCATATATGATTAATCTCACTATAGGTGGACTTATGCATTTTTTGATAACTTTTCTAACCTTTTGTTTGAGAAAGATGGAATGACCCATCATTCTATCACATGATCTGCTAACAAATCACGAATGACAAATTAAACTTCATTTCTTCAAGAGATGATGTGGAAACAATCCAAAGAACAACCAACAGTGAGACTATAATGAAATCACGAAAGTATTTCTTCTAATTCCAATTTCATCAACTTTAGGGAAACGGTCTTGAAAACAAAAAATGTTGTCATAGTGCTCTTATATCTGATGAATCAGATGGTACCTTAGATCGTCACTAATTTATGGCTTTGTGATTGCTGGCTTTTCCATAGCCATGTTCTCTACCACTCTCCATCAGAACATGATGGTTAGATTTCTCTTCTATATCTATATTTTCACCTATGTGGAAACCCAGTGATTAGTTTATTTGGGTAACTGTTACGTTTCATACTATTGTTTTTAAATATTGGTTTTGGTATTCCATTTTATGATGTGGGTTTCTATCAAAGAAACTTTCGAATAGTAATCCATTTATAACCCCGACGAATTTTGAGGGAGAAATTCATTTTAAGGGGGGTAGAATGTAACACCCCGAGATTTTATGAAAAATATTCTTTTTAATTTCATTAATGTCTTGTGTTGTACGCTACACCAAAAGGATCATTCACAACATGGATCCTTGACTTGCCTTTCATTACACGCAATCACGACCTTCCACGCTAGCGTGTGTTGTTCGGAATACCGAGCTTCGCTAAACAACGATATGCTATTAAAATATTATTAAAACTAGCCGTTATGAATAGTAATAACAACTTTTTGAAATTTTGTAAATTTTGATTTTCAAAATGAACTTCATATTTCGATTCGGAATATCGAAATTAGCTTAGGGTGAAATTGTGGTACTTTTCGGATAACTTTCATATTCTGATGAATAGTGAAAATTACTAAATTTTAATTAAAAACAACTTTTTTAATCGAAATAATTAATAGTGATAAATTATTAATTTTAGTGGTTTTAAAGTATATTTAGAATATATTTTTACAATTTAATACAATTTTGGTCATTGGATGTAATTTCACATTTAACCCAGACATAAACAAGTGTCAATCTTTTGATCCTTATTATCTTTTAAAAACACGCTATTTGTTTTGACGACGAGAATTAATTTTTAAATAAATTAATGCAACTGATATGTTCTGAATTTGGTAAAATAGACATCATTTTTGATATCATAATATCAAATATATCTTAGTCCTAACTTTTCGTATTTTTCTGGAAACTTTCATTTTTTGATGAATAGTGAAACCACTAAGTGGTAGTTTAAAAAAAATGATTTTTTCATAAAACATAATTTTACCACTTTTGTGAGTGAAATTTCAAAACTTCGAGAGACAAGGTTGATTTCAGTATGTAATATGTGGTTCAATGAGATGAAAATAATTTTTGGTGAATAGTAACTTTTTACTTTTTTTTACCACGGTTAAAAGTAAATAGGGTAATTAAGGGTAAAAATGATATTATTATTACCCTAACACATGTCCTAATTCTATTTGATAAGTTTAATTCGACCAAAAACCACCTTAGGAATAAAATATGACCATTTAGGCCCACTTGGATTAGATTAGGACATTTATTATTATTTAATTCAAAGAAGAGTTAAAAGAGTTAAAATCAATGTTTATTTACTAAATAAATTTTAATACAGGGTTATACATAAGATCAATTCAATTGTAAATATTAATTAGAAAGCTAATAATATTTTCTACATAATTATATTTTATTTATAATTTTTAGACATTAAATAATTTAATTTATTTATGACACAATGATGATGTAGTAATTACCATAATAGTGAAAAATTAGAATAATTGATATTATAAATACCCAAATAAATATAATTTGAGACTTTTTATGAATTAAAATTATTTTATATGTTAATATGGCATGTTATTATTAGTTTCATTAATTTTTTTGGAACTAATAATTATGTTATGATTTTCACAAAAATCAATTACTAAATAGTGTCAAAATTGAAATAAAATAGTTTTTAAAACTAATATTATATTATTAATTGTTATTTTATTCCTAAAAATATAATGTTGGCCAAATGACTTAGATAAGGTTATATATATTAATAATAAACAAATTGGGGTTCTTTTGGCTTGTTATAGTATGTTTATTAACCTTATAGTGTAAGAACACAATAAGACACGGTAAAAGTAAAATTATTTAATTTCATGTTAAATCTAAATGATATGGTTAAAATATGTACCTAAACTTGTCTAAATTCTATTGGATGAGATTATTTCCACCCATCCCCACCTTAGATTCGAAATAAATTAATTTGGAGCTATTTAAAACCGAATTTGTCTTTATTATAAAATAATATTTTTAGTTATTTTAATGGTGCCCCTCTCCTCCCTTATAAAAGGGAACCTCCTCCCTCTCTACCTCACACCACATTGAGCCTTAAACCTCGTCCAAACCCTACCAAATTATATTCTCCACTTCCCTAGAAGCATCCTAGAGGTTCTGGGCTACTTCAAAGACCAATCTTAGTTCCCTAAGAGGAGGTTTTAAAGAGTTGTATCAAAGAAGAGGTAATTTCTTCTACCGATTATTTCAAGCTTCTTTCTTCTTCAACTTCTTCTTCTTTATCTGTTTCATTATAAAGTAAGAAAATCATTATCAATAATATACTGATATGTTATTATAAATATGAACCAAACCCATTTCAACTTCTATCCATCCTACGGAAAACAAAATCACCGCGCGTGCGTACGTACGGAATACCGTCTCCACGTCGTGGTGTAATATGTTTTTCCAGCAACACCTTACATGGATGGGTATAATGGTGTAAAGAATAACTATACATAGTTATTATAACATCATACTGATTCTGATATATTGTATCATCCACTCCAATTCAATTAAATAATTATGGAAATGATATCATCACTCGTGCGTACGTACGGACTACCGTCTCCACGACGCGATGAGATTCATTCTCCATGTTAACCATTTAAGAATGATTATACAGTATATATAAGCAATAATAATGAAATAAATGACATTATAAAGTTACTGTATTTTTGTATATATATATATATATGTATGTATGTCATCTACTTAATTCCATTCAACGCAATAAGGAAACGAAAACAGCGTTCATGAGTACGTACGGCCTACCGTCTCCATGAACAGTGTATTTCTTTCCATTTATCGATCTATTACATGTATGTATATTCTGAATATATATTATATATAAATATTGTTTTACATTCTTGATGTAAGTAACCATGATCTATGTAATCATATGAATAAATACAAGTCAAAACACGGACGACAAATGAAACGATTTTAACCAAAACATTCTTTAACATATAATTTACAAATGAACGGGTAATATAAAGTCATAAGTGAACCATATATGATATCATAACAATTAATATGATTCTGTAATAAGTCAATAACATTATTTAAATCATTATACAGGAGGTTCGGATACGTATCAAGCATATCGGACCTATGGTAAGGGATAATTTTGCAAATCTCATTTTTTATTCAAGATTGCCTATTCGTAAGTATTTACTAGGGTATTGCTATCATAAATTTCCATGTTTTATAAAAGTGTATTCATGTATGTTTAAAGTCCTTTTTACCCATTTTGACTTTTACCCCATGGTATGGAAGGAATCTTTCTTTTATTTACCCTACAAGGTCCTTTTTGACTATTCCGACAAAAGTACGAGAAGAATGTTTTTTTAACGTATACGACATGAAAGGATTTTTTCGGTTTTATAAAGCCTTATTTTCATGAAGCTTCCTACAAAAGATTTAATGACTATTTTAAACAAAATCATTTTCTTTTAAAATTGCATGATGTTTTGTGGAAAGAAATTTATTTTGAAGAAGAAAGGATATTTTCCTCAAGAATTCATTTCAAGTGTTTTATCAAAATCATTTTTACATCCAAGATGATATTATTTCATAAGTGTATGGTTCATGTATAATGTATCTATGATTTACATGGTTTCAATTTTCTTATGATGAAATGATATCCATTTGTTTTATATGGATTATGATATGATGGAATGATGTTTATGAAACCCAATTTATTCTTTGGGTTATGATGAATGATTTATGATTGTTTTGTGGCACACGTAAGAATGATTTCAATATGAGATGGGTGGGACCTATATCTCCCTCCAATGCATTGGGTAAAGATTTATATCTCATGAGATAGAGATGGCTGGAACGACAGGTTAAACCGGTTCAGTGAAACATGACTGAAACGAGGAGTGAACTCAATTCAGAAAGGGACTTTGTCCACTAAGATGGTCTTGGCAGCAATGCCTTGGCTACTATGGAAATCATTACATGTGCTTAATGGATTCCAAAATTACATATTTTATTCCCATGCTATTTTGTCATTCTTAATTTTTCTTTATGATCTATGCCTTATGTACTTCCATGTTTTATGTCATTTCTCAAGATTTTGATGTTTAAACATTATGTTCTTGTTTTTAAGTTCAAATGTATATGTTATGTTTTATTTTATCCATGCTTACCCTTACTGAGCATTTGAGCTCACCCTTTTTATGTTATCTTTTCCCCATGATATAAAGAAATGTTTTATTTATGAAAAAAAAGGGAAAGATCTTTATGGGAGATGTTAAAGATCTTTCACCATGACTAGAAGATTACGTTCCAAGTTTCCAAAGACACTAAACTATTACGGTCCTTGTGTGTGTGTTTTTTATATGTACTAAGTATTCCGCAAAAGTAATGTAATGTCCATGTACGTCAAGCTTTGGGTCTCTACAGTTTATGTAATATTATTATATTTTTAAATAAAATATCAATTAATTGAAATTACATAATTTAATATATTAAAATAATTGATTTTGGAGAAAAAAATTACATTATATTATCTTGATCTTATTTTTTTGACTAATTATGTAATGACCATTAATATATTTATATATATGTTTATGAAATATATTAGATTCATTTTTAATATTACTGTAATACATTTTAATAGAATAAATTACATAACATCAATATAAAAATTCATTGAATATAATATCTTTATCAATATTTAACTAATTAGATTTATTTATGAAACATTATATTATTCCATAAAAATTAACATTGACTTCATAAAAAATTTGAACATTCAAATATAGAATATGAATTCAAATATTAGTTTTAATATCTATAAATGATGTAAATTATTTTCAAAAATAAGATAAAATAATATTTCAGATTATAAAAATTAAAAATGGGTTTTATAAATTAAATATAGTCTTTTCAAATCAACCATTATACCCCATAAATATTTTTTTCATGAGTTTTTATGCAAGTTATAATTAGTTATAGATATAATAATACGATAATATTTAAATTATTTTTCAAAAAAAGAAAAAATTTCATAAAATATAAATCATATTATTTTATCAATCTATGTTTTAGGTATAGTATGGAATAAAGGGGCTTTGGAGTAAAAATTCTGTAATAGTTTTGTAGTCTAGTGATCACATATAGTAGTAGGGTTTTATGTATTATAGTACATTTTACATTATCTTCTTTTAGTGTATAGATGTAATAGTATTTTTTTGTAATATTATATTTATTCATTGCCTATATACTACTCCCAAAATGTAATATCTTGTATTAATTTTCATCTAAAATAGAAATTGACATTTCACATTTATCATTTTAGAAATAGTAAAACACCTATATTAATGTCCATATAATCCATATTACAATTTTCATTGACTACGAAATCTGTACATTTAATTAGTATTTTATTGATGGTTAATTGCACATGATCCTCAACCCAGTTGGTGACGTATCTTTAAGTGCATCAATGAGACCCAGGTTCAAAACCAGGTAGATGAATATTCTCGGGTGGGAATATAGTAGGGACTATAGGAGGCACTGTTGCAGTAAAATAGCAAAATGTACACTGTGTAGGTACTGTAGCAGACTATACACTATGTGGGTACTGTAGAAGGTACTATAGAATCATTCGTAGCAAGTACTGTAGAAGCTAAAACTATTCACCTTGGGCCACATGTTTGCACTTGAAATCCTTAAGGCTTTTGGGCCACCCAGGTCATCAAGTAAGTAGTGATTTCAGGCCACCTTTAAGACCTTCAGGCCACCTCAAGGCCCTTAGGCCAGATGCAGTTGTCCCAGTAGGACCCTACAAAAAAGGAACAACCATATAAGAGGATTCAGAGCAAGTGAACTCACCAGAGTATAGCCAAATGGATTTTTCAGAATGAGAGGGTATAACTATGCATTCAGAACCATCTTGTGGTTTCACGGTAAGCCTAGTCAAATGACCATGCAATGGTAGAGAGCTACTACCACGATATAGATGCTAGGGAGGGGTAGTTCCTTGTCGATAGTTCAGTTGAGTTCCCTAAGACCATTGTGTCATGTAATGTCTTAAGTGTAATGGACTGGACCCCGCTGGCCATTACTTTGCCAAAAATAAGGTTCCACCAAGATAGTGGCCCCATGACGGTGGCACCATGAGGGTGGCACCATAACGGTGGCACCTTTTCCTCTTCGTTCTTTTTCCAGTTCCTATCTTTTCTGCTCCCGCAAAATAACATTTGACGTAAAGATGATTTAATACCCATTTCAAGGCCATTTAATGCCCATAATTAATTCCTAGAAATCCCAAGAGACCACCCCGATAGGGGATATTAAATAAAAACATAATTCAATCTTGTGTAACTGCCAAACCATGAGGGAAACCGTGATCCGGCATTCCAAGCGTTCAAAATTCCCATATCTCGTAACAATGGGATATTATCTACATATCGCACGGGAAGTTATTATCCTATTCTTCCTTTTGGAGGTCTTCGTTATTCCCCCTGGTGCACCTAGAGTCCCTTCGTCCTATGTCATTTGGTGCACCTCTGCTGGAGCTTTCTGCACCCCTTGGAGTCCACAGAATTCTTCCCCTGCAAGTTGTGCTTTCCCCTATTCTTGGCCTGTGGAGAAAAACTTCGATCTTTGATCAATCAGGTAGGGATTTTTCCTTAACCCCTTCTTTATGTGTATCATACAGGGTGGGCACTCTTTTTTCTCTGCGGGAATTGATGAAACCATACTTAATGAAGATAATTAATGGACCTTTAAAGAATGAAGGGAGGGTGTGATCGAGGTTCTGCTGTACTCTTTTATGTTGATATGTGTTGTGAATTGTGCGGACTTATGGTCACTGAAAATCATGTTCGTTGTTGGTATTTTCATGCGCACTATTGAACCATGTATTCTATGGTTATTAAATGACATAACATGGAATTTGGTTTATCAGTTAAACTCAGCTGGTTAAATGGACGTTCTGTAAAACAAGAATCCATGTTTGATCGACCTGGTTAACAAACAGAGAGAAGAACCTAACGTATGATGTGTTGAACCTAGCTGTTTACCTACTCTATTTTGGTAGTAGGTGGGTTGTTCTGTTTGTTTTCATATGGGGTGATGTGGGAGAGGATGGGATCCTTTTTTGTGGTCTGGTTGTTGGTTGTGAGTGAAGTTGTGTGGTTGCTCTATTGTGACATGGACTCTAGTGGGATCCTCTATTGTTGAGAAATCATTTATTCCTAGTTTTTGGGACATGGGGCTGTGTCTTGGGGTTTCCTTGTCTCCAGTACTTTGAGGGATCCCACTAATCCCCTTATTGTTGTTGTAACTTTACTAGAGAACTGGGTGTGATTTCCTAAATTGTTGTTTTGTTGTTTCTATTTTCCGGGCATGTGATTATTCATGTTAGTTGCCCGGTAGTGCAAAATTCACTTAAATGGAATCAGTTGACCATTAAAAAAGTATGGTTGAATGGGGAATTTGTTTGGAAATGATTTGTGACTTGGCTGTGAGTGTCGTGGGTTATTTTATGAATGAATAGTAACAAGGGTGTTATGCTTAGGTTTTGGAACCCCTAGGTTGGGATGAGTGTTTGTTACCTATACATATATCTTTAGCTTTTATGTTTCTTATTCTCACCCCACCCATGTTGAGAAATTTAGTGTCGAACTCCCCCCACTTCATGGGGGAGGGTTTTTTTTCCAACACTCCAATGAGTGGATGGTTATTAGATCCTTTTCTACTCCCTTTCCCGAATATCCCAAGACTCTTCGGGGAGACTATGATGGCCTGAAGTCCATTTTTTGTGAGATTCTATACCATTGGAGCTGTTCTCCACTCTGGGACCTATTGAAGGTGGGTTTCGGGGGTCATTATCTCTCCATCAACTCAAAGAAGGAAGGGCCAAACAATCTATTATCCCTTCTCTCATTTTGGTGAAGGCAGGTCTTGATAGAATGGTATCAAAGGAGTGAGGTTGAGAGGTAGGATGGATTCTGGAGTTAGGCACAATGAGGATTTCATGGGGTGGTCGGTATACAGTGTTGGGTTACCATAGTGCATGAATTAGGCCAGAGAAGACCTGCTTGGACATGGGATTTTAGCCCCCCCGTGATACGATGAAAGGACTCTAGACCTACCGAATGACCAAGTAAGGGTACACTGATTTCAAGGTAGAGACCCTAGGAAAGGTACATGAATCATAATGACTTGTGTTCTCATGTTTCATGGGTTTAATGGCGATTAAAAATAAATAAATAAGTGTAAGAAAATTTAAGAACAATATTCTACACTACTTCGGCTTAGGCATTCCTTGTTTACCATGAAGCTATGGCAACAGGGAGGCGACCACAAGTAGTGCGGGCGATCGAGGCCCATGAGGTTGACTTAGCCGATCGGCAGAGGAATGATCGAGAGGAGGAGGTTGATCAGGGGTAGAAGACGCTTCGAGCCTTTCATCGACGGACCCTCGGGAAGTACGAGGGAACCACCACAGATATGGAGATGGAGAGCTAGCTCGAGGAACTAGTGATAGATTTATGCCTAATTTGGTTACTGATGGATTACTGGGTTCCTCTAGACATCAGCCAGATGCATGGAGCAATGCGTCAGTAGTGGATGCTTTATCTTGGAGAGAAGAGGGAAGCTGAGATTGCATGGGCTGACTTCGAAATGGAGTTCTGGGAGAAATTCCACTCTTCCACGATGAAGGCCTAGAAGGGGTAGGAGCTACTCTCCATCCAGAAGAGGATTATTTCAGTCAGAGAGTTGGGGATCTTGTTCAAGGATCTCCTTCGCTTCGCTCTGAACCACTTTCCAGATGAGGAGTCTCGGGCGAGAAGTTAAGAGGAGGCACTCTGACCTTCTCTTCAGTACACACTTACTTCTTTCACCCTACTGACATACATAGAGGTGAAGAAGAAGGCTGAAGAGGTGGAGAGGATGATCACGATAGCAGGTCTATCACGAGAAGGGATCCAGTTGGGATCATCAAAGTGGAAGGTCGTCAGCAGTAGGCCTCTAGCATCAGGACCCTCTAGGTTTCGACCAGCATGGAGTATGCCTCAGCAGTTCTAATTCAGACCTTCCGACCCACACCCTTTTTAATCGGGCCCAGGGTCGAGATGCTTCATCCGTGGAAGCCATGGGCACCTTTGGAACCAGTGGCTGGAAAGAGTACAATACGGTGGGGGTGGGTAGGTCAAGCAACCACCTCAGCAGCAGAAATTCCCAGCTAGGCCCTTCCGGTAGCAGCGGGAGTGGCAGCGGGCTCCCACTCCGCCTAGGACAGACATTGCAGGAGGAGGATGACCTCAATGTTCTCCTCAGGGACCTCGACCCGGGTATAATGGGGAGGGGGGCGGGGGGTTGGGGGTGGACAAAAACCGTGAGGCAGAGCAGCTTGGCATGGGCAGTTTCACACTACGGAGGCAGCAGTTCCAGGAGGGCCAGAGGTCGTTCGATGTACGACCAGCTTGTTTAGTACCCTTGTGTATGCTTTGTTCGATACATGAGATTCTCACTCCTTTCTTACACCTAGTCTGGACCATGCTCTGGGATTAGATGCTGAGAGACTTTTAGTACCTCTGGTGCTGAGCACACCAGTCGAAGGTCAGACTGACTTATTGTACATTTGTCGAGGATGCAGACTAATGATAGGGCCACATCAGCCAGTCAGGGATCTTCTACTATTGTTGATACATCCATACGATTTAATCTTAGGCATTAACTATTTGTTCTTTGTATGTTGCATCATTGACTTCTTTCGAGGAAGGGTTGTGTTTTCAGAAGTGGATGGCCGACGGGTGACATTAATTGGCAAGCGGAGTTACCAGGGGAGTAGCTAGCGAGGGGAACCCTTGCTCTTCCTGTTAGCTGATCTATCCATGGATTCAGTTCTTGCAGAGATGGTAGTTGTTCCAGGGGTTGTCAGTGAGTTTATCGACGACTTCCCTGAAGAGGTGGAAACTCTACCCCCTCGACGTGACATCGAGTTTGGTATAGACTTACAACCTGGTGCTCATCCGATTTCAAGGGACCCCAATCGGATGGAAAATTCGGATCTATGGGAGTTGTGGATTCATATTGACGATCTGATGAAAAAGGGTTATGTTCGACCATGTGCGTCATTGTGGGGTGCTCCAGTCTTGTTTGAGAGGAAGTAAGATGGTGGTATCAGGCTATGCATAGACTACTAGAGACTGAATTAGGTAACAGTCAAGAATCACTACCATCTTCTAAGGATATACGATCTCTTTGACCAGTTGAATGGGGCAGGATGGTTCTATAAGATTGACATGTGGTCAAGATATAACCAGTTGAGGGTGAAGGAGGGTGACATCTAGAAGACAGACTTCTGGTGCAGATATCGACACTTTGAGTTTGTAATCATGTCGTTCGGTGTAACGAACGCTCCTCCTGTGATCATGGGTCTCATGAACTCTGTCTTCTACAAATATTTGGACAATTTCTTAGTCATGTTTATTGATGACATCTTTATATTTTCAAGATTAGAGGAGGATCACACTGGGAACTTGATAACAGTTTTGGAGGTCCTCTGACAGCACCAACTCTATGGGAATTTGTCCAAGTGCAAGTTATGGACACGAGAAGTGAACATCCTTGGGAACATGGTGTTCGGGGAGGGGATAGGAGTGGACCCATCAAAGGTCGATGCATTTATTTATTGGGATGCACCCAAGAATGTGGAAGAGGTTCGTAGTTTCCTTGGTCTGGCGGGTTACTACTGGAGGTTCATGCCCAAATTCTCTTGGGTTGCATCAACTTATACATCCTTGACCAAGAATGAAAAGGCATTCATGTGGGATGAGTAGTGTGAGGCTGCCTTCAGTTATCTGAAGGAGAAGTTGGTTAGCGCCCCAGTGCTGAGTTTTCTAGAAGTAGGGGCGGCGTATGAGGTGTTATGTGATGCTTCAGGGCAAGGCCTCAGATGTGTGTTAATGCGGAGATAAGGGGTGATCTCCTATGGGTCTAGGCATTTACGTCCCCATGAGCGTAACTATGCCACCCATGATCTGGATCTTGAGGCGGTCATGTTTCCACTAAAGGTGTTGTGGCACTACCTTTTCGTGGAGAGGTTCATGGTCTTCACTGATCATAAGAGCTTGAATTATGTTATCTCCTAGTGGGACCTGAATTAGCGGTAGCAAAGTTTGATTGAATTCCTTTAAGAATAAGACATCGAGATTTCATACACCTTTGGAAAGGGGAATGTGGTGGCTGTTGCCTTGAGTAGGAAGTCGTAGAAGGATGCAGTTCGAGAGTCGACAGATTCTTGGAAGTCAATGGAGGAGTTGGCTCCCATACACCTGGATGCAAGAATGGATGGTGGTAGAGGATGATTGTATTATATGATAGTACAATATTCTCTGTTATGGAAGGTAGAGGAGTCTCAGTGGGGAGACTCAGAATATGAAGTGGTGCGTGACCAGGTTAACCAAGGTGATGCTCCAGGAGGGTGGATGGATGATGGTCAGAATCAGATCCTTTTATGAGGAATTTTGTTCATTCAGGAGGCTATGCGCGAGAGTGTTCTTGGTGAGTTATAGAACTCACCCCTAGTAGTGCACCCGGGAGTTTCCAAGATGTAATAGGGACTGATGAGAATGTTTTGGTGTCCTGGGGTAAAACGGGAAGTAGCTGAGTTTGTAACAATGTTCCTAGTGTGTCCATAGGTGAAGGCTGAACACCGTGTCCTAGGCGGCTTGTTGCAAACATTAGATGTTCCCGAGTGGAAGTGGGATGAATTCTTGATGGATTTCTTCACGGGGCTACCCTAGGTTCAAGGGGGCCTCAATGCTATCTAGGTAGTGGTGGATCAGTTGGAGAAATCGGCCCACATTCTGGCGATCAAGGAGTCGGGTGCAGTGGATGCCTTATCATAGAGGTATGTGGATGAGGTGGTGCGGTTACATGTAGTTCTGAGGTCAATAGTCTTGGATAGGAATGCACGGTTTACCTCACGAGTTAGGAAGGGATTGCAGCATTCTTTTGGCACCCATTTACGACTTAGCACTGCCTTCCACCCCCAGACAGATGGACAGAAAGAGCGCACCATCCAGACGTTGGAGGACACGATACGTGATAGTATTCTGAATTTTGGGGGATCGTAGGCATGGAACATGCCTCAGGTAGAGTTTTACTACAGTAATAGCTATCACTCTACCATTTGAATTGCTTCGTTGAAAGCGTTGTACGGGAGGACATGTCGCTCACCCGTGTGCTGGACAGAAGTAGGGGAAACAAGTGTTCTTGGTCCGGAGGTGGTGCAGAGCAAGACAGACAAGGTTCAGCTTATATGAGAGAGGATTGAGGTGGCTCAGGACTAGCAGAAATCATATGTCGACGATAGGAGGAGACCTGTGGAGTTCAAGGTCAGTGACCATGTGTTGTTGAATGTCTCCCCTCGGGGTGGGCAGCAGAGGATCAGCAGGGGAAGTAAGCATTCCCCCAGGTTCATCAGACCCTTCGAGGTGTTTCAGCGGGACGACGAGGTGGATTACCATCTTGAGTTGCCACCACAGCTAAAAATGATGCACGACGTCTTCCATGTGTCCCAGATACAACGATATCTACACGATGATTCACACGTCCTTGACTGGGGAGATCTAGATGTTGAAAATGATGCACCATTTGTGGAGAAACCAGTGATGATTGATGATCGTGATGAGAAGGTGCTTCATGGATGAACCATTCCTTTGGTTCGTGTGTTGTCGAGGGATGGTGGGATCGAGGAGAGTACCTGGGAACGAGAAGCAAAGATGCGTGCCCAGTACCCAGAGTTTTTTTAGCTTTGTTCTGTTGTTTTTGTACTTGTTTGTGACAGAGCGCTTTACCTTTTTGGCTGCGAAATTTGTGGTTTTCCTTATTATCTGAATGTGGGTGAAAAGTCCTGGTTATGGGGAGGGGAGGACCTGATCCCTAATCATGACTCATTAAGGTGGATATGGTTAAACCAATGCGGGTGAGTCAGGGCCGCCCAAAGCAGATAATATCTTGAGATAGAGGAAGAGACTCCCCATCCCATATGATCGGGTAGCTTGACCCTTGTATGTTTACTGGTTTCATGGGGAAGAGGAGCGGTATGATTTTAATTGTATAGGTCTACTCCTGAGAGGTATCTTTCGAGGTGGTTGTTAGGACCCCCTCTCCTTCTTCCAGGCCTTGTTTTAATTCTCGAGGGGAGAATAGTTTTAGAGGTATCTGATGTAAGGGCCCAGACCCCCTGGCCATTACATTTCCCAAAATATGGTTCCACCAAGATAGTGGCACCGTGACATTGGCACCGGTCCCGATGGAACCATGACGGTAGCACCTTGAGGGTGACACCGTAAGGTTGGCACCGTGTCCTCTTCATTCTTTTTCCATCTCCTGATTTTTCCGCTCCTATAATGTATCTTATAACGTAAAGATGATTTAATACCCCTTTCAAGGCCATTTAAATCCCATAATTAATTCCCTAAAATCATGAGAAACCTCCTCGATGGGGGATATTAAATATCTACTTAATGCCATCATGTGTAACTGCCAAACCACGTGGGAAACCACGGTCCAACTTTCCAGGCGTTCAAAATTCACATATCCCATAACAATGGGATTTAGTCAATATATAGCACGGGAAGTTATTTTCCTCTTCTTCCTTTTGGTCGGCATCATTCTTCCCCCGCGTGCGCCTGGAGTCCCTTCTTTCTGTGGCTTGTGGTGCGTCTCTGTTGGAGCTTTTTGCATCCCTTGGAGTCCACAGAATTCCACCCGTGCAGGTCACACATTCCCCTATTCTTGGTGCGTAGAGAAAAACATCGATCTTTGATCAATAAGGTATGGATTTTTTCCTTCACCTATCCTTTTTGTGTATCATGATAGGTGGGTATGCTTTTGTCGCTATGGGAATTAATGAAACCAAACCTAATGAAGATAATGAACAGATCTTTAAAGAATGAGGGGGGGGTGTGATCGATGTTCTGATGTACTCTTTTATGTTGATATGTGTTGTGAATTGTGCGGCCCTATGCTCAGTGAAAATCATGGTCGTTGGTGGTATTTCCTTGCGCACTAATGAAACATGTTTTTATGTAATGATTAAATGACATAACATGAAATTTGGTTAATCACTTAAACTCGGCTGGTTAAAAGGACGTTCAGTAAAACAAGAATCCTTGTGTGATCGCCCTGGTTTACAAACAGAGAGAACAACCTAATGAATGATTTGTTGAACCTAGATGTTTCCCTGATCTGTTTTGGTAGTAGGCGTGTTGTTCAGTTTGATATCCTATGGGGTGATGTGGGTAAGGATGGGATCCTCTGTTGTGGTATGGTTGTTGGTTGTGAGTGAAGTTGTGTGGTTTCCCTGCTATAACACAAACTCGGGTAGGATCCTCTATTTTTGAGAAATCATTGGTTTTTGGTTTTGGGGACATGGGGCTGTATCTCTGGTTTTGCTTGTTTCCAGTACTTTGAGGGATCTCACTAATCCCATTATTGTTATTGTAACATTACTAGAGAACCAGGTGTGAATTCTTAAATTGATGGTTGGCTATTTCACTTTTCCGGGCTCATTTTTATGCATGTTAGTTTCCTGGTAGTGCAGAATTCACTTAAATGGGATCACATGAACATGAAAGCAAGAATGGTTGAATATGGAATTCGTTTGGGAATGAGTTTTGACTTGGTCATGAGTGTCGTGGCATATTTTATGAATGAATAGTAACAAGGGTGTTGTGATTAGGTTTTAGAACCCCTTGGTTTGGATGAGTGTTTGTTACCTATACATATATATGTTGCTTTTTATGTTTCTTATTCATGCCCCACCCATGTTGAGCAATTTAGTGCCGAACGCCCCCCCTATTTCATGGGGAGGGTGTTTTCCCAACACTCCTATGATTGGATGGTTATTAGCTCATTTTCTTCTCCATTTCCCGAATATCCTAAGACTCTTCGGACAGGCTGTGATGGCCTGAAGTCCATTATTTTCCCAGGAATCTTTGTGTAGGGTAGTTGTGGTTGTTAGCCCTGGTGTTTTCGAGAAGGATGTTTTCCAAGTGTCTTCGGGAAGAGTCCCACGTGTCTTTGGGTGTGGCAGTAATTGTTCTGACCCAGGTATTTGCGGGTGTGGTTATGCATGGTGGTTGTGGCACAGGTGTCTGCGGGAGGGGTTTGGAAGTGGGACAGTGGTGAGGTTATGGACCAGGTGTTTGGGGGCGGGTTTTGGCAGTGGGACTGTGATGAGAATGGCAGGATTGGTTCGATGTGTAGGATATCTTCAATAACCATTGGGAAAGTGGCGTGGGGTACCCAAATATCAATGTGATATTACTATGCATTACATGCCTTGAGTTATTTGCAGAGTTCTCCTTAGTGAGGCTCGGGTGGATATTTTCCCATGCTAGGTGTTTTGGTATTTCTTTTTCTCACAGGGCATTAGAATACCACTCTACTTGTGCACGAGAGTCTTTGGTTTTCCCTACTGAGTGTACTTATATTTTCATCTTATGTATATAAAACTAATTTTAGGTTTCCAGGAGGACTTCAAGGATTGTGAAGAGCCATACTAGCTTGGACCTCGGGGCAGTTTCTGTTGTCGTTTTCCTTTTTCATGGTGATTTACCTTTGTAGTTTTGTGTCTTGTATCATTTACTGTTAAACATGCTTGTGGGAATGGGTTGTTATTGGCTTTACCATTACATTCAGCTTTGGTATTGTTGGGGTTCCTGTCTAATCTCTTGATCCTATTAAAAATAAAAAGGTCAATGCCTTCCATTTTGTGTGAGATTATATACCCTTGGTGCTGGTCACCACTCCGGTACCTATTGAAAGCGGGTTTTGGGGGTTATTATCTCTCCTTCAACATAGTGAAGGAAGGACATGGAAATAAATTATCCCTTCCCTCTTTTTGGTGACAGCGGGTCATGATACTAAGCATATGGGTCATGTAATCTATGAGCATATGGTCCTTGTAAAGGTTCCCCCTCAACCCTTGAAAGGGGGATTTTCAAAACATCAATAAAAATTAAGGCCTTATGCTCATTTGATCTATTGAGGGTTAATTATATGTGAGAAAAATATTTCAAATATCATTGATAAAATCATTAATTACCTAGATAATATAAAAATTATCAAACTTTTACTAGTTCTTACAGATCTATAATAACATAAATTTAAAAAGGATCAATATCAATTAAATGTTTTGTATCTGGAGTCTAATAACATATATATATATTTTTATGAAATGAAATTTATCTTTATTATTCACAAATAATTTATCCCTCTACCATTTAAAACAATGTCACCAATCATCATTTGTAATTAGAATTACCACATATAGGTATAGAAATATTTAATTATAATTTCATGCTACTTGTCCTCCATCCCATGAAAATGATATTTCATGCACAAATTAAAAGTTGTAGGTACATTATGCATTCTAAAAACTGAGTGCATTGTTAATGAATATATAGAGGTTTGTGAATTACACATTTTCAAAGGCCTCATGTTCCCTATGAATATATTTTCATCCATCATAACCACAGAAAGAAAAAAATCATGCCTCATATGTCCCTCCATTATCTAACCAATAAAGTGTAGTAGGGAATTCTTGTTCCATATTTCTTCCTTAAAATTCATATAACCAAATTAACATTATAATATATTTTATCATTTATATTAAACTAATATCATCATGTTTATTCACAATTATGATCAAACCAATATTTGAAACCCCCCTAAGTGGGATTACCAATTCTCTCTATAAAAGGTGGTAGATGTCATTGGAATCCAACATGATCATCAAATCATTTTTTTTCAAAAACTTCAGCATATTAATACTCATCATTTATTATAGTAATCTTATTAAATTCGTGATAACCTCTTGAAATATATTATTTCTCAAAAAATAGATGATAATACTTTTAATATCTCCAATAATCTATGAAATCTCTTTTATAATTTGTTTTATAATTATAGATAATCATTTCTTATTGTATTTTAAGAGGGTCCCATTTTGAATCAATAGAAACACATTTCATTCTCCCACATATTGGTATCAATTATTACAAGAAGGTCACATTAGCTCTATCAGGAATGAAATCACAATTGAAGGAGTATATTCTAGAAAACTCTCCCATTAATTTTTCTCAATGTCATGAAATACCTCTTCGATGTATATCTATCAAATGACTTCCACTACTTTATGAACAATAAATTTATGGAAAAAATCTTCATTACCGAGTCTTTCTCATAAAATCATTAAAATTCATAAATGGTTTTTATAATATGATTATCCCTTGGTTCATCACCATATACAAATGATTTTTAATAATTAATTAAACCAATATTTCTTCAATATTGTGAATCAATAATCATTAGTAGACAAAAATTATAGACTTCCCAAAAGCATGAAATGGGTAGAAAAAGAATGATTATTACCATTAGTTCTTCTTCAATTTTTTATTTTAGATTATTTATGTGACAGATGATCATTCTATCCTTCACCATGAATCATTATTAATTATATGAGGTTAATTGTCCTATATGTTATCAAATTAATGAAACTCACATGGTGGTTTAATATTTCATAGTATGAAATTTTTGAATATATATTAATGGAATATTTTTCACTCTATATCTAAAATTACTAATATATGATATTAATGAAGAAAGATATTTTATATCAATGTATTTATTTAATAATTATAGATAAATATTTATTTTTCACATGAAATATATTATTGAAAAATAGAAATAAATAGATAATACATGTAAAATTTATATGTCACGTCGATAATATTTCAAAACAATAACCATAGTTATAATATGAAAAAAATAATAGAAAAAATACAATCCATATGATCGATATATAGAAAGGACAAAAAATAATGAAACTATTGAATTGAAATAGATGAATTTGTAGTATAGAGTGTAAAAAATGTTTTTTTTGTTATGATTGTTAGGCTACATTGATTCTTCTCATTATGACTATTTCAAACGAAAAATAAAATGGGACCATTAGTATTTGATTATATTTTATGTAATAATGACATATAATAATTATATAGTGTTGGAACCATATCACAACCTATACATAAATCCTAAATAATGCTCCTTCATATAAACATGGGAAACATGTGAGATCACTATGGTTTATAAATACGTATCTCAAGTGGTAGTTAATAAAACTAATTATATCATAGATTAATTAAGGTTGGAACATCAACATAGAGGAAATCACTACATTTTATGTATTTTTTATGCCACCTACTAAATCATTAATAGTTTTATAACCTATCCTTAATTATTATGTTAGTGTGATAAGGGATTTTATATAGAGGGCTTTAGTTTATTTAACTGTTTGAAATTCCTTTACAAATTAAATGGTGCTTAATGTGATATCATATTTTAATATAATTTTTAATATATATATATATAGATGTATATGATATAATTAATATAATAGTAGGATGAATTTTATAAATTAGAATTTCTATTTAGAAAAAAATGAAAAAAATTAATCTATGGTGTATTTTTTATGAAGTTTTGAGCGTCAAATATTTCATTAAATTATAAAATATAATATTCAAATTATATATATATATATTATGGAATAATTATTATATGGAAGAAATTTACTAATTGATAAATTATAATCCATTAACAGAAACAAAATATTGAATATTATAATTATATTTCAAATAAATAAATATGTTTCAAAATATTTAAATAAAAAACTATGGTTTAAATTTTTCTCGAATGTATAAAAATTAAATTCTCATGTGAGAATTAAAAAAAATAAATGAATTAAATTCTAAATCAAATAATTTCGAAAAACATTAATTTTATATCCTCGATAATTGTAAATAACAAAGTGTAATCCAATGTTTTACCATTTTCCATTAACATTATTTTTAATGTTGGTTTTTATAATTTAATAAACAATCCATCCCTATTTTTACAAATACCCAACTATTCTATAGTTACATATTATTAGAAATCTATTGGGAACGATATATTCCACATTTTATTTGCAAAAGGACTCTCCTTAGAGTATTCTTTTCACTATAGTTCTCATTACAATAATTAAGATGTAACCTTTGATGGTAAGTCCTATTTAACCTCCACTGTGTTTTTATGATAAAAATCAATTATTTTGTTTTCTAACCTTCATTTTCTGGTTATTATTTAAAAATATTATCAAAATGAAAATATTGGACAATTAATGTCATCCCATTGAGTATATAGGGTAAATTTTTATACCCGCACTACCTTTAATAACCAGGCATATAATAATATTGCACCGACCAATAAATAAATGGCAAATTATCACAAATAGAGTTTACAATCTCCTAATGTTTCCATATATCTCACTATATATCTTGGTGAGTTTTTTCAAATATTCTTAAAAAATATTTATCATTAATAATTGTGAATGTATCATGTGTAATTGATCATGATCAGTCAAATGTCCGTTTTATTATTTTCTAAAATTCTTGATCTGGATCAATAATTCTATGGATTTATATAGGACACTTCCATCAACTATAATGTATATAAATAATAACTAATGGATTTTGAGGACTCAAATGTTACATATAATTAAACTAAATTACATAAATAAAATCATGATCAATCCACGGTGAATGTTTCCAAGAAACAAAGTGAATACATCGATTCAAAAAAGGACAATGAATTTCAATGGCTATAATCCAGTTTCTATTATGATTTCAATTAGTTTATATTTATTTTATTTGTTAATTATTATTTTATAATATTATATTTTCCCTATATTTTCAAATATTTTATATTAATCTAAGTCTCTTATAGTCATTAGAGTAACTTTTAAAGGGTTTGTAAGAAATCACGATTTTCCTAAACCTATTCCTTAGGTTCACAACATCGATAATATGAGGGTTAATATTTCTTTGGTTTTTCAAACAAGATTTTTCACCATTAATTATTCTTTAAAGTGGAATGTTTTCTTTATATTAATTAGTATTATTACGTTAAAACCAAGGGAGAAATACAACCTTATAAATCCATATTGTGGGGAGGAGATGCAGGTGTTGATTCTTATGCTATTGTTGAAAAAACATTTCAAAATGTTCCTTGTTTTTTCATTAATTTACCTTCCAACATTCATAATGTTTTAATTTTTATAAAACATGATTTAAATTATTCTTAATCATATTATTTTGGGATATGTCAATTAAATTTTATATTATTAATTTTGTTAAGGAAGTTCACCCCCTCAAATACTATTTTAACATACAACTTCTTTTATTAGTATAAATTACTTTGATTTTCATATTTCTTTGATAGTACTATTCTTATTTTTAAATAATCCTTGTTTTATATACCACTAAAAAATTCAGGGTTTATATTTATAAAATGAAAACGTTTCAATAAAATAATGGAGCTCCAAAATCAAAATATATGGGTCATTAACATCATTTTTATTGTTCTAACCATAGTAATTAGGTGGCCAATTGTTCAACCTTATTTATATATAATAGTTATATGTTATGTAAATTTACGATGAATTTATATATCCATACATGTTATAAAGATAAAAAATGGACACATGATGATACTGTTTCAATTGAATTGGAATATAAATGAATGAATTTATTTTATTGGGGATTTGACCAAAAAACATTTAATCATATATCAAATTGAAAAATTTCCTTTGAAAATTTGAAACACATGTTATTTACTTATTATGGAATATATAATACTATATATAATTTTATTGACATATAGAGATATTATATTAAAATATTTAGTGTTATTCAAAATGAATATATTTCTCAAATGTTCATCCATTTTATTAAACATTTTGTTCCAAGGAATTATCTTTGGGATACTATTACTATAGAAACTATAATGAATGAAATTTATTTTTGAAATATTTATTGGGAACATAATGAAATTTTAATGAAAGAGGTAAAATACCTAATGAATATTTAATTAGAGGATAAACTTTGAAATCCTATAACATATGAAATAGAAATAAGGAAACAACCTGAGTAAGAAACTAAAATATCCAAGGATAGAAAGACAATTTCTTTTAATGAATATAAGGATAACTCTTAAATTTATTATTAAATCGACCACATATAAAATAAAATGAAAAAAACTATTAAAATTAAATAAATCGTAACAATTTTACATAAAGTATGATTTTTATTTTGAATAGTAAGTATCGTGATTTGAGTTTATATATAAAAGACACATAAGGTCATAACCCCCCTGATCATAACTAAAAAAAGTGATTAAACAAAAATAAATTAATACATAAATGATTAAAATTATAATACATGTGATAATTCCATAACATTAATGAAATAAATTATTTAAATAGGTAACTGTCTCATGGCTACAGTCACATTTGGTATTATTGTAGAATATAACACCTAAAAATTTTTCTCATCAAATTCCACATCATTCTCTACTTCTAACAATGAAATAATAAATTAAAATATAATATATACTCATCATAAATATGAATAATTTTTACACAAATATAAATTAATTTATAAATAAATAAAAAAGATGTATAATAAAATTCCTAATGAAAATGATCAAAACCCATTAAAAAAAGATTAACTATCCAATAATTTTTTTGACAATAAAATTTTAATGAGTTACATTTGATTATATGTGATATCACAAAATCCTTTCCAAAATTCCGTCATGGTGATAATTATTTTTATACATTATCGGGAAAAAAATATTGAAAATTAGAAATGGGTAATTTTTGTAATAATTAAAGTTATTATATAACAAAAAGTTTGTAATAGGATATTCTTAAGATAAGGTATTAATATATAAAAAAATATGTGAAAATAACAAATGAATATAACTAAATAATGTTTAATATTATGTTTTAAAAAATATTCATCTTTTATTCCATACCAAATATGTATTCTATCATTAAAAAACATTTGGGTAAGAAAACCCTCTTCACTAACAATTGTGGACCCAAAATCACTATACCAAAATCAAAAAATTGTTGTTTTGAGGGAAGGATGTCCAAACATTAAATACAAAATAGAAATATAGTATATTCATTGTTTATTTTCTAAACTCATTTGTAGTTTCCTGTGATAATTTAATCAATAAGAATATCTCTATGAATTTTATAAGATATTAAAAGACAATTCACGAAGTAAAATAATTAGTATGTGTCATTTATTTTTCATAATTGTATACTTATAAAACATAATTTATTCATCGATTTATTAAATAAAATTTTAATAATAATTATTCAATTTTATGATAATGGATGTAAAAATTTCCTTCAAAATTTATATATGAATTGATTTTAATTACAATAGAAAAATATTTTTTATTAATTTTTATTTTGAAATTATTTATATTATCAGTTTAAAATCCCATTGATCTCAGACTGTAATTTTTTTTTGAATTTAATATAGGGATTCATTGATATTTCAATATAATACATGGTCATTGTAACACAAACACACCGAATCTCCTTAACCCTAGTCGACATTATGTTGTATGAGATTTACCAAAATTTCATTTCAAAGAAAATGTTTTTTTGGGAACCATAAAAAGATGGAAAATTACAAAAACATATTTTAAACATAAAAAATGTATGGATGTAAAAATCCATTGATCTTTTCCATCATAATATTTTTAGGAATAATCAAGTAGATTGTATCACATAAAAATTATATTATTTTATTATTATTTATAAATAAACAGGACTCACCTGGGTCTTTCTAATGAGAATGAATCTTGAGGTTGATAATTTTTCACATTGTAACGCCCTGAACCCATAATCCCAGAGCTGATAGATTATTTTAATTCACTAGCATGATTACATGGAATCATGTCTTGAAGGAACGATCAGTTTAGTAGTATTGTAAAATAGATTATATACATTAATGTTACCTCAGACATTCACACACAATGTTAATAAAAAATTTTATAATTCCATTATACTTCTACCATAAAACTACATATAAATACTAAAACACTTCTTTGAATCTTGGGAAAAACATAAGAATTTAGTGAGCTCAGATGCTCAGTAAGGGTAAATAATTTATTGGAAGCTATAATATTTAAATGAAATATGTGTAATAAAAAAATAAAGAACCTATTAAATGTTAAGATGAACATAATATGGAAAAAGTAAGTCAATCATCACCAAATAAACATGAACATGGTTATTCTACTAGTTGAATAATCAAATGTAATAACTAATTTTATATTTAGGGAATTCCTAATGGCAGACATCATCACCACATAGTCAAGGATTTATTCCAAGAATATAAATATAAATTACATCAAGGACTATTGCGAAGACTCTAATTTGTCTAATGATACCTAAAAATGCATTGATGGGTTATAGAAGGCCCTATACATCACTGATTATGTATATTTCATTCCTCATATAAATTTTTTGAAACATAACATAAAAATTCATTTCAAATCTATCATATGAATTTTCAATAATTCATCCATAAATCTAGAAGGGTATAAAAATATCACATCCATAGTCAAACATATCATAACTCAATCAATACAATATGGAAGATTGTATAATAATCAATCAACCTAAATAAAAAATAATTTCCTGTAATGAATGTTGACATTGCTGAAAATGATCAGTAAAACTTTTATTGTGAAATATCCCTTTTGTGATTTCTTTTAAAAGCCACACATTTATAAAGGTAGTTATTTAAATTAGAATTTTTAATCCAAGTGTCCCATACGACATTGAAACTTTAAAGTAATTAACATTTTAAAATAATCATATCCATATATAAAAATCCTTAAAACTATTTTGAAAACATTGACATTAATGGGAAATATTTATAAGAATAAATATTAAATATTTAAAATGATTTTTTAGTTAAAGAGTTCCATAAAAGAATAATTTTAAAAATTTATTTTATGAGACAAGGACATTGATAATAAATATTTCCCATAAAATACTTACACATAAACAATCTCAGATAATAATGAGATTGAAGAATTAACCCTTACCATGTAATTTCTTTTAGTCAAGAGTACGTTTAACCTCATTTATAACGACCATATTATGTTATTAAAATATACTGGAATAATATTAAAATTTATCATATCATACAGGATTAATTTATGACTTTATAATGCCCATGAAATAATAATTTCCATGTTAAATTAACATTTAGGGTAATAGTCGCTTTCTTTATTGTACGTGTTTTAACTTGTTATTCTGGGTCGTATCACATAGATCATGATTTAAAAACATATATAATATAAACAGTTATTTATATAACATATATATTAATAATATAAATATGTATAATATATATATATATATGAAATCGAAAACACAGTTTATGAAGATGGTAGGACGTACATACGCAGAAACGTTGTTTCCGTTTTCATATCATATTGAATGGAACTACATAAATAAGACATATGTAACGATATATAAAGATTTTAAGTAGAATTATTTTTTCATATATTAAATAATTATTAATAATATATATTTATGTAATTATCATTTAATGGTGAATGCAGAAATGAATCTCAACGCGTCGTTGAGATGGTAAGATGTATGTATACACGAGCGAAGATATCATTTTATTAATGATCAAATGGTGTAAAATTGGATGGTATATTAATTTTAAAGAAACATTAGAATGTTATTTTTACTATTTTTATACATATTAATCATCATTGTATCCTTCCGAATAACATAGTGTTGAATAACAAATTACACCATGGGGTGGAGATGGTATGCCATACCTACGCATGCATGGTGACATTGTTATTCATAGAATGGATAGAGTGTACAATTTGGTTATTCTATATTTATAATAATATCCCAATATGTATATTTTACTAGATTATTTATATTATTATGGAAATAACAAGGAACGGGAATACTGAAGAAGAATAGAACATTGAAAGAGGTGATAAAATAATTACCTCCTCTTCTGGTGTTTCCATATGATTTGAAAAAAGGGAATCTTAGGTTGGATTTATGATTAAGATAATTCCACTAGGGTGATGTGAGAAATGTTGGGATGATATTTGGGTGGGGTTGGACGAGTCAAAAGACATTGGAGGAATGAATTTAAGTGAAGGGGTGAGGGGAACTTTATGAATGGGTTAACATATTATTTTATTATAAAATTCTTTTCAGATTCTAAATGCTCCAAATAGATTTATTTTTAGTAAAAGGTGGGGATGGGTCTAAATTCTTTCATCCCATAAGTTTTATAAAAGTTTTGGTCACTATATTAAACCTACCATATAGAATTAACCATTAGATAAATAGTTTACCATTTACTATGTCTTTGGGAATTTTTATAATACATAGTTAATAAAATTTATATTAAATTACCAGAGAACCTAAAGTGGATAATTAATTATATATCTAACCTTATGTATTTTATTTGGTCAAACTATAATTTTTTTAGGGGTATTATATCAATTAATAAGATAGTATTTGTTTTAAAAACTGAATTACATCAATTTTGACAATATTTAATATCTGGTTTTGGTGAAAGTCATAAAATAATGATTACTTAAAACATAATACATTGAATCAACCTTAAAATGTAATATTCAACTATAAAATTCGTTGATGGCATCATAAGATTAAATTTACATTTATTTTAATATTTATAATATAAATTATGTTAATCATTCATTAATAATTTAATTACTAAAACATCATTGTGTCAAATATATATTTAATTATTCAATGTATAAAATTTATAAATAAAATTATATGATGTAGGAAATGTTTTTAGGTTTCTCATTAATATTTAGAGTATAATTTATCTTATTTATAACTCTATATTAATAATGTTTTAGTTGATAGAATTTGGATTTAACACTTCTTTAAATACAATATAATAAAAGGCTTACCTTAACCGAACTGGATAAAAAGGATCTTAATTTTGTCCTAAGGTTGATTATGGTCGAAATAAACTTATCCAATAGAAATAGGACATCTGTTAGTGTAATTATAATATCATTTTTACAATTAATTGCCTTATTTATTTTTAACTATGGTATATAAAATTCAAAAGATACTATTCACCTAAAATTATTTTAATCTTATTGAAACACATTTCACATACTGATTTCATTCGTGTCTCTCATATTTTTGTAATTTAAATTCATAGAATAGGTAAAGTCACATTTTATTAAAACTTGCAAATGTGCCTAAAAGTTGGGTAAAAGACTTTAAAAAGATCAGTATAATTTTATATACCTAATCTTTTTATAAAATGTATCCAATGAATAACATTGTAATTATATAAGAATTAACTATTTGTTTTTAGTTTATAATAAATTATAATAAAAAGTATTAATTATTTAAATAAAAGTTGGTTTTAAACAATAACTCACTGTTTTTCACTATTCATCAAAAATTGAATGTTTTTTCAAAAAATAAAAATATTCAACCCAATAAATTTTTTAAAATCATAATTAAAAAATAATGTCTATTTTACCATATTAAAAACATTGAAGTTTCATTAATTAATTGAAAATTAATTTCCATTGTCAAAACCAAAATGTGGGTTTTTAAAAATTAATAACTATCAAAATATTGACAAGTGTTTATGTCTAATTTAAATGTGAAATTACATATAATGACCTACATTATATTAAATGATAAAAATTTAATATATTTATCCTTTAAAACCTATAAAATTTATAATTATACACTATAAATTATTTCTATTAAAAAATATGTTTTAAATTAAAATTTTTTAATATTCAATGTTCCTTAAGATATGAAAGTTATCCAAAAATAACCAAAAATTTATCCAAAATAAATTTTTATGTACAAAATCTAAAGAAAAATTTTATTTTGTAAAATAAAATATAACATAGTGTCAATTATTAAATTTAAAAAGGTTTCTGAATTAAAAGGCAGTAAAATTTCATTTTCTGAAAAATACTTCTCTTATCTGAAAAATTGAATTTTTCATTATATTATGTCTAAGAAACACAAAAGTTGAATGTTAAAATTATATAAGATATTTATAAAATTCAAAATGAGGTTACTACTATTCATAACCTCTTTTTTAATGGCTGGTTTGGTATGTCATGGTGCGCATGAACTTGGTGTTACATGTAGTAAAATATTTTCAATTAACTTAAAGAGATAACGTTCAATGAATTCCTGAGGTGTTATATTCTCACCTGCAATAATAACTTGCGTCCTCACTATTTGAAATTGTTCTTCAAAAAAATATAAAAAATAGAATATATATTTGGGGAAAACCCACATCTGAAGTAGGGTTAATAAAATTTATTCTTAATAAGAGGGAAAGGGAAAGGAAAATGTCACCACAAAATTATGATCTAGAATAAAACAATTGCACGAAATTAGAGACACATAATTATTGGGATAACATAAATATTTATAGAGTGTGACTGAGTTCATCATTTAAAAACATGTGAAAAATAAATGGAATACTGAGGGACTCGAATCCATAAATATATTATGATTTAAATATCATAGGTTCCATAAAACATATGGTACTAGGATAACACATTTTTTAAAAGATCTCTTCCCTAAAGAGTAAGAATTAATTTCACTAAACTATAATAGAAAAAAATACTTTACACATAGAGTTCCATCCATCATATATCTTCAACCACAAACTCATTATTCACTCCAAATGATAGAAGAAATAAAAATTAATCAATTTATCCTAATATTATAGGGTTTCAAAAAAATTCATAATTCATCTATTATATCATTTTAAAAACTATATTATACATACTAGGACATCACATAGACCAATGGTAGGGGATTCACCCTTGTCTCCCTTCATTTGTGGGTTCATATCACGCGACCTTAACAAACGTGATGGGTTTCCACCAAACCCCTGGGTTGTCCTTTTTATGACAAGACAAATATAATATTTTAAAATGTTTTATTCTTAAAAAATAGAATCCAATATCCAACATAATTCATTCAAAACTTTACACTTATCCAAAATTCTTATTTCTAAACTCACATTCTAAGATTTATAAGGAATGTAAATATATTGAACATATCGTTATCCATGTAATAACATGTGAATACTTTCATCATGTATACTTTTAAAAAAATGGTAACACCATGAATTATCATAAAACCTTACTGATTACATTCAATCTCCCTTATTCCTTATAGAATACTGGATATATACTCCTTATATCCAAAAATTATGTAAACTCCCACAACGATCGAATAAAGAAACAATTAGTTAGTTTTCAGGTAGTCAAGAATGTCTAATATAATTTTTCCATGTCCTTGAAATCTTATTCTGAAATAATTATCTAAAATTCAAAAAAAAATCAAGGGTTATATTTTCCCCAAACATATATTTACGAAAATGATTAACTTGAAACCTTTTCACATTAATTGGTACCACAAAATCTCAAAACCATAATGAAAAACATACTACAGTTCAATCCTTATATAATTACTAATTTTTATAACTTTTAGATCATTATTTCAATACTCAAATGACACAATTCTATAATAACAACTTAAGAAAACAATTAATCAACTTCATTTGCGGTAGTATCGTAACTAGATTATTATCCAATTACAACATTTGGGGTATTGTATGATGATTGGGACATTGATTCGTGTAGTGACCCAATAACTTAGTGATGATGCATTGTAAATTAGAAACCTTTTTCTTACCCTATTAATCATGTACATTGTGTCCTTTTTCTCCACACTAATTACAAATTCTCATTCCCTTCAAGAACATAACAATGTGATTCATTCCACAGTTATAACCTATGGGAATAATCATTCTGTCTTTTCATCATTTTATCTATCCTTGTCACCACCATCCACTTTTTCTTTGTCTTCCCAACAAAGCCATACCACTCAGAATATTATTTACTTGTCTTATTATCAAATGATATTATTTGTTCATATTATGAGAATACGTGGGAGACTATTTTCCTACTAAATGATGGTGTGTGAACATGAAAGATAAGACCGTTCAACCTCTTTGGATCATGCGTATTGATGGTGTTATTATTCATTTTACTGGGCACCATTTCTAAACAATGGCATACACTAGATTAGTATATGAATCACAATACACAATTCGAAACATTTGTAACACTTAATATAAAATGAAGAGTTCATGGATATAATCCATAATCACAAAAATGTTTTCATTGAGGAGGTATAAACTCATAAATCCCTCACAATAGTTTTTAATGAAAATATGAATTATAATAGTTATATCCCACAAGTGTGTCGTAACCAAGAGCCCAACAAGGCCCGTTGTCGTGTACCGAGATACCGTGGGTCAAGACCGAAACTCTTAACTGTTGTTTTCACTACTAATTACATCTATGCTAGAGCCACCTCTACCTTCTCGTATCCAAACATGGATGTATTGCTTTGAAAACAGAAAAAATATCTACATTACAAAAATTCATGGAAATTATTTTATATGAATCCTCAAAACCAATCATATAGTAATGTTCCCTAATCAAAGTTTTTCTAAATGTTGTTTCTATGGTTTGCATTAGACTTCCTCCGATGCCAACTAAAACGCTCTGATGCTGGAAGCCCAGAGTCATTGCATTATTTTAATAAATTGGAAGGATTATAAAAAATAATGTCTTTAATGAATGATCAGTTTATCAAACATGTAAAAAAGAGTACATTCATGAACATTACATTAAACATTCACACACAAAGTTAAAAAAAAAACCATTGATAATTTCATTATTCTTCTAGCTTAAACCTGTATATAAATCATAATACACTTCTTGGGATCTTGGGAATATAAAACATAACAAAGGGTTGAGATCATATTCTCAGTAAGGGTAAATAATTTAGAAAATGAAATAAAATTTTAATGAAAAATGTGTAATAAAAAACAACAACCTTTCACACAAAAAATTAAATTCATATGGGAAAAATAAATCAAACATCACCATATAAACATGCACATGGATATTCTACTAGTTGAATAATTATATGTAATAACTAATTTTATATTGAGGTAATATTTAACAATGGACATCATAACCCCATAGTCAAGGCCTCGTACCAAGAGTACAAATTAAATTATTTTCATGTCCTTGTGAAAAGACACTAATTTGTCTCAAGAGACCTACTGATGCATCCAATGGCTATAGCAGGCCCCACACATCACTTACTATGTCCACATCATTCCTCATATGAATATGTAGAAACATGTCATAAACATTTGTATTAAAACTAGCAGTTAAAATTTCAATACAACCACCACAAACAACGAATGGTATAAAAATAGCACACCCACCATCAAACATATCATAACTCATTCAATACAATCTAGAATATTTTATTATAATATATCAACCTCAATCAAGAATAATATCCAGTAATGGATGTTGACATAGTTGAAAATGATAAGTAACCAATTTTGAGAGTAATATCACTTTTTTGTGAAATCATTTAAAAGTCACAAATTTATAATAAAAGACATTTAAAATATATTTTTTAATCAATTTTTCCCATAACAATTTGAAACTTTTGAATGGAATTTCCAATTTTAAACAATCATGTCCATATAAATAATTCCTTATAAATATTTTTAAGACATGGACATTAATGAGATAGATTTAGAAGAATAAATATTTCAAAAATTTAAAATCGTCTTCAGTTAAATAGTACCTTAAATGAATAAATTTAAGAAAGTCATATGGGAATCATGGACATGCATAATAAAGATGTACCAAAAAATATATACACATAAACAATCTAGTATAATAATTAGATTGAAAAATTAACCCTTGCCTTATAATTTCCTTTAGTCGAGGGTACATTTACCCCCTTTTATAATGACTGAAGTATGTTATTACAATATTACAGATCCATATTAATATTAATTATATCATACATGATTCTTTTATGACTTTATACTACACATTTAAAAATAACTCCCAAGTTATATTAACATTTCATGTAACAACTGCTTTCTTTATCGAACATGTTTTAACTTGTTATTCCTGAACGTATCACTTAGATCATGATTTAAATACTTCTAGAATAAAAAAAATGATTTATATATCATATATATTTAGAATATAAAAATTTATAATAGATAGATATATGAAATGGAAAACAATGTTTAGGTAGAGGTAGGTCATATGTACACAAAAACATTCTTTCCGTTTTCATATCGTATTGAATGGAATTAATTGAATAAGATAAATGTAAATACATAAAAACATATATATATATATGTATCTATATATATGTATCCAGCATCACTATTATTTCATATATTACATAATTATTAATAATATATATTTTTATAATTATTGTTGAATGGTGAATGTGAAAATGATTCTCATTGTGTCTTGGTGACTGTAAGCAGTATATACACACCAGTGACGATATCAATTTTTTTTATGATATAATGATGTGTAATTAGATGGTATATTAATTTTACAAAACAATTAAAGCATTATTTTCATAATTTATATAAATATTACTCATCATTATATCAATGCAAATAACATAGTGTTGAATAACAAATTACCCTATGACGTGGAGACGGTCTGTCGTACGTACACACACATAGTGACATTATCTATATAGGATGGTTCGAATAACGAATATGGTTGTACCATATTAATAAAAAGATCACATTATCTATAATTTACTAGAGTTATTATATTTGTATGAAAAAAATAATGTGGAAAAGAATAGAACATTGAAAGATGTGATAAAATAATTACATTTTCTTCGGGTGTCTCCTATGGATTTGAACAAAATGGCTCATAGGTTGGATTTATGATCAAGAGATGTCCTCTAGGATGAAGTGAGGGATGTTTGGAGGATATTTGGGCCAGTGTTGGCAGAGCCAAAAAGATTTGGATTTGTGAATTTATGAGAGGGTGAAGTATCAATTTTTAAGAGAAGTGACGGGCTCTTAAAGAAAGGCTTGAAATATTATTTCATTATAAAATCATTTTCAGATGATAATATCTCATAATGGATTTATACTAAGTATAAGGTTGTGATTGGTATAAATAATTTCAACCAATTGGTTTTAGAAATGATTAGGTCACTATATTAACCTTATTTTTTTGATTTAACCCTTAGTTAAATAGGTTAACTTTTAACATGTCTTCTTGAATTTTTATGTTACATGGTTAATAAATATACAATTAAATTCCAATAGAGACTATAAAATATCAATAATTACATATCTAAATTTATCTAAGTCATTTGAAAGAACTTTATATTTTTAGGGATATTATATTATTTAATAATATTGTATTTGTTTTAGAAAATCATTTTGTCAATTTTGACACTATTTATTATTTTATTTCTGTGAAAGTCGTAACCTCATTTTTATTTCAAAGAAATTAAATTGAATAAAACTAAAAATTACATATTCACCAATAAAATTCATGTATGGCATCAAAATATTCAATTTATATTTATTCTAAAATTTATAATATCAATTATTTTAACCATTCATTAATAAGATAATTAATACATTATCATTGTGTCATATATAAATATAAATATTCAATGTCTAAAAATTATAAATTAACTTCCATGAAGTAGGAAATCCATTAAAAATTATAATGAATATTTAGAGTCGAATTTATCTTATTTGTTACTCTATATTAAAAATGGTTAGGTTAATAAAATTTAAATTTAACACCTTTGAAAATTCTTTAAATAAAATACAATAAATATCATAATCTAACCCAAATGGATCAAAAATCATATTAATATTGTCCTATGTTTGAGTTTATTCAAAATAAACTTATCCAATAGATTTAGGACATGTTTTGGGGTAATATAATATCATTTTTACCCTTAATTACCCAATTTACTTTTAACTATGGTAAATAAAATTCAAAACATACTATTCACCAATAATTATTTTCATCTTATTGAACAACATTTTATATACTGATGATAAACATATCTATCATAATATTTGAAATTTAATTTATAGAAGCAGTAATATTACGTTCTATGCAAATTTGCAAATGTACCTAGAAGGTGAGCAAAAGAGGCTAAAAAGATCAGTAATATTATATATATATATATGTATAATAATATTTTAAAATTACTCAGATTAATTACATTGGACTATTATAGGTATTATTTATCTATTGTTACATAGAAATTTATTTAAATAAAATATAATAAATATTTTAATAAATGTCTGTTTTAAACTATACCATTGTGTTTTCAATATTCATAAAAAATCGAATATTTTCATAAAAATAACAAACATTCACCCTAAGATAATTTTTTTAATCAAAATTAAATAATTAAATATATTTTTCCAAATTCATAAAAAATAAGTTGTATTCATTACTTAAAAAATTAATTCTCGTTGTCAAAAACAAAAAGTGGGTTTAAAAAAAGTAAAAACTATCAACAGATTTACATGTGTTTATGTCCAATTTAAATATGATATTATATATATTTCCCTAAATTATATAAAATGATAAAAATATAACATAATTATACCTTAAAAACACTCAAGTTCATAATTTAACACTATAAATTATTTCGATTAAAAATGATGTTTTCAATTAAAAGTTTGTACTATTCACTATTCCTATAAATATTATATTTATCAGAAAAGTTCCAAAAATATATCCACACTGAATTTTTATGTCCCAATTCTAAAAAAGAATTTTATTTTATCAAATAGGATATATAATATTATAAAATATTGTTTTTGAAAATGGTTCACGATTAAAAGGTGGTAAAATTGTGTTTTCGGAAAAATAATTCATTTATCTAAAAATTGAATTTTTCATTATATTATGGCTAAGAAACAAAAAAGATGAATATTAAAATTATATAGGATATATATCAAATTACAAATGTGGTTAATACTATACATAATGGCCTTTTTTAATATCTAGTCTGGTAAGTCTTGTTACACTCGAACTCAGTGTTGCATGTAGCGCAAGCTATTAAAATATATTAAAAGATAGCATACTATAAATTAATGAGGCATTACACTCATAATTTACCAATAAGGTAAAAAATGAAAAATGTAACTAAATCATCTCCATTTAATGTGATTGTGGGGGAGAGTTACATAACAAAATCGTGTTATGCATATTCTTCATTAAAGGGACAAAATTATACATTTTATACTGACAATACACCTCAGTAATGTAAAGTTATCAAAATATAGAATAAATATCTTCAATGAATATCAAGATCCCTCCTGAAATATTTCAAAATCCTTGTATAATTTTGGTATGTAGAATTCATCACCACTAGATATATCATAAACAATTCTCTCATAAGATCCATCCTTGGAAATATCCATTATGATCCTTTGAAAAATAAAATTATATCAGTTATATTTATTAATGTGTTTTAATGGAGATTTTATATTCATATTTTATGGGATTATTATGGAATTTTGATAAAAAAAGATTATGATGTAATTTTTTTTGGGTACTAAAACATTATTAAATCTAATAGACTCTTAAATGAATAATCTAAATCCAAATATTAATCCATTAATTTTAAATTCGATGAAAATATTCCTAATAAATTGTCCCAATTCAATGATTGTATGGATTACAATTATATATGAACATTCAATAATCCAATATCTCTTAATATGCGTATAGTGGTTGAATCTATTTATAATTTATTTCTTAATGCATCTATAAAATGTAACCACAATCTCAAGTATAATTTTATTGAAAATTTTCAAGATTTTACTTATACTTGATATTCATTGTTTAAAAAAAATTAATATGGTATTATATAATTTCGTTTCTAGAACCTCAAAACCATGATGAATTATAATGCAGGAAAAATTATGTTATTGTTATTATAGAAAGGTTAACAAATTATAATATAATAATGTATGTCTACATGATTAATATAAGTAATCATCATCCTGGTATTGTACAAAAATAGGGTTTTATAAATAAATTTTCTGAGAAAGGTAACATCAAAAATAAAAGATACATATGTTTATCAGTCAAAAAAATATAATTTATTATTTCTTAAAGCGGTTTGGGTGATGTTCCACTCAATAATTTAAATAAACGTGGTGATGAAAATGGTTTATTATTGGCGTATTGTGTAATGAAACCCAAGGAAATCACCGCACACTAGTTTCACTTCCTCAAGGGGAAACGTTCTCAAACCGGAGAAGAAAGTCATACAAACAATTAATATATTACTAGATTTTAGAAAATCAGAAATGTTATTCCCTCAATGAATGAAATGAATGACACACATGTGTTTATGGACGAGGCCATTTCAACTACTGATGATGTAATATATGGACTATGGGATGGATCCAAAGACTTATAAATAGTTATCGATGATGATATAATCTATTTCAAATACTTCAAGGATAATTTTATCCTAACTACATAGTTAGAGACTGGTAAGAATCATTAAAACTACACCATAGAGAGAATCTCTTTAATAAAATTAAGACTTGATAACATGGATAAAAAACCCTTGGTTCACGAATAATCCCTCCACCCATAATGGAAAGAATGTTTTATGATCTATGCTTATTAAGCATGACTCATGAATTAAGTGGGTTTTAGCTTATCCAATTCCATAGAATGTCACTAGGAGCACTATGGGGATGGGTTCCGATGGCCAAGATTGTAATAATTAAATTGAAACATTAACACAAGATACACAAAAAATAATATATTGAAATATTTTTTCATTCTCCACCAATATAAATAAGAATCATTTTCAAATTTATGTTAAATGTTGTTTTCTATAGGTCATACTTAATATTGTTTTTTACAACCATTATGTTTTTTAAAAAGAATTATCAATAAAATTATCAACTGAACAAAATATTTAAATAGTTTCAAAAAATCCACCATGTCTTACGGATGAATAATAATTTTCCTTAAATTTTTTTGAAATCATAAGATGTAATTAAACTTTTTTTGTATGGAATGATTCAAATGATCATTTAATCGCACAAATCAATACTGATGATGTAATTTTTTGTTCAATAATTTAATCTCATTAAATCATTTTTCAAATCTTATGAGAGTTGAATTTGAAATGATTTTTAGGGTGATTGAATATTATTACTTTCAATTCATTATTACTAAAATGAGATTTATGTATTTTTATACAAAATAAAATATTAAAGTTCAATTATAAATCATTTTTAATTCATTAGCCTATGGAAATTAACACCTCAAAGATTATTTCATGTAACCTAAAATTATATATAGATAGTAAATAAGGTTATGACATTTATTATAGAAGAATGATTGAGAATATCCATTACATTACTCTGAACAAATAAAAAAATTTCTTACTATTTTTATTTTTCCTCCTTTTTTAGAGAAACCAAATTAATAACATTTAAAATATCATTAACATGTGTTCATTTTTTAATCAGTTCAAAAATAAATGGTTGATTGTTTTCCAAAAATACACCCTTAATAATTAATTTGTTTATAACATTGGTTTTATAATATTTCAATGAAATAAAAATAGAACAAATGTGTCCTATCACATTCAAGGGTTATCATTATTATATGAGATCTATGAAAATAAATATTCAAATCCACATTCATTAGATAAAGAGGAATTTATATCCAAAGGTATTTATTTTCAAAAATTATATATATGAAATAAAAAATCATAAAATTCCTGAAACAGTATATTCATGTTACATTTAAATGTGATTGTTCATGTTTTACAAGCCTTTATAGAAATCATATTCCGCATACAAGAATTATGAACATTGATACAGAACAATAATTTTTGATACACCACTTTCAATATAAAGTTATTTTATTTGAATATATTATCATAGATATCTAATTAGTCAATATTATCAAAAAAACATTTTTATATGTTCTCACATATATTTAAGGGTATTTTAAAATGTAATTTTGGTAATTAAAATATTAATATTCATTTGATATGATTACTATTTTTTTAAATAATAATTATTTATTAACTATTTCTCAATCATATTTGTAAAATTTTTAAACTAATTTTTATGGGATCACTTTTATTTTTTATTAATGTCTTATCTCATATAAATAATAATCTTTTATTATAATCCCATATCCAAAACATAATCGTTGAGAAATTTTTAATGAATATGGTAAAATATATATAAAAAATAAATATTTATTGATTTTTTAATGCTGTAATGTTTCATGAATAATTAATATTAAACATTTAGAAAAAAAATTCAATAGAATAGATAGATCCTGATTCAACGATAGAATATGATTTCATTGAAATAATATTTACAATTATTTTTTATTTTTATTTTTCTGATTTTCTATTTCCTCTTCAGCACCATATTAAAAACAACTATTTATTTTTAATCTTAAATGATTTTCTATGATAATATGAATCGATATATTACCGAATACCTCTTTTTTTATGATCATAATACCTTAATGGGTTTTATTAAAAAATGGGTTTTGTTAATAGTGTTTTAAATCCTCTTATCAAACAAATGGAAAAAATGAACCGTAATAAGAAAGGATGATCACTTTACTGGACTACATATCCTGGTTGTATCCTCTAGCTTGTAAATATGCACTGACCAGATAGTTGAGGAGAATGTAGAACCTAGTGATCTTTCATGCTCACTGGTTATTAGATATAGCTCACTAGCCAACAGATGGAGTCAACAAATATAAGTAATAATTTATAAAATTTCATAAGATATACCATGTTATCCATAAGACATAATGACTATTTAATCTATATCAGCCAAATATTTATTTAATGATCATATAAAAGAATCGAATTAGATCATAAATGTCATGAATTTGCGTATGCCACCTCTATATCAAAGAAGTTTATAAATGTTAATCCAGGGAAGATCAAAATCTCCCCTAAAAAATATATGAAAACTATATCCCCTAAAAAATTATTGACTGATCCATGAATAAGTCATTTATTATATGTCCATGAAAATATCTTTTTACAAAAGCCATTGGGGATTTAAAAGATATAGTAAAAAAAATTCCCCTATTCACTTTTAATATTAAATCTCCCAAATTATAATTATTAATTGATAATTTCTACCATATATGTATCAGACATTGAATAATTCATAAACATATAAATGTTATGGATTGAGTTGAGTACTATATAAAGGGTTTTTAAAAATAAATCTCAGTAAATTTGCCCATATTCCTTAGGTGGAAGGAAAAATAAAAGTGATGGATATTGGTTTTTAGATTCTAGTAAAACAAATGTTTTTCAAATATTTTTCGGGATTGGTATTTAATAAAATTATTAATTTCAATTTTCCATTTAAACTATGGGATAAATATAAACCTCTCAATACTTTTTAGGGGAGGGGATATAGGGGTTTTATCTTGACATATTTTCTTAATCCTTTACCAAAGTGTTCTTCTTAACTTAGACAATTTATTTTCCACAAAATATAATGTTATAATTACCAAAAATCTTGATTTATTTATTTTTTCTAGAATCAATATATTTCATGAAATGTCACATTAATATTAAATAAAACATTCAAATTTTATTTTAAGGTCATTTCAACACACCTCTTTCCATTTGATCCGATTACAACCTAAAAGTTCCCATAACATCTTATCATGTTTATAATATTTCCTTTATTTCCAATTAAATTTCATTTCATAATGATATTTTATTGTTAATCATTTCTATAAATTCATTAAATTTTTATTATTGATATGTTTCCATTCCATCTCATTATACTATATTCATATGCTATTGTAACTCTCAAACATTCCCATAGTTGTTAAATTATATTAATATTATGTTTTGAAATTTGTGTTTGTGTTTTTCTAATAGAAAAAAAATTATATAGATAATAAATATAATTTATACCTATAATAGGTTCTTGAATTTTAAATAATCTTTAAAATATTTGGTCAAATTATAACATAATCATTACATGGTGCAAAAAAAGTTCTCCTTCCAACACACCTAGATTGAAAATCATAAAAAATATTTTAAATATTATTCATATACTCATTAAGAACCATTATAAATAATTTTTGTTATATTATTATGATGATTTATCCATAATTTAATTTGTCACCCATAATTTTGAAATATTTATTTATACTTCCCAAAATAATTGATAATCATATTTTCAATAAATTATGGGATAACTAAAAATCTATATTCATCACATGATACATGTACATATATGAACATTATGAATCCATAGATGCTCCATAAACGATTCCAGTGAATTCAGTAGGTTATCTATATTACATAAATGACTATGGAAAAATAATTTCATTATCTTATAATAAATTAATCTATTTAAACAAATATTGTAGGATAGGCATCGTTATGAAATTATTCTATGTGTTATTTTGTTTTTCATAATTTTATGTTATTCCATCGTCTTTTAGTAAGAAGTGGAATGTATTTTAATTTATGTGATGGGTGGGTCACACAATTATATATCCCCTGAATTCACTATGAGGTGTTAACAAATGACTTTGAGAGGGTAATAGGATCATCGGTATACATTGTATATTATGACATAGTACAAGGTCTAGATAATAATTTTATTTTATCTAGAATTATATATTCCTACCATTTCTATACTGATCTCTTCGTTTAAAAATTTATAGAAATTTCCATTAATGGATTATTTTTCATGTTATTGATTTTTTATATAGTCCAATTTAATTAATTATTTTTTATTGGTTTCAATCATATAATGTCCCATTTTGAGCATTTTTTCTCTCTATTTATTTCTATTTCAAGTTACCCTATGTGATTTAGTGGAATACTTTGTAATATTAGCCTTATGGGTTGAATTAAAGAATAAATATTGGTACGTAAGAGTTATACTATTTTATGATAGAATTTAATATTTAAGAATTTTTTCTCATGAGGAAAAATAAACCATGATAATGATAATATAACCTTCTTTATTCTGATCAAAATTTTATAAATAAACAACCATATATGAGGGACTTTCATTGGGTATGTTAGAAAATCTATAATATCATATTTCCTTTCTAATGGTGAAAACCCATATTGTTCCTCACATAGAACTACTATAGCGATCTCTAATCATCAGTTAGAGTTTTAATTATATAACCGATGAAGAACCATCACTGAAAATAAATAATTCCCAATTAATATTATTTATTTTAATTTTATAAAATATAATAGAAGTACTTCGAATTTACCAACAAACATGAAATAGATTCAGCAATTAGAACTTCCATGTAAGAATTCTTAATGGACAATATAAATTTATTTTACATTAATTTCATTTTATAATGGAAAATCCTATCTATGAAAGGATGTAGTAGTATATTTAATTAAAAATCCGGATTCAACTCTACCATTTTTTTGTATGTTCATCCTACGCTAAACTTTTTATTGTATTTTTTCCATGACATCATTTTTCATAAAAATCCATTTATTCATATATTGATTAATTTCACCAATCTTCATCTATAAAAATGTGATCATTATTTTCATACAACTCTCCTCCAGTCTAAGAAGTGATTGGCTTCAGCCCAATCACGGTACCTTTGTGTACCCTAAAAAACATCAATTAGACTATTTTTATCTTATTATATTTATTTCCAAAATATTTCACTATATTCTAGAGTATCACCCGAGGATTTTAAAAACCATGATCACAGTTTTGGAATATTTACACAATATGATTGTGGTAGTTGTCAATTTTCTTTATGTATGTTTTATCCATCTCCTCAAAACACAGTTACGATTGATTCACTTGATGTTTAAATAACAATGAGATAGGGGAGAATCATTTTTGAGTTAATTTTAATATAATTTCTGTAATGGCCCAGACCTCTTTAGTCCATTACATTGTGGAAATGTTGTATTATAGGTTTTCCGGGAGATCAAGGTGACTTGGGGGTGTGTTTGGGTGGACAATTTAAGGAAAACTAAAGGGTTGTAGCTTTCGCACGGGTGGCGCACAGTTTGTCTAACCGTACATCCAAACCGAGTGAGGTTGGTATTGGAGGCTGTGGCTAACGCACGGTTAGCGCACGGTTTGTCTAACCGTGTGGCCTAATCATGAAATGAGTGTTTGATGAGGCATTAGAGACCACACAGTTAGCGTACGGTTTGTCTAACCATGCAAGAAAACCGTGCATGCACTTAAATTATATCCTAAAATTGTGGATCTAATTCTTTTTTCTGCTAAATGGTTTGTTTAATACCATAAGCAGCCATATCTCGGGATTACCCTTCCTTAAAGGTAAGAGAACCTCTCCCAAGTGTTTTAGAGGCGATCTATAGGTTTCTCTTTGCAAATCAAAGCCGCTTTCTCAAGGTATGTGATCGTTCTTGCTTGGTTTCTTAGATCTACATGGATCTACTGCTCACCTTCTCTTAGTTTAAGATATCTATGCCCGTTATGGGTAGATCTATGTGTTTGGATGAAAAATATGACTAGATTTAGTATTGGTTGTGTTAGGAGAAGATATCTAAGGTGGATCCTTGGTGAGTCGGCCCTGTTTTCTTGGGCATTCTGTGACTGTTTTGGTTTTCGTCGAAAACCCTTGATGTAGGGGATTCGTTGCTTCTCTTTCTTTTACGTGAAACTATATTGTTAGCATGTTGAATCCTATTGTATGAAAATGGATTTGACATAATAAAATACTTTTAACCGAATATAGAAATCGTACCTATTGTATGTTATTGCCTCATGTTTTTCTAGATACTGTGATATCTATGCTTGCCTTACATATTGGTTGTTCTCGGTGGAAATTGGTAAAGAACGTAATCCAAGACTAAATGATATTTGTTTGTCTAAAGATAAAGAGGCATGTGAATGAATCTGGTTCCTGTTGTAATTGGATGTTAATCAAATTGGAAATATAAACATGTATAATCTTTTTTTATAGCTTAATGGTTAGGTTCCCAAGTTTAGAACCAACAGATTAAATCTGTTAATTCAAGATGGTTTAAAGAATGTTGTTTTTTGATAATTCCTTGAAGAGTTCTGAGTTACCCTCTTGTATGTTGAAAGTTCCACATCCCAATTGGTGTGATGTTGTATTTCCGGCTACTTGTGCTGTGATGTGACCCTGGAGGGGGGTTGTGATATGTGGAGGCATAGAGGCCTTTTTTGTTGTGGCAGTAGATGATGCCTAGAGTGCCGAGATGCATCCGTCTATGCATGTGGGTGTCGGCGAGGACACCAGGGATGATGGAATAGGAAGGATGTGATTGTTGGATACTTGGTGATTCTTTGGTTGTTTAACTACTTTACCTTTCCCCACTTCTCAAGGCAGCCGGTCTTGCTTACCGTTCTTCTGATAGGGGTGAAGACATGTGGGGTATGCCACATACATTCCGTGTTTATCATCTCAAGGGAGAATGGGTCTACCCTCTGGATCTAGGCAGCAGAGACTCGACGGGTAGTACATATACTCACCGTGTTGATCCCCCTTGTGTTTAGTACCATAGGATTATTATCTAGGATGCCTGGGAATATAGGAAGGTAATTATGTAATGACTATTTTAATAAATGATCTTAACCAATGGGGTTGGATTTTGTCGAAACATAATGATGAGGTTGAGAAATTTTTAAGGGACAATGGATTTTTTTGGATGTGGTGTTAAGGGAATTTGATGTAGAATTGTTCATGGTTAATTAATGTTTGAATAATTAATTAACGTACAATAGAATAGATAAAAATTGGATGAAGTAATCTAATAAATCCCTTAAATGGTTGTATGATTATAGGATACCTAGTCTTTGAAGTGGTAGCCCAGAGTCCGAGAGACATTAGCTGCAGTTGTGTATAAGACTAGGTTATGCCCATAGTGTGGTCGTGAGTTATTGTATATTCTGTATTTCTTGTGTTTCTATACGCTACTCCACCCTGTTAGTAAGGGAAACAGGAACTCCCGGGATTCTGAGCCCTGGGGGGGGGGGTGTTTTCTCCATCATTCTGGTGGGATGATGCATGGATACCTACCCCCTTTGACCCCACTCTCTTCTCCTGGTAGATACTAGTCCAATTTGGCACAGCTGTTAGTTTTCCCCATATATGTGTGTAGAGGGCTGTAATGGCTTGTGGATATTCACACACATATATTCTGGATATAGTATCCTATGGACTACTATAGGGGTGACGTGTATAGGTTATAATGGCTTGAGGATCCTAACTCGGTGTATGGGTTGTAATGGCTTACGGTATAATACCCGACATATGATACACATTATGTGAGTTGTGGTGGCTCTCTGAAACTACCTTTTAATTTTTGTTGTGAGGATGGTGTGGTGCTTTGCCCAGGTGTCTGTAGGCAAGCCTTTGTGGTGCATGTGGTGCAGATTGTGGAGCATAGCCTAGGTGTCTGTGGGCAAGCATTTGGAGAGAGATGAGCAGGACGTATGTCGTTGGGGAAAAGCGTAAAACCAGTGGGGAAGTAGTAGCGTGGAACCCTTGATATTTTTTACTATATGATATATTCAAGTATGCGTTAATTGGTGAGATTTTCCATGGTGAGGTTGGGAACATAGTATACTAGTTTAGGTGATGAGTTGGTTTCACTTGTTGTTCATTAGGCTTTAGCATGATTTCATTAATTTTTCACAAGAGGATTCGGGGAGGTTCCTACTGATTATACTGTTATAATCACCCGACACATATATAAACTGTTTTTCAGGTCACATTGAATAGGTTGGAGATCAAGATGGTTTCTACTAGCTTGGGGTTGCAGGAGATGTTCGGGCTTATGGTTTCAGCTGTTTTTACATTCATTTGGTTAATTGTAGTTTTTTCCTTTCAGTTGTAGTAATTTTGCATGACATTACATATATGAAGTTGGGTTTTATTTTATACTTCAGTTCTGAGTTGGAGTTGGTTGGTGTCTATCTTATCTCTCTCTTCTGCATGTGTTCTCTTAGAGGGTAATGCCTCCCATTTGTGTGTTAATATACCCTCGGTGCTAGTCGCCGAACCGAGGCCTACTAGAGGCGGGACTCAGGGGCCATTACCTACCTTATCACATTATCGAACCGGGAGGGGTACACTTTGTTGGGAGGGGGTCGTGACAGAGTAGTATCAGAGGTCTGGTTGATGTATAGGATAGTGTTTAGAGTTTGGCGCAGGTGAGGTTGCATGGGTTGGTAGGACAATGGTGTCATTCATATTTAGCAAGTGAGGTAAACACTAGAGACCGGCCAAGAAAAAGCAGTTTAGGGCCCCCTTTGATCTGATTCACATACCTTTAAGTTTACAATGGATACTAAACAAGGTGATACTCGTTGTATGGTAGAGACCTAGGAAAGGATCATGCTTCATTTTTCTTTGTTCCTGTTTTTGAATGGGTAGAACTTGGGATAGTTTAACCTAAAATGAATAAAAGAAAACAATTAATTAATTAATCTCGAGTCTTCCACAATCCAGGTTTAGGAGCTCTAAAGGATTGTTATTTTACAGGCATGGCTCCAGGTCGATGTCCTCTTCAGGTTTTCACAGAAAATGTCTAGAAGGATATTCTAGAAGGTCTCCATAGGGTAGAGGTTGATGACGATGACACATAGTGTAAGACACACCAAAAGTTTCAGTGCCAGAGTCTCCAGAAGTACAAGGGATCCATTTCTGAAGAAGTCACGAAAGACATTTTTAGAGGAGGTCGAGATAGGATTCAGTTTGATCTGTGCTCAGAAGGAGAACTGGGTGTCCTTAGCTGTGAAGATACTGCATGGAGCAGCGATTCAGTGGTGGTTCTTGTTGCTCAGGGATCATGATGAGTCATCGATCTCATGGGAGGAGTTCCGAGACATGTTTAGAGTCAAGTTTCTTTCCTCGACTGTGAAGGAGTCCAGTCGCCATGAGCTTCTTACCCTTTGATAGGGGAGCTCTAGTGTTCGAGAGTTTGAATATGTTTCTGGAACCTATTAGGATATGCTTCAGACTCGTTACTAGATGAGGAGGCTAGGGTGGGGCATTTCGAGGAGGCTTTGCGTCCAGAGATCCAGCGCCAAGTCACCCCATTTAGGCTAAAGAAATATCTTTAGGTACTGGAGAGGGCAGAGGTTGTTGAATGGAATTTTTCTAGGACCGGATCATTACGAGGGGGGATCTTCATGATCCCTCACAAAGCACAGTTGTGGTCTAGGGTTCACGTTTTTCCAGGCAGAAGAGTTTCTTTTCAGCCAGGGGTAGGTCCCAACCCTTCACCCCTCGTTTCTCCGGAGGCAGAAACTCCCAGGCCTATGCCAAGGGATCAAGAACTTGTTATTCTTGCGGTGGTTATGGTCATCAGTAGCGTGAGTTCCCGGCCTTTCAGAGTAGTCATCGTGCATCGGGCACTATGCTCCAGGTTCCTCCGTTGAGGTATTTTCCGCCGAGGAAGCAGTATCCAGTTGCACCAACTTCAGATCACCAGAGGGTAGATGGAGCCAGTAGAGGATAGCCCCATGATGCTCCCCATCCTCAGAGTGCAGAGCGCGAATGTGGTGGTGGTTGTCATTAGGGTCAGAGAGGCCATGGAAGAGGTCATGGAAAACTTCATGCTCTAGCGTTGCCAGCTCATGGCAAGCCAGATGTTGTTTGAGGTACCATTTTCTTGTTTTCTACCTTGGTTTATGCCTTTTCTGATTCAGGAGCGACACACTCCTTCATATCACCTACCCTTGTCCATTCATTGGGACTTGAGGTAGAGAGGCTTCCAGTGCACTTGGCGTTGACTACTCCAGTTGGAGGTCGAACTTACTTGTTTTAAGTATGTAGAGATTGTGAGCTAGTGTTGGGGAAACACCACTCTTGGAGAGATTTCTTACTTTTACGAATACAACCATATGAAGTCATTCTCAACATGTATTGGTTGTATTAATTTTTGGGTATCGTGGATTGATTCTGAAATAAGGTTGTTTTCCTTGGTACAGATGGAGATCATGTGGTGTTTGTTGGCGGGCGAGATCCTCTGATGGGTCATAGGAGTGTTCCGTCCTTATTGTCCACGATGGCTAAGATAATGCTGAGTTCATCAGAGGGTCAGTAGTTGGAATTTCCTAGGGTCATAGAGGAGTACCATGTTGTCTTTCTAGAAGAGGTTGTAGCATTACCTACTAGATGAGAGATCGAGTTTGGTATCATGCTATAGCCAGGAGCTTCTCCTACTTCTATGTCTCCTTATAGGATGGCCTCTTTTGAGTTACGAGATCTACGTATACAGAATTATGGTATGTTAAAGTGCAGTTTTGTTTAGCCAAGTGTGTCCCCTTGGGGTGCACCTGTTTTGTTCGTAAAGATGTCCGATGGCAGTTTTCAGTTTTGTGTTGATTATAGTCGCTTAAAAAAAGTGACAATAATGAATCACTATCCTCTTTCGCGGATTGATGACTTATTCGATCAACTGAAGGTTGAATGTTGGTTCTAAAAGATCGACTTGCGGTCATGATATCATCAGATGCGCGTGAAGGATGAGGATATTTGAAAGACTAATTTCCGTTGTTGTCTTGGGCATTATGTGTTCGTTGTAATTCAGCTGGGTGTGACAAATGCTCCAGAAATATTCATCGGTTTGATGAAAGCTATGTTCCGTGAGATCATGGACAATTTTGTGGTAGTTTTAATCGACGACATCCTTGTGTACTCCACATCTGAAGAAGATCATGCAGAGCATCTATGATCCATGTTGGGAGTTCTTCGCCAACATCATATGTTCGGGAAGTTGGCGAAGTGTGAGTTTTGGGCTCGAGAAGTCCGTTTCGTGGGGAATGTTGTGTCCCATAATGGAGTACCTGTGAATCCTTTGAAGATAGAACATGTTGTGTATTGGGTATCCCCCAAGAAATTGTAAGAGGTTCAAAGTTTCCTTGGTCTTTAAGGCTACTATAGGAGGTTTGTAGCCAATTTCTCCTGAGTTGCGACACCTATGACTGCATTGACTAGGATGGATCCGACATTCATATACACTGATCAGTGTCAGGCAGCTTTCGAGTATCTAAAAGAGAAGTTGGTAAGTACTCCAATCCTTTTTCTTCCAGCTAAGGGAGTTCAGTATGATGTTTTCTACGATTCTTCAAATCTGGGGTTTGGTTTTTTTCTCATGCAGTAGAGGTCAGTTGTTTCTAATGGGTCTCGGCAGTTATATCCCCATGAATGCATCTATCCCACCCATGATCTTGAGTTGGAAGCTATGGTTTTTTCTCTAAAGTTGTGGATACATTACCTCATTGGTGAGTGCTTTGTTGTTTTCACTGATCATATGATTTTGAGGTATGTTTTCTCCCAGCATGACTTGAACTTACGACAACATCAATGGATGGTGTTTTTCCAAGAATACAACTTTGAAATATCGTATACACCTAGATAGGGGAATGTGGTAGCTGATGTGCTGATCTGAAAGTCATGTAGTGATGCTGTGTGTGAATCTGTTCATTTCTAGAGATTAATGCAATAACTGTCATCTTTTTATACTGATATGGAAGAAGTCAGAGGTAGAGGTTGTCTTTTCCAGATGACAGTGTAGTCATCCCGGATGCAGAAGGTGGAAGAGTGTCAGTTGGGTGATCTAGAGGAGGTGGCGAGACTTCATGGAGTCCCTAGGACGATCATTTCTGATAGATATCATCGTTTAATCTCCAGGGTGTGGAGAGGTCTCCAACATGCTTTTGGTTCTCAATTGTGCCTTAGCACTTCTTTACATCCTCAAAAATATGGTCAGACAGAGCGAACCATCCAGACTCTTGATGACATGTTAAACTTCTGTGATCCTAATTTTGGACGATCATGGATGAGGCACTTACCCTAGTTAGAATTCTCTTAAAATAATAGTTTTCACTAAAAAATTAGTATGGAGCTGTTTAAAGCCTTTTATAGACGGCCTTTATATTATCCGTTGTGCTGGACTGGGGTCGGAGAGTCTGCAATTCTCAGACTGGAACTAGTGCAGAATAGAACAGTGATGGTTCAGGTGATTCATGGCAGGATAAAGACAGTGCAAGATCGTCAGAAATCATATTATGATAAAAGAAGAAGATAGTTAGAGTATAATTTTTTGGATCAGGTATTTCTGAAGGTGACCCCGCTTTGTGGGAAGCGAAGGTTTGGTCGTGGGAGTATGTTTTATCCCCGGTTTGTTGGGACTTTCGTGGTGTTGGCTTTTTTTGGAGCTGTGGTGTATCGACTAGAACTTCCCCAACAGATGAGTCAGATACCTGATGTTTTCCATGTATCACATCTCCGTCGTTATCATCATGACAACTCTCACATCATCGATTTGGTAGTGATCAATGTTGATGATGATGCAACCTTTGAGGTGCGACATTTGGAGATCCAAGACTGTCGTGATAAGGTGTTCTGATGGAATTCTATTCCTTTGGTTCATGTCTTGTTGTGCCACAGTGGCTTGTTTGAGTGTACCTGGGAACATGAGTCACATATATGTGCTCAGTACCCATGGTTTTTTGATGTTTTATGGATTTCTCCCTTTTGAGAGGTATCTTGACGGGTGGTTGTTCAGACCCTATCACGTTTTCTCTTTAGGTGGGTTTTGAATTCTCGAGGATGAGAATGTTTTGAGAGGTATCTGATGTAATGGCCTGGACCAATCTAGTCTATTACATTGTGGAAATGTGGTTTTAGAGGTGTTCCGGGAGATCAAGGTGACTTGTGGGTGCGTTTGGGTGTACCTTTTAAGGAAAACTAAAGTGTTGTAGCTTTCACATGGGCGGCACACAGTTTGTCTAATTGTGCGGCAAAACCGTGTGAGGTTGGTGTTGGAGGAAGTTTCTAATGCACGGTTAGTGCACGGTTTGTCTAACCGTGTGGCCTAAACCTGTGACGAGTGTTTTATGAGGCAGTAGAGACACCACAGTTAGTGCATAGTTTGTCTAATTGTTCGAGAAAACTGTGCAGGCACATAAATTAGATCCTAAAATTGTGGATCTAACTCGTTTTGCTTCTAAATGGTTCTTTTTAAGCCTATAATCCCCCATAACTAGGGACTTCCCATCATTGAAGGTAGGAGAACCTCTCCAAAGCATTTTGGAGGTGATCTGCAAGCTTCTCTTCGCGAATTGAAGCCAGTTTCTTGTTGTATGTGATCGTTCTTGTTTGGTTTCTTAGATCCACGTGGATCTACTCCTCAACTTCTATCGGTTTCATAGATCTACGCCTGTTAAGGGTAGATCTAAGTGTATGGATGTAAAATATGATGATATTTGGTCTCGGTTGTGTTAGGGGAAGAGATCTAAGGTCGATCCTTGGTGAATCGGCCTGGTTTTCTTCGGCATTCTTCCACCGTTGTGGTTTTCGTCGAAAACCCTCGAGGTAGGTGATTTGTTTCTTCTCTTTATTTAAAATGAAACTATATTGTTATCATGTTCAATCCTTCTAGATGACTATATAATTGAACTAATAAAATACATTTAACTAGATAACAAAATCGTACCAATTGAATGTTATTGCCTAATGTTTTTCTAGATTGTGTGACATCTATGCTTGCCTTGCATAGAAATTGTTCTTGGTGGAAATTGGTAAAGAATGTAAACCGAGAATAATTGATATTTTTTTGGATAAAGATAAAGATGCATGTGAATGAATATTTTTCCTATTGTAATATGATGTTAATCAAATTGGCATAGTAAGAATGTATAATCTTTTGTGATAGTTTACTGGTTATGTTCCTGATTTTGGAACAAACAGATTAAATCTATTAATTCAAGATGGTTTAAAGAATGTGATTGTTTGATAATTATTCGAAGGGTTCTGTGTTACCATCTTGTTTGTTGAAAGGGACATAGCCCAATTGATTTGATATTTTATTTCCTTCTTCTTGTGCTGTGATGTGACCCTGGAGGGGTGTTGTGATATGTGGAGGCATAGAGGCCTTTTTGGTTGTGGCAGAAGATGACGCCTAGTGTGGCGAGATGCGTCTGTTAATGCATGTGGGTGTCGGGGAGGAAACCATAGATGATGTAATGGGATGTATGTGATTTTTGGATTCTTGTTGATTCATTGGTTGTTTACCTGCTTTACTTTTCCCCACTGCTCAAAGAATGCTGGTATTGCTTATTGTTCTTCCGAAAGTGGTGAAGACATGCGGGGTAAGCCACATTCTTTCTATGTTTAGCCTCTCAAGGGAGAATGGTTCTATGCTCTTGATATAGGCAGCAAAGACACGACAGGTAGTACATCTACTCACCATGTTGAGCCCCCTTATGTTTAGTAGCATAAGATACTTTTCTAGGATGCCTGGGAATATATCATAGTAATTATGTAATGAATATTTTAATAAATGATGTTAACTCATGGGGTCTGAGTTTTTCAAAACTTAATGATGAGTTTTATATCTTTTGAAGGGAAAATGGATTTTTTTAGAAGTTGTGTTAATGGAATTTAATGTGGAATTTTTCATGGTTAATTAATGATTGAAGTATTAATTAACTTACAGTGGAATTGATAAAAAGGTAATGAAGTAATATAATAAATCCCTTAAATGGTTTTGTGCCTATTAGATACCTAGTCTTAGAAGTGGAAGCATGGATTCCGAGAGATGTTAGCTACAGTTCTGTCTAAGACTAGGATATTCCCATAGTGTGGTTTTGAGTTATAGTATATTCTGTACATTTTGTGTTTCTATACGCTACTCCACCGTATCAGTAAAGGCAACTAGCACCTCGGGGATTCTGAGCCCTAGGGGTGTTTTCCCCAACATTCTTATGGGAGGATGAATGGCTAACTACCCCCTTTGACCCTGATCTCTTCTCTTGGTAGATACTAGTTCCATTAGGCACAACAGTTAGTTTTCCGCATATATGTGTGTAGAGGGTTGTAATGGCTTGTGGATATTCACTCACATATATTATGGATATCGTAGCCAATGGATTACTATAGGTGTAACGTGTATAGGATATAACGGATTGAGGATCCTTACTTGGTGTATGGGTTGTAATGTCTTGAGGTATAATACCCAACGTGTGATACACGTTATGTGAGCTGCGGTGGCTCCTGGAAACTACGTGGTTACTTTTGGTTGTGAGGATGGTGTGGTGCTTACCCAGGTGTTTACGGGCAAGCCATTGTGGTGCACATGGTGCAGATTATGGAGCTTAGCCCAGGTGTATGTGGGCATGCCTTTGGCGAGAGATTCCCAGGACGTAGGTCGTTAGGGAAAAGTGGCAAACCATTGGGGAAGAAGTAGTGAGGTACCCTTGATATTCTTTACTATATAATATATTCCTGAATGAGTTACTTGGTGAGAGTATCCATTGTGAGGTTGGGAACATAATATACATGTTTAGGTGATGATTTGGTTTCACTTGTTGTTCACTGGGATTTAGCATGATTTCATTACTTTTTCATGAGAGGCTTCGGGGAGGATCCCACTGAGTGTACTGTTATACTCACCCTACTCATATATAAATTGTTTTATAGGTCACTTGGATTAGGATGGAGATCAAGCTGGTTTCTATTAGCTTGGGGTTGCAGGAGCTATTCGGGCTTGTGGTTGTAGCAATTTTTACTTTATTTTGGGTACTTTCAATTTTCCCTTTCAGTTGTAGTACTTTTTCTTGACAATACATATGTGCACTTGGGTTTTATTTGATACTTCAGTTCTGAGATGGAGTTGGTTGGTGTCTCTCTTATATCTCCCTTATGCATGTGTTATCTTAGAGGTTAATTCCTCCCATTTGTGTGTTTCTATACCCTCAGTGCTAGACCCCAACCTAGGGGCTACTGGAGGCGGGACTCAGGGGTCATTATATCTCTTCTCACATTGCCAGCCTATGAGGGGTACTCTTTATGGGTAGGGGGTCGTGAAAATTTCAAATGTGTCATTTAATTATAAATTATTATAAATAATGATTATAAACCTCTCATTAAATATGTCTTATAGATGTAATATAGAATGAGAATATGAAAGTAATAAAAAAATTCGGATTAAAAATTAAATTATTCTCTATGTCAATGCAAACATCCAAGGTTATATGTTGTTATCAAGAAACATGTGTATTTTCTATATTATTATCAAATGAATACTAAATAGAAGTATGATATTATACCATTTTTCATGGATCATACTAGGTAAAAATCATCTTTGAGGGTATTTTCTCTAGATAGAATATAATTTTCAGGTAATTCCTTGATAAATGAGCTATAGTACTGGATCAATTCTAATCTGGATTATATGAGTGAACTTATTCCATCAATAAAAATGTTTTGGTGGGCTTTCCCAATTATGAATAACAATTAATGAGATGCATCATTTATATTTATAGATATATATTATTATAATATAATATATTATAATCCTATAAAATAATATAACTTTATATTCTATTGATCAATTCCACAGAAAACATTATTCTACATTTTGTTATTATTTTTCTTCGTCTATGCATTTGATGATTCTTTAACATGTAACAAATCACCCATTTATAGCTCTATTAGATACTTCATGGTATTCAAGGGATTTAGTATTAGGGCACTAATTATTTCATTCTATTTATACTTATCAAATACTTTTATAATACATATGTAGTAAACATTACTATAATTCATATACTTATTCTTATATTTATATTAAATGTAATCTTTGGATAATAATCTACTGATACATCAAATAAAAAATTATATTCTTTTACATTTAAAAATCATTCTAAAACACATAATAAAATAAATATAAGTCATCATAAATCTCAACATTTAAGTATTGTGGACTAAATCACACTAAAAAAATATGAATATTCAATTATTATATTTAATGAAATAAAAGTATTTTTTATTTTATGTTTTTACCATATTCTCATTAAATTCTTACCAAAATCATTAATCAAATTTATAATCCATAACTATAAGACATAATATAGTGATATATATGTTTTGTGACTTCCCTGTGTAAGGTTTAGAAGATAAATAATAAATCTCTTGAGATAAACTATTCATAACTGTATACATACATCAACTTTCCATTATTTATATTTTGATTATATTTGTCATTCTCCTTATGATTCATTCAATAAATATTTTTATGTGGATGTGAATTTTAGAAAACATTTTAATTGTTTTCCACTAATGTATTTATTTTTAACACATGCACACAATTATGTTCACCTTTATGCATTCAATTTTCTCTTCTTGAGGGTTCTTATCTAACTTACACTAGTGTCATGACCCTCATTCTATATACAAAAAATCATTACCTAATAATATTATAAATCTTACCATAAAAATATCATATCTACTAACTTCCTCAAACATTTACATACACTTAAATGAATCTACATACTCATGGTATGTCTTGGTTATATTAAGTTATAATGTTCATTTCATCTCAAATCATACAACAAAATAACTATGTCTATCATGTGTTGTAATACATGAGACCATACTATAGTAGTAGAAAAATATATCCCAATACTGAAACATTATGAGAAATGTAAATATCCTTTACTCGTGCATTTATTTATAATTTAAATCATTATTATAATTTTACCATATTATAAATACATTTCAATTTATTATTCCAATATTATAGAAATATGTATCTCTATGATTTCATTAAGTAGAATATATAAATATGAATAGTAAATACCTAATTTTTTCTGAACATTAAATTTTATGAATTTAATTTTTATATTATAAATAACTATAAATTTATAAAACAATTTAATCAATAAAACATCAACGTAATGATTAAAAATATTTGTTTCTAAATAGTAATTTAAGTTTATAAAATCGATGGTTTACACTTTATGAACAAACATAAATTTTTTTCAAAAGGATTATTTATGTGTTACATGTGTTATTGTTAAAAGTGATTTTTCATACTCTTATACATTTTAAAAGTTAAACTTTATTTTTGTATTTCAAATAATTAGATAAAAATTATTTAATAAGATCCATTTTATTTTGAGTGATCCAAATTATGTAACCTAGGAAAAAATAAAATTCCATACAAAAATCCAAAATTGTAAAAGTGGAAATTAAATGATTAAAATATTTAATTTTTATTTAAAAAAAATTTCGAAATTCTTTTTAGGAATAGTATTCCTTGTTTCAGCACATATTAAATTATTTTTTATTTTTTGACCTTCTTCAAAATTTAAACATGTTCCCTCCTTATATAAAAATTAAATATATAAAAAAATTCATTGTCCACTCTTATAAATGGATCCCCCAACACTTCCTTAAAAATAAAAATTTGAATTTCATATTAAATATATAACATTATTCCTTCCCTTATAATACAATTCAAACCAATTAAGCTTCTAAACACCTGAGATTATCCAAAGACATCCACATCTAAAGAATTCTCAAATTGAAAGCTCAAGTAGTTGTCATAACTACTAATTTTACATAAATAATTTTATTTTCTATAATAAATTTCCAAATTTATGTTTTTAATTAATATATATGAAATAAATATTTATTATATAATAAAATTTTTTATCCTAATGGATCATAGATTATAAATCTTTTCCATTTCCCTTGTAGGAAAGAAAAAACGACATATGTCCTTGTGTCTAGACTACCCCCTCCATATAATGTTATGTTTTTCCATAAATTCCTTATATAAGTGGTCTTATTATTTAATTTAATATATTATTATGTTATTTATAATTTATTTTATAATATGGAATTAATAAAATACAATACATTTCTCATATAAATTTGAAAATAAAATCATCAACCATGACTATCTATCCATTTGAAAATACAATCATCAACCATGAGTATGTGAAGAATACAACTCCATAAAAATGTGGATTTCTATTTTTTTGATTTCATAACTATATTAGAAGTATGTTTCTAATAATTCATTTATAGTTAAATTTTATTTTTATTAAATAATAATTTTTTAAAAATATAATTGTATATCTTATTAAATTTAAGAACAATAAATATTTTTTTTCAAATTAATCCTTCAAATAGAGAAGTCTGAGAAAATATTTCTATTTAATCATATTAAATGAAAAATTATATAGGTTATATTATTATTCTAATTGATTATAATTATTATATATCATATATATATAAACAATATATATATTCATTATGATTTTATAATAATAATTTTACAATTAAAACACTTCAGAATCATCCAATAATTATGTTATGTTCTTATTTTGGTTAGTTTAACCACTAATAAAATAATGGTATAAATTTATATCATTACTTTAAATAAGAAAATTTCATGAAATGTATTACATAAGAAATTAAATAATTTGTTTTAACTGGTAATATTTATATAAAATGATTTATATAGGTACAAATGTCTGCTTGAAAATAATCATTGAAACTAGAAATGCAGTGATTTCATCAGTATAGATCATAAAAAAACCCATATAATTAAACTTTAACATTATAAGTAATTATATATCAGCACATAAATTAAATTTAATGATTTATTCATGATAAATATTGATAGAAAAATGAATTACAATATCACTTTAAATAAGATAGTTCGAAAAAATCATGATAGCTTAGACAACATATCAAAAATAGATAATAGATAAATTATATAATTATAGAAAATAAAATATATAGTGTTTATAAAAGTTATACATTTATAAAAAATTATGAAATCTATTATTTTCATATTATTTTAGTATTGTATATTCAGTTCCTTTGTTCATTATCAGGAATGATAGTATGGGTCTTTTCACTCAATTTTCCACATCTAGAGGCATATTTCTTATTATAAATCATTTTTAATTTTTATAGCGAATCTACTGAACCATGAATGGTTTATGTCATAATAATTTTCATTATTCATAGTGTTTAATATTTTATTTAAAATTATATCCTTTATTGGGTTTATATTGAATGTTTCTCAGGTAGTAAGGGATGATTCATCTAAAATTCATTTTTATCATACATGTTTTGTATCGTGTATGTATTTTCATTTATAGAGTGTATAAACTATATAATTGACATATTTTACTATAAATATTTATTTATTTATTACCTTTGAATTTTAGTTAAATTTCAAATATGTCATAGGGGTTTAGATTTAAATGTTACCTAAGATGTAATATTTCCAAAAATAACAAAATAAGAATAACTAAAAGTAATTACTGTGTGATTTTCATGTAAATTAAATTAAATTATAAATACTAAAACGGGGAAGTATGTTTTAAAAAATTGATATTATGGGGTATTACTAAAGAAATCCTAGTCCACTAAATCTTCTCATGATTCCCGATGAGTGTACATAGTATTTCACATGTTAATAAACACTTAATAGGGGCATACATTGAATAATATACATCATATTTATGAACCGTAGGGATGGATGTTCCTCCCATTTCATTAGTCTTGTTCCACTATAATATATTAAAATTAATTTGTATCTGATATTGATAACATTTCATTTTAATGTATAGACCACACTGCCTTATCAATATTTCATTGCTAACAGTAATTCCTATTACATTTATTATACCCAATAGTTTCCATATTGATTTTGGATTATTCTCTTAAATTTATACATAATTACATTGAATGTGGAAGTAATTTGTTTTAATTTCATTATATGTATTTCAATATTTATATAAAATTTATCTAGTAATATGTTCATGAGAAAAATTTATGATATGCATTTTTAACTTGTAATTTTGATTCATTAGACTAAATTGAAATTATGTGTGGTCTAGTATAGACAACCCTTTATGAATAGGTTGGAATAAGGATAAATAATAACTTTGGTATGGGTGTATTCATTTCCCTTTTATGTATTAATGATTAGAATAAGGCCTTGATTCTTTGTTTATGATGTCTGGTATTATGAATTCCATCTGTATGTGATAAATAATTATTTTCCATGATTTTCATTGTCAGGTATATAGTGCATCATCAGTTTCATATAGTTATTTCTTTAGTACCATAATTTTATACTATATTTATTTCATGCATATGTTGTGGAAGATTAAGTTATATGATATTACATACAATGTGTAAAATCTAAAAGTTATTTGTTTCCCTTCCACCAAGAACATAGAATACAAATATGTGTAATTTTTATTTCCTTTTTAAAGACATAGTAATGTCCTAAAATAGTGTTTATATATTAATTTACGTTCACTAATGTAATAATAAAATTATGTAAGAATATGGTCTTTAAATACTACTATTATTTTAGATTATTCCAAAAATCATGTGTTTTTTTATCAATAATGCTTTATAACTATCATCTCTTGGTATTTGAAGGAATTGATATTACATGAAACATGTTTATGTCATCTCACTGTTGGACCAAATTAATGTATTTCCAATTACATTTAAGAAAATCATGTTAGTCCATCAGTCATTGTTGTAGTCACTAATTTTTCCATCATGTGATTTGTTTGAACTCCATTCATTAGTCATGATACACTATATTGATCCTACCCATAATAAATTTACCATATCCATTTGAAATGAGGTTATAATTTTTATTCAAGTTAAATATAGGATTTTATTCATTTAATTATTTATATAAATAATATAATAATTAATAGACCCTTTATTATGGACATGACTTATTGTATTTTCATTTACATTTTTATTCACCAATCACTTCCTTTTTCTTACATATTAATAGATAAATCAATCAAATATTCTTAGATGAACCGTATATATATGTCAATAACCCTTAAATATCCTTTATGGCTCATATTTTACCCTTATTGAAGTTTGTTTTTTTGTGGTTTCCACACATAGTACTATTATTCGTAATATACCTTGAGAAAAATCATATATATACCTTTAAATGGAAATTTAAAAATAAAAAAAACCTAATTGAGATCATGTTATTTCGGCTTGATTAGTACATAGGTCACTCAATTTCATCATTACTATTTTATTGATCTGAAAAATTCCACTTGACACTTATGATACTGACAACATGCCATTACATATCCTATGATCATCAATTCAACTTTTATGTACATTAATCTACATGTATATTATCATTAAAAATTTCATTAGATGGCCTTTATACATAATATAGGGATTATTTTTTTACCCTTTAGTAATTTTTATAATTGGTCCATATAAAATATAAAAATCTTCATTTCAACTCGATTCCTTATCATGTACTTCAAAAAAATATTAAACATTATCCATATGAATTACATCACCTATGTTTATTAATCATACTATTTTATATCCTCAAAATAACATTTTATTACACTTGTTAGTTCCCATGTTGAACTGTGGTAGAGGCCATGTGTGACCAGACTATTTTAGTTCCCACAAAAAACAATGATATAGGTCTCATAACCTGAATATTTTGTATAAAATTGTGTAAAACCTAATATAGGGTGTGGATAAATTAATTATATATATTTCATGGTGTAATTTGATCGCTAAGTAGAGAGGACTATGTCTCAGCTTGAGACTTAACCGCTGTTTTAATCCTCTATCTTTTAAATCTTTTTTATTTAGTTTTAACTCATATTTCTGAAAATTATGTTTCACTTTGATATTTTTTCTTAGATATTATTAATAATACTTTTAGTGTAGTAAATCAGTTTCAAATGTTATATAAATATATCATGTTGTTATAACTGTGAAATTTTCAATCACTTGATAAATTAATTGAACTGTCCGGCTATTATAAATTTACTACATTGATTAACTAGGTTGTATTTTATTATAAATATGGGAAATCTCTGAAACAATGTTTTTAACTGAAAATTTTTTAGGAAGTCAATTAACCCATTTTTATTGTCCTAATCTTACCATAATTTGGAACTAGATGTATTTTAAAATAATTTTCATTTTGTTTAAACTGATATTTTTTTTATGCTTTAATGATATATAATTTTTTTATATATTTTAAGCTCTATAAAAACCTTTTCTTTATTATTTTATTATAGATAATAGACAAGATGGTGCTTCATCCAAAATACCTCCCATTTTAAATGGAACAAATTTTCCCTAGTGTAAAATTAACATGAAAATTAGCTTAGAATGTATGGGTTTCTAAATTAGTTTTTATGTTGTAAATAAATCTAAGATTCATACTATTTTTATAAATACATTGGATAACGCATCCAAGAATAATCATTACTATAACTGAAAGGATTTGAATGCCATATATTATTCATTAAAATATGATGAATTTAAGAAAAAATTATGTGAAATAACATTTGAAATTTGGGATACCCTAGCAGTTTCACAAGAATGACAACTAATTTTATATAAATTATAATTAATTCCTATATAATTAATTATGATAACATTATAATGAATCTAGATGAACCCATTTATGATATGTATTTTATATTCAATGATATAGTCAATAAAATGAGCACTATTGGGAAGCCGGTGGATACCAAAGAACAAATCATGTGGCTACTTAGATTTTGACCTGAAAGAAGGATTTTCACTTCAGTATCAATTTGAGATTCCTATGATATCATAAATATTCTAGTCAAGATTCTGATAGGGAATATGATTATGTATGTGGAAGATCAAAATTCAAAGTAGGAGGATGATGAACCAAACAAAAAGTTTGTGGATTTCAAAGCCACTACTTATAATCATAATAGAAAATGAAAGAATTCAAACTAATTATCACAGTAAAAGTAATGATGATTCACCATATGACAATGATGAAGAAATGGCTCAGCTATCCTGGTGGTTTATGATGTGTTATGTAAGGAAGAAATTCTTCAGGAAGACAAACTACAAATGTAAAAATTAGAATAAAGGAAACATGAAAAAGGATTGGAAAATGAATTATAACTCAATTGAAATTGTTTTATTATGAATGTATGAAAATATGAAATATAATGATTGATTGTATTAAGATAAAATATAATATAAATTTGAGGAAAAAGTTAAAAGATACATGAAATCAATGAATTCAACCTATAATGCTTTTGAGGATAGATCCAGTGAGTCAGAATCATCACATGATGATAAATTTGACAAGTAAAACATGTGTTTCATGATAAACAAATCTAAGGTAACCATTTAGTCTCCTGTACATAATTCAAATTATTATATAGAAGAAATTTATTCAGAAAATATGACTAATGATGAATTGTTTATTATTTCAAAATGATTGAAGATACATGAAATGAATTCAAATACAATTAAAAATATCCTTGAAGAAAAAACATCCTCTTACATATATTGTTAAATATCTAATTACAATAGAAATAGAAAATTATGCATAATTGATTAAATAAAAAATGAGCTTCAATTGTCCAATAAGATATAGAAAAACTATTTATAAAAGTTATCCAATGCAAATGATATTTTGGATCAAATATTTGATAAACAAGTTGTACCCAAATTAAGTAGTGGTATTGTCTATCAACCCGGTAAAAGAAATTTTTCCCAAACCAATTTAGTATCTAAATTTGGAAAATGATGTATTATTTCTAGTTTTGGAAAATTTTCATCAAATTCGTACTATAAATCATTTCCTATTATTTCATGTTTTTTTTGTACCAAATAATTTCTATTTATACAACACATTTCAAATTTAGTATCAGAAACCTAGGAAACAAATGTGGGGTTCTAAAACTCTTTTTACTATTGTTACTAGACCAAGAAAAATCAAGGTAACAAAATATTCCCTTATTTGATTGTTTTATAGGAAAACATGTATTAATAGATCGCGTAGAAGTCTATTTTACTTAGAAAATGTATGTTCAAGACACATGATAAGAGATTATTTATGCTTCAAGAATATGATAAAGATTGATATCGGTCTTGTCACTTTTGGTGATAATGAAAAATAAAAAATAATAACCTAGTCCATATTACAAAAAGTAGTTCAGTTTTATCTTCTAATGTACATTTTTATTTGTTAATGTATGATATTATTACTATATATCAATTTTGTGATGATGGGATTAATTTTAAACATGATAATGATGCATGAAATGTCATGAATTCTTAAAAATGAGATAGTATTTACTGTATTTAGAGATGAAAATGTGTATGATGTAAACATATATTCCATAGTGTCTCAAAATATTTCATTCTTTGGTGCCTCTCAAAAATATTTTTGGATCTAGAATAATAGATTAAGACATTGTAATACTAATTCACTTTGAAATATTAGTATGAAGAGAGTAGTTAATGATCTACTCAAACATAAGATTCTAAATCACAAAGTACATAATCATTCTGAAAAGGGTAAATAGTATAAAATGTATTTTAAATGAAATAAATTAGTTTCAACTTCTTATCCTCTTGTGTTGGTTTATATTGATTTGTTTGGATCAGCTTGGCCTCATAGTATTAATGGGAAGCACTAAGTCTATGTTCTAGTTGATGAATTTTCTATATATATATAGATTTTCATTCTAGATCAAAAAAGTTAATCTTTCTCCCATATTATCAAGTATTATAGGACAATAGAAAACTATGAGAACTAAAAATTAAATCATTATAAAGTGACCTTGTCCATGAGTATGAAAACCTAGAATTTGAATCTTTTTTCTAAAAAATGGATATAGTCTTAGCTTCTCTTCTGCTTTGACACCCCAAAGAATGGTGTTGTTTAAAGAATAAATAAAGAATTAAAATTGATATCACAGACTATGGTTAATAAATACGAATCTAGTATCTATTTTTTGGGAAGAATATTTCAGTTCATCTTGTTTTGTAATTAGCAGAGTGTTAATCAGACCAATTCTTAAGAGAACCCCTATGAACAATGGAACAACAAAAATACCAAAGTTAGTTATGTCAATGTTTTTTGTTGGAATGTATATAACTTTAATAAAAAATAATTTCATTTTATGTTTTCATCCAAAATTGATCAGGTAATCTTCTTAAGTTATTTAATCTCAATTAAAATCTCCAATGTGTTCAATAAAAGAACCAAATGTGTGGAAGGATCTTTAGACAATATATTTTATGAAACATAGCACATGAACCCAATATATCTCTATAGATTATTGAGGATGATATGTCCAATCTAGACATAAATAAAATATCATACGACCCTACAATTAAGTAATAAGTTAAATCATCTAGTTCAAGAAATTTTTAGAAAGTCTATTTTGGATGAACCAGAACCATCTGATGAACCTAAAATAATTATCCCTTCATTTTAATGATATTTTAGATCCCTTAAGAAGCATTCATTAGATGTTTAGTTGGATACCTAGATAAACAGATACAAACTAGATATTCTATAATAATTCATGTTGATCATCAAGATTTTTTTTCACAACATGAATCTAAGAACATCAATAATGCCGTAAATGATTATTTTTTGGTAATTCCTATGCATGAAAAATTAAATTAGTTTTAAAGAAATAAATTCAGGACACTTACAGAGAGACCTAAAGAATCCATGACTAAAGGCACTAAATGGGATTTTAGAAATAATTTATATGAAGTTGGTAATATTTTATGATATAATTTTATATTGGTTGCATAAGGATATATTAAAAATGAAGGGATTGAATATAAAGAATATTTTTTCAACACTTCCTAAACAAGAGGCCATTAGAATCTTTCCTATATATGATTCTCATTTAAATTTCAACCTATATCACATAGATGTTAAGAGTGAGATACTATTTGTATATAGAGTGCATGATGTGTTTATTGAACAACACATTTGTTTTACAAACCCATATTTTCCAAATCATGTTTTTCAATTTAGAAAGGCCAAATATGGTTTAAATAAATATCTAACATGTTATTACGATAAATTAAGTAGTTTTCTTATTTCATAAGTTATTAATAATTTAAAACTGATCCTGATCTCTTTATAAATAAATATATAAATACGTTATAGTTCATCAAATTTATATAGATGATATTATTTTTAATCATTAGGAAATAACTTATTTATTGAATTTTAAAAAATAATACATAATTAATTTGAAATGAGTTTAATGGGGGAACTCAAATTCTTTCTTGGATTTCTAATATTTCAAAATAATGAAGGTATTATTTCAAATAAAAAATAAATATACTAATGATATTTAAAAAATCACTGGATTTGATTTTAGAAATGGTCGTGATACAAAATTGAGTACCACATGTATGATGGATCTTGATGAAAATGGTTAACTTGTTGATAAAACCACATATTGAGGAATGATTAGGATCTTACTCTTTATAATTTCTTGTAGGCTTGAAAGTATGTATAGTGTGTGTATGTGTGCTTTTTATCAAGATAACCCTAAATAATCTCATATTAATATTGTTAAAATAATATTTAAATACCTCAAATCTACCATAATATTATGATTTGACTATCTTAGAGGACAAAATTATGATTTAATGAGTTACTCAGGTTCTGGATTTTGTGGTGGTAAGTTATATAGAAAGATAAACTCTAGAAAATTATACTTATTGTCAATGTCTATAGTATTTTTGTGTATTAAGAAGAAAAATATTGATGCATTATTTACTACAGAAGTTGAATACATAGCTTCTGGGATTTGTTGTGCTCGGATTTTATGGATTAAAAACACTTTTATCGATGATGGATATCAATTTCAATATGTCCCTAAAAAATGTGATAAAATAGATCTATTAACATCACTAATATTCATGTTTCTCATTCTAGAACAAAGAATATTTATGTAAGACATCACTTTTTGAGACATCATTATCAAAAAGATGATATAACACCTTAGTTCATTGGCCCTAGACATCATCTTGATAACATATTCACTAAGATACTAAATAATGATAGAATAAACTACATCAAACATGAATTAGAGATAATAAATTTATGAGTAAATTATGTTGATGATCCTTTTTTTAAACCAAGTGTATTTTCCATATCGTAAGGTTAAATAGACTAGTACTGAATCACTAACAATGTCATAATGACACTGGAAATTTCATGCATAAAACATCAAACCTACACCGAAACTTTGTTTTTCCAACACTGATAGTGTCATGTCGATACTATCATGAGGACATAGATAATGTCATGTAGATACTATCATTCCAACATCAATATAACCCAATGTTTTATCTAATTTATGTTTTAACTAGAACGAACCTATTTCATTTATTATGTTGAACCAATTTTACAAATTTTTGATCTCCAATTCCCTAAATGATATAAATTTGACTTGATATAGTCTACTACTCACCCACTCCTTAAACCATTACACAATCTTATATTTCTCATTACCCTCAAACATTCAACTTCCAACATTCAGTCGAACCATCAGAAATGGAAAGGATGTAGTGTGCACTCAACGGAGGATCTGGATACGAGTAACAACTTTCAATGATTGATACAAGAGAGTCTTGTAAGTAAAATACTTTCAATCTCGGACTTGATAAATATGTGGTCACATCAAGGAAGTAAGATTTAATTGAAAGGTTGTTAGAGAGTAATTCACTCTTATTTATTATACTACAACTCAATGGACGGTTGGACTGGTTTTTAGATAATGAGAAGGCATATTACCTGAATATTTTCACGAGTTCTATATAAATGATGTATTTTTTTGGAGGGTAGTGAGGTATGTTGGGTCGAATCTGTAGTTAAAGTAAGGATATTTTTTTCTTCTAGTCATTGGGTAGAATGCCTCATTGTTCCATATGAAGATGTATTTTATGACTATCATGTTATTAGTCCACCTAAATGTGACATGATCTATACTGAAATAGGTCAGAAAGAGATAACTAGGAATGAGGAGCATAAGAGGATTATTGCTACTGAGATTGGCAGGGAGTGTATACTACTTTTCAGGTTTATTTAGCACCATAATTTCCCCGATAAAGGGGAATTTTCATCCTTGAAGTACTAAATGTGTACCTAGTGTACCATTTCATGAAAGGAATCAATGAGTTTCAAAACAGATACAATATATATCATATCAGTGAAATGATTAAGCCATAATTTAATACCAATTCCCAATTCTAACCATAGATGATCTTATTCATGCTTCAAGTGAAAAAATGTGTGGATTATAGTGAATAAAACTTTTTAGTTGTTGTTGACTTTTGTTGAATAAGAATATATGCAAGAGTAAAAAATTGAATTAGAACCCATGGAAGAAGGAATGTGTTCGTGATAGGATTATTTTGATGAATATTTCAAACAAGTGGACCATATTTTTAGTCCGAGACATTTAGTGGATCCTGTTATAGGACCATATGAATTTTTGGCTGTTTATTTTGATGAGGAAGAGGCTGCTACTCTTAGGAGAGATAAAGGGATTCATATTGGTAATATAAGTGATCCCAAAATCCAGAAATATGAAAAAGGTATATCATATAGACTATATAGTCCCCCTATGATCGTACCATTTGATGAAGAAACTATTCGTGATAATGGTTATTAGGACATATATATGTTAGGAAGAGTGCAAGTGAGAGAAAATATAGAGGTTCTAAAGAGGACTCTGAAGAAGATGAAATGGCCAAACAAGAATAAGATTTTTCTTGAGAATGTGGCTCCGGAAGTAAAGATGAAAAAGGCAATGTATATATATGTGTAGAAGATTTTGACAATGGAAATGATTGTAATGATGGAGAGGATGAAATAATTTGAAGTGAAAATGGATATGATCATCCTTTTGATGGTTAAGATGGTGTTGTAGAGCTGGTAGGTACTGTGAATCATGAACCCATTATAGACCATACTCATTCTTTAGTTGTTGATACTGTATAAGAGGCAGTGGGTGAAGTTAAAATTAAAGTGAAAGCTCAAATAATCAATGTTCTTTATTTTTTTTATTCGAGAAGATGATCCCATGATGAGGGGAGAAGAAAATAAGAATAGATCCAGTTGAGGTGGAGTGTTAAGATAGAAGATCTCATGCTGAGGGGGAGCATAATGCTGGAAGAGTGAGAATTAACAATCTCACACCTTAAATAATGATTTTATGTCTGAATGGGAAATGAATCCTTTATATGTATCTCATCAATTAGAGTGTGAAGATATAGTTTTAGAGATTAGATAATGTTGTGTCCATGCCTCATCCAATTGATGAGGTAAAATATTAAATGGACTTGATTGAAGAGATTAGATAGTCTATGTATACTTCTCCTACTCTAGTTTAGGAAGATGGTGTGAGTGAGACCAGTGCAGCCAATATTTCAGAGAAGGTTATAGTTGATATTCCACCAAACATAATTTCAATTTCTTAAATGATTTCTAAGAACAATACCATGCTTGGGATTGAGATAAGAAACCAATTTTATACTATAAAAGTTTGACACTTCGAATATATAGGACGTTTAGAGAATACTGCTTACTGATATTAATGAAAACACCTCATCTCCTACTATTCCATCTAACTCTTCATATCCTACACAATTTTTGGACAATGAAATGGTCAGATCAATAGTTAGAGAAGAGATTCAATCTTTGTTGGTGCTTCATCTTTAAAAAGACATGCAAAAAATGAGAATAACAATGACCATGGGCATGATATGGTTAGATTTTAAACAAAGGAAATATCTACTACTCTAGAAGAACTCACAACGAGGATTAATTCTAATATTAGAAGCATTTACACCAACACCCAGCTGACCAAACACTTTAAAAATTTGGAATATAATTCCATGTTGCCTCGAGTTACATGAAATTTTAATGACCAAGTTTAAAAATTTGAGTAATTCACACCTCTTCATGGAAGGTTCATGGTGAACTATGAAGATTTTGTAAAGGCAGTGAGATATGGTAAGAAGATAATCAAAAATTTTATTAATCTGTTGATTCCCTAACTCCATGTTCAAAGTGAATCTATTGCGGTTCCAGCTATTGCAACTCTCAGACCACCTCTTAAATCATTAGCCTCTTAGTATAAAACTTTTCCAACTCATCTTCATTATATTCATCTTTTTTAGGCATTGAGCCAAATCTAACCTATTATCACAATGAATATCCAACATCATCGTTAAATTAAACAGACACATTCCCATTCGGTAAAAAAATCCATTATACTTTCACCCTTGAGAATTCATTCAAATACTCTAGTCTCTTATCCTCCATCAATCGATCCTACTATTGATCATTTTGACAATGTAAATGAAAAACTAAACCCCAATGAGTAGTTTGGGTCAATTTTTGATAAGGCTTTTTTGATTATAAATTTAATATATTCCACCACAATGTACATTATATTCATTATGAAATTATATGATATTTAATTTAGCTTATTTCTATTATTCCTTTTTCATTATATCATTTTATTCCTTACTATCATTACAATTCTTCATAATCCCAAATGGTGGAGAAAAATACAAGTCATTATCCCTTTTTACCTATGATTATTTATGAAAATTATATGTAATTATAATATTTTTACCTCTAATTATGTAGGAAAATTTTCTATAATTATTATAGATATATTAATTAGGAGATATAATGTATAATTAATATATTATTTATCATTTAATAGTATTTTATAATTCCATGTTTTGTGATAATAAAAAGGGGGAGATTGTTGGACCCCCTCAGGTTTAATGGTTTTGATAATCACAAAAGGGGGAGAAAAATTCAAGGAACTAATTTTTCTACCTCTGATTATTTATCAAAATTATCTGTAATTATTATGGAAATATAAATTGGGAGATAATAAGTATAATTACTATATAATTCATCAATATATAGTATATTATAATTCCATGATTTGTTATCATAAAATTAGGGGTGATTTTTGTCCCCTCTCTATTTATAATGGTTTTAATAATAAAAAACATAACGTATAATCATGTCAAATCATATAAATCTTGTTTATTAAGTGTAAATATGCTTATAACGATTATATTTGATCAAATATTATTTGAATACAATATGTGTATATTCATATGGAAAGCTGTTAAAATAAGAAAATTAGCTATCTATGACTCACTCAGACCAACAGAACAAATGTGACACCGACTTTACATATTAACTCACATATACACAAAGACTAAATGCGTCATCGGTAGATCAACAGAGATACCGAAATAAGGAATATCTCCCTGATAGTACAAACCGTACCACCAATAGATGACTTCACTACAATAAAAATGAGACACCTACTAAATAAATGTCTCACAAATAGAACCAAATGAGTCAATGATGAATTGATTCCCCAATGAATGGAGATATCAATATAATGAGTCACTGATAGAATGAATAACTGATTCCAAAAAAGGACACACAGATTTAAGGAGTCACTGACTGAATGAAGCATCAATAGAGGGGTCACCAACACAATGTTTCGCTATTATTTTATTTAAAATTATATCTAATGGTCCTATTTGACAGTTTTAATACTTCTAATTAAATTAAGGGCTATTTAAGAATAAATAAATGAATATGTTAGTGAAAAATTTGAGGTATCAGGTACCTCCACATGCTATATGTCAGGAAACAAATGACACCAAAATTTTTTTTGGATCGCATGCTGGATAGAAGTAGAAAATTACAGAAAATAATATTCATGCAATGATACAATACCAAGAAGAAGAACAAATGGAGAACTCTCATTCTTTCTAACTGTGAACTAACACAGGATTGTGGTGCATCATGGATTTAATCATCCTTACAGAAAACAAACACTAAGGATGCAAAACCCAACTTCTTGGAAAACTAAAACATAAAGCATCATGAAACTCTATTTCTAGTGTCTAATTCCAAAAGAGGATTTAGGATTCACATATGCTACATCCAAAGAGTCTAAATCTGTATTTCACAACACACATATCCTTCTAAACTATCTCTTTATTTACCACTCTATTGTGTGCATTTTTTCATTATTTTGACATGTCTATGCATCTGTATTTTGAACACACGTTGTCTCATGCTCCAAACTAAAGGATACAATATATCCTCACACAAACATAATTTTTACACCTGTTAGTTCCCATGTAGAACTGTGGAAGAGTTTCTATTGGACATGGATTTTTAGTTCTCATGAAGAACTGTGGTAGAGGTCTTATGACCTGGAAAGTTTGTATAGTCCTGGGTAAACCATGATCCATGTTGTGGATCAATGGTTTATATATATTTCTGGGTGGAAGGTGATCATAATTTGTAGAGGACTAAGACTCATCATGACATTAAACCTCTATATTTAATATGTTTTGTATTCAAATGTAGTCTACTCTTTTTGTCTCAAATTTTAGAAAACTATCATTCACTTTTATTGTTATTCATGGATTGTATTTATAAATATTTTTTTAGAAAAATAGATTTATATGTAATATCAATATTTTAAACTATTATAGTTGAGAAATAATAAATCTTTCATGAATTTAATTTCACAGTCCTACTATTATAATGTTAATAAATTGATTAACTAGGATGTATTGTTTTTTATATTGGGGTATTGTTTAAAATAATGTTTTAATCATAAATTATTATAGGAACTCAATTCACCACCATCATTAGTGACCTACTCCGATTAAAAGTCTTGTTTCAAAAGAAATTAGGAATCACCAAGAAATATTCATTAGAGGAAACATTATCAGTCCAAAAAACAAATTATCATATAAATAAAACAGATTCTCCTAATTCGTCAATTTATTTGCATCTTCAAAGAAATTACATTTTTAAATTTTCAATGCATAGAAGCATATAAAAAAATAATTTCATAGAACATTTATACATATTTTTGAACATCATACTTTATTAAAGGAAATTATATCACTTATCATATTGAAACCATTCAATGTAATTCTTTCATTACTAACATAAATAATAAATAAAAAACACACAAAAATTGGTTTAGATCCCCCCAACATGTTTTTTTCAATACCAACTCTATAAAATGATCTATAAATATATTATTTCATTCCCATCATTCCCATCGATGTATTTTTATTTTTATTATAATTAAAAAATTTATTTAATTATCATAACCTTGATAATAAAAAATAAATATCACAATTATTTTATGGTATTTATTAGATCATAATATGTGTTACAAAAATTATCCATTTCTATGTCAATATGATCCTTGGTTACTGTTGGAAACAAGAGTGTTTGGTTTATATATCAATGTTTCCAATTGAAAAATTGAGTATGATAACTTTTCATCAAACATTCCAATTATCTTCTAGTGGAATTATTCATATCAATCTAGGTCGATTTCTCATATTTATATAAGAATTTGAAAAATATTTTCAGTTATTTTCAACATAATAATCAATAATTACTTAAAACATTGATTAAAGAAATTGAATTCAAACTACGAGGTTATGATTTCAAATATCACTTTAAAAGCTCAAGATTCTTCCCCATTCTTGTTATTGATTATTCGAATTTCTCCCACAAATTGAAATGGAATATTCATTGTAGTTGGGGTTTGGCTCAGTGGTAAGCACCCTATAAATCTACATGAATATGGGGGTTCAAAACCCATTGGGCACAGGTGCTGTAGCAGCACTGTAGTGGTACTGTAGCATCACCGCACTGTAGCAACGACAGGTACTGTAGCGGTGGCATGACATTGTGGCAGCGGCATAACACTGTAGCAGCTGTGGTAATGTGAGGTACTATAGATGGCGGGTACTATAGTAGTACTGTTAATAGAATGGGCCTTGGGCCAAAAATTTGGGCCTACGGGCCATGTAATGGGCTATATGCCCACTGAGCCATCGGGCTAATTAATGGGTCTCCATCTACCCAGTTAAAAGAGGTCTTTGCTTCGATTTAATAATAAAATGAGGCTTCGGCCCCAACATTTTAAAAAATATATATATAATGGAATATTCCCTGAACCATAGTGATTTTATAATGACCATTCATAAATTATCTACAATAATGTGTCGCTAACATTGAGAAATCATATTAGTATAAATTACCATCTCCAGGGGATTATTAAAATACTCCTCCTTAAGGGATGGGCACAAACATCACATCATTAAGAGTGGTCTCATAATCAATTAATATTTATTATTCCATTTTTTAGTTACCTCAAATATAGAATCTTTTAATTTCTCTTCATCATAAAATATTTAAATCGTGATGTTTTCTTTAGGATTTCATGTATTTTACTATAGAAAACAATGATATATTTAAATTTTTTTGTCATGTTATGATTGGAAATTCACATTCATAATGAAAAGTCATTTATCCATGTATTCTTTTTCAATTAAATATTAAAAAATGTACAAATATGGTATCTTCTTCAAATATATAATTATTTATTTATTAATTCATTTCAATAGTTCTCAATCTGAGATCTAGAATTACGTTTAATTATATTCATTTTTATTTCAATAAGATAACATAAATGGTCTAAAAAATAAGGTCGCAAAATTATCCTATCAATAAATATAGTCTAATTGAGAATTTATTCCCCACAATTTTCTATTTTTTATTTTATTATTTTTCCTATTCAGATAATCCATGTATCCACTATTATTAATCAAATCATATTTTTTGTTACATTTGTTTTTTTTCTTATGTTAGATATTCATTTTAATAAAATCTAACAATAAATAATAATTACTATATTAATTCATGAAATTTGTATTGATCTCATATACAGGTTAATATTTGTTTAAAAATCATAATAGTTTCGTTAGAGTTCATTTCACCTCACATAAAATGCATAGGAAATTATTGTTAATTATTTTATTGAAAACCACTCATTAAATTTTTTTCTTCCTAATCTGAAATTTTATTATTCCTCATAAGAAAAGGGAATAAGTTTTCCCTATATAATTGATTAACTTTTCCAATAAAATATTTCCATGTCTCAAAATATGACAATATAAAGGAAATAATCAATAATCCATGTTTAATTATATTAATGATTTGTTATATATATTTTATATAAAAAGATAGTTTTTATTTATATGTGTTTAAATTTTCTAGTTTTGATTTATTTGGGTAATATATCCATATACAAATAATTGAAACCATAATCGATGTTGTGGTGGGTTCAACCTAATTTTTTTAATGACTTGTGAATGGATTTTGGTTCAAAATCTATAGCAAACATTAAAATAAAATTATAAAATATTTTTTTTTACAAATTATTCGTACATTTCATTCCAAGGATGCGTTATAATATTAATAATATGATCTAGGAATGTACAAACCACATTATTGATGTATCTATTTTAATAGTTCTCCCATGTTATTTGTGGTGAAGTATCATTATTTTCACCTTTTCAAAAACACATTGATTGTATTGATTGAAAATTCTATGACATGATAATATGATCAAGGAATTTCATATTCATAATTTTTTTCTTATACTCTACTATTTTCATTGGTTGTTTAGTAGCTGATTATATTAATTATATTCTCACATGTTTCATTTGATGCAATTAATTTAATATACCTTCTAGGGTTGTAATCTTATTGGTCGTGATTTCATATTGATCACTTTTGAGAGAAATTAATTCTTCTTGTTCATGCAATATTTATATAAAAATTTTCCTTTCTTATTATATATCCTATATTTTAGTATTAAATTAATTCTGAACTATGGATTATATTTCATTAATGTCCGAACTATTGATTTTTAAGGAACCAACCAATTTGGAGATATTTTTTGATTTCTTAACGTATAGTTACAAATCATTCAACGTCATTTAATAAAAATCCTTAGGGGGATTATATATTCCTACATACAAAAAAAAATTCCACAAATATATGTTGAAATCTCATTTGAGAGTTATATATAGATATCACTATTAGAATAAAATGATATACTTTATGATTTTTGAGAATTATGATAATCCACAATGATACACATTTATTCAATTAGAAAGAGTGTACAATAGGGGTTTTTACCCCTTGTTAATGTTGAAATTGTGATCCACCAAAAAAATAATGTTTGAACATTGTGTTTGATAGTGTGTATGAAATGTGACATCAAGAGCATACTGTAATATAATATACATATACTTTATAATATTTTTACTATTTAAATTATATTCTATATATTTCAACAAATTAAACACCGAGTTAGCTAGGAATCTACAAGACAATGGGTTATAATACATCATAAACAACAAAGAGCTTCCACTATATAATGTGTTACATAAAAAATCCACCTTCCTTGATGGCTTACACTATACTCATTATCAACTCTAACGGATAAAAAATCTATAATTAAAACATTATTATTTAATATAATAAGATATAAAATAACCATTATGAATATTATTAACTATGTAATTATATTATATGATTTATACATCTAAATCATTGGTTAAAAACAAAATTAAATGAATATAAGAACCAATTGATTATTAATAGGATATTTCTGTAGAAAACCATTTTTATACTCACAATGTTGTTTTACCATAATGAATTAAATTAATCACAATTAGTGAGTGATATTAATGAAATAGAAATTTTAGACATACAATCATTTTTTTATTGATTCAATACATTTGGTAATCATAAAATAAAATCACACCCAATATTTCATATAAAAGACTATATATTTATTGAGGTATTTTTACACCCATATAATACTAAACCTATTATAAAAATTAATTTTGAAAAATTAATAAATTTAATTTTATAAAATAAAATAAAATTTTTAAATCAAAATTTCAATATTATATTATATTTTTTTTGTATTTTTCTGAAAAATTTCATTTTTTAGTGAATAGTGAAAACTGCGTTTTTCATAAAAACAACCATTCCATTTAAAATAATATTAATGTTAAATTATATTACATGTTTTATTTAATGTTACATTAGATGAATTATAAATATTTTAATATAATTTATTTCATCATAATCAATAAAAACATTCAATTGTATTTATAATCATAACAATCATTTGAGCATTTTTCTATTAAAACCAGTTTATCAATCTGTTAGCGAGAATAACCTTAATCATAATCTTGTTGGTTCTGTGATTTGAGTTTTGAAAATATGACATAAATCATAGTAGTAAAGATAATATTTGTGGTCTAATTATATAATCTTAATTTTAAAATGTTAATTAATAAAAATTATTAAAATTAATTATAATGATTAATGTGTAATTATGATTAAAATTCGATAAACCCCTATGTTTAAGGGACCAAATGAACATGAATCTTGTCTAAAAATCCTTTTATTGACATATTAATAACATTAAATATCCATTAATGCGTTATGGATGGTTTTGTACAACTTTTACAAGTTCATAACATGTGAACACCTAACTTATATTCAAGAATACCAAGAGGGTCCAATTCCATCCCTATAAAAGTCTACCCCTTCTACCCATTAGTCACACCTATCAAGCCTTTTATGTTCTACCAATACCATCCCAAATAGTATAAAATAATTCTTATAATTGTTATAGAAGCATTCCATTGGACAGAATCCATTCAAACAATGCCTTTTGGTTCAACTCAATACTAGTTACCCGATAAAAAGGTAATGTATTTTCACAATATCTCTAGTTGTATTTCCATTGTCCATCCACTAAAATCACTTTATTACGTTTTGGAATAAAAACACCAGTATAATCAATATAATATGATTTTTTTCTAAAATTATAAACTAAACTTAATAAACCATCGCTTAATGGGTAATGAATACAATGTTTATTTAGATGGTGTACTACTATTTCACGAAACGATTATTGTTCATTAATCCATTGACATCTCTCATGGTGGCCATTATGATGCATAAAATGTTTATATATGTTATATATGATATTTATTATGTCATTATACTTATTTAATCATTTTATAAAACATTTATTTAGTACTTTACATTTTATGTTAATATTATAACATCATTTGAGGATGTGTGGATTGACATCCCTTGAAAGAGATATGAATCGTTCACCGGATACATGGAATGTAAAAATGATGGTTATAATTAAAAATACGAGACATAAAAAAATATATGTGATATTAATAAAATAATTACCTTACTACATATATATATAACATTTTCCTTATTACCCCTTCACACACATTAAAAGAGATAAAGTTCTTCATTAATGTGTGGACTAACACCTCCTCGACATGATGTGACTCCATTTACATCACATAATTCTATATATAATTACATATTATTAAATACTATGATAATTTTTATATAATGATCATTATTTAAATATTTTTGTTAATTACCATCTTTCTGGAAAGATCATTAAAAAATTTGAATGTTATATATTTGTACGTACGACCTACTATCTCCATGATTGTAAGATAGTATGTTTTCATATCCATATTTAATGGTTGATTCGAAATGTATAATCTATGTAAAACTATTAAAAAAATGTGAAGTATATTTTTTTTTGAGAAGTTATATAATTACCCCCTTTGAACATAATTGTCCAAAAATAGTATTATTGACACAAAAACTGAATTTGGAAAAAATAACTCTAATGTAATCCTAATTGATTTAGTAGTGTACACAACATGGATATTTGTGAAATTAAAGTAATTATAAACATGAAAATGTTTCTAAAGAAATTATAAAATTAACATAGCTTTATTATAGTGGAATTAAGTGGATGATCACCTGAAAGGAAAAAAGAATGTAAGGGATTCTTGTGTCATTTTCATTCTGTGAGGCATACTTTATTAACTTAAAAATAATTTATTATATATAGTGTACATAGTATAACATTGATATATAATATCATGAATTATATTATCTTCATTGAATTTTGATTTTTTATTTGATGATTATCACTTTGGGGTATTTTGGATTCATATATAATGGATTTCTTCCCAATTTAATTTCATTGAGGAACATTATATTATTATGCAACTAGTTTCATTTATGTGGTAGATATCTTTCCATTATAACTGTATATAATGAATCTCCATAATATGGTAGTATTAGTATAGTCCATCAATTTGAATCCAAAATGATGTTATGATTTATTGATTTTAAATGTGGTATGAGACACATTTGGATGTTTAATAATTATTTTCTTGAAGACTTATATTAATAAACCTTGAATGGAATTTAGATTTGAGAAAATTATATAAACAATGGTCAATAAAGAATTTTATTCTTCTCTAGTAATTTCAGACCATTTTAATTGTTAGTATATATTTGACACATTTTTTTACTATTATTTTTTTAGAAAATTCCTTTTACAAATTATATTTTTATTTCCCTCTTTCTTTGGGGAACATGTTTTCTTCTAAAACCAATAATTTATTAAATGTTTTCATAATTGTATTTTAAATTTATTTTTTAATAACATTATTACCCATTTTCCTTTTAGAAATTATTTCAAAGGAATCTTCCTATCTCTTTCATACATAGTCTTTTTCTATCTTTTTCCCCTACAAAAATAATATTAATTTTATCTCATACAACATGTACAGATATATCCCCATTAATTTCATTGAATCCTCCTTATCATTTTCAATATGATTATTTATAATGAAAATGTTATTAAATGGAGTTTTCAATGAAAAATATTTTCAAAATATTTTTCAAAATAAAATGATATTTTCCCTAATATTATTTTATTTAGTTATTATATAATTTCTTCAATGACAACAATCCTTTAATTAAATCTAAATTGGGGTATGTTGTATTGACACAACCTTTATTATTCCTCTAGATGGTTTATGATTTATTTGGGCAACGATTGTAGTCACATTCAATTAATTGTTCTATTTATTTGATAAGGACCATTATTTATTTGATATATGAGGAATTATTTGGACATGTAATACATAGGTTTGTGACCATTAGTGGAAAGCCCTATGGGTTTTGGACTGGTGAATTAGTTCCTCTCGATGCATCAGCAGTCTCATGGGATGAATTTGTTGGGAAAATTGGAATAGTTAAACATTATTTTGATGTTAATGGTATCATGTACATGGGAAGAATGAAGAAATAGAAATAAGAATTTCGTTTATTGATAATTCAGTTATTATTTAACAAAGATATTTTCCATCGACATATTTATGGATACATTTCATTTTTAGTTTTTTATATGGAATGTGCTTCAGTTTCTATACATTTCCATATTTTCGTTGACTTACCTAGTTATTTTAATGGAATGTGTTTCTAATTATTACATTTTTCATATTTCTAATGTACAGACAATTAGTTTATTGATTATATGGAATATTTTTTCAGCTATTTAAGATTCTATACTGACTATTCTCATGGATTCATTATTTCTCTAACTCTATTTTTCTTATTCCGAGCATTTGAGATAACTCTTATTATGTATCCTTCCACAAGAATCCAAGATGGTTACTATGAATTATATGGATTGATTCATTATATGGATTAGATTTTTCCTCAAAGTTATATATTTAGAAAGAAAAAAAAATTATGTTGTAATAGATTTTTTCATTTCTAATACAATGCCCATTAATGTTTATAGTTTACAAAGACGACTAAACCAATTAGTCCTTTTGGGATTTATTCCTTTTATTCATTACATTGTATTTACTATCAGATATTGGCTCTAGGATATATGGGGTCAGGTCACTATAGTTGGTATTAGAGGATGTTTTGTAAAATCCTTGGGAACTAGATTTAGGAAATCCTATATAAGTGAACATTTATTTAAGGTAGAATTTAAATAAGTATAGTTGAAAACCGTACATTTTTTAAAATGTATATATATTATGTGGGTCATCCTAGAAATACATCCACGTCTGGTTACTACATGTGGTCGTAGTTTTGGCATAAATGTACCTAGGAGTAACAACTCCAACAAGGTGTTAGGGGCTTGGCTTAGGATATCTTGATACACGACAATGGGCCATATTGCTAACATGGTTTTACACTCATGGGGGATATTCATAGGTTAATCATTTATTTCATTAGAAACAAATATTAAGTATTTAGATACCTCATATGTAACCTAGGTTAAACCTAAGGCGTTTTAGATTGAAGATAATGTGTGATGATTTCGAAATACAACTAATGATATTATAGATACAACATAGACTAAGGAAGGACGTATATGGAAATAAAATGGATGACGTATTTATGTATTGATTCTGAATTTAAAACCTTAATTAAAATGATAGTTAGTGATTAAACTTATTTCACGGATGTTCATCATATTTTTATTTGGTGGTTATATTAATTTTGTTTTAGAAAAGGACATCCTATAAGCTGGCATACATCCAATTAAATACAGAAAGGCCGCAAGGACTTGAACCCATGCCAGAAATTTAATTAGGGTATCAATCCAACAACTACACTACCTAATTTCCTTATTATTTTTCATGGTTTTTTTTTAAAATTTAATGAATAAATATTAATGGTTAACCAGTAGTTACACATTTGAGGTTGAGAAATTAATATATTAACTATATATAATTTGGGAGATATTTAATGAAAAAAAGTAATACATGTCACTCTTTTGAAGTCCATACGATATTTTATGTCTCAATTAATTCTTCTAGAATTAGAAACATTATTCATTTTTTATAATTAAAATTTTTGGGAGTATAAGATGTATTATAATTTGATCAAAGAACAACCAAAAGATAGAATTGTTCATATGAAATTGATAGCTTTCATGTAAGAATATTTTGTTATATTCATAGTTAGTAAATTAATTAACCAATATTAGAAAAATTACTTCAAAATAAAAATGTTTTCCTAATTATTTTTTTTTCTGAACTAATGACCTTCTAAATCATCAATGATTTATAGCTTTGAGGCCCTCAACATTCCATTTATTATTCACTTTTTTATAATTTATAACCTCATTAAATCCCTAAAAATTGACATTTTTCCTTAAGTAAGATATCTCTACTTTCCACTAATTTTATCCTACCGAGAGACCTAGTTACATTATATTTCATGTGACCTTTTTACTACCCATTCACTTTTTTATAATATATTAATTATAAACCATTCTCACGATGTGGGTTTTGAAACATATGGTGTATCTAAAAAATATCCCCATGATTGATTTTAAATTGTATAGATGAAAATTATATAATTTGTGGATAATTTGACGTCCAAAAAAACTAATTTAAGAATTTTTTGTTCGATACCATTTATGACGCGAGACAACAGGTGAGTAATGTAATATAATATCTATATACATTATTATATACTTAATATTTAAAATATTTTCCATATATTTAAATGAATGAAAAGCTAATTTTTCATGAAATAAACATGAAACTGGGTTAGTGTTCATCATACGCAATAATTAAATACCTCTATAGCCTTTGTTATATGAAAATGAGACGTTTTCCAATGGCCTGTGCTATACGGAAACATGGTCTTTGTGAGAAATTATCTATAATTAAAACATTATTATTTTATTTAATAAGATATAAAATAGCCATAATGAATTGAATTAACTAATTTATGAAAATATATGGTATATACATGTAAATAGTTTTTTCAAAAAAATTAAAATTGATTATAAAAACAATTGAATATTTAAAAAAATTGTGGAAATCCATTTTTATTCTCTCAATTTTCTATTGCCATAATAAGTTTAATTAATTACAATTACTGAGTTATATTAATTTAATAAATATATTAACAATTCAATAAATTATTTTTTATATCCATCAAAAATATTTAGTAAGAATAAGATAAGAGAGAACCCAATATTTCACATTAAATCCAAAAAATTTTTAAATGAGTTTTTAACGACTTCTAATGGAAAAACAATGTGAAATCATAATATTGACACATTAATAAATTAAATTTTATTTTTTTGAATTCATAATGTCAATATTAACTTATAATGAATGATTGGTATTTTTCTGAGAAACATCATATTTTAATGAATAGTGAATAACAATGTGTTTTGGTGAAAAACTACATTTTTATTTAAATAATATTAATGTTAATATAAATTTTTATTTAATAAACCTTAGATTAACTATACATATATTAATATAATTTTATTCATTATAATCAGTATGAAAATTAATTTTAATATAAAAACATTACTACCTTTTAAGCATTTTTGTATTAAAACCAGTTAATCTGTCTGTCTATGATATTTACATTAATCATAATTTTTTGTATTATATTATTTTAATTTTGAAAAATAAGAAAACACTATTTTAAGGATGATATAACGAGGATTATAATAATATCAGCAAAATTGGTGGCGGGAATGATTAGTAAAATTGATTAAAATTAATTACAGTGATTATGTTATAATTATTCATAAAATGGACTACAACCCTGTGTTTGTAGGACCAAATGACCTATAAAATTGTAAAAAACTTTTTATTTCTCCATATATAGGCCATAAATATTTATTAATGTGATCTGGGTGGTTTAGTGTGACTTTTATTATGTAACAACATTTTCATACCTAACATCTTTCAAGAATACGAAGTGAGTCCTTTTCCTTCACTGTAAATGGCCACCTATGGTACCCATTCCTCACCCCTATCCATCCGATAATGTTCTTCCAATACCTTCCCAAATTTTCTCCAACAATTCATTTCCTATACTTATAAGAATTACATTGTGGAGAAACCCTTCCAACAATGTCTTTTCAATCAACCCAAAATAAGATACCAAATTAAAAGATACTGTCACTTCATAATCTCTCTTATTTCATTTCAATTATCAAACCCATAAAATATGTATATTCTATTATTTTATAAAATAACCAGTATCATAATCATTTTTTAATGTTTTTATTATTATATTTCAACCAACACATACACACATAACCGTCTAATGGGTAATGAACAACATGTTTCTGTGGATGATGAACAATGACTTCAGGAAATTATGTCTATTCATTCATTCATTACCACATCTCATTGGTGCCATTATGTTGTATACATTGTTTATATATCTTACATTTATTTTTATTATTTATTTATATATCTTTTAATCTTTTATAATTCATACATTCAATATATTTTATTTTACGTTAATATGATAATATCGTTTGAACTACCACCTCTTAGACATGATGTGATTACTTTTACATAAAATAAATAGATATATAAGTATATATGATTTAATAATATTATATTTAATATATAATTATCTTTTTAGGATGATTTGAGTTACCTTCCTTCTTTATGAAATGATCATTTAAAAATTGGAATGTTACTCTTGCATACGTACGATCTACCTTCTCCATGATTGTAACATATTATCTTCTTCATAACCATATTTAATGATTGATTTTAAAAGTATAATAAATGAAATAATATTATAATTAATTCATGGTTATTATTTACGATATGTTACACAATGATCACCATTGACATTAGTTTGTCAATAATAGTTGTTTTCACACACAATATGAATTAGGTAAAAAAGACACGATGTAAACTATATTGATTATGTAGTGTACACACCATGGATATAATTAAAATAAAGATAATTATAAACATTAAAAACTTTATGAATAAATTATAAAATTTAACTATGTTTATTAAACTGGATGTTGAATGACGTTCACCAGAAAAGAATCACAAGGTAAAGGATTCTTGTCTCATTTTCATTCTATGAGGCATACATAATTGTTGTGAACCTAATTTCATATATATTGTGTACATATTGCCACATTGACTTATAATATCATGAATTATATTATCATCATGTTATTCAGATGTTTCGTTTTATTATTATCACATTTCAGTACTTCGATTCTTTTGTAATCTATTTCATCTCAATTTCATTTCATTGAGGCACTTTCTATTGTAATGAATCTTGATTATTTTAGATAAAATATATATATCCATAGAAATTATATATCATTAATCTCTGTAATATCATAATATAATTACTTTCATTCAATTTTACCCTAACATGAGGTTATGATTTAAGATGTTTCAATGTGGTATAAGACACTTTTGGATATTTAAAGACAATTTTCTTCAAGACTAATCCTAATAATATTTCAATGGAATTTCCATTAGAGGAAATTATATAACCATTGGTCAATCAATCCTTTTATTATTCTCTAGTAATTCATGCTCATTTCAAGTGATATTTCTATTTTTCATTATTTGGTACTATGTTGTTTTTAGAATTTATTTTCTTAAAATCTATCTTCATTTATATTTTTTGTTAGAGAAAATATTTTCTTATAAAAACAATTGTTTCAAAAAAGGATTAAAAAATTAATATATTTTGGAAAATAAAATTTTAACTTTTTTATATTATTAATTCTCTTAAAGGAATCTTTTATTATATTTCTTGATGAGTAATTTTTTATGAATTTTCCCTAGAAAATGAGTATTATTTTTACATTTAATGAAATTTATATATTTTTCTGAGGTAATTTATTTGTAGCTTCCAAATCAATTTCAAATGGATCATTTTTACAGTAAATGTTTTTAAAAGGGGGTTTCTTTGAATAAGATTTTTAAAATTTTTTTTCATAAGAAAATGATATTTTTCATCAATGATATTTTAATGGTATTATTTTATTTCAACAACGGCAACAACCCATTATTTTACACTATTTTGGGGTATGTTGTAATGATAGAATCCTTCTTCTTACTCTATACATTATATGATTTATTTGGAAAATGATAGTATTCAAATTCATTGCCCTGATCCCTTTTTTAGTACACTTGAGTATTCATTATTCTGTGATTATTGATCATTGAATTTTCCCTAAATTATCTATTTCATTTATGACTGATATTTTTATTTCCTCAACCATATACCATTTTATATATTGTTCCAACATTGAAATTTATTTTATTATTTCTGAAATATTGAGAAATAATTGTACATTATTTTATACAGATATTTTATATGTAATATTATTTATTTAATATACAAGGAATTCTTTGGACTTGAAATACACGAGTTGGGGACTATTTAAATAAATCCCAACAGGTTGGGGATAGTGAATTAATGCCACTAAATGAATCAATAGTATCATGGGATGAATTAGTTAGGAATATTGGAATCGTTAAACTGCATTTTTATTGTAAAGGTATCATTTGATTTTGAAGCAGGACTAATGATAAATAAGCATTGTATTAATTGAGAATTATGTTTTTATGTGTCCTTGAAATTTCTCATCGACAAATCTATTGATACATTTTAATATCTTTCATTTAGATGGAAAGTGGTTTGTCTTTTACTTATAAATATTTTTATTTATTTACCAAGTTATTATAATTGATGGTGTTTCCAATTATTACATTTTCTATATTTTTTATACAATCTCATTCAGTTTATTGATTACATGACATGGGTGTTGGGTTATTTATCTTGAAGTTTTGACTATTATAGTTGATTTATTATCTCTTCTACTATATTTTTCGCCTTATTGAGAATTTGATATCATTTGGGTTACGTTTCTTTCTATATGAATACAAGAATATTACTATGAATGATATGAAAGGATTTACTACAAAGATTAGAGTTATACTTAGTGTTTTTTATCTTGAAAGATGAAAGAATTTAGGTTATAATAAATGTATTCATTTGTAATACAAAAGTTATTTATGTATCTTGTTTACCATGACTACAAAACTGATCCTTCATTCTGGTTTTGATTTCATGTAATCATTGCAATGTTTTTAGTAGCAGAAACCGACTCCGAGTGATATGGGGTCGGGTCTCTACAGTTGGTATCAGAGAAAGTTAAGTAGAAACATTGGGAACTAGATTTGGGAAATCCAAAATTATAGAACATTACCCAAAGGAATAATTTGAATAAGTATAGATGCAAACCCTATAATTTTGTAAATGTTTAGATTATATGGGTCTTCCTTGCAAAACATCCCTATCTGAATAATAGATTTGGGAATGGTTCTGGAACAAAGGTACTTATGAGTTTCAACTCATACAATCTGTTCTAGAAAAGGCTCAGGGTAACCATGAACCCGACAACAGACCTTTATTTTCTTCTATATTGACACTCTCTATGCATTTAAAGAGAACAATCCACGTTTTCTATTCATTCTACTATGAAATATTTGGACACATAACAAGTAACCAAGGTTAAAAATTTGGATTTTTATGTTGTAGATAAGGTGTCAAGATTAATAAATACATCTACTGATATTTTAGATAAAATCCAAGACTAAGTAAGGACCTATATTGAAATAAAATAGATGATGAATTTATGTATTGAAATTGTATTGAAACCCATTATTAAAATGAAATTTTGAGATTAAACTAATTTCATGGATATCCATAACATTTAAATTTGGAATTTATATTAATAGGTTTTTTGAAAAGTAAAAAATCTATGTTGAGTAACAAACAATTAAATATGGAAATGTCCTGGGACATGAACACATGATCGAAGAATGATAAGGGTATCATGACAATAATATACCTTTGTAATTTCGTAGTTAATTTTCATGGTATTTAGTTAATAAATTTAGAAAATAAATATAAATGATGAACCAGAAGTTAAAATTTTGAGGATTAGAAACCAGTCTACTTACCATATTTGTTTTGGTTGATATTTAAAGAGAAATAGTAAGAAATGTCACTATTTCATTGGAATTGAGATCCATTAAATGATTACATTAGTTCTTTAGACATTAAAAAAATATTCATTGTTGTTAATAACTTTTTGGGGGTAAAGGGATGAATTAGAATTTGATAAGAGAACAAAAAGTTAGAATTGTTCATATTATATTGAAACTATCATCTAATAATATTTGGATATAAAATTGGTCAGTAAAATAATGACCAAAATTAGTATAATGACATCAAAATAAAATGATTTTCTACAACCTACATTTTTGTTGAATTAGTGGTCTTCTAAATAATGCAAGATTTATAGCTTTGATGATATAAAATTTCTATTGATCATTCACTTATTTGTTATTGATAACCTCATTCAATACCTATATTTATTTTTCTTTTTCCTATAATCACATATCTTTACATTACATTGACGTTCTCATACATAGAGAGAAATTTACAGGGCATTCCATGTTACTATTTTACATTAAATTCTATTTTTATAGAAGATTACAAAAAAACTATTCTGATGATGTGTGATATCAAACATTGAATGTATCAAAAAAATATAATGAATATGGATTTTAAATTGAGAAGATGAATTTTAAATAATGTTTGGAGAATTTGATTCCCAAAAAAAAATCAATGTATGTTTCTTTTGTTCGATATCATGTATGAAACATGAGAGTAAGCATATAATGTAATATAATATCTGTATACATTATAATATATTTACTATTAAAAATATATTCAATAAATTTCAACACATGAAACCCCATTTTTTCATGAAATTAACATAAAACTAGATATTCAAGCATCAAACACAAAAAATAACCTTCCTCGATAGATTTTGTAACATGGAAAAGGGTCATTTTTTGATGGCTTTCAATATATGAAATAGCGAGTCTTACCAAGAAAAAACTATAATTAAAACATCATTATTTAATATTATAATATATAAACTATAAATTATGAATAATATTAACTTAATTATGAAAATATTTCTTTTATAAAACTAAATAATCATTTTCAATAAAATTATAAATGAATATAATAACAAAATTTATATTAAAAGTATATTTTTATAGAAACCCATTTTTATGCTCAAAATGTTTCATTTCCCTAATAGATTAAATTAATTAAAATTATCTGGTCATATTATTTTAATATATACTTTACTTATTCATTCAATAATTTTTGATATTCATCCAATATATTTTTTATGCATAATATAAGAGGAAATCCAATATTTCCCATAAAATCCTAAATTTTTATTAAGGCATTTTACTGCCTTTTAATAGAGAACCTTTTTTAAATATTGATTTTGATTATTTTAAAATTTTAATATTATAATGGAAATTTTTTATTATTAATTATTTCAAAATTATCTTATAATTAGTTTTTTTAATTTTTCCATGATACATCATTTTTGTGAATAGTGAAAAATACTGTGTTTTAGTTACAAACTTCTGAGTAGTTTAAATAACTACTAATGTTAAATAATGTTATAAAATTGTATTAATGTAACATTTTTTTCAGTTACAAATACATTTAAATATTTTACTTCATTATATTTAATATAAATTTACTATTAAATATAAAAATAACAATCTTATAAACATTTTTCCACAAAAACCAGTTAATCTGTTTGTTTGTGAGAATAACATTAATCAATTTTTTTTCACATCTATGATTATAAAACTGAAAATAAAATATACATAATTGTAATTAGTATAATATTTCTGGTCTAATATTATCAATGGTATTTTGGGAAAAAATGATTAGTGCATGTGATTAAATTTATTTACTGTGATTAAGGTGAAATTATGCTTAAAATGGACTAATACCCTCTGTTTTATGGCCCAAATGACCTAGAAACTATTAAAAACACATAAAATGGAACTATTTTTGACATTAAACTTATATAAATGTGTTATGGGATATTTTTTATGACTTTTATTTGGTAATACCATGTGCAAACCTACCTTCTTTTCAATAATACCGCGTGAGTCCTTTTCATTCCTTATAAAAGACCATCTCAATTAACCATTCATAACACCTATAAAACATCATAATTTTGGCCATTAACTGACAAAAAAGTATCCAATAATTCTAATTCTATACCTTGAATCATTCCATTAGGAAAATACCCATCCAGAAAATCTTTTTTGTTCAGTCCAAAATATGTTACACCATTAAAAGGTAATGTTTTTTTATCAATCTCTCTAGTTTCATTTCCATTCTCCACCCCCTAAAATATACTTATTATATTCCTTAAAAAACCTGTATCCAATATAATCTACGATGTTTTAAGTATAATATTTTAACCTACACTCACTCACACCACTATCTAATGGGTAATTAATATAATGTTTCTCTAGAGGGCAAACTACTACCTCACAAAATGATGATTGTTCATTCTTCCATAATCAACTCTCATGGTGGCCATTAGTGGTAGAAATTGTTTATATATGTTATATATAATATTTATTATGTATTTATACATATTTAAAACATTTATAACACAAACATTGAGTACTTTGTTTTTTTTTGATTATACGATAACATAGTTTGAGGAACTGTGGACTACCACCCCTTAAAGTGACATGATTCTTTCACACAATACATGGAATGTATAAATGATGGATATAAATAAAAATATGAGACATAAAAAGATTTTATATTCATGGCCTAATTACCTTTCATGATATATATATATATATATAACATTTTCTTTATTATCGTTTCACACACTTTAAGATTGATAATGAAGTTCAAGGTGTGTCGACTACCAATTCCTCGATATAATGTGATTACTTTTACATCACATAATAATATATATAATTATATATTATTAAATAATATTAATTATATTATATAATTACCATTCTATAAATATTTTAATATCTAATCCCTTTTCCTCAATTATCAAAAAAATGGGATTGTTACTCATACGTTTGTATGGACTACCATCTCCATGAATGTAACATATTCTCATTTTCAAAACCATATTTAATTATTTGTTTTAAAATTATAATAAAATTAAAAATATGATAAATATTTCATTATTATGATTTTTTAAATATTATATAATTTCCCCCATTGACCATATTTTACTAATAATAGTTGTTTTGACACATAAACCAAATTTGGTCAAATACACCCGACGTAAACATCACTGATTAAGTAGTGCATCCAACATGGTTATAATTGTAATAAAGGTAATTATAAAAAAAATGTTATGAATCAATGAATAAATCAAAAAGGGTTTATTATATAGGATTTTAAAGGACGTTCACCGGTATTGAAATAAAATGTTTGGGATTATTGTCTCATTTTCATTTCATGAGATATACATAATAGTTGTGCATCTAATTTCTTATATATGGTGTTAATACATTCACATTGATATATTATATCATGAATTAGATTTTATTCATTATATTTAGGGGTTTCATTCATTTATTATCACTTTTGTGTATTTTGATTCACAGTTAATGGATTTTTTCACAATTTCATTTCAATAAGGCACATTCTATTGGTATGAAACTAGTTTCGTTTATATGAAATATATATTTCCATTAAAATTATATTTCACAAATCTCTAAAATCTCATAAAAGTTTTACATTCATTCAATTTAAATACCTCATTTGGTTATGTTTTAAGATGTTTCAAAGTGCTATGGGACACTTTGATATGTATAAATATTATTTTCCTCAAAAATAATTGTAATCATCTTTAAATAGAATTTTCATTCGAGAAAATTATATAACCATTGGTCAATAAAGCATTTTATTATTATCACGTTATTAAAGACCATTTCATGTGTTTGTAAAATTTTTCTACTCTTTCGTACATTGATGTTCTTGGAGAAGAAACAACCTAAAACCCAACTTAATTTTTCCTATTTAGACAGAGAAGATGTTTTTTATAAAAAATGTGTTTTATTAATAGGTTTTCAAAAATGGTTTTAAAATATATTTGTAAATACATTATTCCCATTTTTTTCATTTACCAGTGTTCTCACTGTAATCTTTTTTTCTTTTTACTATCAATTCATTTCATAACCTTTTTCCTTACAAAAGGAATAATCCTTTTCCCTCATACGAAAAGTAATGATTTATTTGTCATCATTTCATTGAAGAATAATTATCAATATAAAAAGGTTTATTTTTAATGAATTTTTTTAAAAGAGTTTTAATTGAATAATATTTTCAAAAGGTTCTTTAAAAATGAAATTTTTCTCCATAATACTTTATATTGTTATAATTTTATATCATCAATGATAACAACACTTTATTGTGCTCTACATTGGGGTATGTTTTATTGATTCCATCATTATTCTTCCTTATGATGGTTTATGATTTATTTGGACATGGATATTATTCAAATTCAATTCCATGATCTATTTTTTAGTACCATTGAAATATTCATGCTCATATTCTCATTGAACATTGTATTTACCCTATGTTATCATCTTTATTTATCATGGATATTACTATTTCTTACACTATATACCATTTTACATGCAGTGTATACAATGAATGTTTTTTGATTAATTGAGAAATATTGATATATCGGTATACATTATTCGATATGTATATTGGATAAGGAAAATTTTTTATTTTCTATGTGAGTAATAATTTTGACGTGCAATACATGGGATGGGGACCATTTATGGGAAGCCCTACGGGTTATGGACCGATGAATGAATGCCCCTAGAAGCATCAGTAGTCTCATGAGGCGAATTAGTTGTGAAAATTGGAATAGATAAACTTTCATTTGACGGTAAATGTATTATGTTCCTAGGAAACATGGAGTTTTATAAATAAGAATTTCTTTTATTAATAATTCTGTTATTATTTATCCGTAATATTATTAATTGATTATTCTATGGATAAATTTCATTTTCATATTTTTAGATGGCATGTGTTTCAGTTTGTTATCATTCCCTATTTTTTTGCATTAACTAGTTATTTTAATGTCATTATACTATAGTTATTAAATTTAAATATTATATATAAACTTCCATTTAGTATATTGATTACATGACATGTGTTTTTAGTTATTCACCATTCCATATTGAAAATTCTGATTGATTCATTATTGATTTCGCACTATTTTTCCCATACTGAGCATTTTAGCACACCCTTATTATTTATATTTCCCCAAGGATCCAAGTAAAATACTATAAATGATATGTTTGTTTATAATAGATGTATTATATTTATCCTCCAATTATTTATTTATAGATAATAAAAAATTTAGGTTGTAATTAATGTATTATTTTTAAATAAAATATTCTTTTTTTATCTAGTTTACAAATACTACTAAATTAATAATTCCATCCGGGAATGATTCCTTTTAATCCTGAAAATGTATATAGAAGACGAAATATACTCTAGTCTAACTTGGGTTGGGTCTCTAGAGTTTTTTTAGAGGAATTTTATTGGAAACCATGGGAAATATATTTAGGAAAACCATCAATAGAGAACCAAACCCTAAATAAGAATTTGAAGATGTATTTATTAAACCACTTTAATTTAATAAAGTATTTATTATGTGGGGTTTCAGATCAATATATCCCTCTATGGACACTACCAATGGAATTTTTTCTCTCAAAGATGTGACTAGGAGTAACAACTCTGACAAGGTGTTCCGGGATAAACATGGGGTAACAAGGTACATACAATGGGCCTTACTCTACACCTTATTTGAACTCTCAAGGGATATTAATAGGATAATATAACATTAATTTAAAACCCATTATGATTGATTTGGTTAAATAATAAGTTTCCTTTTTTAAACATAAGGAGTGTTAAAATGAAGATAAAGTGTCATGATTTTGAAATCCTACTAATGATATTATATATAAACCACAAACCAAGGGAAAATATATGTTGAAATAAAATGAATGATCTATTTATGTATTGAGATTATATTGAAAACCATAGTTAAAATTTTATTTAGAAATTAATCTAATTTCAAGGATTACCATCATATTTTGATTTGGAATTTATATTAATATGGTTTTAGAAAAGGAAATATTATAAGTCGGGTGACAAAAAATTAATTCTTCCATGGCTGCAGGACATGAACCCATGACCGAAGGACGATAAGTGTTTCACACTAAAAACTATCCAATGATATTTACTTGTTAATTTTCATGATTTTTAGTTAAACGATTCAGTAAATAAATATTAATGATGTACTAAAATTAACAATTTTGAGGATTATAATGCAATCTATTAACCATGATTATTTTTGGGATATATTGATAAATAAATAGTATGAAACGTCAATATTTTATAGGGATTAATATGCATTATAAGATTTTTTAGTTCTTCTTTCATTAATAATATATCACATATAGATGATTATTATTTTGGAGTAATGGGATGAATTAGAATTTGATAAATGCACAAATAAGTTATGATTTTTTAATTGATATTTAAAACTTTCACATAAGAATATTTTATTTTATTCTTGGTTAATATAACAATTAACCATCATTAGTAAAATGATTTAGAAATAAACTAGTTTCCCTAATAGCTAATTTTTTGTTGAACCGATGGCCTTATAAATCATGAATAATTTATAGCATTGATACCCTCAACATTGCATTGATCATTCACTTGTTTGTAATTGATTACCACATTCAATACCCATAATAATATTCATTTTTTCCTCCAATCACATATCTCTAAATTACACTGATATTCTCTTACATAGAGAAAACGTTACATGGTATTTCATGTGTCCTTTGTATGTTTAATTCTCTTTTCTATAGAAGTTTACTTATGAACCGTTCTCATTATGTGGGATTTCAAACAAAGGAGGTATCGAAAAATCTACCACAATGATTGATTTTAAATTTTGAGGACTCAATTTAAATATGGTTTTGAGAAAGTTATGCCCAGATAAAACTATTTTAAGAACCTTGTGTTCGATATCATGTTTAGTATGCGACCACAAGCACAAAATTTAATATTATATCCATATACTTAATAATATATTTATTATCTTAAATATATTCTATATATTTAATGCATTAAATAACGAGTTATATTTCAATGAACATACACTAATTTAGAGTACATCATAGGCAACAATGACCTTCCTCTACAGCTTGTGGTTCATGAAAAAACAATATTCTTCGATGGCTAGTTCTATACACAATACAGAGTGTTACGGAGAATCAATCTATAATTAAAAAATTATTATTTCACACAATTAGATATAAACTATCAGTTCTGAATAGTATTGACTAACTTATAATAATATATCATTAAGACAAGTAAATATTTTGTTACATTGAAAATTAGAAGTGATTATAATGACCAATTGAATATTGAAACAATACTTTTATAGAAAACAATTTTTCTGCTCACCGAGATACATTATAGTAAGAGATTAAATTAATTACTATTGATGAGTAATATTAATGTAATAAATAATTTAAATATTCAATCAATAAATTTTTATATTCATCCAATTGATCTGGTAAGCATAATATAAGAGCAAACCCATTATTTCACATAAAAAAATTATTTTTATTGAGGTGTTTATAACTCCTTTTAATGGAGAACCTATTATAAATCATAATTTTGAAAATATTATAAATTTAATTTGATAAAATAAACATCATTTCCTATTCAAAATATAAATATCAAATTTTAATGTGTTTTTTGTATTTTTATGAGAAAAATTATTTTTCGGGGAATAATGAAAAATACAGTGTTTCAGTATAAAACTGCCTTGTCGTTTAAATAATTATGAATGATAAATTAAATTATAATTTCTTTAAGGTCACATTTGATCAATAATACATATATTAATATAAATTATGTTATTTTAGTAAATATATATATATTAAAATTTATATTAATACAAAACAATCTCATGAGGTTTTTTCTAATAAAACCACATAATCCTAATTCTACGAGATATGCAATAATCATAATTTTTCCTCTAATGTTATTTGAATTTTGAAATTATCACATACAACATTATAATAAATATAATATTTTTTGTATAATAATATCAACATAATTTTTGACCTAATTGATTTGTGAAGGTGATTGAAATTAAATACAGTTATTAAGGTGTAATTAGGCTTACAAATAGACTAAAACCCTATGTTCAAGAGCCCAAATGAGCTAGCCACCTATACAACCCTAATTGGATGGAATAATTTCAGAAATTAAACATCCATTAACGATTTATTTGTTTTTTGGTTTGAATTTAATTAGGTAAGAACATGTGCAGACCTAACATGTTTTTAATAATAGCTAGTGATTCATTTCCCTTCCATATAAATGGCCGCCATCTCTACCCATTCCTCACACCTCTCAAACCACTTACGTTTGGCCAGGAACATCCCTAATTGTTTTCCATATTTAATTTCCATGTACTAGAAGCATTAAATTTGTCATAAACCCTTCCAAAAAATCAATTTTGTTCATATTGAATGTGGTTACCCAATTAAAAGGTCATGTCTTTTCTCAATCTCTCTAGTTTAATTTCCATTATCCATCCCCTAAAACAAAATTTTTTTTATCTGTAACAAAAAGAGTATCCTAAATATAATAGGGTGTTTTTATTAAGTTATTATAACCTACACTTACCCACACAAACTTCTATTAAGTAAAAAACATATTTTTTTATGGATGGTGATCTACTACCTCGAAAACTATTATTGTTCATTTTTCCATTACAACTTCTCATGGTGGTAATTATGATATAGAATTTGTTTATATATGTTATATATGTTATTTATTATATTATTATACTTATTTAAAATTATTATAATTCAGAAACTAATTTTTGTTCGACTTTACGTTAATATAATAACATCGTTTGAGAAATTGTGGACTACCGCCCCATCAAGGTGATGTTATTAATTCACAAAAAACATGGAATGTATAAGTGATACTTATAATAAAAAATATAATTCATAAAAAAATATCAATTATATGCATAAAATAATTACCTTTCTGGATGTATATATATATAACATTGTATTTTTTATCCCTACATACACATTAATAGATTTAATGTCGTTCGTGGATGTGTTGACTACCTCCTCATCGACATGATGTGATTAATTTTACATAACATAATACTATATATAAGTATATTTTATTAAATAATATGATATCTATTATATAATTATCATTCTAGTAATATTTGAGTTACTTACCTTATTTTCCACAATGATCATTGAAAAATGGGAATGTCACCAATGCATACGTACGACATACCGTCTCCATGACTGTAACATATTCTCAATTTCATAACCATATTTAATTAATGATTTTAAAATTATAATCAATGTATAAATATGAAAATTATTTATTTGTTATTATTATTGAGATGTTATATAATGACCCTTAATGACCATAATAGATCTACAATAGTTGTTTTCACACATAAAACGAATTCAGTCAAATACACCCAAGGTAAACCTAATTGATTAAGAAATGCACCCAACATGGTTATACATGAAATAATGAAATTTTAAACATAAGAAATGGTTCTGAATAAATTATTCAATTAATTTTTTTTTAATATATAAGATTTTAAAGGATGTTCCCCTAAAAGGAAAGACAAAGAAAGGGATTCTTGTCTCATTTTCATTTCATGGGTACTTCATAATTATTGTGCACATAATTACTTACATATGGTTTGAATACATCCTCATTAAAATATTATATCTTTAAATATATTTTATTCTTGTTATTATGATTTTTCATTTTATTATTATCTCTTTTGGGTATTTCAGCTCATATTTAATGTATTTTATCTGAATTTCATTTCATTGAGGCACTTTCTAATGGTATAAAACTAATGTTGTTTTTATGGTATATATATTTCCATTGAAATTATATATCATGAATCATCATAATCTCATAAAATTAGTACATTCTTTCTATTTTACTCTATCATGATGTTATGATTTAAGATGTTTCAAAGTGGTAGGGGACACATTTGGATATTCAATGATTGTTTTACTCATGACTATTCGTAATGATCATTCAATGGAATTTTCATCCAAGGAAATTGTATAACCATTTATCAATAATGTCTTTTATCATTCTCCGGTTATTCATGAAAATTTCAAGTGTCAGTAACAATTTTCCACTCATTGGTGGTAATATATTTTTTGAAATTGTTTTTCATAATACCCAACATTATTTTCCTCTTTAGTCGGATAACATGTTTTTCTATAAGGAAACATTTTTATTTATAAAATTTCAAAATAGTTTTTCAAAATGATTTTGTTAAGACATTTTTACCCTTTTTTCTATTAAATTTTTTTCATTAGCTCCATCTTTTCAATTTCCAAATATGGAATTTTCTATCAATTTTCCCTATAATAGGAATATAATTTTTTCCTCTAACAATATGACCAAAACATTCTGCCATCATTTTTTTGAGCCTCCTTCTCAATTTCCAATGGAATGTTTTTGATAAAAAAATAAAAATGTGTTTTCAATGAAAAATATTTTCAAATTGTTTTTCGAATGGAAATGATATTTTCCTCAAGGATATTTTTTAATTTTATTCATTTATTTCATCAATGGAACCAACCCATTATTTTACACAATAATGGGGTATGTGTAATTCATACCATCTTTATACTTTCTTAGGATTGTTTATGATTTTTTTGGACAATTATAGTATTCACATTCACAATCATGATCTATTTGTTAGTACCCACAAAATATTCAATCTCCAATGATCATTGAAAATTGAATGTCACCTAAATTATCCATTTCATTTATCATTGATATTACTATTTCTTAAATGGTATACTACATTACATACAATCTCTACATTGAAATTTATTTTATTATTTGGGAAATATTGATAAATCTATATAGTTGATACAATACAGATTTTTGATAAGGAAAATAATTTATTGGATAATGAGTAATTATTTGGAAATATAATGTAGGGTTTTGGGAACTTTTGAGGAAATATATATGGGTGGGGGACCGGTGAATGAAAGCCACTCGATGCATCGGTTGTCACTTTGGACAAATTATTTACAAAAATAGGAATTGATAAACTATATTTTGATGGTAAATGTATCATGTTCCTATGAAACATGATGTCAGAGAAATAAGAATTTCATTCATTGAGAATTAAGTTATTATTTATCCCTTATATTTTTCATCAACATATATATTGATACATTCCATTTTCAGTTATTTAGATGGCATTTGTTTCAGTTCCATATTGTGACATATTTGTTCTTCCTTACCTAGTTAATTTTATAGACTGTTTTTCTTATGATTACATTTTGATATTGTTTATGAACTTCCATTATGTTTATTGATTATATGGCATTTGTGTTTAGTTGTTTAACTTTATATATTAACTATTACCATTGATTCATTTTTTTTGTTATGCCCTATTTTTCCATCACTGAGCATTTTAGGTCTCCTAATTATATTTAATTCCCCAAGAATTCAAGACATTTGCTATGAAATTAATATGGGATTTACAAGACAGATTAGAGTTATCCTCAAAGTTAATTATTTAGAAAGAAAAAAATCGATGTAATCAATGTATTCATTTGTAAAAAAATACACATTTATTTATCTATATTATCGAGAGTAATAAATTTTTTAATCCTTCAGAGAATTGCTTCCTTGTAATCATGATTATGTATATAGTAAGAAACATCGACTCCAGACTATCTGGGACTAGTTCCTTATAGTTGGTATCGAAGAATGTTTAGTTGAAACATTGGGAAATATAATTATGAATTCCAATATTAGAGATCATAACCCAAAGGTTGTAATTAAAGAAGTATAGACGAAAAACCTATAATTTTCGTAATGTAGATATTATGTGGGTATTTCAATAAATAAAACCCTATCAATATACTGCATGTTGACATGATTATGTCACAAATATATCCTAGGAGTAACCACTCTGTCAAGGTGTTCGAGGCTTGACTCGAGGAAACCTAGTATACAACAATGGGCTTATTTGGCACTTAGTTTGACACTATTGGGGGGGATATACACTGGATATTACACTTTTTTTACAATCCATTATAAAGTATTTGGATACATAATAAGTAACCTATGTTAAACCTATGGATTTTTACATTGATGATAAGGTGTCATGATTTATAAATCCAACATACGATATTATTTATAAACCCTAGGTCATGGAAGGAAGTATTTTGAAAAAATATATGATGTATTTATGTATTGAGTTTTAATTGAAATCCGTAATTAAAATACTATTTGGATATCAACTTAATTTCAAGGATGTCCATAATATTTATATTTGGATGTTATTTTGATATGGGTTTAGACAAGAACATCCTGTAAGCCATGTGATAACCAATTAAATTTTTCTAGGCCCTGGGACTGGAACACATGAGCGAAGGATGATAAAGGGTTCATTCCATCCACTGATCTACATAATGTTCTAGATAATTTTTATGGTTTTTAATTAAACAAATAAACAAATAAATATTAGTTATAAACCAGTAGTAAATCTTTTGATGATTATAAATTAATTTATTAACTAGATTTATTTTGTGAGGTATTTATATAAAAAATAATTTGACACGTCACATTTTTATAAGGCTTACGATTCATTAAATTTTTCATTTAGTGCTTCAATAATTTAAAATGTTATTCATTTTTCACAATAAAATTGTTTGGGAGTAAATGGATGAGTTAGAATTTTATCAATGAACAACATAATTTATGATTTTTTCATATGATATTGAAACCAATCATGTAATAATATATTGTTATATTCATGGTCGAAAAAATAATTACACATCATTAATAAAATGACATTGAAATAAAATTGGTTTCTTAATACTGAAATATCTATTGAAACAATGGACTTCTAAATAGTCAATTATTTATCGCTTTGATGCCCTCAACTATACATTGATCATTAACTTGTTTTTATTGATTAAGTCAATCAATCCCTATAAATATTTATGCTTTTTTCTATAATCTCATATCTATACTTTCAAGTAATGTTCTCCTACATAGATACCTAGTTACATTTTATTTCATGTGAACATTATACTTTCAATTCTATTTTTTATAGAATATTACTTATGAACCATTCACATGATGTGGGAATTAAAACACAGGTAGTATAAAACAATATATCACCATGATTGATTTAAAATTATGAGTATGCAATTTAAATAATTTGTGTAGAATTTGGCACCAAGAAAAATATATTGTTAGATCCCTGTGTTTGATATCGTGTATGACACACAACAACAAAAGAATAATTAATATAATATCCATATACATTATAATATATTTACTATTTTAAAAATATTACATATATTTCAACTAAGGGAACACTGAGTTAGCCTATAATTCACACTATAATAGGATATCATACATCATATACAACAAATACCTTCCCCTATATACCAGGTTACACACAAAAGAAACCTTTTTCTTTGGCTTCCTGAATTCGCAATACTAAGTCCAATCGAGAAACAATTTATTATTAAAACATTCTTATTCAACATAATAAGATATGAAATTTTATTTTTGAAGAGTATTAACAAAAAAATTTTGAATAATAATTTAGGAAGATAAATAATTTGTTACAAAAAAACAAATGAATTTAAAAACCCATTGAATATTAAAAAGTTGTTTTTTGGAAACCATTTTTATGCTCAAAAAGATTAATTACAATAATACATTAAATTAATAACTATTAATTAGTGATATTAATGTAATAAATATTTTTAACATTAACTCATTTTTTATATTCACCCAATATATTTGGTTAGCATATGAAAATAGAAAACCAAAATTTCACTAAAAAACATGTATTTTTAACTATGAATTTTTACCACCTTTTAATGGAGAGCCTAAATTAAATCATAATTTTTGAAAATCTTATAAATTTAATTTGATATAATAAAATTATTTTTTTAATTCATAATTTATATAGAATCTCTAAATAATTTTTTTGGAAATTTTCAATAAAATACAATTTGTTGTGAATAGTGAAAAATACGCGGTTTTAGTTAACAAATAGCTTTTATTTTAAATAATTATTAATATTGAATTATATAATTAATTTTATTTAAAGTAACATTGGATAATTTATTCATATATAAATATAATTTGAGTCATTATAATAATTATAACATTTAAATTGAATAAAAAAGTATAATCTTTAGGAATTTTTTTAATAAAACCAGTTAATATGTCTGCCAATGAAATTAGAATTAATCATAATTTTACCTCTTCGAATATTTTAATTGTGAGAATAAATAACAATAAATTGTAATGAAGATAATACTTTCAGTCTAATATGAACAATTTAATTTTTGAAAAAAATTATTAGTGAATGTGATTGAAATAAATTGAACTGATTGTGGTTAAATTATGCTTAAAAATGGACTAAGACCCTATGGTTAAGGGACCAAATGACCATGATACTTGTTCAAAAATCCATGAATGGATATATATAGTCCCTTAACTATAAATTAATGAGATGTATTGTTTTTAATTTCATTTATTAGCCACAAAAATATAGACACCTAACTTCTTTTCCAGACTACCACGTTTGTCCTTTTCCTTTCTTATAAAAGGTAACCACCTCTACCCATTCCTCAAAACTCTATATCTTCTTATTTGAGGCCAATAAATTATAAATTAGACCCCCATAATTCCATAACATTACCTAGAATCATTAAATTGTATAGAATCCCATACAAAAATGCCTTTTGTTTTAAACCAAAATAAGTTCCCCGATTAAAAGGTAATATATTCTCTCAATATCCCTTGTATCATTTCAATTATCCAACCCATAAAAACACTTTATTATGATATTGTATAAAAAATAATATCCTATATATAAAAGTATTTTTTTATTCTATGATTTTATCCTACACTTACACACACTACCATCTAATGGGTATTGTACATAATGTTTCTATGGATGGTGAACTACTACCTCAGGAAACAAAGATTATTTATTCTTCCATTATCGCCTCTCATGGTGCCCGTTATGTTGTAATCATAGTTTATATATGTTATATATGATATATATTATATCTTTATTCATCAGTAAACTATTTATAATTTGATAAACTAGTATATACCAGTTAATGTTAATTTGACAATATTGTTTTTGGAAGTGTGGACTACCACCCCTCAAAGTGATGTAATTTTTTCACACGATACATGGAATTTATATATTATGTTTATAATTAAAAACATGGGACATAAAAACATATAAAATATATTCAGTAAATAATTTATTTCTTGTGTGTATATATATATGTGTGTAAATATATATATATATATATATATATATATATATATATCAATTTTATTAATAACCATTACACACTTTAAAAGAGACTCTGTCATTCGTGGACGTGTGGACTACCGCCTCCTCCACAAAATTTGATTACTTTTTATAACGACCCGGCCTTTTCATACATTACTATTACATCATTTCAAATATAAACAACATAATAGTATTACACATGGAGTATCCAGAGGTTTAGTGTCTTGGGAAAACTAGGGCTACACATAACAAGTACAACATCAAGCATAAAAATTCATTTAATCTCTTCTTCTATTGGTTCTTAGTAGCACTTGTCCTCTCCTTAGAACATGTAGACACCTGAGGATATAAATCAAAAGGGGTGAGCTAAAAGCCCAGTAAGAGGATATATAAGAACAATATAGATGGGGTGAGCATAATCATGACATAGGAAGAAGATCTTGAACATGAGAGGAGCATAAACAATAAACTTGAAATGTGGCAAACCATTAAAATGAAACATCATGTCTTAGTGGTTAACTGCCACACATACTTGTGAACAAATCTAGCATCATGTTTACACATAATTTTACATTTACTCATGATATTAATCACTTTACCCAATGCATTGGAGCGCTATATAATTTCGGGCGCATCTGTCACATTTAAACATTCATATTGCGCTATATAATTCCGGGCGCACCCGTCACATCATAACATTATCATTATCATGCTTGCCACATAGAACACATATCAAACATGTACATAAATAACCCATGGAAAGTAATGCGTTTCATCTCATAATAACACATTCATAATCTTTGGGTTCCCAAAAGAAAGAGGGAACAACATACTTGATATAATAACCATCTACCTTGAATGTGAGGCAAAATTGTGAGATCATGAAAGAAGAGTTCTTTTGGAAAACATTTTGATGGACATAAAAACCAGTGACAAATATGTATATCCCAGAATAGTAAAGTAAATGATGATAAAATGATCTTTGAGGAGTAACCATAACAAAATGGAGTGAAAGAGGGAGAACCCGAAGGAAGAAAATTGTGTTCGAGATTTCCCCTTACCTTGTACTCGAATGCCTCCTTCTCTTTAATGTCCTTTATAATGAAATTATATTCATTAATTAGAAATTCCAGAACCTTTTATACATTAATAGGGTTCATTCTGGTTTCATTATTTCATATTATGTTCATTTGGATGACTTATAGAGTTTAAAAACATTGATCGGGGATGTTTGTTTTCATGGTTTTCTTGAGCGGTCCACTTGTATTATAATTTTGATGTTCGGGTAGATCATGGGTAAACATCCAGAACTGATGTTACATGTAATTAATGATATTACAGAAGCTTGAATGATTTTATAATGAGTTATATTAGATCCATGTGGCCGAATCATTAGATAAGAATTAAATGAAGATTATTTGGGCTAATTTGAGCGGTTTTTGGATCACAACCAACTCATTTTAACTTTTCACGTAGTAGTATTTCCATAGGTTATTTCTAGAACTTACATATAAAACATTCTGGTTCAACCATAAAAATGGTTTCATGACCAGATTGAAGGTATAAATGGAAGAAGAGAGCATGTTGTTTTTGAAGGTGATAAATTATCACCACATGAACAACGTTTTATTAAATAAAATAAAAGGAAGGGGGAAAGTGTGTGGGGTGATATAATATAACATTAGAATCATAATATTACAGTATATATATAATACTGGATTTATAGAACAATTTGGATGAAGATAGAGAGAGAGAGATCAAGAAAGGAACTTGAACATGAAAGAAAATTAAAGGAGAAGAGAGAGAGAAATTACCTTTAGAATCCTTCTCTTGAGATCCTCTTTAAGGACTCTAGGCTTGGTCTTTTGATGAGACCAGTAGATTTTGGACGTGGGGGATGAGGTAGGGAAGGTGTTTGGGCAGAATTTAGAGAAGGCTTGGAGATTGAGAGGTGTGAGAAAAAGAGGGAAGGGTGGCTTTTATAGTGGAGGGGAGAGGGGTTTCCTTAATATAAGATTGATTAGTTTATTAATTTCACCCAAGACAAGGAATAGTGAGTCTTGGAAGACAATGAATAGTAAATTTGACTTTTGAATTCGGGATTTGGGTGCTTACATCACTTGTGATGTCAGGAATAGTGGGTTTTAATTAAAATGTATTTATATGATAAATTAATGTATTCTACTATTCATCAACAATTCAAGTATCTTTGAAAAATCCCAAAATTTTATCCCAACCATTTTTCGACGTGTAGAATTCAAAAATGAAGTCCATTTTTCAAAAATAATTTTGTAAATATTATTAATTTAATATTTAATTAAAATCATAATTTACTTAAAAAACAGTTTTTAAAATTAAAACTGATTTTGCAATTCTTTCAAAAATTACTTAGGGTCTTATAAAATTATCTAAAAACTATTAGACATTGATTCAATAATTTATTAATATATTTCATGAAAATTAATATTCCTTTAAATTAATTAATTAATTATAATTATTTATTTATGACTTATAAAATACAAAAAACGTTTACTAAGTTCAAATTATCACTTTCTATGATGTTTAAATTTTATTTTATTATTCATAGGTAATGTTACTCTAATTTACTATTCATAAGGGTCATATTACTGTTCATAAGGGTATGTTACTATTCATAAGGGTAGGTTACTATTCACCAAAAATTATTTTTGTTTCATTAGACTCCAAAAACTGTCTTGAACACAATTTTGTATGTTAGATTTTTAAAATTCCAAACATAGGGGTGAAAAAATTATGTTTAAAGGTAACTTATCACTTAGTAGATCATTATTTTATGTTTTTATGACATAGATATAAGAAGGGAATTTTCCATTGAAAAACTTTGGGTCATTACATTCTTCCCCCCTTAAGAAATTTCGCCCCCAAAATTTCACTTTACACAAACAGGAGAGGGTACTTCTCCTTCATTGCCTATTCCGGTTCCCAAGTTGCTTCCTCAAACTTTTGGTTCCTCCACAACACTTTGACAAGGCGGGTTGTCTTGTTGCGTAGAACCTTATCTCTTCGGTCTAGAATTTTTACAGGCTGCTCCTCATATGAGAGATCATCTTCCAACTGTACCACCTCTGAGTTTAGTACATGTGAGGGGTCTGGAATGTACTTCCTCAGTAGTGATACGTGAAACACATTATGAACATGAGCCATATTCGGTGGAAGTGCCAGTCGATAGGCCATGGCTTTTATACGATCAAGGGTCTCAAAGGGGCCAATGTACCTTGGACTTAGCTTCCCTTTCTTCCTGAATCGCATGACTCTCTTCCATGGAGATATTCGAAGGAAGAATTTATCTCCAACGTCGAACTCCAAGTCCCTTCGACGATTGTCAGCGTAGCTCTTTTGCCGACTTTGAGCAGCTTTGATATGTTTCTAGATGACTTGAACCTTCTCTGTCATCTCTTGAACAAGATCGGGACCAAGTAGCTTTCGTTCTCCAACTTCATACCAACAAGTTGGAGTTCTACATCGCTTCCCATAAAGAGCTTCATACGGAGCCATCTGAATAATCGAGTGGAAGCTATTGTTGTATGAGAACTCAACCAATGGGAGATGTTGATCCCAACCACATTTGAATTCATGAGAGCAGGATCTTAGCATATCATCATGTGACTGAATAGTCCTTTCAGACTGGCCATCAGTTTGGGGGTGATAGGCCGTGCTGAAATTTAATTCAGTACTCAAAGCATGTTGAAGGCTCCTTCAAAATTTAGAAGTGAACCTTGGATCACGATCAGAGACAATCGAGAGCGGAACCCCATGCAATCTCACTACTTCCTTCACATATATCCTTGCAAGTTGTTCAAGGGAGAGGTCTTCCCGAATAGCGATAAAATGGGAAGTCTTGGTGAGTCGGTCAACCACAACCCATATCACATTATTTCCTCTTGACGTTTTCGGAAGACCAATGACAAAGTCCATAGTAACATTTTCCCATTTCCACATGGGTATAGGCAAAAGCTGCATCATACCTTTGGTCTTTTGCCGCTCAGATTTAACTTGCTGACATACCAAGCACATTGATATATATTCCGCAATCTCCTTCTTCATGTTATCCCACCAGAAGTGTTCTCGGAGTTAACGATACATCTTGGTACTTCCAGGATGAATAGAGAAAGTTGAGCTATGTGCATTGTCCAATAGCTCCTTCTTTATTCCGGGTGATGAAGGCACACAGAGCCACATTCCAAACCGAATCACACCATCATCGTCGATATGGAACTCTTGCAGCTTCCCTTCCTTTACTGCATTCACCCTCTTTTGTATCTCCACATCATCCCTTTGTGCTTCCTTAATCTTCTATTGGATGGATGGTTGCTCAATCATTTGGGCAAGGTAGGATGTATCCCCTGCCCTTATGATTCCCAAATCCATCCTTTGAATATCCACGAATATAGGGTCTTTCTCAATCCTCAACATGGATAGAGTAGCAGGTTCTTTCCTGCTTAGAGCATCAGTTACCTTGTTTGCCTTTCCAGGATGATAGTGAATAGAGCAATCGTAATCCTTGATTAGCTCTAACCATCTCCTTTGACGCATGTTGAGCTCCTTTTGTGTGAATATATACTTTAGGCTCTTGTGGTCGGTGTATATGTCACACTTCCCACCATAAAGGTAGTGCCACCAGATTTTCAAGGCAAAAATCATGGCTTCCAGCTCTAGATCATGCGTCGAGTAGTTCTGCTCATGGATCTTCAACTGTCATGAGGCGTAGGCTATCACATTATCATTTTGCTGGAGTACACAACCCAAGCCTTTCTTTGAAGCATCACTGTATATCACAAAACATTCTCCACTTTTCGGTAGTGTGAGTACAGGTGCAGTGATTAGACTTCACTTTAGCTCCTTGAAACTTCCCTCACATTCATCCGTCCAGACATACTTTACCCCTTTCCTTGTTAACTTAGTTAGAGGGCATGACAATCGTGAGAAGTTTCTCACAAAACGTTGATAGAACCTAGCTAATCCAAGAAAACTATGGATTTCTGTGACACTAGAGGGCCTGGGCCATTCCTCAATCGCCTTTGTCTTTGAAGGTTCCACAGAAATTCCCTCGCTTGTGATCACATGTCCCAAGAACGTGACTTGATTCATCCAAAAGTCACACTTGCTGAACTTGGCATACAACTTCTCCTTTCTCAATGTCACCAACACAAGTCTTAGATTTTCTTCATGTTCCTCCTTGCTATTGGAGTAGATGACAATATCATCAATAAACACTACCACAAATTTGTTGAGGTAATGTCTAAAGACTCTATTCATCAAATCCATGATGATTGCAGGGGCATTAGTAAGTCTGAAGGGCATCACCAAAAACTCATAGTGCCCATACCTTGTACGGAAGGCAGTCTTCTGAATATCTTCCTTCTTCACCTTTACTTGATGATATCCAGAACGAAGATCCACCTTTGAGAAGTATTGAGCTCCACTTAACTGGTCGAACAAGTCATCAATCCTTGGGAGAGGATACTTGTTCTTTATGGTCATCTTGTTGAGTTCCTAAAAATCGATACACAGCCGCATGGTACCATCCTTCTTCATCACAAAGAGCACTGGCGCACCCCATGGTGATGCACTAGGGCGTATGAACCGTTTGTCCTGATGCTCTTGCAGCTGCTTCTTTAACTCCTCCAGTTCGATAGGAGCCATCCTATATGGGCACTTCGAGATAGGAGTAGCTCCGGGTATGAGTTCAATTGAGAACTCTACCTCATGATCCCGGGGAATTCTGGGTAACTCTTCGGGAAATACATCGCCGTATTCCCTTACGATGTGCATTTCCTCAAGGTTGGAACTTTCCCTTGACTCAAACATTTGGGCGAGGTATGCTTCTTTATAGGGAATCATCACCCACACCATTGAAGGATTTCTCAATGGAGATTCATGATCTTACTTGCATTTGTAGAGGAGCATGGGATGGTTCAGAATATGAAAATATATTTCCTTTTCCTAACAGTTGATATGTGCTCTATATAACGAGAGCCAATCCATTCCCATTATAGCATCGAATCCCACCAAGGGAAGTATTACGAGATTTGCCGGATGAATCTTCCCACATACGTCAACAGGAGAAGAATCAAACACTTGGGTTGCAATGATTGCACCACTTGGTATTTTTACAGATATCTCTACTTCAAGGTTTCGGGGCTTCGATTCTATAGTTCTAGCAAACTTGCAAGATATAAAGGAATGCGTAGAACCAGAATCAAATAAGACTTTTTCCATTATTGAGTGAATAGGAAGTGTACCTTGTACGACTTCACTCTCATGTTCCACCTCCGCAGTAGTGATGGCATAAGCCTTCCCTTGTTCCTTTGGTTTTGGTGGTTGTTGGCACTGATTACCCTCGAGAGCTCGAGGTTTAGTGCACTAGTTTGAATAGTTCCCTAGCACCTTACAGTTATAGCATTGAACCACGAGTGGTTCTCTCCTTTCATCGGCTACACTATCCTTCCTTTTCATGTCTCTTCGACACTCGTGAGATAGGTGTCCTTCTTTCCCACACTTGAAGCATTTACCCATCCATTTGAGGCAGTTCCCATTGTGCAACTTCCAACATTTTTGGCAAGTGGGTCGTTGTGTTTTCTTCCCATCTTTATCACTAGATCCAACAGCTTGAAACTCCATCATTCTTTTCTTATCACCATAGCCATGAGACCATTCTCCAAACTCAATCTCCACTTTGAGAGCACACCGAACAACTTCTTCATAACTACCAAAGTCTCTAATTGCAATAACTTTTCGAATATGTGGTTTTAATCCACTAAAGAATCTATCAATTTTGCTATCATTGTTGATAAAAAACCCGAATCATACCTTGTGATCCTTGTGAAATTTGCATCATAGGTTGTGATAGATTCTCCTTCTTTTTGCTTGAGCTCTATGAATTCTCTCTCCATCTTCGTGCGAAGAGTTCTTGGGAAGTACTTATTAAGAAACATTATCTTAAAGTCTTCCCATTCCATCTCTTCAATTTCCTCCCTTGGCTTGGTGTTTTTAATCAAAGCCCACCATTGATCAACTTCTCCATCTAGTCGATAAACGGCTAGAGTCACCTTCTCCGTCTCGGAACAGTGAAGAATATAAAAGATCTTCTCCATGGAGTTGACCCACTGTTCCGCAACTAGTGGATCAGAAGATCCACAAAACGTCGGTGGTCGTTGCCGCATAAAACATTCGATAGCTAGCTGCTCCCTCTTTGGTGAAGGAGGACGTTCCCCATTATTATGGTTATTATTCATAACCCGGGATAATTGGGTAAGAATCATCATGAAGTTTTGAACTCCACCTCCAAAATCATTGGGGATGTCGTTCGGGCAATCGTTGCATTGGCCTTCGCAAGAGTTGTTGGCCGGATTTCTCCTGGTTCCCATCATTTTCTAAAATAGAAAAGGTTTTAACAAAACATAAGTAAACAAGTCATTAATAACTTATCCTTTTAAACAATTATACCAAAAACATAACATATGGGATCCCTAGGTAAATATCCTTGTGTGCATATTTGTACTTAGTCTCATGCTAGAGGTTTTCTTTAGGGTTCACTAATCCTAATTCCCAAATTAACTAAACCTTTCCTCTGATACCAACAATAACGACCCGGCCTTTTCTTACATTACTATTACATAATTTCAAATATAAACAACATAATAGTATCACACATGGAGGATCCAGAGGTTTAGTGTCTTGGGAAAACTAGGGCTACACATAACAAGTACAACATCAAGAATAAAAATTCATTTAATCTCTTCTTCTATAGCTTCTTAGTAGCACTTGTCCTCTCCTTAGTACATGTAGACACCTGAGGATATACATCAAAAGGGGTGAGCTAAAATCCCAGTAAGAGGATATATAAGAACAATATAGCATTGGGTGAGCATAATCATGACATAGGAAGAAGATCTTGAACATGAGAGGAGCATAAACAATAAACTTGAAATGTGGCAAAGCATAAAAATGAAACATCATGTCTTAGTGGTTAACTACCACACATACTTGTGAAAAAATCTAGCATCATGTTCACACATAATTTCACATTTACTCATGAGATTAATCACTTTACCCAATGCATTGGAGCGCTATATAATTCGGGCGCACCCGTCACATTTAAACATTTATATTGCGCTATATAATTCCGGGCGCACCTGTCACATCATAACATTATCATTATCATGCTTGCCACATAGAACACATATAAAACATGTACATAAATAACCCATAGAAAGGAATGGGTTTCATCTCATAATAACACATTCATAAGCTTTGGGTTCCCAAAAGAAAGAGGGAACAACATACTTGATATAAGAACCATCAACCTTGAATGAGAGGCAAAATGTGAGATCTTGAAAGAAGAGTTCTTATGGAAAAAATTTTGATGGACATAAAAACCAGTGAAAAACATATATATCCCAGAAAAGTAAAGTAAATGATGAACAAATGATCTTTGTGGAGTAACCATATCAAAATGGAGTGAAAGAGGGAGAACCTGAAGGAAGAAAATTGGGTTCGAGATTTCCCCTTACCTTGTACTCGAATGCCTCCTTATCTTTAATGTCCTGTATAATGACATTATATTCATTAATTATAAATTCCAGAACCTTTTATACATTAATAGGGTTCATTCTGGTTTCATTATTTCATATTATATTCCTTTGGATGACTTATAGAGTTTAAAAACATTGATCGGGGATGTTCGTTTTCATGGTTTTCTTGAGCGGTCCACTTGTATTCTTAATTTTATGTTTGGGTAGATCATTGGTAAACATACATAACTGATGTTACATGTAATTAATGATATTACAGAATCTTGAATGATTTTATAATGAGTTATATTAGATCCATGTGTCCGAATCATTAGAAAAGAATTAAATGAAGATTATTTGGGCTAATTTGAGCGGTTTTTGGATCACAACCAACTCATTTTAAGTTTTCAATTAGTAGTATTGCCATAGGTTATTTCCAGAACATACATATAAAACATTCTGGTTCAACCATAAAATTTTTTTCATGACCAGATTGAAGGTATAAATGGAAGAAGAGAGCATGTTGTTTTTGAAGGTGATAAATTATCACCACACGAACAACGTTCTCTTTAATAAAATAAAAGGAAGGGGGAAAGGGGGTAGGGTGATATAATATAACATTAGAATCATAATATTACATTATATATATAATACTGGATTTACAGAACAATTTGGATGAAGATAGATAGAGAGAGATCAAGAAAGGAACTTGAACATGAAAGGAAATTAAAGGAGAAGAGAGAGAGAAATTACCTTTAGAATCCTTCTCTTGAGATCCTCTTTAAGGAAGCTAGGCTTGGTCTTTTGATGAGACCAGCGGCTTTTGGGCGTGGGGGATGAGCTAGGGAAGGTGTTTGGGCAGAATTTAGATAAGTCTTGGAGCTTGAGAGGTGTGAGGAAAAGAGGGAGTGAAGGGTGGCTTTTATAGTGGAGGGGAGAGGGGTTTCCTTAATATAAAATTTATTAGTTTATTAATTTCACCCAAGAAAAGGAATAGTGAGTCTTGGATGACTAATAATAGTAAATTTGACTTGTGAATTCTGGATTTGGGTGCTTAAATCACTTGTGATGTCAGGAATAGTGGGTTTTAATTAAAATGTATTTATATGATAAATTAATGTATTCTACTATTCATCAAAAATTCATGTATCTTAGAAAAATCCCAAAATTTTATCCCAAACATTTTTCGACGTGTAGAATCCAAAAATGAAGTCCATTTTTCAAAAAAATTTTCTAAATATTATTAATTTAATATTTAATTAAAATCATAATTTACTAAAAAAACAGTTTTTAAAATTAAAACTGATTTTGCAATTCTTTCAAAAATTACTTAGGGTCTTATAAAATTATCTAATTCTATTAGACATTGATTCAATAATTTATTAATATATTTCAGGAAAATAAATATTCCTTTAAATTAATTAATTAATTATAATTAATTATTTATGACTTATAAAATACAAAAAACGTTTACTAAGGTCAAATTATCACTTTCTGTGATGTCTAAATTTTATTTTATTATTCATAGGTAATGTTAATCAAATTTACTATTCATAAGGGTCATATTACTATTCATAAAGGTAGGTTACTATTCATAAAAAATTATTTTTGTTTCATTAGACTCCAAAAACTGTCTTGAACACAATTGTGTATGTCAGATTTTTAAAATTCCAAACATAGGGGTGACAAAATTATGTTTAAAGGTCACTTATCACTTAGTAGTTCATTATTTTGTGTTTTTATGACATAGATATAAGAAGGGAATTTTCCATTGAAAAACATTGGGTCGTTACACTTTTAGATCACATAATTATATATATAAGTATATATGATTAAATAATATAATATTTATTATATAATTATCATTGATTAATGATTTTAGTTACTTAGCTTTTTTCTGCAACGATCCTTAAAAAATTGTAATGTTACTCATGCATACATACAACCCAACATATCCGTGATTGTATCATATTCCCATTTTCATAACAATATTTAATGATTGAATTTAAAATTATAATTAATGTAGAAATATAATAATTATTCCAGGTTTATTATTTTTTAAATATTATATAATGACCCCTTTGACCATATATGGCGACCAATATTTGTTTTAACACATAAATCAAATTTTGTTCAAAAACACCGAATGTAAACATAATTGATTATGTTGTGTAAATAAAATGGTTATAAGTGAAATAAAAGTAATCGTAATCCTTATAAATTTTCTAAAGAAATTATAAAAATAACTTAATTTTATTATATACGATGTTATAATATTTTTACCCCAATATAAACACAATATAAGGGATTATTGTCTAATTTTCATTACATAGGGCATACTTAATTATTTTACGCCGAATTTATTATATATGGTGTACATATATAGAAATGTTTTTATGAAATCCTGAATTATTTTATATTTGTTATATTTAAAATTTTCATTTGATTATTATAACTTTTGGGTGTTTCGATTCACATGTAATGGATTTCTTCTTAATTTTATTTCATTGAGGAAAATTCTATTGTTATGATACTAGTTTATTTTATATGGTATATATATATCCATTGAAATTATACAAAATTAATCTCCCTAATATTATAATATTATTACTTCCATTCAATTTTAATCCATCATGAGGTTATGGTTTAATATGTTTCAAAGTGGTATGAGACACTATGGGATGTCTAAATATTATATTCCTCAAGAATAATCTAAATGATATTTCAATAGTAATTTATTTTCGATGAAATTATAGAAACCATTCATCAATAAGTCATTTTATTCATCTATAGTTATTTATGAATATATCATGTGTTATTATCATTTTACAGTATTAGGTACTATGATGTTTTTAGAAAAAACAATTCATAAAAAGTAACTTTATTTCTCTCTTTGTTAGAGACATGGTTTTCTTCCATAAACCATGTTTTATTAAAATTTTTTAAATTATTTTTAAACGATATTCTATATAAATTTTTCCTTTTTTATATTTAATAATGTTTTTAAAGTAATATTCTTGTTAATTTCCTAGTGAGGAAAATTTTAACCTTTTTCCAAAAAAAAGAATAAAATGTTTCCCTTGTATTATATATACAGATTTATCCACCGTTATTTCATTGAAGACTCATTTATCAATTTCAAAAGGATTAATTGTAATGATTATTTTAAAGGGGTTTTCAATAAAAAATATTTTCAAAACGTTTTTCAAAAGTAATTGATATTTTATTCAAGAATATTTTTTATTGTTATTCATTCACTTTATCCATGAAGATAACCATTTATTTTACAATACATTGGGGTATGTTTTATTAATTCCATCCTTATTATTCCTCTGGATAAATTATCAATTTATTCTCTCTAGATAGTATTCACATTCACATCCTTGATCTATTTATTAGTACCCTCAAAATATTAAATCTCTTATCATCATTTAACATTGAATTTCTGATAAATTATCTATTTCATTTATCATGGACATTAATATTGCAAAAATCATATAAAACATTACATACAATATATATTTTTTCATTTATTTGATTATTTTAGAAATATTAATGAATACATAAACATTATTCAATACAGATATTTGATAAGGCACATTAATTATTTTATATATTAAAAATTCTTTGGACATGAAATAGAAGGGTTGGGTATTGTTTAAGTAAATACCTACAGGTGGGGGACTTGTGATTGAAATCCCCTCGATGCATTGGTATTTTAATGGGGTGAATTAGTTGCACAAATTGGAATTATTAAAATGTATTTTGATAGTAAAGGTATCATGTTCCTTGGAAAATTTATTTATAATAAATAAGTATTTCCTTTAATGAGAATTTAGTAATCATCTATCCATGATATTTTGTGTCGACATATCAATGAATACAGTTAATTTTTAGTTATTTTTATGGAATGTGTTTTAGTTCGTATATTGCCATATTTTTTTCCATTCCTCGTTATTATAATTTCAGCTGTTTCCAATTTAAACATTCCCATATTGTTTATGTACATCCATTCAGGTTATTGACTATTTGGAATGAGTGTTTAGTAAATTACCTACATGAAACCCAAAGGTGTTAGTTTGATCATAGGGGATTCCCTTAGTCTACACATCATTGAACCTCAATAATTCAAGGGTTTTATGTGTTCTTATTTAATTTAATTAATATTTTATTTGGATGGATGGAGGTATTGTGTGTTCGGTTATTTACCTTACTATATTGACTATTCTCATTAATTAATTATTTCATCCGCTATATTTTATTCATTACTACTCATTTGAGCACACCCTTATTATGATTATTTCCAGTAATCCAATAAGATTACTATGAACGATATTTAGGTATTTTTCAAAATGGATTAGACTTATCTTCACATTTATATATTTATAAAGATGAAAAAATTTGGTTGTAATAATGTATTTATTTCAAATATAATACTCATTTATATATCTAGTTTACCAATAAAAATAAACTGATCACTCCCTCAGGGATTGATTACTTTTAATCATTCCAATGTATTTATTAAAATAAATCTTCTCTTAGCTATCTTGGATAATGTCACTACATATTTGAGAATCTACATGAGATTTGACTTTTGACCAATTCCATAATGATTGAGCCACATTTCATTTATCTTCGATGAATTAGTTTTTATTTCGATTATGTTTTCAAATAATAAATTTCTTTCTTTCTATATACCAAATAGGAGTGGACTCTTATCATCATATACACCAGTATAAAAATTTATAGTAGGTGTGTTGTGATTTTTTCTACATTTATTAAAATAAATTTATATGGAGTCATTGTTCTATCCTTTCATAGATAAGTCATTTATCAATATATTTTATTCTATTTTATATATGTTCTTTATACTATTAGAAGACATATATTCTATAGTGTCATTTATAGGAATTTCATATGATTATTTAAATATATACTTCAAATAGTTAGGATATTTCATGTTCAATTATATTTAAAAAAAATTTAATACAGTAGAAATTAGAGTATCTTTGATATGAATATTTATTTTCAATTTGAGAAATTACCACAATGAGAGGGAGGGCGAATCAATGATGATTAAATTTGTATCCAATAACAATGTTATCTAGATATTACCTCCAAAAATATTCAAGAATTATATCTCTAAATCTATCAATATGTCCTTTGTTTGATATGTAGACATGGAATATTAATAAAACACAAATGTACTCCTAATATTTTTAATGAAATTTTCATCCACAAGGATGAATATGTTACCATTTACATGTGGTTATTATCCCATGAAAACATCATCAATATTATTATATAAAAAAATCATTGATAAATTTATAAACATGAAACTATTATCCTAGCACCAACCAAGCATAATGAATATGAAAACATATTGAGCCTTCATAAAAGAATTAATTATTATACATCCTTGAAGAAACAGATTCTATTATTGTTTGAGTCCCTGACGGTATACGTGAATGTACATTTTCCCACACTCATTACACTCAGGTGTGATACATCAACCGTTTTACATCAGTTTAGGTTTTATCCCAATTTTCCTCATACACAACATCGTATGAATTAATTAGTCTGTAATCCATATAAAATTTTCCAATGTGTGTTCAATTTATTTATGTAACTCACAATGTAAATTGTTATTTATAATAATTATTCTTTTTCATTTCATATAGAAAATATTTTTTCACATATCATTGGTTCCCTTATTTGACATATTTGATAAATCTACTTTTTTAATAAGTGAAATATATCATCTATGACATTTTAATTCACCCTAAAAATATAGATTTTTATTCAAAATATACATGTAGATTGGGAATTATAAAATCTATCACGTTATCATTCACTATAGTGGTGGTAGAGATTGTAGCTGCGGCAAGTACTATGTGGTATTGTAGATGGAGGGATACTATATCAGTACTATTCATAGAAAGGGCCTTGGGCAAATATTTCGGGCCTATGAGCCATGTAATGGGATAAATGCCCACCTGTCCTTCAGGCTATGTAATGGGTATCGCTTGACATAATTAAATGAGGTCTTTAATTTTCTTTAATAATATATTAGGCTTCAACCACAAGCTTTATAAAATAGAACTATGATATTCATGTATATGTAAAACTCATTCAAAAGAAAAAAATTAAATATATAAAACTATTAATAAAATATCTTTATTTAAATATTAGAACAACAATATATTAAAAAATATGAATTTCATTTCATTTTCCTAGGAAACTCAAGTTTTCCTTATGATTTGATATCTTGGCCTAATATTTAAGTACATACACATTTATTATATGAATTTAAAATCTTTCAATTAATGTGATATTGTAGTGTAATATACATGGTTTGGCACCACTATTTTTAGTGTAAAAAGATTTCTAAAAAGGTAACATGTAATTATAAATCTGTGAATATATTCATTCATTGATAGAAACATAATTATTTCATATATTTATCAAGATTTCTTCATTGAAATTTTCATTAGATGTTTGTGTATAAAAAACTATTTGTAAAATTCCCTAAATGGGTTATCATAAACAAATGTATCTTTAAAACATACATACACTTATATTTGTTTTCATGATTTTAATATCATATTCTTTATTATTTTTCTCAAAAATCATGTGGTACTCTAAAACATGGTAAGGATGAGAATCATCATTATCCTATTAATTTATTCATTCACACATATAATTCTTACACCTAATGACTTTCTATATGTTATCATTCTCAAACATAGATCTACACAGCCAACATAGGCATTCAATTTGGTCATTCTTGGTGGTTGGTTAATCTCCACTCTTTTAACACAGTTGATATTTGTATTATGTAGTATTTTCATATCATCTAATAGTAAGAAAAATCATAGTTGATCTATATTTCTTGAATTTTTTTCTCAATAAATCCTTATTTATGTTATTTTTATGTCTCATTTTTTAGATATAGTCAGTTAGGTTTCTTGAAGTATCCCAAATTACTATTTATGGACTCAACCCACTTTGAAAATCCTACTATATATTAAAATCATTTAGTCAATTATAATTAGATTTTACTAGGGACATTATTCTTCTAATTATTGGTGCATCACATATATTTATGCGCACTACATCCCTAATTATCAACCACACATCTCTTCATTATATTAACATTTTCATTCACTATTAACTACTTGAGTTTCAAATAATCATAGAAATATATAACATGTCCTCATGAACGACACATATGCATAGTGAAATGTCTCTTATATAGAGAATAATATTCTTAGTGTAAAATTATGTGGGTGATGTTTTTGATGGATCCTTTATATAATTTTTTTATTCACAATAATCCCTTATACAAAATTTTGTGTGACTTCTTCACGTACATTGAATTATAAAAATGACCATTACACATTTCCTATTATTTTATATTTACACTAAAATAGCTAATCATATTTCATTGTTACATTTATATAGTCCTTAAAATTCAATTTGAAGCTTAGAGAGTCACAAAGATACATTTACATATCCCATGATCAAAGATATTACTTTTATAAAGAGTTATCTAACCACATATTACCGTTATGCATTTCATTATATTCATATTAAAATTTCACATGAATTCTATTTTCCCATTACATAGCACTTTAATCAATTCTATAGAAACCTAAACATATTCGATATAACTAAAAAAAATTTCAAATACATTCCAAAGTATTCATTCATCCTGCATAAATAATTAATTCACCTCTTTGGATGAATCATATTCCCCCTTCCAAACATATTTCAGATTCATTTATAGATACTCATTAACAATATGTTAATGTCTCAATAATAAAATATCCATATAAATATGAAAATTGTTAATAGGTCATTGATGTTTTGTTAATTGGATACAAATAAAATATTCATAATTATGACTATATAATACTCTTAATTGGAAACATCATTTAAATTATCAACATGATTGGGATATACTATCTTCCATACATATTGGTCTCCTACGTCAAATATTTAAATCATTCAATAAACATTATTCACAACACATAATGAAAAAAAGACAACACAAATAAAAATTGTGTCAAACTCTTATAATTCAACATAGATACATATAAATATATTTGTTACACCCAAATTATCACATAATTACAATTTGGATGGTATAACGAATTGTTTTTAGTATTGGATACATATTAATATTTCCAACATTCTTGTCATGTAATAAATCATCATGAATTATTGGATTACTCATCAAATTGGTGTACTCATCCCATGGGTGTTACTTGACCACACTTCTATAAAAATTTATTATCTATCATATAATCTTGGATGTCTTGATCTTTAATGGGGGAATTTAAAATAACCATACTCTTGTAGATTAAATCGCTATGTCATAGTAGTTCTTTTTAATCAAAAAATAAAAGGTTTACATCAGCATATAAATAGTAAATCTATAATGGGAGGATCTATCTAGGAGGCCCATAATTCTTCCCAAATATTCATATTTAGATTCCCTATTTTGTATTATGAAATTATTTATTTCAATTATTAGGTGATTCTACATTGTATGTGGATACATCTTTTAACAAAATTATTGATCTAGTTCATAAAGAGTTGTGACATATTATGGTGGCTATTTATTTTGAATGTTTTTTAAAATATATAAAATTATTGAAATATTATAATGGGTATAACAATATTTCATACCACTAAATCATCACACATTCTAAATCATTTGTAAAATACATGTTTCTATCTTTATATCATTTTCCTAAATTAGGGTCCCCGTGATTCTCAAAGAAGCTATGTAGATTATAAGTAGTATCAATTCTGCAAAGTAACATTCAAATGATTGTGTTTTTGGTTTTTTTATGATTATAATAATATCCTAATGTATTTCTTGATTGGTGGTTATCAGCAGTACTGCACTCTAGTTATTTTGTAGATAACATTGGATTGTGGGGTTCATTTTATTTGATTCATCAAAATGTATGACCCTTTTTTTATTTATTGTAATGCTTATCTTTTAATTGATATATATAATAAAATAATAATAAAAATAATCGAAAATATAATAAGAGAAAAAAAATATTAAATTTATTGAATATAGTGATATGTTAATAAATATAAAATTTTCAGATTGTTAGGAACTGTTTACGTAAATATTTTTGCAAAAAACAATCACGGTCATGAGAATCAAAAAAATCATAAGGGTTTTAATAAGAAATTATAATTTAGAATCATTGAATTATAATCATGGGAGTAAAAAATATTATTATAGAAAGCACAATACTATAGGTCACACCATTTTGTAAATGGGGATACAAACCATGTGAATCGGTTGTGATTGATTATTTTGTGAATAAATAGACATTTAATGTTAATAAAATAGAATTTATAATATACACAAAAATTAGTATAATAATAGATAAATTAAATGTATGGATTGATAAAAACATTAAGATATAAAAAATAATGATGGGAAATATTTAGAGTATGTTTTATAGGGTTATGATTTACTCATCTTTTCAAAGTTTTTTGCCAATTAATTATCAGACAACATTACGTATTTAATTCCACATGGTCTGTAATAATTCAATATAATAAGTCTATTCATTTTTTATTTTCATGGTAACCTAGTGATACATATATCCATTGTGTTCTTCATTAATTGGAATATTGAATTACAGTTGTTACGTTCATCCCCATTCAACTATATGAAATTAGGATTTATCCCATACATATATTTTATCATAATCTTCAAATAAATGATAATATATGAACAATATGGATCCGATATTGTTATAAAAAATAAAATTTGAAATATAATATAATAATTTATATTGAATTTTATGTCCTCTATTTCATACTCCACTATCCCTTAAATGGGAACACCCTCATGAATGAATGGTCATTCATCATTTATAATTATTTTCCCATAATATATGGAATAATCATAATCATGGGAAATTTAAATAATTCGATTATTGAGTGCAAGAAGTGAAATTGATATAAAATGTTCATTTTTATCTCTAATCAACATGAATTAAATCAAAACACCAAAATTATATAGGTTGAATTTCCACAACAAAGGTTGAAATCAGGTTTTTGAATATATGATAAATGATTTTTTTGGATTAATTTTAATTAGATATAGGCTAATTAATTACCCTTAGTGGAGTTCACACTCAATAATAGATACTACTCCATTATTTTACTGGAACTATGTGAGGCATTGTATGGAGACCCCATAGGTCACAATCTTGCTATAATTATATTATAATGTAATCAATAATTGGATTAGAGTTGGATCATTTGAAAATGGAGAAGTTATATGTGATATATATGAGGATTAATATAGATCAAATCCTTCATAATTATTAGATGAATTGGTGAAGGATGTCTTTTTTATGAGGGATAACATGTGATACTAGTTATCTAACCACAATGTTTTCAAATAGTTTTTTTGAAAAATAAAAACTTTTCCCATTGTTCATTGGACCACTACATATCATGTGAATATTAGGTGAGGATTCATACAATAACAAACCCAATCATAACAAAAAAATTTCTATAAAATTTTATAATAATATTAAATATTTCTCATAGAAAAACAATCTTGAGATATGTAATGTTTTAGTGTCCAAGGAGACTATATACACAACTAACTTATTTAGGAAAATGCGAACCATTCTTGAAAAATATTATTCTCAAATGGAACCCTTAGATTTTTATCATACTTAATACCCTTCTTTATAACACAGAGAAAATGAAAAATAATAAGGGGAGAGGATTGATGATTAGAAAAGTTAAAGTTCAGATATATTGATCAATGATCATAACTTATCATAATATGAGTATAATTATAAGATATTGTAATGATTATATACAATTTAATATATATTAATTCAAGAAACTAGTTTAAAAAATGATTTAGTCCCCCATATTTAATGTCAATTTTCTCATTACTAGTGTTATAACTGACATAGAAAGGGTTTTAACATCAATTTTTTTTTTAAAAAAAATTAAAATTAATTTGAAAAAATATATTGTACATGCCTTGTACAAAATGTTTTATAGATTATGATTTTTAAAAGAAGTTTTTTATCCTTGAAAAAAATGAAAGGAGTGATGAAGGGGTGGACATGACGGCTCGTGTTATTATTGTCAGGATGAAAAACCTCTTAAGATACATTTCTGGGGCTGTCCACAACTGGAGGGAAGCTCCATCTCTCATCATGATTCAAGCAAGGGCCCAAGAGGTGCCCCTGGTGAGTATGACTAAAAGAAATTGGGTTCACTAGAACCCTCCATATAAAGGGTTAAAACATAATACATATGGCTCATATGCCCTGGGTTTTATGTGTGGAGGGAGGTATTGCGTGACACCAGTTGTTCAGTGTTCATGGCCTTTACAGTATGGTTAGGCCAAGGTTCCTCCCTACAGGCAGAGGCCATTGAGATGCTCTTTGGTCTCATCCTTTGTACTCAAAGGGATTTGTTCACCATTGAAGCAGAAATAGATTACATCTTGGTGCAAAAGTCCCTACTAGATCAGAGAACGCCTACTTGGTTTATCACCTATGAAATCAAGAAAAGTCGTCGTTTACTTTGCAACAACATTAAAGTTGTTCACATGTTTATGGAAGGTATCAAGGTTGATAATCACCTCGATGAACAAGATATCTCGGGATTAGATGACGTATCCCTTTATACTATGGCTAGCTTGAAACCTGAGGGGTCAGGTTGATCATAGGGGAGGCCATCGGTCTTCACTTTTTTAGGCCCACGTGGCTCCCAACCCTGGGGCCGGAAACATGGGTGTGGGCAGGGAGAGGGGGTCGGAGTTCTTTGGGGTTCTTTAGTGTGTTTTTCCTCTGTTATTGTAATAAAAATTTACAGTAGTTATGTGATGTTAAATTCACCCCACTAATAAAATTTGAAACTATTATTTTAGCACTGCCATAAAAAGATAACAGCATAGGTAAAATTTATCTCTATGGGTATGATGGATATATTTTTACAACAACATTATGAATGATGAAATACAGATGCCTCATCAGATGTTATAAAGAGTGAAATAATATTAAATAATATATATCCATGCCCATATTAATAAATCCCTGGTGGGTAGAACACATTATATAAACAGATTCCTTGAAGGTTGTGTTGTGTTATTTTATTGTGTTGTTAGATTATATAATTTAAACAACTGTATGTTAGGTCATTATGGAATTGATGGGGAAAATATTACATGTGTATACTTCCTACCTAATTCATCCACCTCCCCCTTAATAATAAAATGTCTTCCATGAATTCCAGGATGTGGACCCCCATGTATATAATGATCCATATGGAATTTTACATCATATTAGGGAATATTTATTTCATCATCTTATGTAATCAGGTTATGTTGGAGTAAAGGTAAATTATATTACTAATCCAACTACTATAGTATCACTACATATTGAGGTGTTGAACATAGTTCGATATATTTTTATTCATATAAAATTTATTTTATTATCCTTTTGCATCAGTTCAAAAAATTTGCAGGAGTGTTGTTTCAATATTTATTAATAGAGAAATTCATATTCCTAATGATTATTTATTTGGATTAACATTTATTGGGGTTTCTAAAATTGATGGAATCATAAAAAATGAGATGAAAAGGAGCTACTATAAATAGGTATAAGGATATGGATACTATATAATAGATAACAAGCGTTTCTTTTAAATTGGGAAATTACCATATTTTTACCATGAGTTATAATAAGTATGGAGGGGATTATATATTATTATATTCTTAATAAAACAATATTTACTTTTAAAAGGGTGAGGAGGTCATTGTCCCTCACATTCTATTATTCTTCCATGAAAATAAATATTAAATATTAATTTAGTATCTTTAAGTAATCGTATAAAATACTAACATAATTTATTAATTAGTCTATCAGTTATATCCAAAATAGCTCCCAAAATCAAAATTTTCATTTTGTGTATGGTATTATAGAGCTAGAATACATTTTAAAAAAAATTTAATACCTAAAATAGAATATATAATTGAATATATTTCTCAAATATTAATGAACGAACATATTAGGTAATGACCTTAAATCCCTTAAGAAGGATCTGGTTTCTACATTAATACATTTGCATTGATTAAATGGTCAAATATCAAAGGATGAATTATTTAGGTGGTTTTTAAAAGCAAGATACATACACAATGTGCATTTACATTGTAGAAAAAATATAAAACCTAATGAAATAAAATTCTCTGTATCCATGATTATAATTCAATGGATTAATCATCATAGACTAGGGGTTGGAAAAAGGTGATCTAAAGTTCTCAATAATTCATACTGATTATGTAAGCTATCAAAAATTAATAGGGAATAATTAATATGCAATTATAAATAATTTGACACACCTAGAACACTCAATATTATAAATTTAAATAAATGGGAGAAGCTGATACCCCATAATAATAATAATGACGTATAGGGAATGATCCATGGGTATAGAATGTTGTGATTCTTGATAGAATACCATCTAATAATATTCACACCATCTAGAGATATGGATCCCTAAATTGAAAATCAAGTATTGGACTGTCACAAGGTTTATTATAAGTATGGAAATCCACAAACATTTCTCCCACATGCCACATGTGAATGGTATCCATTTTTTTATGCAGTTCATTTCGTTTTTAACTTGGTATGTCACGTCCCGTCCTCAGGGCCCATTCCCTGACTACCCAAAGACAACCTTCCATAGGCCAGTGGCTAACAATTAGCACCAAAGGTGAATCCCTGATAAAAAGGGAAGTCATTTCCTTTAAACATGTAACACACATAGTCTGAACACAATCAGTAGAAGAAAAAAGTAATAATATAGAAATGAAAGGTGTGCTGAAAGTATATGGGCATTATACAAACCCAATTGAACAACAAATACAAGTACAAAAGGGAAAACAACTCCTGGATCGTCCACCAGGAAATCCGAACTAAAGTATAGGTACAGATCTCAAACAACTTGTCCCTGAGGTACGTCCCATCTTTTCCAGCTCTGAGCAGCCACCTGCCCATCACCCTCATCCTCGATCACTGCTGACCGTCATCTTCACAGAACACAACAAGGTGCGGGTGAAGCCCGTGCAAGGTTGAATATAACAATACATAGTAAGGGACCCCAAGACCCCCAAAGTTCTCCCAGAATACACTAAGGATAAACCACAGTAGTAAGATACAATCACGAAGTATCAACCCTCCCAACTTAGGTATATGACCATGCATATAACTAAGTTACCAATCACAGTCTGGCTCCAACACTTGAGCTCAAGAACAACCCATTCCACAAAGGAAGTAAAGTCAATCATCTTGATGATAACAAATGAAAGTCAAGAATCAGCTCACGCTGGTATAAAACTCATGTAGAGGGGTTGATATGATTAGATGTGTCCACTGAATCATCTCCTATGTCGAACCCACGTGGATCCTGGAACAGTATCAGCACTACTGAACCCACAGAAGTTCCCGGTACATAATTCATTACTGTCAAACCCACAGAGGATCCTGGTCCAATATGTCGTTGTCGAACCCATGGAGTATCTTGGTATAGTATCATTGCTGTCGAACCCACAGAGGATCCTAGTACAGTAGTGGGTCCACGTAGGATCCTATCATCTCAGTCACAACTAGCCATAGGGTTCCCACACATAGCATGCTCGATTCTGGGTGGGTCCGCTCCATGATACAAGTGTCGATACTTTAACTAACATGATGTCTCGATTTGATGTATCTCATAGTTCTGTCTCATCATATGAAACTCAACATGACAGACGACGCATCAGTCGGACGCCCGATATGTGAGTTTTTGGGGTTTCCGCTCCAAGGGCCCGGTTGGATTTAGGATCAATCCAACCCGACTGTACCCCAACTGCATCCAAACCACAAGTGGGGTACACAAAAAGATCCATCTTTCTCTTATATTCCCGTAGCTGTAGATGGTTCTTCGATCTGACACCCGTAGCCCAAGATATGGGAGAAAAGATGATATAGGTCAAACTAGCTCCGGGTCCGGTCCGGTCCCACCGGACTAACCCGACCCGACCCGACCAGGGTCCGGATCAAATTCAGCGTCCGACCTGGCCCACCGGAAATAGGCCCGGCCCGCACGGCAGCCCAACTGATGGGTGGCATGGAACACGTGGCTGGAAGGCGGACCGCCACCCAAAGTTTGCGTTGGTCGTGCCTCGTGGGGCCTGTGCTGATCTGGGGGGGGTCAGCACCCACCTGTCTCCCTATAATGGACCATGCGTGGTACCAGCCTAGTGACTGAGGTACCCAAAGGGTCCCTCTTGTGGTGCACCAGCTGGCAGTCAACTCAGTCGGCCGCCCTCCTCCATCAGTCACGGTCTTTGGCTGTAGTTCTTCTCCAACATTGCACGACTACGTCGCGCCCAGACCATCCAACCATCGCTGGATAAGTGGCCACAACTCCTTCCTCCTATGCGGTGCAATGGCACCATGCCCCTCCAGTACCAACGCATCCCGCTTAGCTGCGGCCAAGTTCTCTACGTGGGGTGATGGCGTCGCGCTCCTCCGGTGACCCGACGGCCCTTGCGCCGCCCAATTTCTCTCACGACCAGCCCATCTTCGGAAGCCGATGCTCCACCGAAGTCCTCCCTTCCGGTGTTGCCATTGCACCATGAACATCGTAAACAAATGATATATAAGGAAGGGGAGGGTCAGGCTGTGTTCGTGCGGACCGATCCCTCCTCGTTATGGTGATATCAATTGGGAATTCACAAACCATAAATTATATGAGGAAGAACGAGAATAAATTCTACTCAAATTCCCGACATCGTATGACGATGATCATTAAAAAAGTCACGGAAAGGCGGCATAGATTCTTCAATGTCAGAAAATTAAGAGGATATCTGTCATTGGCGGATGAGTGTTCCGAGGTGAAGAGGTCAAGGATGTCATTCTTCACGGTCGACACCTTCTCTTTTGGCACGGTTAAAGATTGATGTATGTGTTCATCATTCATCGGTGGAGAACTCTTCTCCTTTTAAATTCTCCATTCCAAGCTCTCCCAAAAATACCAACAACCAACAAATCAATAGATTAAGACATCCAATTAATTTTTTGTCATGGAATTCAAAAATGGGGGTTTAATTAATTGCGTGATTAAATTCAATTAATTAATATAGAGGGTTGGCGTAATTAAATGGTGGGGGATTTTCAATGGTTTTTCAAATTAATTAGGGGTTCCAAGGAGTTACAACCCCCAGGTGGTCCCCACCAAGATAACCTCCCAAGGGAGGTTATGTGCGGGTGGGACCCACCACCATAACCTCCCATGGTAGGATAGGGTGTGATGGCCCTCACCACTAACAACCTCTTGGTGGTTTTAACCACCTTATAAATAAAAATGAGTTACACTTATTTTTATTTATCTTATTAAAAACCCCAAATCTAACTTGAATTCTCGTTAGAACGCAACTGCGGTGAAGGTCTCACTAAGCAATCATCGATGCTGCGAGTTCAACGGTTCCCTTTGATTTCAATTCCGAGCACCAGTTCAAAAATTATAAAATCCCACTCGTACGTTTACTGAAGGTACCTAAAAAAACTTCATAATTTGATTCTGGGAAAACCGGGCCTCAGAATGAAGTGCCGTATATTTTTTCGGACTTTTAAAACCCCATTAATTTATGAAAAAAAATTCACAGAATTTCCAGGTGTTTATATTCTCCCCACCTCATGGATTTACCTCCCCATAAGCTACAACAAAAAATAAGGGAACAAGTGAGGGTATTGAGCATGCATCTGAGCCTCCCACTCCCATGTGCTCTCCTGTATGTTCCCATGCTGCCAGCGAATGTGCACCAGAGGTATAGATCGTCCACATAGGACTCACTCCTTTTGATCCTCAATATCCACTAGAACCTCCGTGAATGTATTCCCATCATCGATGTCCAGTTCCCTATGTTCGATGATGTGAGAAGGGTCATGCACGTATCTCCTCAGCTGAGATACGTGAAAGACGTCATGCACCAGGTGAAACTGAGTTAGAGGAGCTAAGCGGTAAGCCACCTCGCCTACTCTGCTGAGGACCTGGAAAGGTCCGATGAATTTTGGAGACAACTTTCCGCCTCAGCCAAATCTCCATAGACCTCATCGTGGTGAGACCTGTATAAAGACATGGATGCCAACCTCAAACTCCATAGGTATCCATCTCTTATCAGCATAGGACTTCTTCTTTCTCTGTGTAGTCTTCATCTTCTCCTGGATGATCTCCACCTTCTGCGTTGTAGCCTACACCATCTATGGTCCCATGAGTGCTGACTCCCCTTGGTCAGTCCAGCTCAGAGACGATCTGCAAGGTCGGCCATATAGTACCTCGAAAGGTGTCATCCCGATGGTGGAGTGGTATCTGTTGTTGTACAGAAACTCTACCAAGGTTAAGTGACCATCCCAGTTCTGACCAAAGTAGAGAATGCATGCACAGAGCATGTCCTCGAGAGTCTGAATAGTCTTCTCAGTCTGACCATCCATTTGAGGATTGAAGGAGGTTCTCATGTAAAGTTGTGTCCCGAAATCCTCCTACAACCCCTTCCGTATATGGGAAGTGAAACGAGCATCTGTATCATATATGATATTTGATCGAACACCATAATTTCGTACGGTCTCCCGTATGTAGAGGCATCCCACGCACTCTACTAAGCCCTGCTCTCTGATCGGTTGGTAGTTGGCCGAAATGGCGAGTCTTTCAATGATGACCCATATAGAGTCGTGTCCTCTAGATATACGTGGAAGTCCCATCACAAAATCCATGGATATCTCATCCCACTTCCATTATTGGACATCTAAGGGTTGAACTAAAACAGTAGGAACATGGTGATCCACCATTACTTGCTGAAAAGTGAGGCATCGTGAGGCAAAATATGCTACAACATTCTTCATAACCGGCCACCAGTGCTGTCGTCGGAGGTCCTGATACATCTTCACCACACCTAGATGCACCGCTAGAGGATATGTGTGGAACTAACTTAACACTTTCTCTTGAAGTTATATCGGTACCATAGTATGTCTTTAGAAGAGAATGATGTGCTCCCATCCTACAGAAAACCCATCTGGTGCCTGACCTTGAATATCAGTGAAAGTAAAGAATCGCAGTCAACATCCCCATGTTGTGCCTCCCTAACTCACTGAAGAAGTGGAGGTATGACTATAAGATACTGCAGAAAGGCTGCTCCATCTCAATCCATAAAGGATAACTACAACGCGGTCAGCTGCTCTGTCACGTCTTCTAACAGCCGAATGCATGATCTCTTGATTAGAGAATCTTCTACAACCTTCCCCTTCCCAGGAGTATAGACTATCTGGAATTCATCGTCCTAGAGGAACTCAAGCCAATGTCGTTGTCTCAGGTTCAGGTCCTTATGCATGAAGATGAACCAGAGACACTGGTGGTTAGAGTAGACTGTAAAACACTCGCCCATCAGATAGTGCTACCACATCATCAATGCGAAGACCACTAATTCTAACTACCAGTCATGGGTAGCATAGTTATTCTCATGTTGTATCATCTGAAGAGAACCATAAGCTATCATTTCTCGCTCCTACATCAAGACGCATCGGATCCCAGTCCTTGATGCATCGTAAAAGACTATGTTCAATGCCCTCCTCCGGTAGCCTCAAGATGAGTGCACCAGTCATCCTCTACCTCAGTTCCTGAAAAATATTCTGGAATCTGTCTGACCACACGAAGGGTTTACCCTTCTTCATCAATTCTAAAATTTGTGCGGTAACTCTGGAGAAGTCTGGCACAAATCTCCCATAGTACCCCGCTAGTCCCACAAAACTATGTACCTCCTTCACTCTCCTGGGTGGATCCTAAGAAATTACTACCTCAATAATTACTGGATCCACTTCAACTGCAGCCTCTGAGATGACATGTCCCAAAAATTGTACCCCTCGGATCCAGAACTGGCACTTAAAAAACTTACCATAAAGCTGGTGCTCTCAGAGTGTGTCTAGTACTACTCGAAAATGGTATGCATGCTCCTCCTTTGTAGCCGAGTAAATCATAATGTCATAGATAAATACTACCACAATGTGATCAAGGTTTGGCTTAAAGATTATGTTCATGAGTCCCATGAACATTGTTGGTGCGTTGGTTTCACAGAATGGCATAACCAAGAACGCGTAGTGTCGTTACCGGAATCTGAAGCCCATCTTCGGCACATCCTCATCCCGTACTCTGAGCTGTTGATAGTCCGATAGAAATCTATCTTCGAGAACCAACACGCTCCCTTCAACTGATCAAATATTTCGTCAATCCTCAGGAGTGGGTACTTGTTTTTCATGGTCACCTAGTTTAGGTTCCGATAATCAACACACAGACGTAAGCTCCCATCTTCCTTCTTGGCGAACAAAATCGGGGATGCCCTGGGTGAAACATTGGGTCAGATAAATATCATCCCCTGCAATTCCTCCACCTGTACACATAGCTCACGATGCTCCGTGGGAGCCATCTGATATGCTGGAGTGGATATCAGTGTCATACCGGGGTACAATTCAATGATAAAGTATACCTCTCTGCGATGATGTATTCCTGGAATGTGATCCGGGAAGATATCCACATACTAATCCACCACAACAAGAAAACATGGACTCCACACATTAACCACTCCGAGAATGAGGCTATCCAACTGATGAGTGATCGAATTCCCCCTCCTTTGGGTAAGGCCATCCTGCACTGCAAAGGCTTCCTTTTACCCATCGAAGGTAAACCTCATCCCATCCTCACGGACAGACCACACTTTTCTCCTAATGCATTCAATATGATCATGAACTATGGATAACCATTCCATACCCAAGATGACGTCGTATGGCCTCGATGCCACCACGAGGAGATCCTAGTCGAAGTACTCGCCTCCTAGAGTAAGCTCACACTGCCACCACAAGTGTGTAATCATTGAGTCCACTCCCGTAGGAGTATCTAGCCATAAGGATCGAGCCAACAGCTCTGTCAAAATCTCCGATCTCTAAAAAAGGGAAGCAACAATACAAGAATAACTCTAACTTGTTTCTATATGTACTGCAACAAGGGTGGAGTAGACACAGATAATATCTCTAATCTTCTCAGGTGCGCCGTGGTCATAGGCCTCGACATCATCGAGCTGAACCCCCCCTGTCTGTCAGCTCCATGTTTTCAGGGAGGACCTCCTAGTGGTGGTGGTTGTAGGACCATGAAACTGTTGAGTCAATATAGTCATCCTTATGACTTTTCCATTCCTTCTTGTTTTCAAAATAAAAAACACCTTATCTTATAGAAAATATGATTTTACCCTATATTTTACTTTTATAAGGACAATTTCCTTACCCAAGGAAATCTACCCTTAACTAGACTTCATTATTCATATCAATATTTTTTATTAAGTATAAAAATAGGATTCATATCTAAAACCTCGGAATTGTATAATTCTTAGATATGAAGCATTCTGTTTTTTGATTTGAATTCCTTTTATGAACTTTTATGAAGTTCTACTCTGAATTCCCAATTACGAACGTTTATGAATTTCATCTCTAAATTCTGATTATGAACTTGTATAATGTTCTTACTATGAATTCTGATGATTAATTCTGATTACGAATTCTCATTACAAATTCTGATGATGAATTCTAATTACGAATTCCCATTAAAAATTCTGATGATGAATTATGATTATGAATTCTCATTACGAATTCTGATGATGAATTCTGATTACGAATTCTCATTACGAATTATAATGATGAATTATAATTAAAAACTCTCATTACAAATTTTGATGATGAATTCTGATTACGAATTCTCATTACCAATTCTAATGACAAATTCTCATTACGACTTCTCATTATGAATTCTAATGATGAATTCTAATTACGAATTCTCATTATGAATTCCGATGACGGATTCTGAATATGAATTCTCATTACAAATTCTGATGTCTAATTCTGATTACAAATTCTAAATATGAATTCTGATGATGAATTATGATTACGAATTATCATTACGAATTCTGATGACGAATTCTGGTTACGAATTTTTATTATGAATTATAATGATGAATTCTAATTACGAATTCTCAATAAAAATTCTGATTTTGAATTATTATTATAAATTATGGTATGGACTTGTATAAAGTTAAACTCTGAATTGTCCTGATAAACAGAATTTGAATGTCCTTGTATTATAGACTCTGAATTTATTTTTGGTTAGACTTCTACCTTTTATTTGCATACATTCCTAAAATCTAAGTTTGGTTATGTAACCATATTTCTGTCTACACTTGTTCTTTTATAAAACTATTTTGTGCCATCAGTTATCAACTAACCATTGTTTGAGTGACATGTGTACAGGTCCCTCCAGAATTCAAGGAAAAATATTTCAATTGGAGGTGGGAGCTGACCGTTGGAGCTGAACCTATAAATAGGAGCTCATTTTAAAAGAGTTCAACACTTGACAACACTAATATGTGACTTTTGACATCTTTATTTACATGTTGTTGAAGTTATTTATAGAGAGAGTGGCTCTTATAAACTCTCAGGCTTTGTGCAGAACGTTTGAACGGATTTTTCAAACATTGCTTCATGCAGATTTTCTTCATGCAACTCTGATTGTTGCTATATAGAATCAATGGATTCCAGGGATATGAAGACAGAGATTTTTACTACCAGATAGTTGAGGTCTTCTGGGAATAGAAATACTGACTCCGATCATCGTATCAATGGATTACCCTGGTGTGGGTAAGATAGAAATTCTTGAAAGTATAAATCAAGGGACCTTTATCCAAGGTTGTTGGATTCCCTTCTCTTTTGGTTAAAATATTTACTACTTGATACTAGTTTTTTTTCAAGTTTTACAATGCTTTTTGTTTTGTTAAGTAAAGTATAACTTTATTATACTTCCTCATACATGCACTCTGATTACATAGGATTCTATATACTTAAAGCTAGAATCTTAGTTTTTGTGAACATTAGTTAAGCTTCATTTCCAGAATCACTTTTCTGGAATCAAAAAAGATGTTAAAACCTAGAGGTGATGTGAATTGTTATTATACAACATTTCCTTATGGATTTTTAAAGTATAAAATTCACCCACCCTCTTGTATTTGGGAATCTCATACTAATATATTTGATCCTACATTTGGTATTATAGAGTATGTCATACTCACATACCATCACAAAATTGTAATTATAGGAGGTCTCTAAAATACATATATTCACCTATAAGTGTTTCACGACTCAAAGGTTTCAGAATAGAATTTTCAGATTCATACTTCCGGATTCATATTTTTTTTGGAATCTATTTTTCGGAATCACATAGTTCAGATTCATTCTTTCATAGAGAGACAATATCTTTTTCCTTTCTTAGGATATTTTCTACTATCTATAGACTTATACCACTAAAAATATTCTTGTGGCAAAGATTATCTTAAGAATGGCAGGTTTAAATATTGGTTCTATTGATAATCTAAATCCTACCAGACCTCCTGTTTTTTATGGAAATTATTATGAGTACTAGAGAGATAGGTTGGAGACTTTTTCTATCAATATTGTAGTTAATAACTATCTAATGCGGACTGGAGATTATAAGATTTCGGATAAGGAATTGAGATCCTTTAAGAATCAGGCGAAATCAAAATATCAATCAAACATCAGAGTCAGAAATACTTTGTTATGCTCTATGACTATGAACATCTATAGTCAAATATCTTCGTGTGAAGTTTCAAACAGTATATGGAAGAAACATGATGTTACACATTTTGGTACATCTAAATTCATAGAGACAAGAATATCTATTCTAAGAGATGAATACCATATCATTATCTTTCCATTTGGAGAACCTATAATCAAAGTTCCACAATGTTTTATAACTATCCTGAATGGAATACAATTTATTGGAGAAAAAAGTTTGGATGATGAGGCTCTTGAAGACAAGATCATAGATAGTATGACAAATGAATGGGATTCCATTAGGACAGCTATTGATTAGGACATGAAAGTCACTCTAATTTCCTTAGATGAGTTGTTTGGATCTCTTCTTCATCTTGATACCAGAATGTAGAGAGATGCTAAAAATGTCTAGAAGAATAATGGGAATAGAGGATTTTCATTTACAACCACTTATAAACATATGAAGGTCAAGACCCCAGAAAGAGTAACCAGATTAAAGACAAAGAATATCATTATTTAGTCAAAATCTGGTGACACAGAAAAGTCTATAAATGAATTAGCTCATCTTTATTGAAGAATGAACAAAATTGTAGCTCAAAGGAACCATCAGAATAAATACAAAAATAAAGACTATATAGATAAGAAAGATAGAGAAGTAACATGTTATGAATTTAAATGAATAGGTCATATCAGACCTGATTTTCCCTTGTTGGAAAAGAAAGAAAAGAAGGAAAAGAATTCAGAAAGGAACAGGAAGAAATTCTATCAATCAAAGCACAAGAAAATTCTTAAAGCTAATGATACATGGAGTGTTAGCTATAGAAATTCTTATGAAAGTAAATCTTCTAAATATGATTCATCAGTACGTAAGAATATGGGTTTCATTACTACTAATTCTCTCCCCAATACATGTCTTGTAGCCAAGGTACCCTCTGTCGAGGCATTTACAATCCTATCTATTGTTAAGAATTACTATTCCAAAAATAGTACTTTTAATGAAGATACTTTATCCTAAGAAAATGAAGAATTAAATTTATAAAAAAAAGATTCTAGATTTTCCATGTTACATGAACTATGAAATTGTAAAATTTATAAAAAATTAGACAAGGAAAATACCAGGTAAGAAATTATTACAAAAGAGATTTCATATCTTTCTAGAGATCTTAGAGATAAAGAAGAGCTTTTAAAAAAACATTATAGAGACCTTGAAAAAGTAAAATTTGATGAAGAATAACTTTTTGAAGATCTTATGAATTATATATTAAAGATAAATTTTATTGAAGAATAATCTTACTCTAAGGAAATGATTCTAGAGGATATGAATTTAGTCATCTGAGTGAAATATGAAATATTTTCTCTTAATAAGATCCTTGAAAAATTTACCTATGGGAGGGGAAATGTTAACAAGATATATTCTCCAATTAAACCTCAAGGAAACACCACTGGAGTTTGTTATTCCCACCAAAAACCTGTTTTCAAAATCAATAATTTTGTTCCTTCTAGAGCCCCTTTTTGTACTAAGTGTCAAAGTGGTGGGCATTGGAAGAAAATATTTCACCTTTAATAGAGTTCAATCTTTTGGATTTCATAAAGCATATTTCTCTAAACAAATGTGGATATCCAAAAAAAATTTATCTAATAATCCCAGATCCAAGAATGTTTGGATTCTGAATGTCTAATTTTTTTTTCTTATTTTCAGGAAAATAGAGAAAGTACTAACAACAATACATGGTACATGTATAGTGAATGTTACCAACATATAACTTGTAACCGAAACTATTTTGAAAATATTATCAAAAATAAAGAAGGAAATTTAACTTTCGGATATAATTCTTAGGGATAAATTATTGGCATAGGTAACATCGTTCTTCTTGGAAAAAATTTGATTTCAAATTTTTTATTTGTTAAGGGTCTTATGAAAAACCTCATTAGCATAAGCCAATTATGTGATGAATCCTACCTTGTGAATTTTAGGAATGATTAGTGCTTAGTACAAAATTTCATGGAAAAATTTATTCTTTCTTCCAATAGGGAAGAGAATGTTTGCACACTAAACATAAAAGACCATAGGATCCAAGAAATACATTGCCTTTGTACAATGGAATATCATTCTTGGTTTTGAAATCGAAGGTTAGGTCAATGTAACCTTAGGAACTTATGAGAACTCTCTAATAAAGGACTAGTTAAGAATCTACCAGAGCATATATTTTATTCATTAAATGTTTGTGACCCTTGACTATATGGAATGAAACATAAATCAAGTTTTAAATCAGTCGGTGTAGTCTTAACTACTGATTCATTACAGCTAGTTCATATGGATCTTTTTGGTCCATGAAAAACTGGAAGCATTGGGGGAAATTATTATGTTTTTGTCTTAGTTGATGCTTACACTAGATTTACATGGGTCTATTTTCTAGCAAAGAAGTCTGAAGCCTTCTCTTATTTGAAAATTTTTAGATCCCAAGTTAAAAATGTGAAAATCATTCCATTGAAAACTATTCATAGTGATCATGGAGGAGAATTTCAAAATTCTGATTTTGAAATATTATGTAGTAGAAAATGTATTACTCACTACTTCTCAGTTCCCAGAACACCTCAAAAAATTGGTGTTGTGAAAGAAGAAATATAATTCATATAGAGATGAATAGAACCATGTTGAGTGAGTATTCTGTAGCCAAACATTTTTGGGGTAAAGCTGTAAGTACTTCTTGTTATACTATAAAGTGTGTTTTGATTAGACCTTTTCTTAATAAAACTCTTTATGAGTTATGGAATGGGATAAAACATAGACATTCCTACCTTAAGGTTTTTGGTTTTAAGGAATTCATTCTGAATACTAATGATAATTTACAGAAATTCACACCAAAATCTAATGAAGGAATTTTATTTGGATAATCAACAACTTCTAAGGCATAAAGAGTTTCCAATAAAAACACTTGTACTATTGAAAAAATAGTACATGTTAAATTTGATGAAACTGATCCTTTTGTATTCAATAAACCCCAACCTACATCCTCATATGTGTTTTAAAAAACATATTATCAACCTTTTATAGAAAATCATTTTGATAAGAAAAATGTTCAAGAAGATACTATTGAAATATTTACCCTAGAATATTTTCTACCCTATGTTGATGAACAGGTTTTAGAAAACCCAAACCAGTTGTCTCTAATGAATCATCATGGCGATAGCATAATTGGTGATGTTAATCAACCCATAAGGACTAGATGTTACTTAATAAATGAAGTAGAACATATAGAATTCATCTCCCAATTAGAACTAAAAAGAACTGATAAAGCTTTAGGTGATGATGATTGGATCAAAGCCATGCAAGATGAGCTAAATGAATTCAAAAGGAATAATGTCTGGACATTGGTTAAAAGACCTAAGGAAACTACTATTATTGGAGTAAAAAGGGGTTTCAGAAATAAGTGTGATGAAAATGGAATCATCGTTAAAAATAAAGCTAGATTAGTTGCTAAAGGCTATAATCAACAAGAAGGAATATACTATGAAGAATCCTATGCTCTAGGAGATAGACATGAATCTATTCGTATTTTACTTTCCTTTGAAGAATTCTTCAATTTAAATATTTTTCAAATGGATGTGAAATATTCTCTTCATAATGGTTATGTTCAAGATGATGTTTTTGTTGAACAACCTCCTGTCATTAAAAATAAAAAACATCCTGATCATGTTTTTAGACATACCAAAGCTTTGTATGGACATAAACAAGCCCCTCGAGCTTGGTATAATGGACTTACATGATTTTTGCTTCAAAATAACTATGTTAAGGGAAATGATGATCCATCACTTTTTATAACTAGAGATAAGAAAAATGTTTTTATTTTTAAAATTTATGTTGATGACATTATATTTGGTTCAACTCAACAAGATTTTACTGATTCCTTTGAGGATATAATGAAATCTGAGTTTTAAATGAGTATGATGGGTGAGTTAACATTTTTCCCAGGTTTTCAAATTTATCAAAAACCAAAAATAATCTTTATATCCCCACATATGTATATTAACGATATTAAAAAAATATGGATATGACAACACTAAATGTATAAGTACTCTTATTGGCACCTCAAACACACTTGATCTTGATGAAGTTGGGAAACGAGTAGATCAAACAATTATTAGAGGTATGATAGGAATTCTACTTTACATGACAGCTAGTCGACCAACATAATGTTTTCAGTATTATTATGTGCAAGATATCAGTCCAATCCTAAGGAATCTTATTTAAAGGAAGTGAAATGAATTTTTTTCTATATAAAGGATACCATGGATTTAGGAATATTTTATACTTCTGGAAATGATTTTGTCTTAAAAAGTTTTTCAGATGATGACTTTGGTGGATGTAGAAGAATAGAAAAAGTACATCTGGAACATGTTATTTCTTAGGATATTCATTATTTTATTGGTCTTGCAAGAAGAAACACTCAGAATCACTTTCCACTGGTGAAGTCGAATATGTAGCAGCTGGAAGTTGTTGTTCTCATGTGTTTTGGATGCAACACACACTCGCAAACTATGTCTTGAGTTTTACTAAGACACAAATTATGTGTGATAACACAAGTGTCATTACCCATAGTAAACAACTTTTACATAACTCTTGTGAAAAGCACATAGACATTAGGCATCACTTTCTTTGACATCACAAAAAAGGAAATATCATTCTTTAGTTTATAGGAATGAAAGATCAACTTTCTGATATTTTCAAAAAATCATTACCCTTCGATAGATTTGAATAAATTAAACAGAAGTTAGAGATTATAACTGTAAGGTAATCTTCCTTGATTAACTTCCTGTTAAACCAATCTCCTTATATTAATAAACTCTATTTCAAGGGGGAGTACATCTGTTATTGCTGTTTTTTAAAATGTTCGTATTTGGTTTTTGAAAATTTTCGTAATGGATATTTTTGTAATGGAAATTTTGGTAAGGGAAATTTTCGTAATGGAAATTTTCGTAATTGGAATTTTTGTACTCATAATTTTGTAATCAAATTTTGGTACTCATGATTTTGCAATAAAATATTTCAATCTTATGTTTTTCGTAGTGTGTTTTTTGTAATGAGTTTTTCATAGTGAGTTTTTCATAGTCAAATTTTCATCAATAATAATATCACCTTTTAAGAATAATCATCCTAGCCAATACGAATTGTATGGTTTCTTTACTTATGTTTTCATAATCATTTTAACTTACTGGTATTTTCTTTTATATTTTAATTTTTCAGATTCATTTCTCCTTAAATCTGAATGTTTCACTTAAATTCCCAAAAGATTGTATTCAAGATTTTCCTTATGGGTATGTTTTCAACCGTCAGATTAGATCAGAGATATATTCAACCGTTAGATTGGTTTTGTAAGATTAAAGGTCACCTCCATCGCCTATATAATGAAACCCCGAAGGGTTGTCCCACATTGGTTTTCAATGATTTTGTGTCTCGAAGCTCTGCCTCAGTTCTTAAGCTCGTTACGAATCTCTCATAGTTCCACCAGTCTCAATGTCTATAAAATCATCTTTCCAATAAATGTCTACTGTGAAGCCAATCTCAAAATGGAAAGTATACAGGGAAAGGTTGGGGCATCCGAACTTTTTCAAGTACGATTCTTTCATTTCTAAGAATATCAAGATAAATGGATTTGAAGATGTATGAATATCTAAGCCAGGTGATCAAGACATGGTGCATCTGGATTTACTCATAGAGTTTAATGAGTCAAGGTTCTTCTTTGGTGAATATGGAAGAGAAATGTTTTCATTCAAGTCTTATAGAAAAACCTAAAAACATTCTTATAACAAGGAAACTAGCTTGGTGGGATTATCCTATTAAGGGGAAGTAGAGTTCTATTCCCACAAATTATAGGATGAGAAAAGAAGTTTTATAAATGTAAAGGCTTTGGAATGTCTTGGACTTTCTGAAGCCAAGACATCAATGATTTCCCATCAATCTTCTAACAACCAGATCCTTCAGCTATGGGTAAAAGGATTTTTAGTGCTGAGAAAAGGTGACTAAGATACCCTCAAGAAGAGCGACATATATTTCTTAGATTTATTGTTATATCTAAGGAAAATCAATTTGATGAGGCATGTTCTTGTTACAATTCCGAATATCATGTATAGAAATTTAAGAGCCCAAATTATCATGTATCCTACCTTACCTTCAAAGATGATAGTTTGGTGTCATGAATAATTCAAGATTGCTTTCAGTTACAAGTCTCAGAATTGTAAAGTTATGCTTCATAGTGATGACACTATAAAAAGAATAAATATGGGAAATACTAAAAAGACTGGAGAGTTTTATGATGTGCCAAAGGAAGAGGAAGAAGCCATTTCGAAAGATGCAGTAGAGGATAAACCAATCAAGAAAGCTGGTAAGAAAAGAAAATCGAAGGAAGTGGAAGCTGAAGGTGAAAATCGTAAAGCTAAGGATGTTTGATCCGAACCCCCTAAACCCAAAAAAAATTCTTATCCCAATGAGGTGGTTGGAAAATGAATGGGAGATAAGGAAAAGAGGAATGAAGTGGATCCACAGTTTGGCTAGGACCCTGATGAAGCTAAACCTTTAATGGAGAAGACTATTTAATACCTTGAGAAGAAAGCAAAAGAGAAGAAGATGAAGAAGAATATGCCTGAAGGTGAAGTTGTGAAATCTCTTTTGAAAGCCACTGAAGTAGCTTCCGAGAATATTCCAGTGCGGGAAACATTCCTATTCGAGCCATTAGCTAAGAATCCAACGAAGAATTTCTTCACTCTAGAAAAATATAAAGATAATGAAGTTGTTGAAGAAGCTGTTGAAGAGGTGGAAGTAGAAGAAGAAGAATAATAATAATAAATTGATGATATAGATGATCTGAGTAATGAAGTTGAAGAATATCAAGTAAAGGAAAATCCATTAAAGAAATTATCACTCCAAACATCTAAGGACGAGTCCTTGAAGCTTGTCACTCTTGGAAATGAATAAGAGAAAAATGGAAAGAATGATAAAAACAAGGAAGGAGAAGAAGTAAATGAATTATCTGAGGAAGAAATTTATGAAAATAACTTTATTGAGGAAGGAGCAGTAAAACATAAAATTGATGAATATAGGGTTGTTAAATTATCTGATAGAGAGCATAAATCTCATGATGAAAAATTCATTATAATGATTGATAAGTGTAAGCAAGTGATTGTTGATTCTCAAAGAAAATCTATAGTAAAGAGAAAGTAAGTTGAAGGAACTTCAAAAAGGAATCTTTTTTAGCACGAAAACCCACCCTCGCCAAGAAATGTCTTGGATTCAGAGTCATCTTCACTTGGTCATGATTTTGTGGAGAAATATTTGAAGTAGCTAGTCAGTTCCATTCCGACTTTTACAAGCATAGATTCTAGATTCCAGATTCTCCATCAAAATCTTAATTAGAAATCGGATTCGATTTCCATGGTGATCGAAAAGTGTGACAAGATAGAATTAGCTTTCAAAACATTTCTTATAGGCAGGGAAGCTCACAGGAATTCATGCAAGAAGATGGCTAGCTAGTCAAAGAGATCAATTCATGAAATGAGTGATCTTGAAGAATTTAAAGATGGAGTATAGTATGATTTTGATATAGATGATGGAAGGATCAAAGTTCTTACAAATAGTTTTGAAAAAAAGGTGACCCTAGAGAAAAATAATCGGAATCAATATGTGAAGGATCTGAATGGGAAGCATAACTCTATTTCTCAATGCTGGAAGGGGGAAAGAGATCTCCGGGTTGAGATCAAAGAGAAGCTTGTAAAGCAGGATGAAGTTATTAAGGCTCAGTATGAGGCTCTTAATTATCAAGATGGCATGATTAAAGCCTTAGAAAATCAAGTTGAGGATGGTGAAAAAGAGTTTAAGAAGCTAAAAACAATTCTGAAGAATCTAATACCCAAAGAAAAAGAAGACAAATAGACTTAATCTGATCTTTTGTTGTAATGTATTTCCTTGTACAAATTTCTTCCACCCTTAATGTAATTATGGTTTCTTGCCTTTTTTTTATTTTGTACTAATATTTTAGGTACCATATTTTTTCCATTCCCTCATACCCATTTTGAAAATAAAAAAGGGGGAGATGAAAAAATAATTCTAAAGAAGAGATGGAAGAATATTTATAAGTATAGAAGATATAGCCCTAAGTAGGGGATAGTTTATCTAAGGGGGAGTTCTCATTACGAAAAATTACATATTCATAATGAAAATCCCATTATGGAAATCTAGAATATGATCCTTGGTGTTCCAAAGCCTAAGGGGGGGGGGGGGGTTAGTCGTATTCACCAATGTCAATGAACAAAGGGAGATAAGCTTTATTTTAAAGTCTATAAAATCTTTTTATAAGTCCTTACATTATTTTTCGGTAGGATGTTCGTGCATTCCAAAAACAGATAGATTGTTGAGTCAATAAGGTTTTCCTTATGACATTTCCATTTCTTCTTGTTTTGAAAATCAAAAATACCTTATCTTAATGAAAATTTGATTTAACCCTATATTTTACTTCTATATGGAAAATTTCCTTACCCAAGGAAATCTACCCTTACCTAGATTCATTATTCATATCAACATTTTTTCATATGTATAATAATCAGATTAATATCTAAAACCTTGGAATAATATAATAAATAGATATAAAGCATTCAGTTTTTGGATCTTAATTCCTGTTATGAAATTTTATGATATTTTACTTCGAATTCCCAGTTACGAACTTTTATGAAGTTCAACTCTAAATTCTGATTACGAACTTATATAATGATATAACTACGAATTATAATGATCAATTCTGATTACAAATTCTCATTTAGAATTATGATGATGAATTATGATTAAGAATTCTCATTACAAATTCTGATGATGAATTATGAATACGAATTCTCATTATGAATTTTGATGACGGATTATTATTACGAATTCTCATTATGAATTCTAATGACGAATTCTGATTACAAATTCTCATTAAGAATTCTGATGAAGAATTCTGTTTACAAATTATCATTACGAATTCTAATGCTGAATTCAAATTACGAATTCTCATTATGATTTCTAATGACGAATTCTGATTACGAATTCTCATTACGAATTATGATGATGGATTCTGATTACGAATTCTCCGTACGAATTTTGATGAGGAATTATAATTAAGAATTCTCATTATTAATTATAATCATGAATTCTGATTATGAATTCTCATTATGAATTCTGATGACGAATTCTGATTACAAATTCTTATTCTGAATTTTAATGATGAATTCTGATTATGAATTCTCATTACGAATTCTGATTTTGAATTTTGATTATGAATTATGGATATGAACTTTTATGAAGTTCGACTCCGAAATCTTTTGAAAAAAAAATGGGAATATCCTTGTATTATAGACTCTGAATTTAGTTATGGTTAGACTCAGAACTTTTATTTTCTTACATTATGAATATCTGAGATTGGTTATATAACCATTTTCAGTCTACACTTGTTCTTTTATAAAATGATGTCTTGGTTTCATTAATCAACTAACCATTTTTAGTGACATGTCTACAGGTACCTCTGGAATTCAAGGAGAAATATGAACGTTAGAGGAGGGAGCCAACCATTGGAGTTGTGCCTATAAATATGAGTTCATTCAACAAGATCTTAACACTCGACAACACTAAGATCTGTCTTTTGACATTTTTGATTACATGCAGTTCAAGTGATTTCTAGAGAGAGAGGATCTTATAAACCCTTAGGCTTCCTGTAGAAAGTTTGAATGGCTTGTTCAAACTTTTCTTCCTACAGATTTGCTTCGTGTGACTTTGATTGTTTCTTTGTACAATCATGGGATTCTAGAGATAAGAAGACCGAGGTGCCGAGTACCTGATAGTTGAGGGATTGCGGGGATAGCAAGATAGACTCTGATATTCATACCGAGGTCTTACCCTAGTGTGGGTAAGACATGCTTTATTGACAATATAAATCAAGGGACCTATATCAATGGTTGTTGGATACCCTTCTCTTTGGATTAAAATATTTACTACTTGTTACTAGTTTTTTTTCAAGTTTTCCGCATCTTTTTGTGTTGTTAAGGAAATTATAACATTCTTATACTTCCTCATACTTTTACTCTGAATATATAGGATTCCATATGATTTAAGGTAGAGTCTTAGTTATTGTGAAAATTTGTTAAGATTCATTTCTGGAATAACTTTTCCGGAATCAAGCCAGTCGTTAGAACCTAGAGGTGATGTGGACATTGATTATAAAAAATTCCCTTATGGATTTTTAAAGTATAAAATTCATCCCACTCTTGTATTTGATCATATCATACTTATATATTTGATCCTACATTTGGTATTATAGAGTATATCATACTCACATACCATCTCACATAAACGTCGTCCACCACCTGTTCCTTAGACAGCTCCTCTGCCACTTCCGTATTCTCCTAGTAGACCACCACAGTCGAACCTCTACCTCAGCCTGGGAGGTACTTCTATTACTTGCTGCTCATCAGCATGGCAGGTCGGGCAGTCACGAGCCATGGGACCCTACCTGCCGCATGCATAGCACTGACTGCTCCTCGTATGGATTGCTCTGTCTCGTGTTCCCTACTCAACTGAACCTATATCCTGGGGTCACCCACCAGATGGCCTGATCCGCTTTGACCTCTGTGAATTCTATCTACTACTGGTTGTAGAAGACTCTGCTATGTGTCACCATGTGGTGGGTCTCTCTACTGGTGACTGCTCTACAAAAAACTATCCAAAAGAAGGGATTTCTCCCGCAAACTCACCTACGTCATAATGCTTAGGGAGACCATCGAAGCCATGATCTCATGTATGAGTTCCTGCTCGAAGGTCAGGGCCCTAAAAAACAGGTCCCGCACCATATATGTGGAGTAGCTCTAGAGTTCGGTGAACCTCCCTGAGTATTGTTCCACTTTCATGCTGCCATTTTGTAGATGAAGCATCTCCTGAATTCGCACTGCACAAAGAGTGGCTGGAACAAACTCTAACCGGAAGAGGCTCTCGAAGACTTCCCAGAGTAGTGATGCCTCATCATGCACCTAGAGCATCCGCATCCACCATCTTCCTGCTACTGTCTGCAAGAGACTCAGACACAGATCACCATGAGGTCGGCTGGTGTCCCAACCAATCTGAAAACTCTCACAACAACCTCCATCCAATCCTCAGCTGCATGTGGTTCCGTATCTCCCCTGAACCTGGGCGGCCTCTAGCACTGGAACTCATGCAACACACTCAGACAACGTGCACTCTATGCTACTAGAGCTAGTGGTATTGGTGGCCTAGAAGCTAGTGGTACTGCTGGTACCTCTGATGTGATGGGGCCCTGTACCGAGGCCTCATCGCTCGGTGGGCTACCATCTCGTACAAAACTAGGATCCATAGTTAGATGCCTACATGGGGCCATCATGAAAAGAAACATATGCTCCACAGTCATTAAAATATACCTGGTGAGCTGACACAAAGTAATCATGAAGAAATCTTTTCAATGGAAACAAAAATGCAATTTGAGATTTTGTGCACTATGTCGGAAGTCAGAAGTCAGAGTCCCAGTGTATGGATACGTTGGCCGCCGCACCAACACCGGTTTCCCTAAACTAATATCCACACCCAAAATAGTTAACACAATTTCCATTAAAAGAATTAGTTTCTAAGTTCTATGGTATAACTGAATCCTCTGATACCAATTTTTCACGACCCGTCCTCGGCACCCGTGTCGTGACTACCCCAAGCCCACCTTCCATAGCCCAGGGGCTGGCGACTAACACCAAAGGAGAATCCCTAATAAAAAGGGAAGGCATTGACTTTAAACCTACAACACACGAAGTCTGAACACTAGCTGTAGAAGCAACATGTACTAATATTTAAAAAAAGGTGTGATGAAACTAAATGGGCCAATATACAATCCCAACTGAACAATAAGTACAAGTAAAAAGGGAAAACCTCTCCTGGATCGTCCACTGGGGAATCCTACCGGAAGGGTAGGTACAGATCTCGAACAACTTGTCCCTATGGTACGTCCCATCTAGTCTAGCTACGATTAGCCACCCATCCGTCACCCTCAGCCTCGATCCCTACTGACCATCGTCTGCACAGAACACACCAAGGTGCGGGCGAAGCCCATGCATGGGTGAGTATAACAATACTCAGTAAGGGAGCCCGAGATCCCTGAAGGTCACCCAAGAATCCACTAAGGATAAAAAACAGTAGTAAGATACAATCAAAAAGTATCAACCATCCCTACTTAGGTATATTCCCATACATATAACTAATTTACCAATCATAGTCCGACTACAACACTCAAGCCCAAGCACAACCCATTCCACAAAGGAAGTAAAGACAATCATCTCAATGATAACAAATAAAAGTTATGACTCAGCTCACATAGGTATAAAACTCATGTACATGGGTATAGATGATTAGATATATCCACTTAATCATCTCCTATGTCGAAACTGCGTAGGATGCTGGAACAGTATCAGCGCTGCCGAAACTACGGAGGATCCCGGAATAGAAGTCATCACTGTCGATCCCATAGAGGATCCCGGTCTAGTACCATCACTGTCAAACCCATGTAAGATCCTAGTAAAATATCATCGTTGTCGAACCCACACAGGATCCTCATACAGTAATAGGTCTACGTAGGATCCTATCATCTCATTTTTATCCATCCATAGGGTTCCCACACACAACACCCTCGATTCCGGGAGGGTCTGGTCCTCCAGACAAGTGTCAATACATCATCTACCATGAAGTCTAGATTTGATTTATCCAATAGTTATATCTAATCATAAGGAGCCCATCATGACAGACAGCGTGTCATTCAGACGCACGGTTTGTGAGTTATTGGGGTTTCCGCTCTAAGGGCCTGGTTGGATTTAGGTTCAATCCAACATGGTCATACACCAAATGCATCCAATCATCAAGTGGGGTATGCCAAAAGAACCATATTTATCTAATATTTCTGTCGCCGTAGATGGTTTGTCGATCGGACATGCGTAGGCCACAATATGGGCAAAAGGGTGAAATGGGTCAAACAATGTCCACGTTCGGTCTGGGCCAGTCGGACCGACCTGACCCGACTCAGACTGGACTGACCCGACCCGGTTCGGGTCAACCTGAACCGGCCCACATGAAACCGGCCCAACACATTATGGGGGACCCGGCCCGCGTGGCTGGAAGGCACACCTCCAGCCAAAGGCAGCGGTGGTCGTGCCTCGCGGGACCCGACATGATCGAGTGACGAGGGGGGGGGGGGACGTCAGCGCCACCCCATCTCCGTGTAATTACCAGAACGTGGCACCGAACTGGTGACTGTGGGACCCGAAGGGTCCCGCCTGTTGTGCGCCCACTGGCGGCCGGCTCAGCCGGCCCCACTCCTCCATCTGCCATGGCCTTTGGTCGTGGTTCTTCTCCGGCACGGCGCAACGGCACTGCACCCAGCCAGTTTGACCGCTCTGGCCTAAGTGTCCGCAAATCCATCTTCTGGAATGGTGCGATGGCACCACGCCCCTCCGGCACCGTCGTGCCCCGCCTAGCCATGGCCCAGATCTCCGTGCAGCGTTACGGCGCCACACTCCTCTGGTGACCTGGTGGACATTGCACCACCGATTTCTCTTGTGGTCGGCCCGTCATTGGCCGCCGATTCTCCACAATGGTCCTCCTTTCTGATGGTGCCGGTGTGCCACTATCGTCGTCATCAAAAGAGATAGAAAGAAGGGGGTGGGTCAGGTTGTGTTCGTGCGGACCGATCCCTCCTCATTATGGTGATATCAATAGGAAATTCTCAAACAACAAATTGAATGACGAAGAACGGAAATAAATTCTACTCAAAGCCCTTACATCATGTGACGATGATCATTGATGAATCACAGAAAGGCGGCATCGATTCATCAATGTCAGAAAAGGAACAGGATATCCGTCGTTGGATGATGAGCATTCGGAGGTGACGAAGTCAAGGATGGAATTTTTCACAGTCTTCTCCTTCTCTTTTGGCATAGATGAATAAATATGTAGGTGTTCATCATTCTTCAGTGGAGAACTCTTCTCCTCCTCAATAATCCTTTCCTAGATCTCCCAAAAATACCAACACCCAACAAATCAATAGATTAAGACACCCTATTAATTTGATGGCATGGAATTCAAAAAGGTAGGTTTAATTAATAGAGTGATTAAATACAATTAATTAATAGAGAGGGTCAGTGTAATTAAATGGTGTGGGATGATTAAGGGTTTCACAACTTAATTTGGGGTTCTAAGGAGTTACAACCCCCCAGAGGTCCCCACCAAGATATCTTCGCAAGGGAGGTTATGTGCGGGTGGGACCAACCACTGTAACCTCCCATGGGAGGTTAGGGTGTTGTGGCCCCCACCACTATCCACGTATTTGTGTTTTTAACCACCTTATAAATAAAAATAAGTTACTCTTATTTTTATTTAACTTAATAAAAACCCCAAATCTAACATCCATTCTTAATTAGAACGCAACTGCAATCAATGTCTCACTAAGAAATCATCGATGCAACGAGTTCAACGGTTCCCTCAGATTACAATTCCAAGCCCCAGTTAAAAAATTATAAAATCTCACTCGAAGGTTTACTGAACGTACACGAACAAAACTTCCGAAATTGATTCCGGGCACACCGGGCCTCCGAATCAAGCGACGTAAATTTTTGCGGACACATCTAAAATACCATGAATTTAAGGAGAAACATTTCCCCAAATTTCTGGGTCATTACATGGTGCGATTTTATCCACGGGATGGAGTTATGGACTTGATGAGAATTATAAAATATTTGGGAGTCCATATTAATCACATTAAGGCAGATGTTTTTGGTACATTATAGCCTAAGGCCAGTACAAATCTCATTTTCTTTATACAATTGAAAATAAACACCCTCAATGTAAGATTTAAACATTATTTTGATGGAGAATTATTTTTCTCACACTATAAAATATTCATGGATGAAACTAATACGACATAACCATCATTATTTCGATTTATCCAAGACAGTTCGGGATGATAGTAGATCCAATGACCATGTGAAGGGTTATATGTAATAGGAAGGGGTGTGAAAAGGACTTAATGAATCAGAGGATTGATGCATTGACAATTTTTGTTAACTATGTAATAGATAAAATATCTATATATTTTTAATAAATGAAATGGCCATGAATTAACAATGTATCACCTTGATCTATGATCGATTCATCACCTTCGATATAACCAATAATCCTGTCCAAAAATGAGGGATCTATATTTTATCTCATATTTTCATATTCCACTAAGAACAAAAATAATGATACATGAAAATTTTATTGGGAAAATCATTTAATGATATACTAGTAAATATGCGAAAGGTTTTCTACATGGTTCACTCACGATGGACCTTAAAGATAAAATATCATGAGCTATTAACATTTGGTTCACTACAGTTGTAAAATATTGAAAATATATCAATAAAAAATAATTTCTACTTTTAATCATAGTCAAAATCATGTTTTCACACAAAAAAATATATGAAATTCACCTCATAGTGGATATCCTTACAATAGAGCATCTCTCTACAACTATCCATCTCCACTAGTGCTTGTAACACCCTACAATTATCCTTAGCAGAAAAAGATTCAGATGAATAACTAGTAGAAAATAGTTTTTGGGATCATTTTTCATGAAAATAATATCAAAATTATCATATTTCTACTTTTTTAATATGTCTTTTATTAATTCGGGGTATCTAGTATCATTCCTCAAGACATGTATGGGGCTGGTCACCCTTAAAAGAAGATCTTATTTCCATCCCAATTAAGATGTCGAAAGATGATATCACCCCATCCTACAATCTTGATTTCATGAATCATGAGTAAAAGTATGTTATAATGGATCACATGATATAATGTATATATTTTACATGTCTAGGACACCAAATAACTCCCATTCATGTTTTTATAGAGCCTCCCCCATAATTCGCAACACTCGATTTCCTCCCAAGGTAATTTTAATTTAATTCATGCATATATTCATATATTTAAATGAAATTTACAATATACACTCTAACTCTCTCACCTCTAGATTATTCTCCCATGTGTCCTAGGGATGTCTACCATCGGAGCTTTTACCACAAATTAATGTGTATGTAGTCATTTCATTAACAAAGTTGTCAAATATTGGTTATTTTTGGACTAGAAGCACATTTATGGTAATTGATGTGATTATATTATTAATTATTGAAATTAACCCTCGGAATTATATAAATTAAGTGTTCAAATTTCTTATGTGGTTGGTAATATGATTGAACACATTATTGATGTGGTGTATGATTATCCAATTCAAATATATCTGAATTCCACGTAACTCCATGAGAAATATCCTAAAGGGAATACTAAGTGTAGATTATATTTCTCTCCCCATTCTATCTTATCACTAATTAGAAATCAAGACTATACATTTTTAAAAAATCATTATATGTCCACCCCAATTTCAATAATAATTTATGAAATATTTAATTTCACATAATTAGATATTTATTTTGAATTAAAAATAAATAAATCTGTCATCCCAAGACATGAGATTACAAAATCCATTAAAATGCAGCCATTACTAATATTGAAAAATAGTTCCATAATTGATAATCTATTTGATATACCAAAATAATGTGACCTTATTCAAGATGAACATATTGGGAGACAATGTATTTCCTTTAAATACATTAAATAATTATTAGAAGAAGGCTCAATCAATTAAACGAAATGAAATGTGTATCCATGGAGAGAAATATATCTGAACAGACTATCAGTTTTTTCACATAAAAAATCCCTGCAAAACAGTATGTTTAGGATGAGAGATCATTTGGGAAGGCCATATTCTATCTACATGTCCAGCATGATTGAAATTGTAATCAAAATAAAATGTTTATTTATGTTTATAATCATCTATTGCAACTAAAAAATGGATCCCAGGATCATTCATCCATAGAAAAAACTACATTTCTCATCAAATACCTATTACAGGTGGGTGTTGTGACATACATTAATTGATCCTAGTGGCCAAACCATTTTATAAGAAATGTCACAACAATATTGTTCAATAATGCAACATCCTAGGTAAATAAAGAATATTAAATTTTCATATTTATTAATATTTGTGAATTAAATATTAATTTTACTTTAATTTAGATACTATGTTTGACTAAAATACCATACACATAACAATCGTTTTTTCAGAAATCATATTTTTCACACAAGCCTATGTTATACTTGGAATAATTATAATAATATAATTTTATTATTCTAAATGGTAGTTAATGCCTAGATTTTTTATTGGAATGAATGAACCAAACTAATCATATTATGATTATTCATGTCTTTTAAATCTTTACATTTATCCAATATATTTGTGATTATTAAAATGAGAAGAAATCATATTTTAAGAATAAATACTCTAATGTTTTTAACAGATATTTTTATAGACTTTTGTCACCAAACAATTTTGAAATCTTGTTTTTTTCAATATTATATGATTTATTTGGAAATATAAACTTTATTCATTTGAATAGGTGCATAAAAAATGTACTTTGGGTAAATGTTTTGTATATTCCTGATAAAGTTCATTTTTTAATTAATAGTGATAAATACTGCATTTTATGTCCAAACTGTATATTTTACTAATTTATTTATAAAATTAGATTTTCAATTTAAATGGTTTTAATGTGTAATTATAGTATATTTTTATCATTTAATACAATTTTGTTCATTATAAGAAATTTTACTATGAAATTGAATATAAACACAAATAAATCTTTGGTTATTTTTTATTTCATAAAAACCCTTTTTTTGTTTGGACAATGGGAATTATTTTAAATTAATTTCTTCCAATTATGTGTTTTGAATTTGTAAAAATTGATTCCATATTTTGAATCATGAGGTCCAAATTGTGTAAATAAGAAATTTTATTATAGTAAATTCAAAAAATATTTTATTTACCATGGTTGAAAGTTAAATATAGTAAATAAGGTAAAATATAATATAATAATAATATTAATTTACCATAACACATGTCCTAACCCTATTTTATATGATATGTACGGCCATTTGGATCTTTTTTCTGATTTTAGGACCCCACGTAGCCAATTTTGTGTGAAAATGAAATTTAATTACTTTTAATTTAAATGTAAAGAAAATATAACCTAAACATGTATCTTTTACTAAACAAAGATGTATAAAGCGTTATATATTTGATATCAATGTCTATAAATATTAATTAGAAAGAAAAAATGATTTCTTACATCGTGGAATTTTTTTTAATTTATAGAAATCAATTAATGAAATATATTTATGACACGATTGTGATGTAGTGATTACCTTATTAATGAATGTTTCACATAAATGAGACAAAAAATATAAAGCAAAATTTATTTTGAAACATTTCATGCCATACAAGAATTTTATGGATGATTATTCCATGCTATATTTAATGTTATCATGTTTTTTCTAAATAATCATGTTGTTATGGATTTTTAAAAATTCATGATACGAATAGTTTAAAAATTGTCAAAAATGAGTGTTTATAACAAATACCACATTATGAAATCATATAATAATCCTAAAAACCCGATATTCAGCCAAATGACATAGATGATGTTTTAAATGAAATTAATGAACATCTTGAGGTTATATTTTCATTTTATTGTATCTATATTACCTATATAGTATGAATATAGTAGTAGACATGGTAAGTGTTAAATTAGTTAACTAATCGTTAAAGAAAAATGTTAAGGGTAAATTTGAAATCAAAACTTTTCTAACCCATATTGGATTAGTGGATTAAAAATCATCCTTATCTTATCATATAAATATATCACTTTTGTGTTATTATAATTCTAAAATAAATTAATAATAAAATAATACTTTCAAGACATTCCTAATGCACCCCTCTTCCCTCTTATAAAAGTACCCCACCACTAACCCAATAATAACACCTCTCAAGCTGGTTGTATCATCCAAAAACTACTCCAATAATCTCCCAGCATTCCAACCATCCTTCTAGAAGCCATCCCCATGGTAGAAGTCAATTCAAGAGTTCTGTTTCGCACAAATCCAAAAACGTTACCAGATTTGAGGTTATGTCTTCTCTCACGTTCCTTTCCACTAGATTTTTATCCACTCCCAATTATCTAAATATTATCTATTTATATAAAAACAATAGTATCCACAATATATTAGGTTGTTTTTATGTGAATTGTTTGAACTATACATACACACACCTCTTTCTAATGGGTACATGTCATACTATTTCTATGAACGACGAATTGATGCCTTATGAAATGATGATTTTTCAGTATTCTCCTAACACATCACATGGTGGAAATTATGAGGGATATTTAATTATATATGATATATATGATATTTTTTTAACTCTATACTACTGTAATTATCATTTAAAACATACCATTATCATTTACTTGTAGTATAATATGATAATTTCATTTGAGGAAGTGGGGAACACCACCACCTCCAAGTGATATAACTCATTCATTCTATACATGGAATGTATAAAGGATGATAATAATGAACATATTTAACATATATATTATACTAGAATTATAATATACCTATTTATCATTTATTTTTCATTCTTTTAAATATGAAAATGAAATTAATGCAGCATTCATGGGTACATACGACTAACTATCTCCTTGAATAATGCATTTAATTTCATATATCCAAATAATATGGACTATTCTAAATAAATATATACTGTATATATATTATTTATATGATTTATATATCATCAATATAATTCTAGAGATAATTGAATTTTGACCACATGGATTGTTTATATTTATAAGAAGTTCATTGTTTACCAAAGTTCCGAACATCGACAAAATGTATGATATAAAATCAAATAATTAACTAATTTTTATCGTAAGATAATAAGAGATATAAAAGGAATAATAAATGTGAAAAAATTTTATAAATCAAGTATGAATTATCTTACATTTATTATTCAGGAAATTAAACAACGAACAAGTCATATCAGGCACGTGGTTAAAGACTCTGTCTCAAACTTCTTTCATTGAGGCATATTTTGAATTATAAAAGACATGATTTTATATGGTGTATAATCCCCTTTTAATTTTATTTTCATTAATATATAATCTTTTTCTATGTAGCCTTTTATTAATCCATAAAGGGAATGTTTCAATCTAACGTTCTTGGTGACAATGAACTTCTCCCGCCATGAGGATTATTTGATATTTGACATTCTTAGCAAGACGTGATATTTTTAAATGGAAAATAAATACCATACACCCTTTTTTACATATTTTGGTATTGAAAAAAGTTTTTAATGTGGATTTAATATTTCAATATCTTCTTATTATTCCTTGTGATTTGAAATTATATTTTTAAGATTGAAATGTTGATATTTTAAAACATTTATGCGTGATGATTAAATAATGGTACAAAACATTTGACAGGTGGTTACATGATAAACAAAATAATGAGTGGTTCTGTGATAAACCAATGATTGTTGGTTGCATTATAACCTCAATGGCATTGGGTATGGATGTTGGCTGTATGAATATTTCATTTATAAGAATGATTTGTGGAAGTCGACCATATAGTTATTCCATTTAAGTATGATTATGTCCCAAGTTTACCTTTTATATGTTATGTCTAATTTGTAAGGGAATTATGCTAATATATTTGTTAAAAAGGTTAAGTAATAATATTTTATTCAGTAAAGAGTATTTACTACTACATACTTGTTAAAAGTGGTACTTCTGATAAATTATTCAGGGTTTGCATGTTGTTTTGAAAAACTAACAGTTTTTCTTCTTTGAGTATCCCTTACTAAGGTTTTAATGCTCATACCAAGGTTTTGAAAATAATTTCCCTGTAATTAATGTCAAATAGGGTAATGGATAGGATCATGGAAATGTCATGATTTTTAAAACATGGAACTAAATTTGTTTCTTTCATTGTAAGAGTTATTATAATATGAAAAAAATTGTGTACTTATTAGAATTTTCTACATGCAATATTCAAGTTCTTATGTATAATTTATGACCAAATTCTATAATTCTCTAAACATAGAAAGATCTTTAATTGGAATTATTTATACTATTCAAGATTATGTAATGTTTATGGCTAGGGAATTATAGTTGGTGTCAGTGGTCAGTTTATATATATTTAAGAGTTATGATTTTGTTAATAGAATATCCATAAATGATTTTTATATTATTTGTAAAATTGAAATATAATTTGATGATTAACATGTTTCTTTGCCTATGATTTTTTTATTCATAATGGTTTTCCACAGAATAAAAGGGGAAGCATTGTTGGGATGACATACAATGGAGAATAAATTTCCAAATCAGCATCCAAATATGATTGGAATCAGAACTAAAAACATTGTGGTAGTAATGGAGTAGTAGACTCAAGATATAAATGGGGTGGTATAAATGCACTATAGCAAACTGATAAATCCTAGAGGAAAATATCTATAGTGGATTATTTAATGTGTCCACATCCCCCATCAGTCATAGGATTAACTCACCTTGTTCATGTTGAAGGATGGATCAAAGAACTGGAAAAGATTTTGGATTTTATGGGTTTAATAGATAATCAATAGGTTAATATTACTATTTATAATTTTAAATGAGAAGCATATCAAACATGGTATATGGTTAAAATATTAGGGATAATGAGTAGATTTATTCTCTTGATTGGGAATAATTCAAATGTACATTTCTTGAGATTGATTTTCTAAAGGCGGTTCGACTTAGGATGAAAAAAAGTTCATGGAATTGAGGTAGGAGGATGGATTTGTTGTTTCTCATGAAATTAATTTCATTAGACATGCATGGTATGTTCCAAATATTATTTAAGATCTTGATAGTAATATAAATTGATTTAACTCAGGACTGAAGCTGCGATATCAAATAGCATTAACCTCTTGTTAATTCAAAAGATAAGATAAATTATTCATATGTGATGAGAAGGTTGAAACTGATCTTTCTGATGATCTTTTGTTCAATGAGATCATGAAAAATAAGAGATCTAGTTGGAAAAAAGGGAACTTATTCATCAAAGAATTCAAGAGGTACAAAAATTAAATTTCAATCTTGTGAGAAGTGTGGTAAAAAGCATCTTGGAGAATGTCTCTCAAAATCTGGAAACTACTTCTGGTGTGGTAAGACTGGTCATATTTGTCATAAAAGTAAGTAATGATAATGTAGGAAATGAAATGATAGGGGTATGATGTTTTAGTGGAAATGTGTTTAGGAATTATTCCATTGTGTTTTCAAAGTTTATTACCCTTGGTGGAAACCAAACAGATCCCAAAATGAAGGGTGTGGAAAAATATTTTCCTACTACTATGGTTGATATTGGACCATCAAATGAAGTGATATCAGGTTCTTTTTTTAGATTATTCCAAATTGATGTTTCATTTACGATCTACTAAATAATTTAATTTGGATAAATCTTCTAGTAAATTATGAATTCTATCTCAAGATATGATTTTTTAACTTGTGATAAAAAACATAGAGGAAATTTCGAGGCAAAAATAAATTAAAAGAACCTTCTTGTCCTTGTGTTTGGAATTTATATACCTACAAAACTTGTTGTTTTTTCTCTAGTAGAGTTTGATGTTATTTTTGGAATAGATTTAATTTATATTTACCATGATTTGAATGATTTTATACCTAATGAGGTTTAATTTTAGAAATAATTTCAGTTTGTTTACAAGAATATACTCTTATCTCTGATAACATGTCAGGATGTTGATAAACTAGTGAAGTAAGTAAATTATTGTTACCTTGAACATATTATTTAAAACAAATGATCTTTTCATTAAAATAATGTTCTATTGGTAAATGAGTATCTTCAGGTTTTTCATTATGAGTTTCCTAGTATTATACTCGACTGGGATGTTTAATTTACTATTGAATTTGATCTTGATGATAAGACAATTTCAAAACCCCTTATTGAATGGCTCAAATTTAACTTTTAGAGTCAAATAAACAATTGCAGACGTTCTTAGATGAAGGTATCATTCGACCTAGAACATCAGCGTGGGTTTCTCCAATATTGTTTGTTAAAAAGAAAAATGGTTCAATGAGGCATTTCACTGATTATAGAGACTTCAATAATATCACTATTAAGAACCAGTATCTTGTGCCTCATATCAATGATTTGTTTGGTCATCTCGAGGGAGCTAAATATATTTCATATATTGACTTGAGTTCGAGGTACCAATAGTTAAATGTAAATGAAGAAGATGTAATGAAGACCGTGTTTAGTACAAGATATTTCTATTATGAATTTTTATTTATTGCCTTTTGGTTGAACAATTCACCTATTATATTGTTGTGTTTGTTGAAGAAATTTTTATATATATTCCAAAATTAAATTGTAACATGAATTTCATTTAAGGGTTTTATTTAAAACCATAAAATAAAATAAATTGTAAGGTAAATTAAAAAGGTGTGTGTTTTGGTTACAAAAAATTTCATTCCTTTGTCACATTGTTTCAAAAATGGAATAACTATTTATCCTTCTAATATAACTTGTGGAATAATTCCCATGAACCACCAATATAACCGAAATTCAATGTTTTCAAGGTTTGGAATCTATTGAAGACTGTATGATGATAATGTTTTGTGGTTATCTATCCCACTAACTAATTTAACTCGAAAATGTGTTATGTTCATCTACAAAAAGGAATTAAATGATTATTTTCAAGAATTTTAAAGAAGATTGCTAAATTCTACAGTTGTTGAATTACCTTCTAGGGAGGGTGAATTTTTTATCTACATTGATGTTTTACTAAATGGAAAAGGTAGTTTCCTAATGCATTATGATTAGGTAATTTTTTATGCTTTATGTCTGTTGAAACCACATGAGTTAAATTACCCCACACATGATTTGAAATTAGTTGGTGTTGTTTTATATTTAAAAATTTGGAGGCATCATCTGTATGGATTAAAATGGAAATTATATTGTCACCATAGAAGTATGAAGTATATATTCTCACTCATAAATAATTGAACATGAGACATAGGGTATGGATAGAATTAATCAGGAAATATGATTGCATGATTGAATACCATCAAGTAAAAGAAAATAATGTGCCTGATGATTTGATTTGAAATCATAATACTACACGAACCATGTTATGTTTTCAAAAAGATCCTTTGAATAAAGATTTGAGGATGTGTGGAATAGAAGTTGTTAGTAAAAAAATCCTCTTTTTTGTTTCAGGTGTTACCGAATTCATCTATCTCAGATAGAATTAAGATAGAATAGATGGAAGATAGTGAGTTGTGAATAAAGTTATATTAGCTTCAGAAGGGTAAGTTTACTGAATTTAACATTGTTAGTGATTTTATTTTGAGATTTGGGAAGATATTATGAGTTCCTTGTGATTCAAAGTTGAAGAGATAGTTGTTTTTTGAAGCTCATAGTTTCCCAATTTCAGTTCATAATGGCAGTAATAATATGTACAAAGATCTTTAAGAGTATTACTAGTGGTATGGAATTAAAAGAGATATTACTGACTTTACAATGAAGTGGTTGACTTTATAATAGGTTAAATTAGAGTGGCAGTTAATGAAAGGGATGCTTCAGACTTTACCAGTGACAGAGTTGAAGAAATAGTTGTTTTTTGAAGCATATAGTTCTCCATTTTCAGTTTATCCTGGCTATAATAATATATACAAAGATCATCAAGAGTATTACTAGTGGGATGGAAGGAAAAGTGATATTGCTGACTTTACTGTATAGTGTTTGACTTTCCAACAGGTTAAAATAGAGTGGCAGTTACCAAAAGGGATGCTTCAGCCTTTACCAGTTCTAGATTTGAAATGGGAAAATATATCCATCAATTTTGTAATTGGTTTAATATAGACATCACGAGGTAGTAATTCAATCTAGGTTATTGTTGAACGATTAACTAAATCTTATCATTTCCTTACTATTCGAGATACATTTTCTCTATATCAACTTTCTCGATTTTATATTAATGACATAGTCATGTTTCATGGAGGTCCCCTCTTCAGTATTTCTTATTGAGATCCCATGTTAACTTCTAACATTTAGAAAGGACTTTAGAAGTAATTGGGTACTGAATTAAATTTTTGAAAAAAATTTCATCATCAGTATGATGTGATGACAATTACAAACTATTCAGAAATTATATGATATGATACGTTATTGCTTAATGGATTATAATAGATGTTTGGACCAACATATTTCTTTGGATGAGTTTTCATATAATAACTGTTTTCATTCCAGTATATAGATGGCTCAATTTGAGGCATTATAACAGAATCAGTGTCGAAGTACATCTTTTTGGGATGAAGTGGGTGAAAGATAACTAATGGGAATGGAAATGGTATAAGAGATGGTAGAGAAAGTTCGGTTGATATAGAAAAAAATGGGGATAGCATATGGCATGAACAAAAGTTATATGGATAACCAAAGGAAGGATATTCCTTTATAGGTAGGTGATCATGTTATTCTCAATTTGTTCCCATGGAAAATCGTGATGTGTTTTTTAAGAAGGGGAATATGAGTCTGAAGTTCATTACACCCTATGAAATCATGTAGAGTGTTAGATTAGTTTCCAAAAAAAGTGGGTTTAACTATATTTTTATCTTTGGTACAAAATGTTTTTCATGTTTTAATGATGAGAATATATATTATGGATCCTACTCATGTTTTGTGTCCATAGATAGTTCAGTTCGAAAAAAAAATATTTCTTATGAGAACACCCATTCCATATTCTTGACAGAAGAGGGAATGTGTTGTGGAATAAAGAAATTAATCAGGTAAATGTTTTGTAAAAAAATAATAGGGTTGAAGTGGAAACATTTGAATATCAAAATATTATGAGGGATAAATACCCCCACATATTTGATAAGTGAATAAAATTTCAACGACAAAATTTCAAAAAAGAGGGAGGATGTAACATCCCAGGTTAATAAAGAATATGAAATTTTCATATTTATTAATATTTTGGTATTAAATATTTATTTTACTTTAAAGGGGATTCTATGTTCGATTACATACCTAACACACAACAATGGGTTTCTGCGAAATATTATGTTTCACACAAGGCTGAGTCTTTCTGAGATAAATAATAATAATATTATTATTATTATTATTTGAAATGGTAGTTAATTCCTAGCCATTGAATTTTAGTGAACGAACAAAATGAACCATATTATGATTATAGATGATTGTTAAATGTCTTCACATTTACCTATTAAATATTAGAGTCTTAAACTGAGAATGAATCTTATTTTAACCCTAAGTACTCTAATATTTTTAAATGGTAGTTTTATTTCATTCTGAATATGAACTATTTTTAAATCTTGTTTTTGACATGGTTTTATATGTCCCATTTAAAAATATAAAATTATTCTTTATATGTGGGACTTCAAAATTTACTTTGGGTAAATTTTTTGGTATTTTTATGAGAAAGTTCATTTATTAATTAATATATAAAAAATACAACATTTTAAGTCAAAAATGTCTTGTTGTCTAATTTTTCTATTTGATTAGATTATTTTTAAATGGTTTTACATATTATTTACAGTTTATATTTTTAACCTAATCCAATTTTGGCCATTGATGTAATTTCACTTTGACATTCGACATAAACTCTTGTGAATATTTGGTTGGTTTTTACTTCTTAAAAACACACTTTTTGGTTTTGACAATGATAATTAATTTTAAATTAATTTCTACCAATTTTTTAATTTCGATTTTCAATAATGGATTCCATATTTGAAATTTATATGTCCAAATAGTGTATATAGTTATCTTTTATTATAGTAACCTCAGAAAATATTTTATTTACAAGGGTTAAAAGGTAAATCTGGTAAATAAGGGTAAAAATAATATTATTATAATATTAAATTACCTTAACACATATCCCAACCCTATTGAATGAGATATCTCTTACCATGGTTAGACATGGGTTTATTTTAGGTCCCCACAGAGGCACTTTTTTGTCAAAATTACATTTAATTACTTTTAATTTAAATTTATGAAAAATATAACCTAAACATGTGCCTTTTACTAAAACCATTTTTATATGGGGTTATATATGTGATATCTGTTATTATAATTAGTAATTAGAAATATGAAATGATTTACTACATCATGAATTTATTTAAATATTTTAAATCTTCAAATAAACTAATTTATTCATGAAATAATAGTGATTTAGCGATTACCTTATTATTACATTTTTTAAATAAATTATATTATAAAAATTTTATTAAAATTTATTTTGAATATTCTTAAGATATCCATGAATTTTAGGCATAATAATGACTTCAAATCTATTAATTTATGATGTTTTTTCTAAATAATCATGTTTTTATTTTTTTTAAAAAGTAATGATATTAATAGTATAAATATAGATAGAATTGTGTTTTAAAACAAATACTATTTTATTATATGATATAATTGTCCTAAAAATCTAAGAGCCATAAAAATGACATAGATAATGTGGGAAATGTAATTAATGAACCAATTGGGAATATATTTTCATTTTATGGAAACTATAATAGCTATATATTATTAATATATGTGAAGAAATTGTAATAGTTAAATTGATTAACTAAGGTTTAAAGATAAATGATAAGGTTAAATTTGAAACCAAAACATTTTTAAAACCTATTAGATGAGAGTATTTCGACTCATCCTGATCTGTTATTAGAAATATTTTGAAATTTTTTAATTAGAATTTGAAAATTAATTAATTATAAAATAATACTTTCAAGGCATTCCTAAAGCTCCCCTCCTCCCACTTATAAAAGGATCCCACCTCTAACCCATTACACACACCTCTCAAAAACCATTTCTTATCTAAAAACTTCTCTAATAAGCCCTCAACATTCCTCAATTTATTATATAATTTATCTCCTAGGCAGAAGCCAATTAATGAGAGCTCTTTGGCTCTAATCAAAATAAGTTACCCGATTTGAGGTAACATCTTCTCTCAAGTTCCTTTCCATTATTTTTTCTTATCTGCTCACTATACTATTATTTGTTATATATTTATATAAAAACACCAGTATCCTCAATATCATAGGTTGTTGTTATGTGATTTATTAGAAACTACACTTTTACAAACCTCCGTCTAATTGTTATATAATATATTGTTTTTGTGGAAAGTGAACTACCTCACGAAATGATGATTGTTCACTCTAACCCTAACACCTATTATGGGGTACACTAAGATAGAAATTTAATTATATTCAATATATATGATATTTATTTTATCACTAGGATACTTTAATTCTAATTTAAAACATTCCTATATTTTTTCATGTTTCATAAATACTATAATTTCATTTGAGAAAGTGCAGACTACCACCCCCTCAAAGTGATATCACCTATTCATTCTATACATGGAATTTATAAAATATGGAATTAACGAACCTATGTTACATATATATTATACTATAATTATAAAATACCTACATATCATTTATTTTTAATTCATTTGAATATTTAAAATAAATGTATGTAGCATTCATGAGTACGTATGGCTTACCGTCTCCATGAATGGTGCATTTAATTTCTTATTTCCAAATGCTATGGACTATTATAAATATATATATACTGGATATATATGATATATATGATTTAAAAATCATGAATTTCATTTTCGAGATAAAAGGATTTTAAACACATGGACAATCTATAATTATTACAAGTAGATTTTTGACTAAAGTTCCAAACATCGACAAAATGTCTGATATGAACTAAAATAATTAGCTAATTGTAATAGAAATGTACGGAGTGATGTAAAAGTAATAATAAACATGAAAAAGGATATGAAGCAATTTTAATTTAGCATAATTTTGTTATTCAGGAAATTAATGAAAGAACAAGTCAATTCGGACATGAGGTAATGGACTTTGTCTTATTCTTATTTATTTGAGGCATATTTTTATTTTTACATGACATGATTTTATATCATTTATAAACCCCATTGAAATTTTATTTCATTCAAAGGGAATATTTTTTGGTGTTGGGGTTTACTAATTGTAAAATGAAATGTATATGTTTTATAAACCTGGTGACAACGACCATTCTATCACCACAAGCACTGTTTGATATTTAGCATCCTTAACAAGCAGGGATATTTTTAAATGGAAAATAAATACCATATACCCTTTTTACATATTTTCATATTGAAATTTTTTTTGAATGTGTATTTTCTTTTTCAATATATCAAAATTATTTCTTTTGATTGAAAATATAATTTTAAGATTGAAATGTTGATATTTTAAATCTTTTATGTGTGATAAATATATAATGGTATAAGGACATTTGACCGGTGGTTACATGATAAACCAGATGATGAGTGGTTCTATGATAAACAAATGATGGGTGGTTATGTTATAACCTCCAATGCATTGGGTATGAAATTTGACTTTATGTTTATTTTATTTGTAAGAATGATTTGTGAATGTTGACAGTATGGTTATTTAATTTATGTATGATTATGTCCCATGTTTACCTTTTATGTGTTTTGTGTCCTTTCTATGGGTTTTATGGTAATATATTGGTTACAAAAGGGGTCAGAAATTATATTTTATTCAGTGATGAGTATTTACTACTTCATAAATGTGAAAATTATTACTTATGATATAGTATTCATGGTTTACATGTTGTTTTGTAATAATAACATTTTTCAATCATTGTGTATCCCTTAATGAGATCTTTATACTCATCAAATGTTTTTAAAATTCTTTTCATCAGACATAAAGTGGAATATTTTCAAGGAGTTGATCATTTAATGGTCATGTTGTTTAAAAAATTCAACTAAACATGATAATTTTCATTTAGAGTTTTTATTTTATGAATAAATGGATATTGAGTAAGATTGATTACATGTACTACTAAAGTGGTTATGATTGTGTAATGACCTTATTCTCTAAGGATATAAACATAAAGATATCCTTAATGTGACTTATTAAAATAATTCAAGATTTTTTAATGGTTATGGCTGGGGAATTATAAATATTTTTTGAAATATGATGGTTCTTTGAGTTTTATAATTTAATATTGGGAGTTGGAACTAACAACTAGAGGGATTCTAACATAATGAAATTAATTTTTGACCACATCCACTAGAAAACTCATATCCTACACTCAATAGGTGACATAAAAATATCCCTGAAATATATCCACACAATTGTAGATAGAGGGGATGATAACCAGTAATTCTTTATGAATCCTATGTTTCTCAGGGTTAGATTCCATGTTGATATTAAAAATAGAAAACAACAATTGAAGGGTGGTTTTGAATATATATATAAACAGATACTATGGTAAATATAAGGCCCCGTCCTTAGATGACTACTTAATGTTATGATAAATCAAGAATTAACATTAAGGATCATTTCAGGTATAGAGTTTTTGAGAATTAGTCCATAACTATTACATTACATCTCAAATATTAGAAAGTAGACACTTCAAATCAGTATCAATTTTTTCATAAAATAAAAAATCTTAAATGAAAACTAGAATTTTTATCATTATATAAAACTTCTTGAATTATATCATTCTCTCACCATTACTTATACCATGTGGAAAAAAATATTTAGAAGCATGGGATGAGCATAAAACTCTTAGTAAGTGTTATAAAATAATGAAAGGGAACATTAGTCCATCAACACATACAATCAATGAAATCACACTATTCAATCACAAAACATAATCCCTTAATTATTACTCAAAGAATCATATGATTTATGAATAATACATATAAATCCTAAATCATAAAGGTATCTTGTTTCATCCAGAACATACATACATTGTAAATTTCACAATTACATAAGCAGTTGCTTTTGGAATACCCATCACAATATATTCCCTAAATCTCTTTGCATAAATATTAACATTTACCTTCGTCATGTTACCCAATGCATTGGAAAGTTATATTTGGAACACCCACACTAGGTTTATCATGGAACCACCCATATGCGTAAACAATTCCCATGAACCATAACATAATCATAAAACATGAACAAGAATAAAGGAAAGATAACATTTCAAAATTACAATCACAATATAACATTTTAATATATTGAAATAATCAACCCATTATGAGAAACAAATTTCAATAAAAATATACATAAAAAGGGTATATGTAATTAATTTTCCTTTTAAATACATTACGACTTATTATGTAATATGGATATCAAAATAATGCTCACGGTGGTGAAAAGTTCATTGTCCCAAAATACATTAAAAAGAAACATTATTTTTGACATTTATTAAAACAGTTCATAGAGAAAATATTCGATTCAAATTAAATTGAATCTCTAATGGGTTTATACACTGTATAAATGAAGGTCCTGTATAAATCAAAGTATGCATCAATGAAAATAATTTGAGACGAAGTCCCTTGCATCAAGTCCAACTTGTCTCGTATGTTCCATGTTCATCCTGAATAATAATCATTTGTAAATTTATACTTCATTATGAAAATTTTCAATTTTATTCTTTCTTCTATATAACTTATTACCTTTCTATAACATTTAGTTAATTATTTTTGTTGATATCGGACATTTTGTCGATGTTCGGAACATGAGTAAATAATTACCCAGTTATAATTACAAAATATCCATTCGGTCAAAATTCCATTATCTTCAAAATGGTATTCATGATTTAGATACCATATATATCATCTATATCCATTATAGATTAATTTATAATATTATATATCATTTGGATATATGAAAATGAAATGCATCATTCACGGAGACGGTAAGCTGTACGTACGGATGAACACTACATTCATTTCATTTTATCATTTTTAAAGGAATTTAACCCAAATGATACAGAGGTATAATATTATTCCAGCATAATATAATAGTTTATATATGTTAAATAGGTTCATTAACACCATCTTTTATACATTCCATGTATGGTATGTATGAGTCATATCGCTTTGAGGGGGAGGTAGTATACACTTCCTCAAATGAAATTATCATATTTATACAACATGAAAAGAATAAATTTATTTTATAAAATGATAATTATAGAAGAATATAGTTAGAATAAATATCTAAAATATAATATATAATTACGTTTCTAACGTAGTGGCCACTATGAGAGGTGCTATGGGAAAATCGAACAATCATCATTTCGTGAGGTAGTAGTTTGCCGTAAACTGAAACAGTATGTCTGTAAACCTTATATGGAGGTGTGTGTAAGTGTAGTTCAAATAATTCTCATATAAACAACCTATTATATTGAGGATACTGGTTTGATTATATAAAAAATTAATAATAATTGAATAGGGAGTGGTGAAGAAAAAATAATGGAATGAAACATTAGAGAAGACATTACCTCAAATCAGGTAACATCTTTTGAATTGAGTCAAATGACTCTATTGATTTTTTTATGCCTTGGGGAATTCTTTTAAGAGAAATAGAGGGATGTTTGGAGATTATGTGGGCCGAGGTTGGATGATCCAAGAGGCTTTATAGGTGTGAGTAATTGGTTAGAGGGTGTGTATTTTTCTAAGAGGGAGGATGGGAACTTTAGGAATGTTTAATAGTATAATTTAATTATAATGTTATTTTCGATTTGAAAATGTCCAAAACTAATTAAATAAAATGATAATATGAATATAAGTTGAAATAAAATCATCCAATAATAATTGGGCTGGTTTTGGATAATATTTTAATCCTTATTGTTTTTATTTGTCCCATTGATAACTTATATGACATTTACCATGTCTTCATGTGCATTCATACTATCTGGTTAATATAATTACCATACAAGTCGAAGTAAACCATAATGGATCCTTGATGACATTTTCAACATAATATATGTCATTTTGAATAATATTATTTTTTAATAGTATTTAATCATTTAATAAAATAAAAATTGATTTCAAAACTAATTTATGTAAATATTAATAATATTCATATCATGAATTTTTAAAAATGCATAACTACTTGATAAATTGAAAAAAAACATTAATTAAACTATAACATGTCAGATTCAGCCATAAAATTATTTTATGAAATAAAAAGATTCAAAATAATTTTATTTTAATATTAATAATCTCATTTATTTAAAACATTCATTAATGAGGAAATCATTACATCATCAGAGTGTAAAAAATAAGCATATTTATTTGATGTATAAAATTTATAAATAAAATACCATGATATAAGAAATATTATTAGATTTATAATTACTATTTATATTTGAATATATCAAATACAAAACCCCACATTAAAATTATTTTAGCAATATTATACTTGTTTATGATATTTTTAATTTTACTTTAAATAAAACGTTTCAAATATAATTATTTTACCCAATGGATTAAAATGGACATCAGATCTACCCAAGGATTATACTGGTCTTCCATGATTCATCCAATAAGGTAGGGACAAGTTTCAAGGTATGTTTATATGATTATAATATTATTATTTCCTTGAATTTCTCTATTTACATTTAACTAGAGTAAATAAAAATCAAAATATACTATTCACCAAAAACATTTCATCCTATTGAACAAAATTTTACATACAAATAACAACCACGTATGTCATATTTTTTAAATTTAATTTACTAAAGTAGTAATATTTTATTTAAATGATAAAATCGATTTTAAAACTACATAAAATGAATTTTTTTTCACCAATCATAAATAATTGATCGTTTTCAGAAAAATACAAAAAATTCACCCGAAGTAAATATTGATTTCCCACATATAAAGTAGAAGTTTATTTTTTAAAAGAAACATATAAATATGAAAACCCATATTTAGACGGTGTTCTCCATAAAAAGTTAGTAAAACTACCTTTTAAAAAATAGTAGTAAAACTATGTTTTAAAAAATATTAGAGTATTTAGGCTTATAATTGAAATCTTTCTAATTTTAATCCTAAAATGTTTACTAGATAAATGTAAAAACATTTAACATACTTTCTTAATCATAATATTAGTAGTTTTGTTCAATACCGTAAATAAAATGGTTAGGCATTAACTACCATTTAAAATAATAATATAATAATATTATTTTTTCTGTATGACTCACCATTGTGTGCTATTTAAGAATTTAGATAATCCAATTGTTTCATGTTTAGTACACCATTGAACATAGAATCCCTATTAATGTAAAATTATTAATTAATTTAAAAATATTAATAAACATGTAAATGTCATATTATTTATTTAAATGGGATGTAACATCTTTCCCTCCTTTTGGAAATTACATCCTGACAATTTTATTCACTTATCAAATATGTGTGTGTATTTATCAGTCATATAATTTTTAGATTCCTAGGTTGCCTCTTCAACCATATTGTTTTTCCAAAAAACCATTACATAATGAATTACCTTAATCTATAACACATTCTCTCTTTGGCTAAGAATGTGGATTTTCTTTTCCTCATAATAGAGATTCTCTTCCGAATGGACTACCAATAGACACAAAACAAGAAATGGATTCGGTATATACATTCAAGAATTTGAAACATGAAAAACATTGTGTACCTGATATAACCTTGGAGGTAAAGCCACCCTTTAGGAAATTGATTCAACATTCTCTAGAATTTTATTTGGTCCAATGAACCTCGGACTCAGCATTCCATTCATACCAAAATGCATCACACTTTACCATGAAGAAACATTGATAATGAAATAATGACCAACCATGAAAAAAGATCCTTCATCCAGTTACCCTCATAACGTTTCAGCCTACTCTGAGTTTTTTTCATGTGATTCTAAATCAACTGATCATTTTTTTCATTTCTTCAATTAATTCTGGTACCAAAAACTTCCTTTCACCTAAATCATCCCAAAAAGTTAGAGTTCAACACCACTTCCAATATAATTCCTCATAGGGTTCCATCTGTATACTGGATTGAAAACTGTTATTACAAGAAAATTCATTAAAATAAAGATTTTGGTACCAACTTCCCTGGTAATCCATTGAGAAATCCCATAGCATATCTTATAATGTATAAATTGATATTTCTGACTCCCAATCAGATTATCGATGAAAATATGTACTAAAATTTAATTCATTACCAAAATAAGTTATGAACGACATTCTATAATTTAGAAGTCAACCTGTGATCATGATAAAATACAATGGAGAGTACAAATCCATGTAACCTAACTATCTCTTTAATATAAAATTGTGGATGTTGATCTAGATATATATTATCTTTAATTGGAATAAAATTAAAAGATTTAGTTAATCGATCAACAATAACCTATATTTCATTGTAACCGCCAAAATTCTTTGGTAATCCCATTACAAAATCAATGGACATATTATCATTTACACTCTAGAACTATAAAAGGATGAAGCATCCCTTTCATTATGATCTGCCCTGATTTAACCATTTGAAAAATCATAAATCTTAGGGTTAGGTCAGAAATATCTCTTTTCATTCCATACCACTAGTAATACTCCACAAGGTATTTGTACATCTCAGTTCTACCAAGATAAACTGATAACAGAGGACTATGAGCTTCACATAACAACTCCTTATTGAAAATTTAATCACCAAGCATATATAATATCTTTACAAACCAGAAAAAACAATCTCTATAAATATTAAACTCAAGTATCATTCCCTTATGAACTAATTCTACAGTTATCTAAAACTCACTGTCATCATTCTATGCTTTTTTTATTCTACCTTCTATAGACGATTTTTCTGAAACCTAAATCAAATACGAGGAAGTTACGACACCAAAATCTTTTGGGCCAAAGGTCATCAAATCATTAATAAAAGTAACTTGTCCTGAAAATTACAAGGATAGTGTTGAATTAATTTTTCAAAACAAAGAATCAAACACTTTATTTTCTTTTCCTGGAAGATAATGATTTGTGCAATCATAATACATGATTAATTATAACCATATCCTCTATCTGATGTTTAAATCCTTCGGATTAAATATATACATTAAACTTTAGTGGTATGTGTATATTTCACATTTTACTCAATACAGATGATTCCTCTAATTTTTTAAATAAAAAAACAACAACTAGTTCCAAGTCATATGTTGGGTAATTTAACTCATGGGGTTTCTACTGACGTGAATCATATGCAATTACTTGACCATTCTACATTAAGACACAACCAATTCTTTTCAATGAAGCATCATTATAGATAAAAAACTCACCATTTCTGTAAGTCAGTTCTAAAACAAGAGAATTCACCAATCTTATTTTCAATCCCTGAAAAAAATCATCACAATATTTCGTCCAAATGAACATAAAACCTATAAATTTTACATAGTCAGTGAGCTAGATAACCCTGAAAAACACTCAACAAACATTCGGTAATAGACTATCAAACTACTAAGACTATGAATATTAGTTATATTTGTAGGTATTTTCCATTCTTCAATAACATTCGTTTTAGTAGGATCAATAGTGATTCCATTTTTTTGAAACAATGTGACAAAGGAATCAAATTTTTTGTAACCAAAACTCACACTTTTCTAATTTCATATGAAATTTATTTTTGTTCTTTGTTTTCATGAAAATACTTAAATAAATTTAATTCTCATCTTTAATTTTCGAATATACCAAAATATCATCAACAAACACCACCACAAACATATTCAAGAACACATGTAGATTTCTATTCATATGATCCACAAATACAACAGGTTCCTCAGTTAAACAAAAAGTCATAACTAGAAATCCATAATGGAAATATATAGTATGTAACTCGGTCATAGGAATGTCTGCATCCTTTAAATTTTACTCATTGTACCCCAAACACATGTCAATCATCACAAAATACTGAGCTCTTTAGATATGATCAAAAAAATCATTAATATGAGGCAAAGGATACAAGTTCTTAATATTGATATTATTCTGGTCTCTATAATCAATGTAAAGTCTCATTGAACCATCTTTATTTTTAACAAACAAGTTTGGGGAACCACATAATGATGTCCTAGGTCGAATAAAACATTTATCTAAAAACACCTGCAATTGTTTCATTAACACTACAAGATCAATTTGAGCCATTCAATAACGGGGTTTGAAATTTTCAATGTATTTGGAACTAAGTCAACAAGAAATTCAACTTCTCGATCAGTTATAATATAAGAAAACTGATCATGGAAAACATCCTATTACTCATTGACTACTGAGACATCATTTATATGAACATTTCCTTTGTTTTAATAAATATGTGCAAGGTAAAATTAATTTCCATCCTTCCCTTGATTCTCATCTTCCTGATATTTTATCTTAAGTAAAGGTTCATTATTTTAAACAAATTGAAATCGTTTCTGAAAAGAAACCACCAAAGCTCTACATTCAATCATTTCATGGTAACTAGAAAAATCCAATCCATACCCAAAATAACATCAAAATCTACTAGAGGTAAAATAATTAGGTTTACAGGTAGATTCTTTCCACAGACAAGGATAGGGAGGTTCTTATAATATCTTTTGGTCCCATAATTTCCTCCCAGTGTATTTACCACATGTTTAAGATTCAAATCATGATGTGGAATTCCCAATTTAAGTGGATGTTTCATAAAAATGAATGAATGTGTATAGCATGAACCAAAATACACATTAGAGTAATCTGAATAAACAAATAGTGTACATGATACAACTTCATTTGATTCCCAAACATCTGGTGAAGTTGATGAAAAGGATTTCGCTAATCCTTTTTCCTATAGTCCGACTTCTTCCCATTCATTTGAGTTCATTGTCCGACAATCATTTTCATAATGACCCATTATATTGCACTAAAAACATTTTTCTAACTGTTAATCAGATTTTTTATTACCATCACACTAATCATTTTCAATGCAATTAAGATCATTATGTCCCATTCTATCACATCAATAGCACTTACCAGTTCTCAAAAGACATTCCCCAACGTGCTTTTTACCACAACTCTCACAAAATGTAAGCATAAGTTTCTTACGGTCAAACATTTTTGATGAGTTCTTAAATTTCGTCTCCCCCCTCAACCTCTTATTTTTTTGTTCTTCAACGAACACCTGATCATTGACACACTACATTTTCACCTTTACACACATCGAGCTTGATTTTCATAACTTTTAAACTCACAAGATGCTAAATATCTTCAATACATTGGTTGTAATCCTGAGTAAAAACAATATATTTAAATGTCAATATATTGAATGAAATTGGAATCATACCATGCCAGTCATGTGAAGTTTTCATCATAAGCATCAACTGAGTCATCCCCATGCCTCAATTCCAAATGTTGTTTCTCCATTCTATATTGAACCCTAGTAGGAAAATAAATCTCAAGAAACATACATATTATTAGTCCCCTTAAAGAGAAAAAATTTCCTCACTACCCGTGCAATCTTTATCCATTGACCACCACTGATCAACTTCAACTTCAAAATGGTAAACAATGATACTAAACTTTTGATGATCTGAACACCCCATGACATCGAAAATATTTTCTACTGACTTAGTATGATATTTAGTTAGAATAGGGTAATATGATCCTCTAAATGATGAAATATTTATCCTCATACAATGATCCACTATAGATATGTTCATATGGGGTTTATATGGTTGATCATGTGCATGTATACTACCAAAAATTATAGCCGGAGTCAATTGTTCCATCACTGGAAAAAACTGTTCAGTTATGATTCTGACCATATCAGATTGATGATTTGGATGGTTGATTACATCTTGATTTCATCCCATATAGCTTCCATGTTTCCTCTATGGAAGACCATTCTCTACACAAAAATATATTCGATGAAGAAACATGGTAATCTATAAATTATATATCATTTCAAATGGATGATAATGTTAAAATCATTAATAGAAATTCTATTAACAAAATTGTAATTCTTATAGTTATCTAAACCAACTTCTGATGACAATAATTAAGCCCCAACATTAAAACATTACTTAAACTTGAGTAAAATCAATAAATAACATTGAGGATCTTTTTAGGTTTATAGATTCAGATAATTATTCCAAAACTATTACATTATATCTCAAATATTACAAATTAGACACTTCTATATAGTTTTTTTTTCAAAAAACCTCATAAAATAATACAATAATTCATTTCATCATATAAATCTTTTTGAATTCTTTCTTTGTCTTAGACATCCCAATACCCCAAGAAAAACATTTCAAAAACTTGGGATGTGCATAAAAATATCAATAAGGTTTATAAATTAAGGAAAGAGAACAGTATCCCATAAATACAGAAAATAAATGAAATCATAATTGACAATCATAAAACATAATCTCTTTAACATAACTCATTAAATCATAATATTATTAAATAACAAATAGAAATCATAAATCAAAAAGTTAACTTGTTCCATGTACAACATAGTTACTTTATAGATTTCATAGCTACGTAGGGAGTTACTTTTGGAATACCCATCACAGTATATTAACTAAATCTATTAGGATAAACACTAACATTTACCTCTGTCACATTATCTAATGCAATGGAGAGATATATCAGGCTCACCTACCCTAGGTGTATCGATGAACCACCCGTATGCGTAAATAATGTCCAAGAACCATTACAAAATCATAACACATGAATAAGAATAAAAGAAAAGATAATATTTACACATTGAAATCACAATATAATATTTAAATATATTAACATAGTCAATCTATTCTCAAAATAATTTTCATTACCAAAATACGTAAAAAAGATTATATGGTATTTATTTTTCTTTTAAAAATAGTATGAATTGTTAAGGAAGCCAAATATCAAAATAATTTTTGTGGTGGGGGAATGGTCGTTGTCCTCATATACATTTAAAAAAACATTTTTCATTTAGTATTACTCTTCATAGAAATTTGTTTTTCATGTAATGAAATTAAAATTCAAAGGGGATTATACACCATATAATTTAAATTCATGTATAAATCAATGTATGCCTCAGTGAAAAGAGATTTAGACGAAGTCCCTTACCTTAAGTACGATTTGTCTTGTATATTAATTGTTCATCCTAAATAATAAACATAAGTTAATTTCTACTAAATTAAAAACGTTTTTTCATGTTTATTATTCCGTTTATATCACTGATTACCTTGTTATAACAATTAGTTAATTATTTGAGTTCTTAGCGGACATTTTTTTGATGTTCGAAACTTAAGTCAAAATGAACTTGTTATAAAAAGAAATTATCCATGCGGTCAAAATACTTTTATATTCAGAATGATATTCATGATTTAGAGATCATATATATTATATATATCCAGTATATATGTATTTATAATATTCCATATCCTTTGGATATATGAAAATGGAATGCACTGTTCATGGAGCATGTATGTTGTACGTACGCATGAAAACCACTTTCATTTCTTTTTTAAATATTTAAAGGAACGAAAAAATGATAGGTATATTATTATTCCATTATAATATCACATTTTATATATATTTAAAAAGTTCATTAACACCATCATTTATAAATTCCATGTATGGTAAGAATGAGTCGTATCACTTTGAGGGGGCAGTAGTCCGTACATCCTCAAATGAAATTATCGTATTTATACAAAATGAAAATAATAAAGGTATGCTATAATTTATAATTATAGAAGAATAGAGATAAAATAAATATCCTAAATATCATATATAATTATAGTTCTAACATAATGGCCACCATGAGAGCTGGTAGGGGAAAATCGAACAACCATCGTTTCGTGAGGGAGTAGTTTGTCGTACATAGAAACAGTATGTTCATATCCTTTTTATGGAGGTATGTGTAAGTGTAGTTAGAATAATTCTCATAAAAAACCTCGTATATATAAGATTCTTATGTTTTCATATTAACAAAGAATAATAAGAACACAGGGAGTGGAGAAGGATAAATAATTAAATGAATATTGAGAGAAGACATTACCTCAAATCAGGTAACTTCTTTTGATTTGCGCCAAAGAGACCACTTAAATTTCCTTCTTTCTAGGGGAACGCTTCTAGGGGGAAGAGATAGATGTTTGGATCTTATTTGGGTAGATTATGGATATTAAAAGACTCTTGAGGGGTTTGAGTAATGTGTTTAGAGGTGGTTTCCTTTTATAAGATGGAGGAGGGGCTCTTTAGGAATGTTTGAAAAAATTATATTATTATAAAATGAATTTAGGGTTTCAAAAGGTCAAAAAATTATTTAATTAGAGGATAATATTAATATAAGTCTAAATAAAACCATCCAATAATAATTGGATAGTTTATGGATATTTTTCTAATCCTTATCATTTTCATTTAACTAATTGTTAACTTATTTAACTTTTACCATTTTTCATCTATATTCATTATATATGGTTAATACATTTACTATAAATTGCCATGTGACCCAAAATGGATCATTAATGAAATTTTTAAAATCATATATTTCGTTTTCCAGAATCATAGATATTTAGTACTATTTTATCAATTCATAAAATGTTAATTGATTTAGGATCTAAATTTTATAAATTTTTATACTATTCATATAATGGATTTTTTTAAAATCCATGAAAACATGATAACGGTGAAAATTAATTATTTAAAATATAAAAAGTCATAATATTCCATGAAATTCGTGGATTTCATAAAAAGTTTCAAAATAAATTCAATTTAATATTTATAATCTCATTTATTTAAAATATTCATTAATGAGGTAATAATTACATCAACATTGTGTCCAAAATAAATTTGATTATTTGAAATATAAAAATTATAAATAAAATATTTTTATATATGAAATATTTTTATCTTTTTAATGATTATTTATAGTCAAATATATATATTATTTAACACCACATTAAAATTCATTTAGCAAAATTATATATGTTTATGATATTTTTTTACTTTGAATAAAAAGTTATTAATGTAATTATCTTACCAATGTGGATTCCAATAGAAAAAAGCTCTATAAAAGGATTTTATTAGTCGTCCATGACTCATCCAATATGTTTAGATCAACTTTTAAGGTAATTTTAGGTCATTTTAGGTAATTATAATATTATTTTTACCTTGAATTGCCTAATTTACCTTTAATTGCGGTAAATAAAAATCAAATGCTACTAGTCACCAAATTTTTTTTCATCCTATTGAACAAAATTTTTATTACTAATGAAATCCATGAAGGTCTTATTTTTGAAAATCAATTAACAGAAGCAGTAAAATTTCATTTAAATGGAAATTCCTCTTTAAAACTATTATGTAGTGTTTTTCAGTATTAATAAATAATTGTATATTTTTAGAAAAATACCAAAAATTCACCCAAAGATAATATTTATATGAAAAATTAAAAAAAGATGTCTATTTTACCAAATCAAAACCATAGTATTTTTATTAATTAATATAAAATTTATTTCTGCTGTCAAACCTAGAAAGTCGGTTTCTATGAAGTAAAAACTACAAAAACATTTACATGTGTGTATGTCCAATTCCAAAGTGAAATTATATCCAATGACCAAAATTAGTTTAAATTATTAAAATATAACCCAATTGAACATTAAAATAATTTACAAATATAATCTATATATATATTAAAAAATTAGATGAAATGATAGTTTTGACATAAAATGAAGTATTTTATACTATTCATTAAAAAATGAACGTTATCAAAAAAAATTCCAAAAACATACCCAAATTAAATTTTGATTTACCATTTATAATGATGATGTTTATTTTGTCAAGTTAAACATATAAAAGTGACTAAAACTATATTTCAAAGCGGTTCTGCACCAAAATGGGGTAAAACTACCTTTAAAAAAAATATTATAGTACCTTTTCTTAAAATTGGATTCATTCTCATTTTAGGACTCTAAATTTTACTGGATAAATGTAAAATAATTTAACAAACACGTTTTATTATAATATGCATAGTTATTTTTATTCCCGTAATCAAAAAAACTAGGATTTAACTACTATTTTAAATAATAATATTATATTATTATTTTTTCATTATGAATCAGCATTGTTTACATCAGAAGACATTAGAGAAACCCATTTTTTCGTCTTCAGTACACCATCGAACATAGAATCCCCAACAAAGTAAAATTAACATTCAATTCAAAATGATTAATAAATATGAAAATTAAAAATTCTTTATTTAATTTGGATTTTACAGTAACCAACTATTAAGTGAGGGTCTACCCAAATAAATAGACATGAAGTCTAATTAAACCATACCTCCAACCAAATTTCGATCCTTTGAGAAGGTATTATCCTAGTAACTCATGTTAAGCATATGTATTCTCGGGTCTTATTAAATCCATACAAGGAAATACGTTTTTAACATTATTGTAGAAATTTAACATTGTATTGAGCGGGTGTTAAAATATCATGTTCTAGGAGACAATCATCAATGTTGTCATATTTATTAAAAACATTATTGAATGAAACCGCTTCGCATTAATTTATGATCCTATACACCATATTTTTAATCAATGATTTTAAATCTTACATGTTTTTTTGGTGATGAGGTTTTATCCTAATCAATGTTTGGATATCACACTTAAGCAACCTAGAATTGTTAAGAATATCTTTTCACATACATTCCAACATTTTATTAGTCGATGATGATTCCCAAAATTGATTATTCCATATTTTAAAAGGACACAATGGGAGACAATGGAACATATTACACATTCAGTCCTTGGGATATTCCATCAGGTAATGGAGAGTGATCATATATGCCTTGTACTAGGGGGTATCATTGTGATTAAGAACTATGTCATTTCATAGAGGTTATCAAGTCACTACACAAGACTACCCTAAATATGATCATTATGTTTCTTATTGTTTTATATGGTAATATGATCCAATCTATATCCCAAATCTAGAACCCTATTCGAGAAATGAACATTGGGAACAAGAACACATTACATTTAATCAATAATATTAGAAGGCAATAAATCCTTAATTAAAAAAATTAATATATGGTAATATAATAAAAAATAAATAATAACTATAAAATAATGCCACTTATTATAATTTATGATGTTTGAAAATATGATACGTATTCTGTCAAGATATTCCATAAAACAATTTAAAACTAAGAGTAATAATCTATTTAATTTGGAAAACAAATTTCTCTGTTGGATCTTATTGATGCATCAAGGGGTTATATCACTCAATTTTTTGCACATCACTACCTATAAATTATAGTCAACATATATAAAATTATTGATTTAATTAACGAAAAATATTCATCACAATAAATATATGTACTGAGTAATTAATATTTATATGTTTATATTTCCCAAGTTTACAAAATAATATAAAATACAAAAACAGTATATAAAAATGATAAATGATTTATTAAATAATAGTATAAATTCTAAAAGAGAATGTTTTTAATGGTTCTTATGAACAAAAAATGAAAATATTCATTCAATATGAGTAAAAGAAATAGCAAGGGAATGCGATATTGTAATATAGATTCAACTTCATTGGTAACATTATAAATATAAACCCTTTATGAAATAATGTAGAAATGAAATATTATCCATCACGTACAAATATTTATTCATGATCAATAAATAAATGGGTATTAATATATATGCAATGTAATAGTGAATTGGTCAATATTATGAAATATATATCAATGAAATGGAAATTGAGATGAAACCCCTTAAATTTATCATAGTGTTGAAGTGAGAATTACTCAGGGGAATGAATATATTTAATATATACTAATAAAAATAAATAGTTTTTTATAATACATAAAATAATATATGAAATTAAACACATAGAAACAGAATATAAATTTTAGTTATTAATTAAAACAAAAAATGAAATAAAATTTAGTTATGAAATTCTATACAACTTGTTAACATTAATTTAAAATCTAATTTGATGAAATATTTAAATTTGATATTTAAATTACCATTTAATATGAATTATTCATGATAATACATGTAAATGATGATGTATATAATCTATATAAATGATATATGCTGAGTTACATTATAATATCTCACAATTAATGGAAATTGATACAAAATCCTTTGAGACACACATTCTGTTAGTTGAATGTGATTTAAATTGCTATATATATACCTTAGGGATGACACTTATTTTAGAAAAATTTATTCATTTTTATAAAAACATATACTATTCTGATATAACATTTTTCCACACTATTATTATTAATATTTTAGTATTTTCATTGTTTTAGGTGTAAATTCCCTTGTTTTCTCAAATGTATCTTATGAAGAATGTTTAGGTTCATAAATATAGGATATCAATGAAAAATCATAAAAATGAATATAATATATAAAAAATATATTTAATGATTATATATATTATTAAACCATTTCTTTAATGGTGTAAATTAAATATGAATCGCATCGCTTTGTGGAGAAGGTTGGTAATACGTACACATGATCAATGATAAAATTCCCCTAACGAATTAAAATGTGAAGGAATGGATGGTATCATCATGTTATAAAATAGAAAAAATATTTCATATATATAATTTATAGTCATATTTTTTAATTATTAATATCAATGTAAATCAGTTGTGAAAAGTAAATCTCATGCCTTCACGAGGAGGTATTCTGTTGTACACATGAACCACAATTTTATAATTTAAATCGAATAGAATGATAAAAATGTATATGGGCTTATATAAAATTATAATTATAAATATATCGTAAAAATTATATATATTCCTAAAACCATTCATCATATCAAACCATTGGAATTATTGATGGGAAATGAATTACTATAGTTTTTGATAAAGAAGTCCTCCACACAAACGATGGATGATTTAATTTTTTATTTGATGTATGAGTGCATAGATATAGATTATTAAATTATCATAATAACTAATTATATATTGGTGATAAAATTTTTAATTTATTAAAATGATTTAATAGTATTAAATGTTTTCGGGTGAGTAAATAAAATAATACTTTCTATTTAACTATATTAACTACTATTCTAAAAACCACGTTAGGGTTGCACCATAATCCATCATAGGTTGGATTTATGATTAATAAAATTCATAGAGGATATTTTAATGGATGAAATGGAGGTTTATGGGAAATAATTTCTTATATTAATTGATTTATATGTATGGAGATTATAGTATAAGGGTTGGCCTTATGATAAATGGGGATAAAGAAAACGTGATATTTTTTAAAATAATAACTTGAAACCACATTTTTCACTATTAAAAAAAATAATGTCCCATTCCTTAATATAGGATAATATTTGGTCAACATATGTCCATAAAATAATTATTATTCATATTAATTTTACATTATTAAATATTAATAAATATGATTATAAAAAATATTTATCATATATTGAAAAATCAACTAACATAATTGGAAAAAATGTATTTAAAAAAAAAATCACCGACGCGATAAAAAACAGTTTTCCGCAAGATATTGTATTTAAAGGTATAAATAATATTATATATCAAAATTGAATATATTATTGATAATAATGAAAAATATTTTAATAATTATAATATCATTAAACATAATTTTCATTAATTTTTTTTGATTCAAAATATGACATTAATGATATTTGAAAGAAATATTGTATTTTTTTAAAAATCAAAATCTTCCACATTCATTGAAAAATATAACAATTCATAAATTTCTCTAAAACTCAAACTATTAAAATTTGGATTTTTTTATTTTAAAAATAATTATCATTTTTTAAATAGATATTATATAAGTGGTAAAAATTAAATTTAATATAAGTGCACAAAATCTGATGATACTATTTGTATTAAAAAATATATCTTTTCAATAAACATTTGAATACATTTAAATTTATTATTCTACTTATTTTTAGTATTATTTTTAGATAATAATTTTTTACACATATTATAATGAATTATTATATATAAAATGTCGAATAATTAAATACTACATTATCAAGTAATCATGTAATCTTATATCTAAGTTAATTTTTTTAAAATCAAATCATGGAATATAATCACCGAATTTTTAATTAAAATTCATCCTATAAAATTACAATTTCATTCCACAAAATAATAAAATGTCAATATTATTATAGTTTTATTAAAATAAAATATTCACTTATTATAATTGAGGCCCTAGTTCGTGTTAAAAAATATAGGAAAGTGGGTTGGTTTCGTTAAATGTAAATATATCATAACATCTTAAGGTGATAAATTCAAACCAACTATGAAAATTCCATAAATGAAATTTTATTTTTAATTAATTTTTTACAAAATGAGTGCAGTAATTCATTTTAATGTCTCTTGTACCCACACATATTTCACTATTTTATGATTTATATAAATAATATTTTTATATTTAGTTATATGATCATTCAATAGGTGGTATATAGTTTCAATAACTGAGATGGTGCTTCATAGAGTTATAAAATAGGTTCAAATTATATGTATTTTGATATGAGAAAATGCATTGGTTATCAAATTTACTCCCATAATAATTATATATGGAAAACATCATATGCATTAGATGGGTTTGGTGGAATTTATACCCAGAATGAAAAAAACACCAATTATATGAATAATTGTTATGGGTATGTTGTACTTGGGGGGGGGGGTCAATTTTCCATTCTTACTAATCCTTATGATACACATACATGGAGATACACTCATGAAAATGAAATCATCCTCTTGAAATAAAAAATCATTCTTCTAATTATCTATATAACTCTTTCTTACATTTCACCTCATTAATATGAGTCTAAATACTCATTACCATTATTTTGTTATCTTTATGACATTCATGACCTACATATTTCCTCTCACCAACTTGATTCTCACAAGTTAAATAATGATATATTATAGAATATAACAGTTCATACAAAACAGTTTTGATATATAAGATTTACCAAAAATATAAATGGTCAAATTCAATACCAAGAAATATGAATGATTTGAAAAAGCATTTAACCTGAGAGAATAGATAGTGGATCATAACATCACTTACTAAATATTAGAATACATTTAATATATATTCCTCAAAATGGTGGTTATAAAAAATCACCGCAAACCCTTAATGAAAATATTCATTCCTAAAAAATGTTTTTTTTATTCTATAAATATATTAACAAATTATTGAATATATTTTACAAATAATAAAAATGAGGTAAGCTCCCTTATATATAACTTAAATTAAAATCCCATTAAATCACTAATAGGTTAATGGGTTAAAAATATTATCCCATTTAATTAGTCAATTTGAATCCTCTATAATCATTATTAATTATAAATCATGCCTATTTTAAGGGTATTATTTCCCTAAGTCAGCATTTATCATATAATATCACTTTACCGCTCAATCACATTTCATGGTAATATGTACCATTTAACAAAATATTTCAAATTCTCATTGAAAAACTACTACAATATAAACCATATGAATTTGATGGTTTATAAAACAATCATATCATTAATAAAATGATTCTAATAAATAATTTTGTAATTTAATACACAAGAAATTGAATCACTGTACTTTAGCTGTAGTATTAACATAAGCCTGACATGGATTCCTTAGATACTTCTAAAGAATATTCCATTGATTATTGTGGAGTATGTTTGAATAATTCCCCATTTTATTGCAGTTGAAGAAGTAAATATAATTTTTATTCTTTCTTCACTATTATTATTTCAACAACATACCCTTATAAAAACTCATATAATAGAATACCATGACCTTAATTCATTTCATGGGATAATTCATTCCATAGTTTTCATGATATGTAAATTTATTTTTTAATTTATTCATTTTTTATAGATTCCAATTTTCTTTGTTCCCATTTGGCATATTATTTTCATGATTTCAAAAGATCTTATAAGATTTATTAAACTGTTTATCTTTTTTGGGTTCCCATTAAACTATGTCTTCATATAATGAATAAATTAACAATCAAATGCCACTCAGATTCATGGTTGAACATTGAAAAATAAATGATGAATATTGAATTTTTTGTTGTATATGAAATTCCTATCATACCTGGATATCCATGAAAATTTAGCCTAAAAATCCAAATAAATTTCTAAATAATTTTATATTATTCTATAAAAAATTCTCAGAATTTCATTCTATTACTCATTATTTAAATATTCAATGAAAATTGTATCCTTACATCCTTTCCATTCCTTTTTCGGTTTTATATACTTCCCCAGTACATTGCATCAATTTTCACAATTTTAGTTCATTCTCAATGAGTGAATACATTACAAGTGTATCATTTTGATTTCAATTACCTACCATGTCTAGAAATTTTTTTTTAATGGACATAACCTATTCATTTGATATAATAGGATTATTAAGGACTGAAAATGATTAGTTATTATGCCCTTTGATGTAATATAAAAAGGGATAATAACATTGTAGAACAGAGGTTTAATATAATCAAGAAATATTATTTATCGTAACCTACTTTTACTTCCCTAATGTAGAAAATATATTCATAGTTCTAATACTGTATAAGTTTCCATGGTCATCGAAAAAATATATACATTATACATGAGTATTGACACCCTTTATTATTCTACAATATATTATTATAAAATAGATTATACTAGATTATCTCATAAAATTATTAATATGAAATCATAATATACATATCGAAATTTTGTTTTACACTTTACATAAATTGAAAATTTAGGGAATTTTTATACCAAAATATTAAATTTGGATTCATTTGTGTTATCTTTTTTTTTGAATGACTCAAAATGGTTGTTAAATTAAATTTTAATTTTCCTAAGAATAATAGACAAAAAATTCAAAACATGGGTTTGGTATGGACAGTTTTTCTCTACTGGGCAATTCTTGAGACATTTCCAATAAGACTTTTATGGAGTTTTTACCCCAAGGAATATAATTTCCAAAACAATGACCAATTGTTGTTTCTAGATAGGGATTTATTTCTATGGGAAAACATATTATATATTTCTTATCAAAATAATTTGGTTTTATTCTAGATATACATTAAATTCCAATCACCTGGCCATATTACCTTGTAAGGAAATGACCATAAACATTACAAAATCATGAAATAAAAGAATAATTTACATTGGGGATCTATTCAGATTTGGAGTTTTTGAGAATTTGGCCATAACTATTACATTACATCTAAAAATTACAAGGTATATACTTCTACTCAGTTTCCATTTTTTATAAAATAAAAACTCTTGAAAAAGAGATTCATGTCTAGTCCCATGTTTTAGACAGCAAGACTTTTCCTTGATCCCATCCATGACACTATTCATCTTTTATTCATGTCGAAAAAATTTCAAAACATAGGATGAGCATAAAAACCTCAGTTAGGGTTATAAAACAACGAATGAAAACATTACTTCATCAATACATACCTAACATAAGCTCTTTAACATATCTCCTGAAATCAGAAGAGTTACATAGAAAACAGAAATCATTATGGTAACCTGTGGCATCCATATCATACATACATTTTAGATTTCACTACTATGTAGGGAGATAAATTTGGAATACCCATCACAATATATTCCATAAATATCTTAGGAGAAACATTCATGATTACCTCTGTCACATTACCCAATGCATTGGACATCTATCTCGGGCTTACCTGACAAAGGTTTATCATAGAACCACTTGTATATGTAATAATTCCCAAGAACCATAACATATTCATAACACATAAAACAAATATAATGTAAAGATCACATTTCAAAATTTCAATCACAATATATAATTTAATTATATTAACATAACAAATCATTTATCCAAACTATTTTCAATTCGAAAATACATAAAAGTGTTTATGGTATTTATTTTCCTAACTGAAAACATTATAGCTTATTAAGGAATCCAAAGATCAAATAATAATCACGGTGGCGGAAAAGTCATTGTCACTATGTAAGTTAAAAGAAAAATTATTTTTTTCTCGTTTTGTAAAACAAATAATAGAAAAATGATTCCTTTTTAATAAAAGTAAAAGTCATGGGGATTTATACATTCTATAAAAAAAGTCTCGTATAAAAAAAATATGCCTCAATGAATGGAGATTGAGATAAAGTCCCTTACCTTGTGTCCGGCATGACCCGTTCGTTCATTATTCTCTTAAATAATACACTAATTTTAATTTCTACTTGCTTAAAAACCTTTTAACTTTTTATCATTCCCTATAAATCATTTATTACTTTGTTTTAAACATTATGTAGTCATTTAATTTAATAATGGTCATTTTGTCGATATTTGGTACTTGAGTCAAAATAGACTCCTTATAATTACATGTTGTTCATGTGGTCAAAAGTTCATTATATTCAGAAAAATATTCATGATATTTATGTCATAAATATTATATATTTATATTATATAGATGAATTTATAATAGTACATAACATTTGGTGGTATGAAATGAATGACACCGTTCATGGAGACGGAATGCCGTACATACGCCTGAGTGCTAATTTAATTTCTATTTCTATTTAATGGAATGAAAACATAATTTTTTAGACCACAAGGATAGATACCCTTAGAGGGGGGTGAATCAGGGTATGGAAGATTAAAACAACTACCCCTTTTGATCTTGTTTTGTGGTTATACAAAACCTTCTTCTCTCTCCTTCCCGTTGTAGTGTATGAAAAAACCTTAAAGCATGAACATGACACATCAATTTTTACTTCGTTCACCCTCACTGGGCTATGTCCAAGGAGAATACACTAGCAGTGCACCAATGTACCAATTACACTATAAGTGTACTGCTGTTTACAAGTTCGATGCGGACCCATTGTCCCTCATGGTTTACAACCACTCACAATTTTAGAACTCACTGGTCTCTCAATTCAAGTGAGCTCACTGATTCTTTAGAAGATCCACTCACAGTTTATAGACCTGTAGGTCTCTTCATTATCACTAATGAATGCATCCTCCACTATATGTAGATACTCAATTGATTTCCAAATTTCATCAACTGATGAATACCCCTTTGCCACTAAACACCAGACAACTAACATTGGAAACACCTTCACAAAATACCCTACTTCACGAGGTTCCGAATTACGTAATCCTCAAACAAGCCATCGCAATGATTCTTCCTTTCGTGAAGCTCAAGCCATCACTAATCTTAGGCTGTCGCGAAGCTCATGTTTTTGGAGAGTGACTTCCCTCGCAAAGCTCCCCGAGGCATAGTGGAGCTCGCAACATTCACGAATCTAGATGTGCCGCCGCAAAGCACTTCTTTCATGAAATACACCGCCTTTGCGAACAAACTTCGTGAGCCAAGACCAAAATATTTTCTTTGAAAAATCTATTCTTCTCTCGAGGGGGTCTAGGCCTATTCATAGTTGATTTCACCGACCCTAAAACCTTCATCACGAAGTCAGCGTCAAGTCATCTCAAATCACGATGCTCTGAAATTTGCACGGAAATTTTCTCAATATCATGAAGAACCATGGAAATCTTCTGATCGTGGATCCCATCGTATTCAGGGAGCATTCTGTCAATTACTTCACACTTCCACTGCGAAGTTCCCTCGCAATTCCCTTCATATTTTCCATTTGCGAAACTCATCATAATCGTGAAGAATCACCGTTAACATTCGTATTGTCTTCATAAAATCTAATCCATGAATCTGATCTTCGTGAAACTCATTCCTTCTACATAATTAAAATAGATCATCATGGAAGTCCACTTTTCACGATTCTCCGCAAACTCCTAATTTTGGACACCAAAAATTTGGTAAACATTGGAAAACGATGCCACCCGGTATCTGTTCATTTGTATCACCTCTAGATCATCCATTCCTTTGTCATGGTTCATTGTCAACATGGATTTTCATCAACATATCTAGACGTCAACAATTCAAAATGGAAACCTGCTTTGTCAACAAAGACAATCAAACCAAATAAGCTGCAATGTTACCATGAGTTATTTTTTCCAAACAATCACCCCTTTTGGGTTTGTTGAAAACTATTCTCAGAATGATTTTCAGCATGATGATACCTCACTGAGACTCCTTACAGCATATTCAATCCATCACTTCTTGTGATTCAGATAGCGAACAAATATTCACTCACTATATACTCTAATCCCACATGAGTAATGCTCTCCATGAGAAGCAAAAGTAAATGAAATGATCATCAATGTATAACTTCATTTTAGACACTAGACATTGACACCAAACTAATACCAATTTCCAAACTGATACCAATTATTGTTCCACACTGATAACAATTGGTGATGGCTAGAAACCTTCTCTCACCATTCAAACATCATTGTTCTGGTTTTATCACAATCCTCAACTGTCATTATCTCTATGACTTGATCGATCACTTCTAGCATCATCAGATTTAATACTCTCCATGTATCTTCTTACTCCCCCTATCATGATGCTACACTTGTCAGCTTCTCCCCATATCATTCAGGATTTATCAAATAGCCACATTGACACCTTGTATCACCGTTAAACAATCACTATTTTCTCCCCCTTTGTCAACGAACCCAAAGGGCACTCCATTGTGGTCTATAATAGGGTAAAAACATATATTAGTATAACAAGGAAAAACACATCATACATTGGGGAGGGGGGAGTGGTCCTACATCAACACTTTTTCAAGTGCGGGGAGTCGAATGAACTCCCAGTGCCAGTAAATGCCTCTCAAAAGCTTCCATTGGTAAGTCCTCTATCAGGATGTCTGTAACCCATGGCTCTATAGGCACATAATTCATCTACACGATTCCCTGCTCAACCTTCTCCTTGATAAAAAGATACTTTATCACAAATTTCTTTATCTTGGAGTGATGGACGGTATTTTTCTATTATTTATAGAACATGAGTTATTGTGCTAGATTGTGATCGAATACTTCACTTCAACACCCATATCATCAAGCTACTGCTTCATCCACAATAACTGTGTGAAAGCTTTAGTGGAAACAATATAATAAACTTCTACAGTGCTCAAGGAAATGCAAACTTGCTAATTTCTTAGACATGTAATAAATAGTTCACCAAGATAGAAATCACCTCCTGAAGTTTATTTCCTCTCATCCGTGGAACTGCCCCAATCTGCATCTATATATCCCAATAGCTCTTGCTGAGATTTGTCATTATACATCACACTGAGATCTAATGTTCCATTGATATACGAAGTTTTCTTATCACTAAAATGATGTAGTTTCCCTTGGGATTACTTTGAAATCTCACTTCTTGACATGTGGAAAAAACAATATTAGGTCTCATCGCTGTCAAGTATAGTAAACTTCCAAAAATATGCCTTTATTCTGTGATATTAACTGCCATTCCATTATCAAATTTTGATAATTTCTTCCGGGTAGCTACCAGAGTCTTCATCTCCTTGAAATTTTCCATTCCAAATCTTCTCAGAACCTCAATGAAATATTTGGATTGGGAAATGAATGTTTCATTCCATCCCTGTGTCACCTATAAACTGGGGAAAAACGGCAGCTCACCAATCATAGACATTTAAAATTCATGTTTCATGAATTTTGAAAATGGTATGAAATATGCTTCATCTGATCCTCCAATTATTATTTCATTGAAATAAACTAGTACCATCATCATTTGATTACTGTTTTTGTTGAAATAGATATCATAATCATCTCCACCCCGCTGGAAACCATGTTTCTTCAAATACTGATCAAGCCTTCAGTACCATGCTCTTGGTGCTTGTTTCAGCACATATAACGCCTTATATAGCTGAAAAACCCTATTATCATCCTCGTGATTGACAAAACCATCAGGCTACTCAATATAAAGATCTTCCTCCAGAATCCCATTTATGAATGTCGATTTGACATCCATCTGGAACACGTTGAACTTATATTGCACTACAATTGATAGAAATAATCTGATTGTCTCCAACCATGAAACTGGTGAAAATGTCTCATCGACTTCAATTACCTCTATCTGGGAGTATCCTTCGCATAGTAGTCGTGATTTATTTCGAATCTCTATTCCATATTCATTCATCTTGTTGTGAAAGTCCCATTATGTTTTGTTGAAATTCTTATCAACTAGCCTCAAAATAATCTCCCACATCTTATTCTTCTCAATCTAATCTAGCTCTTCATTCATGGCTTGAACCCAATTTCCATATTCACCTACATTATTAATGAATTTAGGATCTACATGAAATAAGAAATATGCCTACTATAGTGACGTCATTCAACTTGTCTGAACTGGAGATGATTTATCACCAATGATATTTTCATGTCAATTTTAGCTTGACTCCTTGGCTTTCGTGAAGATATTGATTTTTCTTCTTCATGCTCATCATCAGTATCTTTTTCTGATTCATCAATAGCCAATTATGATCCTCATGCATTACATTCCTCCTCATCGCTTTTATCTGTAAATTGTTCATTATGCTTTTAAATACTCTCTTCATTCTAAAAAACAGTGAAATCATTTCTCTCAACTACTTTTCGAAGCCTTTTTTTAAAGAATTTGTTTTCTTTTATTTTTCCCGATTAGCTGAGGAATATCCCCACGTATTCACATGACTCAAATTTTCAATATTCTCCTTATTAAGGATATAGAACTTACTTTTAAATATTCGAAAGTATTTCACTTTTGGATTCTTTCCATTTCAAATGTCATAAAGAATCCTTCCTTATTTCAGACACAATATAGACCTCTTAGAAATGTAGACCGATGTCAACACTGTCTCCTTCCAAACATTCTCGAGTAGTTATTTTTCTATAAGAATCATTCTTTCTATGTTTTTTATGATCCAATTTCTCCTTTAAACCACTCCATTACCTTGGAGAGTTATCAGTAAGGAAAACTGAGGCCTTATCCCATGTTTCTCAAGATAGTATTCTACCTGACTTTTGTGTATTCCGTATCATTATCATTATGAAACATCAATATTTTCTGTCTAAGCATCCTTTCTCACTCTCCCCATTATTATTTTAAGCATCTGAACACATCATTATTATGGGGAATAACAAATAATCATGCCATTATACTATAGTAATCAATAAAAAAAATGTAGTACCTATTTTTGTCAATTTCATGTGCTGTGATAGGACCACAAATATCTGCATGCACCAATTCGAGCACTCCTCTTAAATTATTTTACATTTCCTTAGACGTCATTCTGATGATCTTCCCTTATTGGCATGCATCGCACATGTGAGTACGTTCGCTTGATAGCTCAGGGAGGACTCCTTCTCAATTACACTATACCAGATCTTCCAGGTATGGTTCACATAGATGACCAAGTCTTTTATGCCACAACATTTTTTCTTCTTCTCTAGATAGAAATCACATATCTTCTTCTGTACAATCCATGTAGAGATTTCACGATATTATTTTTCCATGTAGAAAAACATCCCCAATTCTTCCATTGATGATACACTTCTTCATAGTAAAACATATAGAATGTCATGAGTCACATAGTTGACTAACACTAAGAAAATTGTTACTAAGGCCTTCTACTACAAGATATTATCACATCTAATCTCTTTCCCCCAAAACGTTTCCTTTCCTAAGCCAATAATCTTCAGCCCTTCATCATTTCCAAACTTTTCAACTACATCTTTATCATATTTTACTCCTGTAACAACATCATTATATCCTTTCATGTGAGTTGTGAAGCCGCTCTCAAGGATCCACACCCCAGAGCGATCTGATGTTTTAAGGGCAATTTCTGCCACCACTGCCTTCTCAACCCTTTTCTTCTTAGTCCATATTTATGCCTTCACACTCGGCATGGATTGAGACATCAAATCATTCTCAGAGTATGTTGGACCAAATTCATCTTCCAAAGCTGAAAATCTATTTTGTATTTTTACTCACCTATTGGTTCATTAATCTGCTGCATTCAAAAATTTTAATTCTACTATGGAATATTCCTCTATATTTTTGATGTAGAATAACTAACCATGTGCCCAAATCATCTGCACCAAAAACAATTTCCTTTGAAATATATTATAGAGAACTGATCACTATTTGGACAACTCCTCTATTCATACTGCGATCGACAATCCGGATATAATGCTCCTCAAATGATGCATCCGCTTCGAGCTCAACTTCCTCAGGCTGAAAGACACGAGACAGTTCTGAAAAGTAACGTCGGAGCTGAGATACAAGGAAGACGTCGTCCATGCCCCGATACCATTGAGATAACTATAACCGACTGGCAATCAGCCCCATTCTCTCCAATACCTCAAATAGACCGACGTACTACGGTGAAATCTTATCTTGTCTCTGATTCCTCATATGTCCCAATCTCGGTGCGACACGCATGAAAACCAGATCCCCGACCTCGAAGTCTAGCGGTCGTCTCTGCTGATCAACATAATATTTCTTTCGAGACTGAGCTGTTTCCATCCTCTTCTGAATCAACTCTATCTGTTCTGAGGTCTTTTGAACAAGACGAGGTCCCAGCAAAGCTGCCTCTTCTGCAATCAACCAACATAAAGGTGATCAGGATGGCCTATCGTACAAAGGATCATATGGTGCCATCTGAATAGTAGACTGAATACTTTTGTTGTAGGCGAACTCCACTAGAGGGATATGCTTCTCCAAAGATCCACCAATGTCTTGAATTCAATCTCGGAGCATATCCTCAAGCACCTGGATTGTACGCTCAGACTGGCCATCTGTCTGGGGATGGTATGATGTACTCAAAATTACTTGTGTACCCAAAGCCTTCTGAAGCCCCTACCGGAACCGAGAAGTGAAGCACGCATCTCTATTTGAAACAATATAGTGTGGAACTCCATGAAGATGTAAAATCTAGCGGATGTATAGGCATCCCAGATCATCAACACTGAAGGCCTCTTTAATCGGTAAGAAGTGAGAAACCTTCATAAGTTTTTCAACGACAACACAAACAGCATAGTACCCTCGAGGCGACCTGGTGATCCAGTCACAAAGTCCATTGTGACATCATTCCACTTCCACTCCGGAATGGCTAACTACTGTAAAAGGAATGAGGGTCTCTAATGCTCCGTATTCACCTGCAAACAAGTAGAACACCTCAAGATGAAACCAGCAACATTTCTCTTCATTCCTTGGCCACCAGTACTGCTGATGAGGATCCAGATACATCTTGCTGACACCAAGATGAACTGCCCAAACTGAGGAATGAATGTCCCACATCATCTCCTCACGTATGTCTATTGGCACCCATTCACATCCTTGGAAACGTAGGATCTCATCCTCGCCCACTGTCCATCCAGGAAGAGAGTAATCTCCTGACACACTCTCCCGCAAGACTAAGCCTTGTGAGTCTGACAGCTTCCTCATTTGTACCAAATCAAGAAGTGTAGAGGTAAAAAATACAGAATATAGGAATGCTTGTCCCTGTCTGTCATGAACCTCAAGATGCATCTCAGAGAACAGAGCCATAATCTGCCACTCACTGCTGGCCTCCTGAACTGCCTGAATCTATGTTCTCCTGTTCAACGCATCTGCCACTGTGTTGCCCTTTCCTGGCATATAGGAAAGCTCGAATCAAACGACTGAAGATACTCGACCCACTTGCGTTGTCTCAGATTCAAATCATGCTGAGTGAAGATGTAATTGAGCCTCTTGTGGTCATTGAAAAGGAAAGAGTGCTCTCCCATAAGGCAATGTCTCCAAGAGCGGAAGGCATGAACAACGGCTGCCAACTCCAGATCGTGCATCAAGTAGTTCCTCTCATGTGGCCTCAACTGCCGAGACCCATACGCAACAACTCCATCTCTATGCATAAGTAAATCCCCCAGCCCGATACCTGAAGCATCAAAACAAACAGTATAGTTCTTGCCTGGCTCTGGAAAGACTAGTATCAGAGCTGACGTAAACCATACCTTCAGCTCATGAATGGTTGACTCGAAAGAATCTGACCATATAAACTTCGCCCCATTCATGGCCAGACCTATCGATGGTGCTTCTAGGCGTCAATAGTCTTGAATGAAGCGTCTGTAGTATCCAGCCATCCCTAGGAAACTACGTACCTCAAAAACGTTTTTCGGATGCTCCCAAGAAACTACACCTCTAACATTCTCTAGGTCCAAAGATACTCCCGACTATGAGATGACGTGACCCATGATGTGAATCTGATCCATCCAAAAGTGACACTTTGAGAGTTTTGCATAATGTCGATGCTCTCTCAGTGTAATCAGAACAATCTCAAGATGGGTAGCATGGTCGTGTCGAGTGTAAGAGTACACCAAAATATTATCCATGAAGACCACGACGAAGGAATCCATGTAAGGATGGAACAATCGGTTCATAACTTCCATGAACACTACTAGAGCATTCGTGAAACCGAACAGCATAATCGTATACTCGTAGAGACCATACCTTCTCTTGAAGGCTGTCAGAGGTATATCTGATGGTCTAACATGTAACTGATGATAACGGGACCTCAAATCGTTATTCAAGAACACGCGGCCTCCTCAAAGCTGATCAAAGAGGCCATCAATCCTCAGAAATGTATATCGGTTCTTGACCATCAATAGTTTCAACTTATTATAATACACACAGAGCCTAAGGGTACCATCTACCTTCTTCGTAAACAGGACAGGCGAACCCTAAGGAGAAGTACTGTGTTGGATGAAACCTTTTTCTTCCAAATCCTCCAACTGCTTCTTGAGCTCTTGAAACTCTAGTGTAGCCATCCAATAAAGAGGAATGGACACCAGTTCCACTCCTGGTATGAGATTAATAGAGAAGTCTACCTCACGCTCCAGAGGCAAACCTAAAAATTCTTCTCGAAAGACGTCTCTGAGACGATCCATGACTGGCGAAAAGTCCAACTGTGAAGTCCCCTGATCTTCCAGATAAATACTAGAAATCTGGGTCATAACCCATCCTAGACCATGATGCTCGAGTCCTTCTCAACTTGCCTGAACATCCCACTCGCCTATATGAAGAAAAGATTCACCCTCTGGTGAAATGAAACTCACCCTGTAGCGATAACATTCGATGAATGCCTAGAAGGGAACCAACCCGTCCATCCTGAGAATTAAATCATAGTCTGTCATCACTAGGACATAGAGATCCCATAATATACGATACCATACAACCTCTGGAGGAAACTTTCTACAATGAAGTACACTAGATTTCCTCATCCCCGAAGGAGTGTCAAGTGACAACAAGTCAGCAGAAAAAAAGATACAGAGCCCAAGGATCTCCACAAAAGCAACAGAGATAAATTTATGTGTAGAACTAGTATCGAAAAGAGTTGAAGGTAAAACTGAGGCTACTAAGATCGTATCTCGAACAGTAGAAGGTCTGGGTTCCTGCTCCTAATAGGTATGCTCCATCGCAAAAGTTTTGCATGCCCCGTGGCCTTGTGACCCTGCCTGACCACTCTGAGCTGATCCTCCCTAATGGCGCTGAAGGACTATTGACTGGATGCCATGGCCTCGAACTTCACCTCAGATCGAACAGCCGAAAGAACTCCAGTTCCCCGACTGGTGAGAAACTGGTGGTGCTTCCCCTGAATGAGGAGTCATGGAAGAACCCCCGTCACCAGCTACTAGTGAGAACACCTCGCAGAAACACCGAATGTGGTCCATCTTGCTGCAATATCGGCACTCCACTGGGTCTCTCTGGCACTGTGGCCTCATGTGACTTGCCCTTCCACACTAGTAGCAGACTACTTGGATTCCTGAAGATGTATCTTGCCTCCTCGAATCACCACGCGAAGACACCCTGCGACGCTTCCTACTATCCATGGGAGGATCACTAGCTCTATAAGCAGAACCGCCTTGGCTCGTAGCTCCGGAGTCTCTCAGATTTCTCTCCACAATTAGTGCCTGGTTGAGGATGGAATTGATGGAACTCAACTAGGAGAAATTCACCTATGAGCGGATCTCCCGCCTAAGTCCATCCTCAAACATCCTTGATAAGAACACTCCACTACCATTCTAGAGGGGTGTTAAATGCTGCAACTCGGTGAACGAGAGGAATTATCCATGACAGAAAGATTACCCTACTCTAGACTCATGAACTCTTGGGCTCGATCAGCCCTCAGGGTCTCCGCATAGAAGTAGTCATAAAACACACACTGGAACTCCTCCCAAGCCATAACATATTGATTACCTGCCAATGAGATCACATCCCACCACCTCTTGGAAGAGTCTCGGAGCATGTAGGTAGCGAGATTGACCCGCCTCTCTAGAGGTGTCTCTAGATGTTCGAAGAGAGTCAGCATGGCTTCCAGCCACGACTCTGCATCCCGTGGTCCTCCGTCCCTCATGAAAGTAGGAGGATGATGCTGTTGGAAAACCCGTGTCATGTCTTCCATAGTTTTGGCAGGAGGCAGTGCTCCCTGAAAGGTCTGGATCATCCTCATAATGCCTTCCCTGAACTATGCATCAGGACCTAAAACTGATATAACAGTGAGTGCCAATGCTGGCCTGACCGGAGGATCGGCAGGATGTCCCTGATCAGTAATTTCTAGTGTCTGATCACTGCCTGACAACTGACGTACAACCGGAGGACATCTCAGAGCCACAAATCTGAATGGTAAAAATCATACCTTAGATTAGGAAAACATGGACAGAGAACAAAGGAGTAAAAATGGTAACAAGAGAAGGAAACACTCAAGTAATGAAAAACATGACTACACGACATGTATAAACTCTACACGGCACGTACTTAACGATATTCCCCTACCCATGTCTCCTTGCACGGCTAACCCACATGGTCTTCTTAAACTGAGACTACACGGAGTGTTCCCTATAGACACGAGGTGTAGAAGAGAAGGTTTTAATGACCCATGTTGTTAGTTACACAGCCGATTACACGGTTGAGACTACACGACGTGATCCGAGCAAACACAGCGTCTACTTGACGATTTTCCAGAACCGTGTTGTTGGAGACATGTCCAAGTACACAGAAGACCCTTACACGGTGTGTTCTGAACAAACACGGCGTGTATAGGAGAAGAGAACACTGACCCGTGTTGTTTGTGACACGACAAGGTACCGAGAACAAGGATGCATGGCGTGTTCATACAAAACATGGCGTGTATGAAAAGAGCTTCCCTGACCCATGTTGTTAGTTACATGGTCTGGTACGTGCTCACTACTACATGACGTGTACCTACCATACATGGTGTATTCTTGGCGATTTCTTCACAACCCGTGTTTCTGATCACACAGTCGGTGACACTATTTAAATACTACACGGCGTTTATATATAATGTACATGTCGTGTATTCTAGGATTTTTTCAGGAAATAGCTCTGAAACTGCACTAAAGCCAAGAAAACACTGAAAACAATCATGAAGGTACCAAATTCTAATCTTTGAGGGCCTATACTCCCCACGAATCAAAGATTGGTATCCAATACAGTCATATGTAAGAAAAAATAGGTCAAAGATTCACCAATTTCCTATTAAAGAGGGCCCATAACACCTTGAGAACCAAAATTTGGCGTTCGTTTAAGCGTGGTACAATAAAAATAGTTCTCTATCAACTGCCGAGATTCTAACGAATCATCTATCACAAAATCATGCATAATCTACACAATGACTATCACAACAACATGAAATCGATAATGCACCCTTGATGGCATGGAAAAAAGGCATGGAATGTGATTTCTAACAAGTGCATATATGATGCATGAGATGAAATACTTTTATCTCATCAGGTTGCGACAGAAAATAGAACCGCAATAGCAACAACAATAACAACATAAGGCATGTGAATCACTCTAGCTAAAATCATATCAACCGTAAATCTCAAAACCAAAAAACTAAAATAATCGAGGTAGTATAGCTTTTCCCTGTACACGGGTTAGCTAATCCTAAGCACAACTTAATACCTAGTACCTAATCCATCCTATCCCTGGCTAAAATATCGAAATAATAAATCAAGGGGAACGAAACCCTCTGATACCACTTTGTAACGTCCGGGTTCCGAAAGCCACCCAGAGGCGCCCTGTACCAGGTTGGCCACATGGGCTCAAGCGCATTTCCCCAAATGCTAGAGGACGCTGACTAGCAGAGAGGGACCTGGGTGTGATAGTGGGTAAACTATGCCCTCATTAGAAGAGTACACATTAGAAGATAAAACAAATACCAACAATTGCAGAAGCAGAAGACATCCATACAAGAGAAAACGACAAACAGAAGAGGACTAACAAATAAAAAACTATAGCAGAAATATATGTAAATGATACATGATACATATATGTCCAGGAAAACAGCCAAACAAGTCACAATTTTGAACACAGTACTAATCCCAAGTAAAAAATAAAAAAATATGAGAAACTCCTCAGCATCACAAGGTTCGACTTGGTCCCATGATCTTCACCTCCTGTGCAATGAAGAACCTGAAGTAGAATGGAAATTTACCTTATCTATACATGAAACAACATAATTTGTTTGGGCTCAAAAGCATGACCCAAACAGGGTGTGAGACAATGTCCCAATAGGAATCCTCCCAAAGATCTATGCCTAACAGTCAATGAATATATGGAAAGTAAGGTATAATAAGTAGTAAACAGTAAGCAGTAAACAGGATAATATACATCAGTAAAAATCTACAGTTTCTGACATGTGATCTACAATAAGAAACATACACTCAACGAAGTTGAATAAAAAGGTAACCTATGGGTAGTTTTCACAGTCTAACCCCTGAGGTTCAACATACAAGTACTAGAAATCCTCTGGGGGGCACACAGAGTCTCACCCCTCTTGTTCATCTAAGGAATATACTATCTAATGAAGCACTCACCATAAATTCTCCCTATTGTCTCACATTGTACTAAAGGCTCTCTGGGGAAGCACTCAACATCAATACCCCATGTGGCCCGCATCGAGGAACTACAGACTCTCTGCGGAAGCACTGAACGTCAATTCTCCTTGTGGTCTCGCATCATAATTAAAGGATGTCTGGAGAAGCCCTTACGTCCATTTTCTCTATGGTCCACTACACTAGGTTCTCACAGACCTATGTAAAACAACATGCATAACGCACGTATCGGCCCAAGTAAACCTCACGAACTACTTGGGTAACATTCTATGGCACAATAGCATAAAATTACAATAGTTTCTCTATCATACAACTAGGCATATCAACTGGAAAAACACAAAATATGCAATACAAGCGTGGAAAATATCCATAGTATAGTAAAAACTACCTTAATCACAATAAATTACCATGACTAAAACAATCAATCAATGCAGGAAAACAACAGGGCATGCCATAAACACACAATACCCCATTTAAGGGTATTGGTGGAAATTGCACATAATATTCATAGAATTCCTACATAAAGGCACAAACCACCTACCTTGAAGCTAGGAGAATGATATACGTGAACCACGAATATAGATTCTCATTAGAACATCGAGGATCTGAGAAAACATAAAAAAATATCAACCCATTATATCTTGAGAAAGAGGATAAATTGGAAAACATGGCTCTAGAAGAAAGAAGAACTCACCACTGCGGTCCCAACGCCATCGAAGACGGCTGAAACAGAGATCAGACGGCGGTTCAGGAATCTGGTGAAGAAACGCGGCAGTACAGTTCGCTCTTGGATGAAGAACCTGGAGAAAGAGTGTGTTCTGTCTGTTAGGGGCGACCCCAGTGCATTTAATGAAAAAAAGAAAATACATGGCGTGTACTTCTGGGGTACATGGCGTGTACTCTGTTTTTCCGTACTCCACTTTAAGCGGCCGACACATCACCTCTACAAACCGTGTGTGTGGCCCAGACACGTCCAACACATGGCTTTGAGTGGAAAAGGATTACACGACGTGTACTCCGAAAGTACACAGTGTGTACTTAAGAAATTTCCAGAAATCCCATTTTTATCAAAAACTCCAGAAAAAGGAAAAACATAACTGAAAAGAAGATCCAGGTTCATATAGTTTATGATGGGGAAAATGAATTTTGGGACTGTTTTTCAAAAAAATGTGGGATTTTCATTATGAATATTGATTTTTAAAAAAAAATTCTTTCAGAAGTGGGAATTTTTCCATTGGATGATCTGTGTTTTGAAATGTAAATGAAAATGAGGATTTATCAAATGATAATTTTGGTTGTGCTTGTATGTGTTTTTCTTGTGAGATTTTTGTCCTTGGATTGAGGTTTTTTTATAATCATTTTATTTGAATGGTGATTCTAGTTTCAGGTATATCATGTTTACTTGAATATTCCAGCTATAAAGATCTCTAATGTTTTAGTGTGCCATGAATAGTTTTTGATTCTTCACAGTTGTTGCTTATCCATCATGGTGATCAAGGTCTATTTGATAAATTAGAGTGGCATGAAAATGTAGAGCATGACATTAGATTGTTGGGAACTACCAAAACAATTGGAGTATGTGTTGTTATGTGGTTGTTTGAGGGTTCTTATTTGTATGAATGGGAGTAGTTTTCCCGACAACCAATGAAATTTGTGATTACGTGGGATGTATATTTTTTTGTAATTTTTTGATGATTTATACCAGAGTAGGTGAAGATTAAGAAAAGGAAAAGCTCATGATCATTCAGCAAGGCCAAGGGATGTTATAGACTTACAATGAACACATTAAGGTGTTTGATTCTATTTCATTGAAGGAGGTGTTAAGGGATCTTATTAAATATTCAATTCTACTTGGGGGTATTCATCTAGAGATCATTAAGAAAGACCTCACCTCCAGGGATCCTTATTTTGAGATGTTAGTGGATGAATCATTTTATGTTGAGTTGGTAGTCGGAGTAGAAGAAGATAGAAATCTGGTATCTCTTGTCATTCATGAAGATTCTCCATCTAGTGAGAGGTGTCTGATAGAGGAGCATATTTTAGTAAAGAATCTTTTTTTCATTCAAGCTTCATGTCCTTATATCAAACACCTATTGTGTTTATAGTGTGACTAGTATCTGTATTCAAATCCTTCGTGAATAAATCCTTTTATGTATTATATAAGGACCCCACCTCAAAACATTACATAATCTTGAAATAAATGGAAAAATATCATTGTGGACCTTTTCAGGTTTTGAGTTTTAGAGGAATAGGGTATAAATATGACATTACATCTCAAAAATTACAATGTAGAAACATCAACAATGTTTCAATTTATTTCATAAAATAAAAACTCATGAAAAAAAGAGTCATGTCTAGTTCAATGTTTAATATATCATGACTTTTCCTTGATCCCATCCTTAACCCTATTTGTCTTTATGTCCTGTGAAAACCATTTCAAAACATGGGATGAGCATAAAAAGCATAGTAAGGGTTATAAAATTATTAAAGGAAACATTTTTCCATCAATACATACCAAGCATGATAACATTAACACACATCATGAAATAATATAATTTATGAATAACACATAATAATCACAAATCATAAAGGTATCTTGTGGAATCCATTACATACATACGTTGTAGCTTTCACAACCACATAGGGTGTTACATTTGGAATTCCCATCATAGTATATTCCAAAAATCTCTTTGGGGAAATATTCGTGTATACCTCTGTCATGTTACACAATTCATTGGAGAGCTATCTCAGGCTCACCCACCCTAGGTTTATCACGGAACCACCCATATATGTAAAAAATGACCAACGACGATAACATATTCATAACTCATAAGACAAATATAAAGGGAATATAACATTTCTATATTTCAATCACAATATATCATTTAAATATATTAACCTAAAAAATCCATTATCAAATCCGTTTTCTATACCAAAATATGTAAAAGTGTATATGGTATTTATTTTCCTTTTCAAAATATTACGACTTGTAAAGGAAGCTATAGATCAAAAAACTCACGGCAATCACAAATTTTTTTTCCCCACTTACATTAAAAGAAAAATTATATTTTTCCATTTAGTAAAATTCCTCATAAAAAATATTCCATTTGAATGAAATGAAATTTCAAAGGGATTTATACACCGTATAAAAGAAATCCATGTATAAAAAAATATTTCTCATTGAAAGGAGATTGAGACGTAGTCCTTTACCCCATGTCAGACATGAATCATTCATTCTCTAATCTCTTGAATAATTAACTAATGTTAATTTATACTTACTGAAGAACATTTTTCAAGTTGATTAATCCTTTTATATCCCTTATTACCACATTATAAATATTATTTAATCATTTAAGTTAATAATGGTCGTTTTGTCAATATTTGGTACTTGAGTCAAACAAGAACAACTTATAATTACAAGTTGTAATTGTGGTAGAAATTTAATTTTATAGAGATTGATATTCATGATTTATATATCATATATTTCATATATATCTATTATATATAAATGTATTTATAATAGTCAATAACATTTGGAGATATCAAATGAAGTGCACCTTTCATGGGGATGGTAAGCTGTACGTACGCATGAACACTACATTCATTTCTATTTCATATTTAGTGGAATACAAAATTATTGATACAAAATTATATAATAATTCCAGTATAATATCATTTATAATTTGTGTTACTCTATCCTTTATACGTTCCATGAATGGCATGAACGAGCCATATCACTTTGGGGGGCGGTAGTCCGTACTTCCTAAAAAGAAATTATTGTGTTTACCCTATATGGTAAGAAAAAAGGAATCATATAAATGAAAAAACAGAATCATAGAGAAGATATAAATATAATATATATCACTTTTAAATATAGTGTCACCATAATGTCCACCAAAAGAGGCGGTAGAAGATAATTGAGAAATCTTTGTTCTGTGAGGTGTTAGTTCGCTGTCCACTGAAACAATATGTTCATTACATTTTAGATGGAGGTGTGTGTATGTGTAGTTCAAATCCTTATCATAAAAAAACCTAGTATATTGAGGATACTTGTTTTGTAATAAATTAATTTAATAAAAAGTTTTCATGTGGTTGGAGAAGTAAAATAAATGAATGAAATTTAAGATAAGACGTTACCTTTAAATCTAGTAACACCCTTTGGTTTGAACCAAAAGGACTTCTGGAAGTGCCTTATGTATAAGGTAAGGCTTCTAGGTAGAATAGATGGATATTAAAAGCTTATTTGGGTAGAGTTTGGGTGAGCCAAGGGGCTTGAGTGGTGTGAGTAATGGGTTAAAGATGAGGGAATTGTATAAGGTGGAGGAGGTGATCTTTAATATTGTCTAAAAATATTATTTTATTATATAATTATTTTCAGTTTCTAAAGGGCCAAAACATATCAAATTAAAATATAATAAGACTATTGTTCGAAATAAAATAATCTAATAATAATTGGACTGGTTTGGGATTTTTTTAATAATCTTATTTATTTAAATCATTCATTACTGAGGTAAACACTACATCATTATTGTGTCATATATAATATTATTTATATGATGTATAAAAATTTTAAAAAAAATATCATGATATAGGAACTATTTTCAGCTTTAAAATTAATATTTATAGATGAAGAGATAACTTATACTACCCCATGTATGAACTGATTTACTAAAAGATATATGTTTATGTAATTTTTGTCATTACATTAAATTAATTAATATAAAGATTCATTATTACTCTTAAGTTGATCCATTGTAACACCCCAGGTAAATAAAGAATATGACATTTTCTTATTTATCCATATTTGTGAATAAAATATTGCTTTGACTTTAAAGGGGACGCTATGCTCGATGGCGTACCCAACACGCAACAACGAGTTTCTTGGGAATCATACATTGCACTCTAATAATAAAATAATATTATTTTAAATGGTAGTTAACATGTAGCCATTGTAATGGCGGGAATGGATAGAAATAACTAAAATATGATTATATATGTTTTTAAATGTTTTTACATTTATCCAATAAAAGATAAAGGCTTAAAATACAGAAAGAATTCAATTTTAGGCGTATATGCCCTGGTTTTCACTAAAGGTTCACTTGTCACCTTTTGATGTTGAACCATCATTAAATATAGTATTGTTCACTCTTAAAAATTCATTTGGACCAAATAAAACTCTTATTAAGAATTAGGACACCAAAATTAACTTTGTGTAAATTTTTGGTATCTTTCCGATAAAGTTCATTTTTTTAATGAATAGTGTAAAATGTTGTATTTTAATTCAAAACCTCTTTTTAATATAATTTATTTATATGATTAGATTATCTTTTGAATTGGTTTTAAAGTGAAATTAGAATATATTTTTACCATTAAATCCAATAGTGGTGGATGGAATTAATTTCACTTTGAAATCAGACTTAAACCAGTGTCAATCTTTTGATACTTATTATTTCATAAAAACACGATATTTTCTCTGACAGCGGGAATTAATTATTAAATTAATTAATGTGAATTATATGTTTTGAATTTTGTAAAATAGAATTAATTTTTTAATTTGGAATATCAAATATATCTTAGGGTGAATTTTTGGGATTTCTCTGAAAAACATCAATTTTTGATGAATAGTGACACCACTAAGTGGTACTTGTAAAAACTGATTTTTCCGTTTAAATTAAATTTTTCCATCTTTGTGTTTTGAATTTCAAAAATCCGACATACATGGTTGTCATTAAGATGTAAAATTTGGTTCAATGGGATAAAAATAATTTTTTGGTGATTAGTATATTATTAAGTTTTTAATCGCGATTAGTGGTAATTAGTGTAGTTTAAGGTAAAAATAATATTTTAATAAAATAAGATTAGCTTTAAACATGTCCTAACCTCATTGGTTGTGTCATGGCCGACCCAGAAAAGCCATGGGTCAACTTGGGGACCCCATGGAGCCACTTTGTTTGGGAAATGACATAAATAACTTTTTATTTAATGTAAAAGTAAAAATGACACAAACATCATATGTTTTACGAAAACAATTTTTACATGGTGTTATAAAGATCAGATTTTTGATTATAAATAGTAATTGGAAATATAAAAATATTTCCTACATCATAGTATTTTTTTTATAATTTTTAGACCCTAAATAAATTAAATTATATATGACATCATGATGATGTAGTGATGACCTCATTATTTAACGATTTAAATAAAATGGAAGGATAATGTAAAATCTATGCACTAAACATTTCCAAAACTTATTGGATGGGTGGATTTATAACCCTTAACACCTTATCCACGAATTATATCAATGTAGGACCTTTTTAAACCGAAAAATTTTTCAAATAAAGTAATATTTCTTACTTTCCAAAAGTGCCCCTCCTCTCCTCTTAAAAAAGGCCACCACCTCTAACGCATTTCACACACTCCTCAAGCCTTTGGCTCGGCCAAACCCTGCCCATTTACTCTCTCCACATCCCTCTCCTCATCCTAGAGGATTCCCTTTGGGAAGAATCTTTTCAAAGGGATCCTTTAGGCTCAAATCAAAAGGAGTTACACTTTTAATGGTAATTCATTCTCTAATGTTCATTTGTTTTATTTTGCTTCTCCAACCCCATAAACTATTTTTATTTACTTCTTTTGTAAAAAAACCAGTATATTAAATATTATAGGATGTTTTTATAAGATTTATTAGAGCTAAACTCTCACACAACTACATCAAATGGTTAGAGAACATACGGTTTCCGTGGATGGCGAAATTATGCCTCCTGAAACGATGATTGTTCAATACACATTTAACACCTTCAAAGGTGGCCATTATGATGTCACTATTTTTATATATGATATATAATATGTTTATGTTTTCCTTAAGCTTCTGTTTTTTTTCATTTTGTGCATACCTTTATGGTTTCCATTATGGGTAAACGCGATATCTTCATTTAAGGAAGTGCGGACTACCGCCCCCTCAAAGTGATTTGATTCGTTAAATACCATATGTGGGGCGTATAAAGGATGGAACTATGATATTATATCTGATATTCTACTGGAATTAGAATATACCTTTATATCATTATGATTCCATTCTATAAAATATGAAATTGAAATGAAAGTAGGGTTCATGCGTATGTACGGCTTACCATCTCCATGAACGGTGCATTTCATTTCTTACCTCTAAATGATTATGTAATGTTATAAATGCATGAATGTACTGGATATATATGACATATATTATATTTACATAATTAATAAAATTCTGGATATAATAAACATTTGTCCACACGAACATAATGTAATTGTAAGAAGTCCACTTTCGACTTAAGAACCAAATATCGGCAAAACAAATATTATTAACTTAAATGATTACATAATGATTATGACATGGTAATAAGTGATATAAAAGGAATAATGAACTTGAAAAAGGTTATTAAGTAATTAGAAATTAACTCATGTTTATTATTCAGGAGATTAAAGAACGATCGAGTCAAGTCGGACCAGAGGTAAGGGATCCTACTCCTCTCTTTCTTTTTAAGTACACACTTTTATATCATTCCTTTTAAAGGTCATCTTTCTTGTTATTGGGATGATCTTTTATATTACACTTACTGTAATTTTTATGTTCATGTGATGAGAGACCCTATTCTCTCTCATCAATCCATTTTGGATGTTTTGAGTGGCGCCGTTAGGCTGCCGAACTTTCGTAAGAGATCTAACCTCTCTCTTTCTTTTTAAGTACTCTCCTTTATGTCACTTCTTTTAAGCTCATCTTTGTAATGTTGGGGGATGTTCTTTTATATTCCAATTGCTTTAAATTTTATTGTAATGTGATGAGATACCCTATTTGATCTCATCAATCCATATTCGGATGTTTTATGTGGCGCTGTTAGGCTACCGAGTTTTCGTAAGGGATTTTTCATCTCACTTTTATTCCCGTGAGATTTATGCTACATTTGCCACAAATTACATTGAGTGGTGTATGTACTTCCCATTATTCTACTCTTTTTGTAATATACATTCTTTTATGAGTATTTACAACAATGATCTATTGTCCTTCGTTCATGGGGTGTATGTCTTGAAAGATACCCAAGTCGTTAAGGGAACCTTTCACCCTCCTCTTTTTTAAAAGACTTCTTTTGTTGTGTATTTTAATTTAAATATTGTTATGTTGGGATATATTCTCATATATCATTATTGATTTAAATTTTATTTACAAGTGATTAGATACACTTTTTATCTCTCACCAACTCATTTTGATGTAATGCCGTTAGGCTGTCAAGGGAACTTTTTAACCCAATTTCGACTTCTTTGGGTTCAACATTTAGTCATTGAATATGTCATCCATTGAATATGTGTGAATGACCTTTTATTGTTTTACACTTAATATCAACTTATATTGGGTGTATTTATATTTTTCACACATATTTTTGAGATTGATTTGTCCTTAATTTAAGGATACCTTCTTTATAAGGGATGTCATCACATTTGACATTTCTATTGAGGGTTCATTGTTGTTATGCACCAATTCACTCTTATATGGTGTATAGACTGTCCTTTGGAGTATTATATCATCAATCCATTTATTCTCATGATATTATAAAGTTTTGACTAAATGTTATTCCTAAATTATTGTATTCAAGTGTCACTAATTTTGGTAAAACCCCTTTAACCACAATATCGTTTTAAAAGTTTTAATTATTTGTTCTTATTAATATCCATGTTTTAAAAATGGTTTTAAGGATTTATTTATATGGATATTAATGGTTTAAAATTTTAAGATTCAAGGTGGTATGGGACACTTTGATTCAAAAATCTCTTTATTAAATGTTTTAAATGGTTTTGGAAATGGTTTCTTTTTGAATGGATTCATTATTTCAATATACTAAAATGTTATATTGTGATTGAAATGTGGAAATGTTATGCTTACTTTATGCATGTTTTATGTGATACATTTATGTTATGGTTCTTGGGAATTGTTATGAAAATGGGTGGTTTCGTGATAAACTAAGGGCGGGTGAGCCCGATATAGCTCTCCGATGCATTGGGTAACGCGAAGGTGTGAAACGTTAAGGTTTCTCCGAAGAGATTTAGGGAATATAATGTGATGGGTATTCCAAACGTAACTAAGAGGGTTACTCCCTACGTAAGAATGTTATGAATGCCTCAAGTTACCTTTATGTCTTATGTTTTCTATGATTTATTCATGATTTGATATGCCTATGTTTTATGGGTAAAGTGTGATTTCATTCTAATGTATATATGAACTAATGTTTCCTTTCCATATTTTTATAACCCTTACTGAGCTTTTTATTCTCATCCCAAGTTTTTGAAATGTTTTTCACAGGTCAAGGGAAAGGTACATGATGTGATGATAGTGTCAAGGATGTGTCAAGAAAGAATCCGTGTTTTATTTTAAATATGTTACTGTTGATGGGAAGAATGAATATTGTCTTTTATGTAACCACTTTGTTTAAATGTGGAATGTAATGCAATTTTCATGATCTAATTCTCTAAAACTCTAAACCTGAAAAGATCCTCAATGTGTAATATTGTAATAACTCAAGATTAAGTAAGGTTTAAGGCTGGGGCCTTATAGTTGGTATCAAAGGTCGGTTTAGATAACTTTAGAGGTTAGGGTATTCTTTAAGCATAAGTGACATTACCATAATGGTTAGGATTTCAGAAAGAGTCCTAGTTTTAGATAAAGTGAATGAGTAAGTATATCTTAGTGTTTATCTTCCTCATTAGTACATGATGGTTATGTTGATATACTCACACTGACCTTTTTGGTTTTAGTAAATGGCTATATCTAGCAGGCACCAAAGTGACAATGGGTTTGAAGGAAACTATGGTGGTTCTCTGATTATGAGACTGGATGAGATGGGGGATTCAATGAGGAATCTCATGGTTGTTCTAGACCAACTATCAAGGATTCATGATCAACCACTTCAACCTTGGTGAGTTCTCTAATGCATCATGTACGAGATAACCAATCGATGTGGAAGTTCAGGTAAAAATTAAAAAGGTAACCATTAGGGTTTATATGATCCTTACTTTTAAGGTAATTATGGGTAATTATATGTTATGATGGAAAATGAATTGCATGAGATAAACATGAGGTTAAAATATGTTATGTTTATTTTTGAAGATTTTATCTCGTTTTGGGAAATGTTTTGAGAATTATATAGCTTTGGAAAAAGGACAACACGCAGACCGTGTGACAACCCGTCGCGTCGGACAATGCTGCGGGAATCGAACCCACAACCAAAGTGCGACTGGTATTTATCGCCTACCACTGGACTATGTGAAGTCCCGGGTTACTTTTACTGAATCTTTTTAGTTATATTATTTTATGAATTAAGAGTAAGTTGATTTTGGTTTATTTATGAAAATGATTAACCTATCATAGAGGATATGTGATTAGGTTAATTACTTTTTAATACGAGACTTTAGGAGAAACTGAGGTTGTTTGGAGATAAATGTTAAGATTTAACTTGGAAGAATATGTGACTAAATCCTTCAAATATTTGGTTTTCAATCTTAGATTGGTTTACTTTGAAGAATTTTATGGACAAATTGTTTATCTAATGGTCCTTGTTAAACTTTGGGTTTTGTTGGACAAATTTTGGAGGTTAAGAATAGATTTTATTTTTATAAAGGGTTATCCATTTCTGGATTATCTAATCTTGTACTATCCTTTTTGGTTTTGGTTTTGGTTAAAGGCTAAATACATGGGAAGTATATAGTTCTCTTTTTTGGATTAGGTGATTCTCTAAAAGTTGATTATAGTACTCTTAATGTGAACAAGTCTTCCTCAATACTCGCCTTTTGGAGAAAATATGAGTTTGTGTAAGGAATCTAATAAAAGTTGAAAGTCAACATGATAAGTGATTATGTTTCTTTATGAATAAATTCCCCAATAAAAAGTATCTTAAAACAAAAATGTTGTCTATTAACTTTTCCTACTGGGGAATCGAATATCGTTTAACCCATCACAAGTTTGTGATTTTCTCGTGGTTAACTCTCTCCTAAACATGTTTTCTATCACTCTCCATCAGAACATGACCCTTTGTTTTTTCCTCCATGTCCATATTTTCATACATTGAATCCTAGTATGGGTTAACTCGGGTGACCTTTGTACTTATCTTTCTTTATTTTAAAGTGATTGTTTCACCGACTCTTGTTCCGATGAGGGACTTTCAAGGATGTTTCCAAGCCCAATTTTAAAAATTGCGAGGAAGCAATTCCCAAAAGGGGGGAAGGATGTAACACCCCAGGTAAATAAAGAATATGACATTTTCTTATTTATCCATATTTGTGAATAAAATATTCATATGACTTTAAAGGGGACGTTATGCTCGATGGCGTGCCCAACACACAACAACGAGTTTCTTGGGAATCTTACATTGCACTCTAATAACAAAATAATATTATTTTAAATGGTAGTTAACATGTAGCCATTGTAATGGCGGGAATGGATATAAATAACTAAAATGTGATTATATATGTTTTTAAATGTTTTTACATTTATCCAATAAAAGATAAAGGCTTAAAATACGGAAAGAATTCAATTTTAGGTGTATATGCCCTGGTTTTCACTAAAGGTTCACTTGTCACCTTTTGATGTTGAACCATCATTAAATATAGTTTTGTTCACTCTTAAAAATTCTTTTGTACCAAATAAAACTCTTATTAAGAATTAGGACATCAAAATTTACTTTGTGTAAATTTTTGGTATCTTTCCGATAAATTTCATTTTTTTAATGAATTGTGTAAAATGTTGTATTTTAATTCAAAACCTCTTTTTAATCTAATTTATATATATGATTAGATTATCTTTTGAATTGGTTTTAAAGTGAAATTAGAATATATTTTTACCATTAAATCCAATAGTGGTCGTTGGAATTAATTTCACTTTGAAATCAGACTTAAACCAGTGTCAATCTTTTGATACTTATTGTTTCATAAAAACACGCTATTTTCTCTGACAGCGGGAATTAATTATTAAATTAATTAATGTGACTTATATGTTTTGAATTTTGTAAAATAGAATTAATTTTTGAATTTGGAATGTCAAATATAGCTTAGGGTGAATTTTTGGGATTTTTCTGAAAAACATAAATTTTTGATGAATAGTGACACCACTAAGTGGTACTTGTAAAAACTGATTTTTCCGTTTAAATTAAATATTGCCATCTTTGTGTTTTGAATTTAAAAAATCCGACATACATGGTTGTCATTAAGATGTAAAATGTGGTTCAATGGGATAAAAATAATTTTTTGGTGATTAGTAACTTATTATGTTTTTAATCGCGATTAGTGGTAATTAGTGTAGTTTAAGGTAAAAATAATGCTTTAATAAAATAAGATGAGCTTGAAACATGTCCTACCCTCATTGGTTGTGTCATGGCCGACCAAGACAAGCCATGGGTCAACTTGGGGACCCCATGGAGCCACTTTGGTTGGGAAATGACATAAATAACTTTTTATTTAATGTAAAAGTAAAAATGACACAAACATCATATGTTTTACGAAAACAATTTTTACATGGTATTATAAAGATCATATTTTTGATTATAAATAGTAATTGGAAATATAAAAATATTTCCTACATCATAGTATTTTTTTTATAATTTTTAGACCCTAAATAAATTAAATTATATATGACATCATGATGATGTAGTGATGACCTCATTATTTAACGATTTAAATAAAATGGAAAGATAATGTAAAATCTATGCACTACACATGTCCAAAACTTATTGTATGGGTGGATTTCGAACCCTTAACACCTTATCCACGAATTATATCAAAGTAGGATCTTTTTAAACCGAAAAAAAAAAATTCATATAAAGTAATATTTCTTACTTTCCAAAAGTGCCCCTCCTCTCCTCTTAAAAAAGGCCCCCACCTCTAACGCATTTCACACACTCCTCAAGCCTTTGGCTCGGCCAACCCCTGCCCATTTACTCTCTCCACATCCCTCTTCTCATCCTAGAGGATTCACATTGGGCAGAATCTTTTCAAAGGAATCCTTTAGGCTCAAATCAAAAGGAGTTACACTTTTAATGGTAATTCATTCTCTAAGGTTCATTTGTTTTATTTTTCTTCTCCAACCCCCTAAACTATTTTTATTTACTTCTTTTGTAACAACACCAGTATCTTCAATATTATAGGATGTTTTTATAAGATTTATTCGATCTACACTCTCACACAACTACATCAAATGGTTAAAGAACATACGGTTTCCGTGGATGGCGAAATTATGCCTCCTGAAACGATGATTGTTCAATACACATTTAAAACCTTCAAAGTTGGCCATTATGATGTCACTATTTTTATATATGATATATAATATGTTTATGTTTTCCTTAAGCTTCTGTTTTTTTTCATTTTGGGCATACCTTTATGGTTTCCATTATGGGTAAACGCGATATCTTCATTTAAGGAAGTGCGGACTACCGCCCCCTCAAAGTGATTTGATTCGATAAATTCCATATGTTGGGCGTATAAAGGATGGAACTATGATATTATATCTGATATTATACTGGAATTAGAATATATCTTTATATCATTATGATTCCATTCTATTTAATACGAAATAGAAATGAAAGTAGGGTTCATGCGTACGTACGGCTTACCATCTCCATGAACGGTGCATTTCATTTCTTACCTCTAAATGATTATGTAATGTTATAAATGCATGAATTTACTGGATATATATGAAATATATGATATGTACATAATGAATAAAATTCTGGATATAATAAACATTTGGCCACACGAACAACATGTAATTGTAAGAAGTCCACTTTCGACTTAAGAACCAAATATCGGCAAAACAAATATTATTAACTTAAATGATTACATAATGTTTATGACATGGTAATAAGTGATATAAAAGGAATAATGAACTTGAAAAAGTTTATTAAGGAATTAGAAATTAACTCATGTTTATTATTCAGGAGATTAAAGAATGATCGAGTCAAGTCGGACCAGAGGTAAGGGATCCTACTCCTCTCTTTCTTTTTAAGTACACACTTTTATATCATTCCTTATAAAGTTCATATTTCTTGTTATTGGGATGATCTTTTATATTAAACTTACTGTAATTTTTATGTTCATGTGATGAGAGAACCTATTCTCTCTCATCAATCCATTTTGGAAGTTTTGAGTGGCGTCGTTAGGCTGCCGAACTTTCGTAAGAGATCTAACCTCTCTCTTTCTTTTTTAAGTACTCTCCTTTATGTCACTTCTTTTAAGCTCATCTTTGTAATGTTGGGGGGATGTTCTTTTATATTCCTCTTGCTTTAAATTTTATTGTAATGTGATGTGATACCCTATTTTATCTCATCTATCCATATTCGGAAGTTTTATGTGGCACCGTTAGGCTGCCGAGTTTTCGTAAGGGATTTTTCATCTCACTTTTATTCCCTTGATATTTATGCTACATTTGCCACAAATTCCATTGAGTGGTGTATGTACTTCCCATTATTCTACTCTTTTTATAATATACTTTCGTTTATGAGTATTTACAACAATGATCTATTGTCCTTCTTTCATGGGGTGTATGTCTTGAAAGATACCCAAGTCGTTAAGGGAACCTTTCACCCTCCTATTTTTTAAAAGACTTATTTTGTTGGGTATTTTAATTTAAATATTGTTATGTTGGGATATGTTCTCATATATCATTATTGATGTAAATTTTATGTCCAAGTGATTAGATACACTTTTTATCTCTCACCAACTCATTTTGATGTAATGTCGTTAGGCTGTCAAGGGAACTTTTTAACCCAATTTCGATTTCTTTGGGTTCAACATTTAGTCATTGAATATGTCATCGATTGAATATGTGTGAATGAACTTTTATTGTTTTACACTTAATATCCACTTATATTGGGTTTATTTATATTTTTCACACATATTTTTGAGATTTATTTGTCCTTAATTTAAGGATACCTTCTTTATAAGGGATGTCATCACATTTGACATTTCTATTGAGGGTTCATTGTTGTTATGAACCAATTCACTCTTATATGGTGTATAGACTGTCCTTTGGAGTATTATATCATCAATCCATTTATTCTCATGATATTATAAAGTTTTGACTAAATGTTATTCCTAAATTATTGTATTCAAGTGTCACTAATTTTGGTAAAACCCCTTTAACCAAAATATCATTTTAAATGTTTTAATTATTTGTTCTTATTAATATCCATGTTTTAAAAATGGTTTTAGGGATTTATTTATATGGATATTAATGGTTTAAAATTTTAAGATTCAAGGTGGTATGGCACACTTTGATTCAAAAATCTCTTTATTAAATGTTTTAAATGGTTTTGGAAATGGTTTCTTTTTGAATGGATTCATTATTTCAATATACTAAAATGTTATATTGTGATTGAAATGTGGAAATGTTATGTTTCCTTTATGCATGTTTTATGCGATACATTTATGTTATGGTTCTTGGGAATTGTTATGAAAATGGGTGGTTCCGTGATAATCTAAGGGCGGGTGAGCCCGATATAGCTCTCCAATGCATTGGGTAACGCGAACGAGTGAAACAATAAGGTTTCTCCGAAGAGATTTAGGGAATATAATGTGATGGGTATTCCAAACGTAACTAAGAGGGTTACTCCCTACGTAAGAATGTTATGAATGCCTCAAGTTACCTTTATGTCTTATGTTTTCTATGATTTATTCACGATTTGATATGCCTATGTTTTATGGGTAAAGTGTGATTTCATTCTAATGTATATATGAACTCATGTTTCCTTTCCATATTTTTATAACCCTTACTGAGCTTTTTATTCTCATCCCAAGTTTTTGAAATGTTTTTCACAGGTCAAGGGAAAGGTACATGATGTGATGATAGTGTCAAGGATGTGTCAAGAAAGAATCTGTGTTTTATTTTAAATATGTTACTGTTGATGGGAAGAATGAATATTGTCTTTTATGTAACCACTTTGTTTAAATGTGGAATGTAATGCATGTTTCATGATCTAATTCTCTAAAACTCTAAACCTGAAAAGTTCCTCAATGTGTAATCTTGTAATAACTCAAGATTAAGTAAGGTATAAGGATGGGGCCTTATAGTTGGTATCAAAGGTCGGTTTAGATAACTTTAGAGGTTAGGGTATTCTTTAAGCATAAGTGACATTTCCATAATGGTTAGGATTTCAGAAAGAGTCCTAGTTTTAGATAAAGTGAATGAGTAAGTATATCTTAGTGTTTATCTTCCTCATTAGTACATGATGGTTATGTTGATATACTCACACTGACCTTTTTGGTTTTAGTAAATGGCTATATCTAGCAGGCACCAAAGTGACAATGGGTTTGAAGGAAACTATGGTGGTTCTCTGATTATGAGACTGGATGAGATGGGGGATTCAATGAGAAATCTCATGGTTGTTCTAAACCAACTATCAAGGATTCATGATCAACCACTTCAACCTTGGTGAGTTCTCTAATGCATCATGTACGAGATGACCAATCGATGTGGAAGTTCAGGTAATAATTAAAAAGGTAACCATTAGGGTTTATATGATCCTTACTTTTAAGGTAATTATGGGTAATTATATGTTATGATGGAAAATGAAAGGCATGAGATAAAAATGAGGTTAAAATATGTTATGTTTATTTTTGAAGATTTTATCTCGTTTTGGGAAATGTTTTGAGAATTATATAGCTTTGGAAAAAGGACAACACGCAGACCGTGTGACAACCCGTCGCGTCGGACAATGCTGCGGGAATCGAACCCACAACCAAAGTGCGACTGGTATTTATCGCCTACCACTGGACTACATGAAGTCCCTGGTTACTTTTACTGAATCTTTTTAGTTATATTATTTTATGAATTAAGAGTAAGTTGATTTTGGTTTATTTATGAAAATTATTAACCTATCATAGAGGATATGTGATTAGGTTAATTACTTTTTAATACGAGACTTTAGGAGCAACTGATGTTGTTTGGAGATAACTGTTACGATTTAACTTGGAAGACTATGTGACTAAATCCTTCAAATATTTGGGTTTCATTCTTAGATTGGTTTACTTTGAAGAATTTTATGGACAAATTGTTTATCTAATGGTCCTTGTTAAACTTTGGGTTTTGTTGGGCAAATTTTGGAGGTTAAGAATAGATTTTATTTTTATAAAGGGTTATCCATTTCTGGATTATCTAATCTTGTACTATCCTTTTTGGTTTTGGTTTTGGTTAAAGGCTAAATACATGGGAAGTATATAGTTCTCTTTTTTGGATTAGGTGATTCTCTAAAAGTTGATTATAGTACTCTTAATGTGAACAAGACTTCCTCAATACTCGCCTTTTGGAGAAAATATGAGTTTGTGTAAAGAATCTAATAAAAGTTGAAAGTCAACATGATAAGTGATTATGATTCTTTATTAATAAATTCCCCAATAAAAATTATCTTAAAACAAAAATTTTGTCTATTAACTTTTCCTACTGGGGAATCGAATACCGTTTAACCCATCACAAGTTTATGATTTTCTCATGGTTAACTCTCTCCTAAACATGTTTACTATCACTCTCCATCAGAAAATGACCCTTTGTTTTTTCCTCCATGTCCATATTTTCATACTTGGAATCCTAGTATGGGTTAACTCGGGTGACCTTTGTACTTATCTTTCTTTATTTTAAAGTGATTGTTTTACCGACTCTTGTTTCGATGAGGGACTTTCAAGGATGTTTCCAAGCCCAATTTTAATAATTGCGAGGAAGCAATTCCCAAAAGGGGGGAAGGATGTAACACCCTAGGTAAATAAAGAATATGACATTTTCTTATTTATCCATATTTGTGAATAAAATATTTATATGACTTTAAAGGGGACGCTATGCTCGATGGCGTACCCAACATGCAACAACGAGTTTCTTGGGAATCTTACATTGCACTCTAATAACAAAATAATATTATTTTAAATGGTAGTTAACATGTAGCCGTTGTAATGGAGGGAATGGATAGAAATAACTAAAATATGATTATATATGTTTTTAAATGTTTTTACATTTATCCAATAAAAGATAAAGGCTTAAAATATGGAAAGAATTCAATTTTAGGCGTATATGCCCTCGTTTTCACTAAAGGTTCACTTATCACCTTTTGATGTTGATCCATCATTAAATATAGAATTGTTCACTCTTAAAAATTCTTTTGGACCAAATAAAACTCTTATTAAGAATCAGGACATCAAAATTTAATTTGTGTAAATTTTTGGTATCTTTCCGATAAAGTTCATTTTTTTAATGAATAGTGTAAAATGTTGTATTTTAATTCAAAACCTCTTCTTAATCTAATTTATTTATATTATTAGATTATCTTTTGAATTGGTTTTAAAGTGAAATTATAATATATTTTTACCATTAAATCCAATAGTGGTCGTTGGAATTAATTTCACTTTGAAATCAGACTTAAACCAGTGTCAATCTTTTGATACTTATTGTTTCATAAAAACACGCTATTTGCTCTGACAGCGGGAATTAATTATTAAATTAATTAATGTGACTTATATGTCTTGAATTTTTTAAAATAGAATTCATTTTTTAATCAGGAATATCAAATATAGCTTAGGGTGAATTTTTGGGATTTTTCTGAAAAACATCAATTTTTGATGAATAGTGACACCACTAAGTGGTACTTATAAAAAATGATTTTTCCGTTTAAATAAAATTTTTCCATCTTTGTGTTTTGAATTTCAAAAATCCTACATACATGGTTGTCATTAAGAATTAAAATGTGGTTCAATGGGATAAAAATAATTTTTTGGTGAATAGTAACTTATTAAGTTTTTAATCGCGATTAGTGGTAATTAGTGTAGTTTAAGGTAAAAATAATGCTTTAATAAAATAAGATGAGTTTGACACATTTCCTACCCTCATTGGTTGTGTCATGGCCGACCAAGACAAGCCATGGGTCAACTTGGGGACCCCATAGAGCCACTTTGGTTGGGAAATGACATAAATAACTTTTTATTTAATGTAAAAGTAAAAATGACACAAACATCATATGTTTTACGAAAACAATATTTACATGGGGTTATAAAGATCATATTTTTGATTATAAATAGTCATTGAAAATATAAAAATATTTCCTACATCATTGTATATTTTTTATAATTTTCAGACACTAAATAAATTAAATTATATATGACATTATGATGATGCAGCGATGACCTCATTATTTAACGATTTAAATAAAATGGAAAGATAATGTAAACTCAATGAACTACACATGTCAAAAACTTATTGGATGGGTGGATTTCGAACCCTTAACACCTTAGCCACGAATTATATCAATGTGGGACATTTTGAAACCGAAACACATTTTCAAATAAAGTAATATTTCTTACTTTCCAAAAGTTCCCCTCCTCTCCTATTATAAAAGGCCCCCACCTCTACCTCATTTCACACACTCCTCAAGCCTTTGTCTCGGCCAACCCCTGCCCATTTATTCTCTCCACATCCCTCTCCTCATCCTAGAGGATTCCCTTTGGGAATAATCCTTTCAAAGGAAGCCTTTAGGCTCAAATAAAAAGGAGTTACACTTTTAAAGGTAATTCATTCTCTCATGTTCATTTGTTTTATTTTGCTTCTCCAACCCCCTAAACTCTTTTTACTTACTTCTTTTGTAAAAACACCAGTATCTTCAATATACTAGGATGTTTTTATAAGATTTATTCGAGCTACACTCTCACAAAACTACATCAAATGGTTAAAGAACATACGGTTTCCGTGGATGGAGAAATTATGCCTCCCGAAACGATGATTGTTCAATACTCATTTAACACCTTCAAAGGTGGGCATTATGATTTCACTATTTTTATATATCATATATAATATTTTTATGTTTTCCTTAAGCTTCTGTTTTTTTTCATGTTGGGCATACCTTTATGGTTTCCATTATGGGTAAACGCAATATCTTCATTTAAGGAAGTGCGGACTACCGCACCCTCAAAGTGATTTGATTCGTTAAATACCATATGTGGGACGTATAAAGTATGGAACTATGATATTATATATGATATTATACTTTAATTATAATATACCTTTATATAATTATGATTCCATTCTATAAAATACGAAATAGAAATGAAAGTAGCGTTCATGCGTACGTACGACTTACCGTCTCCATGAACGGTGCATTTCATTTCTTACCTCTAAATGATTATGCAATGTTATAAATGCATGAATGTACTGGATATATATGACATATATGATATCTACATCATTAATAAAATTCTGGATATAATAAACATTTGGCCACACGAACAACATGTAATTGTAAGAAGTCCACTTTCGACTTAAGAACCAAATATCGGCAAAACAAATATTATTAGCTTAAATGATTAAATATTGTTTATGACATGGTAATAAGTGATATAAAAGGAATAATGATCTTGAAAAAGGTTATTAAGGAAGTAGAAACTAACTCAAGTTTATTATTCAGGAGATTAAAGAACGATTGAGTCATGTCGGACCCGAGGTAAGGGATCCTACTCCTCTCTTTCTTTTTAAGTACACTTTTATGTCATTCCTTTTAAAGCTCATCTTTCTTGTTATTGGGATGATATTTTATATTACACTTACTGTAATTTTTATGTTCATGTAATGAGAGACCCTATTCTCTCTCATCAATCCATTTTGGAAGTTTTGAGTGGCACCGTTAGGCTACCGAACTTTCGTAAGAGATCTAACCTCTCTCTTTTTTTAAGTACTCTCCTTTATGTCACTTCTTTTAAGATCCACTTTGTAATGTTAGGGGGTGTTCTTTTATATTCCTCTTGATTTAAATTTTATTTTAATGTGATGAGATACCCTATTTGATCTCATCAATCCATATTCGGATGTTTTATGTGGCGCTGTTAGGCTGCCGAGTTTTCGTAAGGGATTTTTCATCTCACTTTTATTCCCGTGAGATTTATGCTACATTTTCCACAAATTCCATTGAGTGGTGTATGTACTGCCCATTATTCTACTCTTTGTGTAATATACTTTCGTTTATCAGTATTTATAACAATGATCTATTGTCCTTCTTTCATGGGGTGTATGTCTTGAAATATACCCAAGTCGGTAAGGGAACCTTTCACCCTCCTCTTTTTTAAAAGACTTCATTTGTTGGGTATTTTAATTTACAAATTGTTATGTTCGGATATGTTCTCATATATCCTTATTGATGTAAATTTTATGTCCAAGTGATGAGATACACTTTTTATCTCTCACCAACTCATTTTGATGTGATGTCGTTAGGCTGTCAAGGGAACTTTTTAACCCAATTTCGAATTCTTTGGGTTCAACATGTAGTCATTGAATATGTCATCCATTGAATATGTGTGAATGACCTTTTATTGTTTTACACTTAATATCCACTTATATTGGGTGTATTTATATTTTTCACACATATTTTTGAGATTTATTTGTCATTAATTTAAGGATACCTTCTTTATAAGGGATTTCATCACATTTGACATTTCTATTGAGGGTTCATTGTTGTTATGCACCAATTCACTCTTATATTGTGTATATACTGTCCTTTGGAGTATTATATCTTGAATCCATTTATTCTCATGATATTATAAATTTCTGACGAAATGTTATTCCTCAATTATTGTATTCAAGTTTCACTAATTTTGGTAAAACCCCTTTAACCAAAATATCGTTTTAAATGTTTTAATTATTTGTTTTTATTAATATCCATGTTTTAAAAATGGTTTTATGGATTTATTTATATGGATATTAATGGTTTAAAATTTTAAGCTTCAAGGTGGTATGGGACACATTGATTCAAAAATCTCTTTATTAAATGTTTTAAATGGTTTTGGAAATGATTTCTTTTTGAGTGGATTCATTATTTCAATATACTAAAATGTTATATTGTGATTGAAATGTGGAAATGTTATGTTTCCTTTATGCATGTTTTATGTGATACATTTATGTTATGGTTCTTGGGAATTGTTATGAAAACAGGTGGTTCCGTGATAAACAAAGGGCGGGTGAGCCCGATATAGCTCTCCAATGCATTGGGTAATGCGAAGGAGTGAAACGTTAAGGTTTATCCGAAGAGATTTAGGGAATATACTGTGATGGGTATTCCAAACGTAACCAAGAGGGTTACTCCCTACGTAAGAATGTTATGAATGCCTCAAGTTACCTTTATGTCTTTTGTTTTCTATGATTTATTCATGATTTGATATGCCTATGTTTTATGGGTAAAGTGTGATTTCATTCTAATGTATATATGAACTCATGTTTCCTTTCCATATTTTTATAACCGTTACTGAGCTTTTTATGCTCATCCCAAGTTTTTGAAATGTTTTTCACAGGTCAAGGGAAAGGTACATGATGTGATGATAGTGTCAAGGATGTGTCAAGAAAGAATCCGTGGTTTATTTTAAATATGTTTCTGTTGATGGGAAGAATGAATATTGTCTTTTATGTAACCACTTTGTTTAAATGTGGAATGTAATGCAAGTTTCATGATCTAATTCTCTAAAACTCTAAACCTGAAAAGATCCTCAATGTGTAATCTTGTAATAACTCAAGATTAAGTAAGGTTTAAGGTTGGGGCCTTATATCCATGGGGTCCAAAAATCGAACAATGGATTCCCATGGTCAGAAATTTATCATCCAATAGGATTAGGAAACAAGTTAGGGTAATTTAATATTATTATAACATTATTTTTACCTTAAATTACCATATTTACCTTTAAACACAATAAATAAAAGCCAAATGTTACTATTCACCATAAATAATTTTCAACTTATTAAATAACATTTTACTTAAAAATAACAACCATGTATGTTGGATATTCTAAATTCAATTCATAGAAGTGGTAAGATTTCATTTAATTGAAAAATTCAGTTTTTTTACTACTACTAAGTGGTTTCACAATTCATAAAAAATTGAAGGGTTTCAGAAAAATAAAAAAAATTCAGCCTAATCAATATTTGATATTCTGAAATAAAAAAATTATTTCTATTTTATCAAATTCAAAGCATTGAGGTTGAATTAATTAAAATAAAATTATTTCCTTTTTTCAAAACCAAAAATACGGTTTTTAAGAAATAATAACTATCAAATGATTGGCAGTTGTTTATGTCAAATTTCAAATTGAAATTACATCCATTAACCAAAATTGGGTTAAGTGGTAAAAATATAATCTAATTACACATTAAAACAAATTATAATTATAATATATTCATGTATATAAATTATATTACAAGGTAGTTTTGAATTAAAATGTAGAATTTTTCACTATTCATTTAAAAAATTAACATTGTCAGAAAAATACCAAAAATTCATCCAATGTAAAATTTTATGTCCCAATTCTAAAGAAGAATACTATTTTGTAAAATATAACCTATAAAAGTGAAAAAAATGTATTTATTGAATATTCTCCATCAAAAGGCAGTAAATCGACCTTTTAAAGAATAATAGAGTATTTATGCTTAAAATTAGATTCATTAACATTTTAAGCTTCTAAATTATATTGGATAAATGTAAAGTCATTTAACAAACATGTATATTTATATTTTAGTTAGTTATGTTCATTTCTTCCAACAAAATGGCTAGACATTAACTTCCATTTAAAATTATATTATTATTTATAAGTATGACCTAAAATTGTGTGCCACATAAGACATTGGAGAAAATCATTATTGTGTGTCATGTATTCCATCATACATTGCATCCCAATTAAAGTAAAATTAAAATTTATTTCAAAATTTTTAATAAATATTTAAATTTCTTATTCCTTATTTTCCAGGGTTGTTACATACATCCCTCCTTTTGGAAAATACGTCCTCACAATTTTTATTCACTTATCAAATACGTGGGGGTATTTATCCCTCATATAATTTTCTGATTCCAACGTTGCCTTTTTAACTATATTGTTTTTTCACAAACTTTTTCCTATGTAATTACCGTATTATGAAACACTTGCTCTCTTCGGTCAAGAATATGAAATTTGTTTTTCCTCAAAAAATATATTCTCTTCCTACTGAATTGCATCTGGGCTCAAAACATGAGATGGATCCTGTATATACTTTCTCAACAATAAAACATGAAAAACATTATGTACCTGGGATAGATATGGAGGTAAAGAGACTCTATACGCAACTGATCCAACATTCTCCAGAATTTCATAATGTCTAATGATCCTCAAACTCAACATTCCCTTCTAACCAAGACACATCTCACATTCCATCGAAAAAATGTGAGAAAGACATGATCACCATCCTCGAAAGATAGATCCTTCCTCCAGTTATCCACATAACCTTTCTTCATACTCTGATTTGTTCTCATGTGCTTCTGAATAAAATGAACATTTTCTACTATCTCTTTGAAAAATTATGGTCCCATCAACTTTCTTTTAGCTACATCATCCCAATAAGCTAGTGTTCGACATCACATTCCTTATAATGCCTCAAATTTATCCATCTGTATACTAGAATGGAAATTTTTATTATATGAAAATTCATCCAATGAAATATACTGGTCCCAACATCCCTGGTAATTTAGTGAACAAGCACGTAGAATATTCTCCATGGAATGAATTGTTTTTTCTGAAATCTCATCTTATTGAGGATGAAAATTTGAACTAAAATATAATTTAGTCCCCAAAAAAATTTTAGGCCTTTCCAAAGGTTAGAAGTAATTATGGGATCACGATCAGATAGAATAGAGAGTGGAACTCCATGAAACATAACCATATCATTAACATACAATTGAGAATGATGATTTGAAGACAAAGTATCTCAAATAGGAATGAAATGAGAAGATTTATTCAATCAATCAACAAAAACCAAGATTTCATTATTACATTGAGATGTCTTTGATAATCCCACAACAAATTCCATGGATATATTTTACCATTTCTACTTTAGCACTGGTAATGAAGGAAACATCCATTTCGGTAACTATCGCTCTATTTTAATATGTGGATATGTCAAACACTTCACAATAAATTCAGAAATAACTATTTTCATTCCATCCCACCAATAATACTCCTGAAGATCACTGTACATATTAGTACTGCTAGGATGAACTAAAAATAGTGAACTATGAACTTCATATAATAACTCATTCTTCAACTGTGAATCCGAAGGAATGCATAGTACCTTCCCAATTCTCAAAAAACAATCATTATCAATGTTAAAATTAGGAAATATACACTTCTGAACCAATTCTACCTTTTTCTGCAACTCACCGTCTTCCTATCGTGCTTTCTTAATTCTGTATGATAGAGATGATTTCACTGACACCTAAAACAAAAGAGTGGAATTTCTACACCATCAAATTCTATGCCAGTTTTTATCATGTCTTTAATCAAAGTATCTGGTTCCAAACATTACAAGGTTAATGTAGCATTACATTTTGACTCAAAGCATCAACCACTTTATTTTCCTTTCGTGGAAGGTAATGAATCGGGAAATCATAATCCGAGATTAATTCTAGCCATCTTCTATGTCTCATGTCCAATTATTTCTGAGTGAATAAATACTATAAACTTTTGTGGGAAGTATATATTTCACATTTTATTCAATACAAAAGATGCCTCCAAATTTTTAAACCTAAAAACAACAACTAATTCTAATCCCTGTGTCAGGTAATTTTACCCATGAGGTTTCAATTGACATGAATCATAATAAATTACCTGATCATTCTACATAAAGAAACAACCAAGTCCATTCAACGAAGCTTCACTATAGATAACAAACTCAAAAGTTTGGGAAGTTTATTCCAAAATAAGAGCATTCACCATTCTTCTTTTCAATTCCTAAAAACAATCATCACATTAATTTTTCCAAATGATCATAACACATTTTCGAGTTAACATAGTCGTTAGACTATATAACCATGAAACATTCTCAACAAACCTCCGGTAATAACTTTCAGAATCCTGAAAACTACGGATCTTAGTTTTATTTGTGGTTCATCTCCATTCTTCAACAACTTTTGTTTTTGAAGAATTAGTAATTATTCCATTTTTATAAATAATGTGATAGTGGAAGGAAATTTGTTGTAACCAAAACTCAAATTGCATAATTTTCCAAACTGTTTATTTTATTTTATGGTTTGAAAAACAACCCTTAAATGACTTTCATGTTCTAATTTACTTTTCGAATATACTAAAATATCATCAATAAAAACAACCATCATTTTTCACCTAATCCTACAGAGCCATTGGAACAAAAAACTATTCAATTCTGATTCTGACAATATCAGGATTTTGACTTGGAAGGTCATCTCCCTCTATATGCCTTCTTAGAAATGTTTCCTTGTTTTCTTTAATAAACACATTCTAAAAAATAAAATATATTAGATGAATAAACATAGTAATCTTTAAATGATATATCATTTCAATATTAATAGAAATTAATTTTTTATATTAATTTAACAATACCTGAGCTCCTAAAGTTGTTTAAACCGACCTCTAATACCAACTATAAGGACCCAACCTAAAAATATTATATAATCTTGAATAACATGGATAATTCACTTTGATGATCTTTTTAGGTACAAAGTGTCAGAGAATATGGCCATAACTATTACTTTACATCTAAAAAATTTCAAAGTTGACACATCTACTCAGATTAACAATTTTTCATATAATAAAAAGCCTTGAAAAAATGCGTCATGTCCAGTTCCATTTTTTAGACAGCATGACTTTTCCTAGATCCCATCCTTGACCTTATTCATCTTTTTGTCTTATGGAATATTTTTCAAAACATGGTATGAGCACAAAAAATCATAGTAAGGGTTACAAAACAAGGAATGATAAAATTTTTCCATAAATACATTCCATGAATAAGCACTTTAACATACCTCTTGAAATAATATGATTTTGTAATAACACATAGTAATCACAAATCATAATGGTTGCATGTGGAATCCATAACATACTAATGCTTATGATTTCATAGACACTTATGAAGTTACATTTATATTACCCATCATAATATATTCCCTATATCACATAAGAGAAACATTCATGTTTACCTCTATCACATTGCCCAATTCATTGGAGGGCTATCTCAGGCTCACCCAACCTTGTTTTATCCCAGAACCACCCTTATACGTAAATAATTCCCAAGAACCATTACATATTTATAACATATAAAATAATTTAATGAAAAGATAAAATTTACACATTTCAATCACAATATATTATTTAAACATATTGACATAAAAAATATATTTTCAAAACCATTTTCAATTACAAAATACATAAAAGAGTATATGATATTTATTTTCCTTTTAAAAACATTACGGCTTGTTAAGGAATCCATATATCAAATAATACTTGCGGTGGTAGAAATGGTCATTGACATCGCTTAATGTAAAAAACATTTTTCTGTCATTTGGTAAAACTCATATTATAGAAAAATATACCCTTTGAATGAATTTAATATCCAAGGTGTTTATACACCGAATAAAATAATGTCATGTATAAAACAAAATATGCCTCGATGAATGGAGATTGAGACGAAGTCCATAACCTCGAGTCCGACTTGAATACTTCGTTCTTTAATCTTCTAAATAATATAATAATATTAATTTATACTTTATTAATAACCTTTTTCAGGTTCATTATTCATTTTATATCACTTATTACCACATTATAAACGTTATTTAATCATTTATGTTAATAACGATTGTTGTGTCGATATTTGATACTTGATTTAAAAATGAACTTCTTATAATTACATGTTGTCCATGTGGTCAAAATTCTATTATCTCCAAAATGATATTCAGGATATAGATATCATATATATCATATATATCATATATATCTAGTATATATATTTATTTATAATAGTACATAACATTTGGAGTTATGAAATGAAATGCACTGTTCATGGATATGTAAAGTCGTACATATGCATAAACGATACTTTCATTTATATTTCGTATTTGATGGAATTAAAAATTAATGATACATAAATATATTATAATTCCATTATATTACAATATTTAATTTTACTAACACCATCGTTTATACATTCCATGTATGGCATGCATGAGTCATATCACTTTGAGGGGGCAGTGGTCCGCATTTCCTTGAATTAAGTTATCTTGTTTACCCATTATAGAAACTGTAAATGTATGATATAAAGAAAAAATAAAGATTCATAGAGAAAATAATGATATAATATATATAACATATAAATATAGTTTCATCATAAGGGCTACCATAAGAGGTGGTTTGAGATAATTGAACAATCACAATTTTGTGAGATGTTAGTTCACTGTTCACAGAAACAGTACGTTCTTTACCAATTAGATGGAGGTTTGTGTAAGTGTAGTTCAAATACAGAGCATAAAAACAAACTAGTATATTTAGGATATTTTTTTGTTATAAAATAAAGAATAAAAAGTGTTTACGTGGTTGGATTAGTAAAATAAAAGAAAAAAAATTTAAGAGAAGACATTACCTATAAATCAGGTAACTCTATTTGGTTGGAACCCAACAAGATTCCTGAAGTTCCTTATTCCTATGGTAGGGAATATAAGTGGAATATAAGGATCTATAGAGCTTATTTGGATAGATCTGGGTGGATCCAGGCAGATTGAGAGGTGTGAGTAATGGGTTGGAGGGGTGGGGGATTTTTTAATGGGGGGCTATTTAGGAATGTTTGAAAATATTATTTTATTATAATATGATTTCTGGTTTATAAAGGTCAAAAACATATTAATATAGATGATAAAATGACTCTTGTTCTAAATAAAATCATCCAATAAGAATTGGACAGGTTTTGGTTATTGTTTTTATTTTTTTCATATTATTTATTTAAATCATTCATTAATGAGGTAAACATTGCATCATTATTGTGTCATAAATAATTTTTGATATATAATGAAAAAAAATTATAAAAAATTACCATGATTTAGGAAATATTTTTATCTTTATAATAAATAATTATTATAGAAGAGATAACTTATAGAACACCATTGATGAATTGAGTAACTAAATGATATATGTTTATGTCATTTTTTCATTACATTAAATTTATTAATATAAAGTGTAATTATCTCTTCTAAGTGTTACCATGGGTTCGAAAAATTGACCCAAGGATGCCCATGGTTGTTAATTTATCAACCAATATGATTTAGACACATTGTATGGTAATTTAATATTATTATAATAATAATTTTACCATGAATTAACCTATTTACATTTAACCACGGTAAATACAAGTCAAAAGATACTATTCATGAAAAATTATATTCATCTTATAGAAAAACATTTTACTAAAAAAACCATGTTTGTCATATTTTCTAAATTTAAATTACAGATGATGTAAAACTACATTAAAATTGAAAAGTTGGTATTTTAACAACTACTCAGTGTTTTCACTATTCTTCAAAAATTGAAGGTTTTTAGAAAAATTCCAAACATTCAGCTGAAGTTATATTTGATTTTCGAAATACAAAAATTATTTCGATTTTAATAAATTCAAAACCAATATGTTTCATTAAATAATTTAAAATTAATTCCCACTGTCAAAAAAAGAAGCGTGTTTTTACGAAATAATAACTATCAAAAGACTGGAAGTTGTTTATGTCCAATTTCGAAGTAAATTTACTTAAAATGACCAAAATTCGATTAAATTGTAAAAATATAATCTAATTACACATTAAAACCAATTAAAAAGTTAAATAACCATATAAATATATATGATTAAGACGCAGTTTTGAATTAAAATGCAGTCTTTTTTACTATTCATAAAAAATGAACATTATCAGAAAAATACCAAATCATCATCCAAAGTATATTTTGATGTCCCATTTCTAAATAATGATGATTATTTTGTCAAATAGAACCTATAAAAGTGAAAAAACCTATCTTTAATGAGGGTTCTCCATCAAAATGTGGTTAATAAACCTTTTAAAAAATGTTAGAGTGTGTTTGCATAAAATTAGATTCATTCACATTTTATCATCAAAATTATATTTGATAAATGTAAAAAAATTTGACAAACATTTATATTTATATTGGAGTTAGTAATGTTCATTACCGCCAATAAAACTGTTAGTGGTTAACTATCATTTAAAATTATATTATTAAATTTATGTGTGACATAGGATTGCGTGCAACATTATACAATGGAGAAACACATTGTTTCATGTCAGGTATTCCATAAAACATATAATACCCTTTAAAGTAAATTTAATATTTAATTCACAAATCATACATAATATGAAAATGTATTATTCTTTATTTACCTCGGATGTTAAATATTATCATGATTGGTGCTTTCTAGGTAATCTGTAGATTTTTTGTGGGAAGAGTATCCTAAAAAACACATTAAGATCATGATCATTCAGTGCCCGATTGTGAGGCATGAGATGCTTTGGTCATCAAAGATCGAGCCTAAGGAATCCGAGTGAAGTTAATGAAAATCCTGGAGTGGTCGGGGGGTGAAAGGATCCTTGGCCTAGTTTTGTCGTCAGTGTCATAATTGGTATGGATGAGGTTTTTATCTTTTATTTATGTTGTTCTTGTAATACTTAATTTCCATTAGTAAAAGTTAGAAGTTATTTTATTTAGTTATTTTTGTAATCTTGTGTTTTTTAAATGTATCTCTTTGAATCATTTTTTTTCATTGAGTGTACTTATACCTTATGTGGGACAATTTCTGTTATTGATGAGTTCGTTTGGAGATTCTTGATTTTTGTAGAGTTAATGGATTGTGGGGATGATTATCATGTTGGTTTGAGTTATTTTAATGGTTTTCACCAATTGTTGTGGGTTCAGTCTTTGTGCGATGATTACAATTTTAGTTGAAATGAATTATATTTTATTTGAGGTACATGGATAACATTAGTTTCAGAGTTCCTAATTGATGTGATGGTATTTCTCAGCTAATGTAGAAAAACAGGGGTTATCTCATGTGGTGAGTTTCAATTTATTTCATAGAAGTTCATGATTTTTTCTTCTGGGGGGAGAAAACACTTGTGTTCTAAAATCCTAAGGCTTATATAGATTCTTCATGATCTGTTAGTTGTGTCATGTATTAAGAATGCTAACCCCAATGATAGTGGTTTCATTCATTTTTTTATTGGGATTGATATCAAGAGTTTCTTATATTTCAGCTCGGTGACTTTCAGTGGTCAAAAATTAGCAATGGTGGAGAGAAGTGTCATACAATGACCTTGGATATTCTTCTTCAATTATCTTACAAGATTTGGATATTTTTTCAACGTCTAGGTTTTATCATAGTTTGAATTTTTTAGTTCATGGTTGACGAATTGAATTTTTAGTCATGAATGCCAAGGGCACACCGTTTGGGCATGATTAAAGTAAATTGAGAATAATAGACCATGTAACTGTGCAGATTCTATTGGATTTATATTGGTGAAGTATATAGGTTTGGATTTTTTTTTAAAATAGTGTTACAACGTGGATGATTGGCTCTGTAACTGGATAAATACTTTCATTATGGTCGATGCACTGTTTGAAAACTATACCACAATCCCATGCATGGTGTACCCACATCCTAGGAGCATGTGTATGGTTGTAACACATTTTGGTAAATATTTCTTCTAAAAAATATGAGTTGTGTTTTTTATTTAATAGTTGAAATTATCTTTTCCACCTTAATTATTTTTTCACCAACAATGTATTTTCCTCTCTTGTATGAAAGAAGCTCACCTGGGGGCTTCTCAAAACCACTCTCTCTAACTCTAAATCCACAATTATTGATTATTTAATGATCATAAGGGATTTTAATTTGGATTCTTGATCTATTTCCTATTCTGATATCTCTCCTCTATTGATTTCGCAGTTTTTCATGGGGGGGGGGGTTCCCTTTGGCTGAACTCTACTTATTAGGGTTTACGGGTTGTTGAATTTTTGTGATGTTTTTGGGTCTATAGATTATTCTCCAGGTTTTTCTCTTATTTATCCATGGAAGTAATCAAATCTTATTTTTATTGTGATAGGTGTTTCTATTTTATTTTTTATCATGCACTCCACTAATTCATGTTTTTTTAAATTAATTAATAAAAGTGTTTTTCATTCCTTTGATGCAGAATTTTAGTTCACTATGTTTTTTTGGTATTGGTAGAATTTCATTAAAATGGGTTTCTATTTGATTTATATAATGTTACAATATATATATATAAATAAATATATGAACCTAATGTGATAGGTATAATATCAATTAATCTTGTTGAGTAAATTCAATTGTTTTTGGTGGTGTATTCCCTTAGACTAGGTTTGTCAATTTTATAGGACAATGGTTTGAACTTTATATGTGGAATGATGTGATTTTTACTATGTGGTTTGTTCTTTTGGTTGTAAGGAATGATATGTTTCCTAAAAATATTTTGGGGTAACGATTCTTGTGGTATAAAATTGAATTAGGCTACATTAATTTGATATTGGAGGGCACGAATGGATGGGCACACAGATGATGATGAATTTGTTTCAAATAAATTTCAGTTTCAATCATCCCTTACTCCTCCTCTTTATTTTTATAATCCTACGTGATTTTCTAAATGGTTCATGGTCTCAATGTTGTTTTGATATTTTTTTTGAATGTTTCCATTAAAATATGTCCCATTTTGAATTTTGGGACATCATCGGTCTCTATATGGTTTGAAAGACCATTTAGTACCCTGAAATACAATGTGTGTTTTCATCATGTATTTTAATGGTACTGAGAATGAAAGGTGATTTCCCATTTTAAATTGAATATTTTAAAATTGTGTTTTATATATCATTTTGGAATGTGTTTGGATGTTTTTTGTAAGTGTATTTCTAATAGACTCGAAATGTGGTTTGGCTGGAAATTTATGATACTTTCGAAATGAATTTGGTTTGGGAAACAAAAATATATAGTTAGAAACATAATGTGTTTTTTTGAAAAGGATTGGAAGAATATACTCTAAAATGCTCCATTAGAACATTCAAAAGAATGGGATTTCTTATCAGTTGTGATTCTTGGAATATATTGTGCATTAGAACATCATTGAGGAAACCGGAATTTTGGATGAAATCCCCTTCTTTGGATCTTAACTAGGAATGTTATTGGGTGGTTTTTATACTACATATCAACGCATATAACTAATATTATTTTTATTGTTAAAATAATCATGGAGTTATTATTAATCTTTTAGAGGGCCGATTAGTGTTTTCTAATCACCATCGATATGACATGTTGGTACCCATTAGATGGATTTGAGGCCCTGTGGGTACTACTAATGGATTTATAATTAAAACTACTATTTGGTAATAGACATAAGAGTTTCACCATAAAATGGTAGGTGGGCCAAAAATTATTACATCCAGGGATCTTTTACATGATTTTTATGAATGCCCATGGTTTATTATATATAATTGATTGTTCACATTTTTCATCACTTGGTGTTTCTTATTCTTACCATAATATTTTATTTTCATCATTGTGTGTTATTTACATGTATGGATTTTCTCTCTGTGTATTATTTCTCAATGATAACATGATTCAAAAAAGTGAATATGTGGTGTGCATTGTTTTTTAAATGGTAATTTATGTTATTTATCAAAATAAAATACTTATTTTTATATACGAATTTCAAATTAGTGTTGATGGAATGTTTATAGGAAAGGGAACGAATGTATTCTATAGTGGTTTCCTTCTTAAATATTAATATCACACATTAATTGTACCATTTACTCTCAGGAAACCCCTTATTTTTTTAGGTTTGAGTCCCCAGTTCATATGCTTATTGTTGGAGCAGCTGTTCATGAGGTTGGAGGTGACGAAGAGGTCGCATGGAAATTTTGAGGACATGTTCGGTGCTAGTTTGTATTTAGTTTCTATTTTTGTTTTGTTCAGTAGTTAAAATATTCGAATCAATATATATATATATGTATAAATATATATATAATTATGATCAGTCAATGGTTATTGCTGTGTTCTCAGTTTTTTTTGGATATTTATTCGATCCTACTTTTTTGAATTAAATCATTTCAACCTCTATTATATTTTAATACCACCCCTTTTTTCTTGCCTATGGGGATCAGGAACACCATTCGGGCCACGTCTCATATAAGGATGGATGTCAGTTGAGATGGAATCCTTGCTGGTTTCATGACATAATTAGACCAAATTAACACTTCGTCCATATATTTTTTTAGATTTATATTGAACACTTCTAGTTTAGAAAAAAAACATTGTATATGGATTCATATATATTTTCAATGATCTACTTGTATTCTCGATTGATATAACAAACTAATATTATAGAGTAATATCATGAAATTAATCTAGACACACATAAGGGACATCTCTTACAATAGGAATTTTATATATGATAATAATTTTGTTAGTCAGAATTTTATAGATGTATTATTTTTCTCATTTGGAGAACCATGCATGATTGATATTATTATAGAAAAGGATATTTTATTCTCATATTTGAAAGTATATAAAATCAATTATAAATTTGTGAAACATATGGATATATCCATCTATAGACTATTTATATTGGATATATTCAATGAATGATAATAGATATCTAGAATATAATATAGTTATACTAAAGGGAGAATCATAATTATTTTTAGTATGTTTAGAAAATAAATATTGAATTCATAGGTATTATATGATTATAATTCAATAATTTCAGAATTTTCTATTTTAACTACTAACATGACACCCATATTTTTAGGTTTTATTTGAATAGTTCTACTAAACATGTACAGTATGAATAAACACATAGAACCAGAATCAAATAGTAGATTCTACATTTCTGAATTAATAGTTACATTACATATCACCACATTCTTATAGGGATCCACCTAAATAAGTGTTATGTAATAATATCTCCCATGATCAGTAGATCTCACAATATCTGCAATAGTTATATTTCATATCCCATATATTTTTTCATTGATTCACATAATTTTCATATTATTAGGTGTAAAATAATTGTAAATTTGGTTCAAGGATTATAATATCATTACATTCATTCATCAAATTTGTGGTTCTATCAACAAAAATTTAGCTATCTTGGTTCCATCCCTTAATTCACCAAAATAATATCATTTCCCTCATTAATATATTTTCTATAAGAACTATCCCACACTTTTGATATGTTGGATTTTGGAAATTCATTCCCACATAAGAATTTTTCATTACACTCCATGATTTAAGCGTAATTATCTACATCATATATTGATTATAAAATATGATTATGTCGTCTCAATTTCCTCATTGAGGATATAGCATGGAATCTCTTTAATGATGTTACTGTCCCAAGAACCTATTGATTTTTTTTGTATCTTAATTTTTATACTAATGAATCATCTAATATTAATTTCATATGTAATAATAAGTATTGATTTATATCAAGATTGTGTTTTTATAATATCTTTGTGAACCTTGATTGAATAATCATCCTTTGTCTTGAGAAAAATAAGTCAATCTATATTAAATTCCTATGAGTGTGTGGGAAATATTTTAAATAAAATTTTTCAAATTAATTATACTATGTCACCTCGATATCCTCATCTAGATTAATATTTATGACTAATTCCCACCATTTATTAGATTATCCCTCATCAAAATTTGTTGGAGAATACATATATGTTTTATGAAATTTAAAAGGCATTATTAATCCAGAAGTATTTATTGATTGAATGATAAATTATAATCACATGATCCTTATAATCAATATAATAAATATAATCAAAAAAATTTCATCTTTGGATGATCATTATAATTAGTATGTACTTTATAATATAAAGATAATTTAATTTTTACATCATAAGTATGAATTGATATTTCATTAAATTATTTTTTTTATAATTTCTAACATACAATGTATAACTATACCCCACCGTTAAATGGTTGACTTTATTAATTTAATAGTTATTCATCGATAAATGGTATACAAATCCTATGGATGAACTACTATAATAACTAATAGATGATTATTTTTTCTACATGATAATTAATTCCTATGTTTTTATATAAACAGTTTTTTCTCTACCATATTGGAAATTTTATTGAATTGTGACGATTCTTTCATAATGGCCACAATAAATAGTATAAAAAGAATAAAGTGATTTTTCTAGGTAGATTTAACCCAATGATAATAAAAAAAGCCTCATGAATAATGGAATGTGACCATTAAATAATTTCAAATAAATATATGGGAATTTCAGGAGTAATATAATACAATTGAACTCAACCAATTTGGAGATTCACTGTATATTTTTTTAAAAAAAATCTTTTACACTCATTATAAAAAATTATGAGTTTTTTTAATGAAATTAATGATTGGATTTTATTTACCTTAAAAAACTCTTTTGTGATTATAATTAGTGGGACTAATATGTTCCGACTGATGGTTTTTAGGTATATGAATACTACAAAGACTAATCTTAATGACATAGGGTTCTGGGGCTCAGAAGACCAATCTATTCCAATCTATGTGATGGAGTGGTTTACTGTTTATGTAAAATAGAACTATTCATTTATATTAATCCAATTATACTTTATGACTTGATATCTGAGTTTTTCTTCACTAATGATGAATTTTCTATAATTATATTTTACTAATTCTAATTGATTTACATAAAATCATTGAATGTCACTATTTATATATTTTTAAAATTTTAGAATCCACAGTGCATTCATATAATGGAAGTTTATGTTTCTAAAAAATTATTATTAATTGGATTATATAAATTTGAACTGAATTTAATGTACCTTATTACACCTCAGAAATGATCATATATTGGCTCCATCTGAAAAAAATGGAAGTTATTGTTTTTTTGATAGTTATTATATTTTAAGAAAATAATTGACACCGCTTCACTTGTATATATTTCTATACTCTTCAATCCTACATTTATAATAGAACACGGTTATACTTCCTAAAGATCTTAATTTTTTGTATTTAATACTAATCAAGACATAATTATTTACAAATATTGTTATAAATTATTTTCTGGAACATTCTATAAACTATTATACCTTGTGGTATATATTTTTTTAAAAAAACTATTTCAAGGTATTAAAATGATTGAAGGTTCTAATATTTAAACTATTATAAATAATATTCATAAAACACAACAAAATTTTGATCATAGATGATTATGAATATGGTAAGGATCAATGAAAAAAAATTACCAACACATGGGTGGATAACATTGATATAATGACAGTAATTTTTCAGTTTCATAAAAAATATTTGGCTACATTTAAAAATCAAATAAATATTGAGTATAGTCACAATGAATGATTTAGATGTACATTTATATGTTCCATGAAAGTGAATATATATAGTCCGGATTATTCTTGTGACTCTTCAATCAGTATTAGGAATAATTTTAAAACAACTCATTTTTACTTATAATACTATATAAAAATAAGATAAATTATTAGATTTGATTATCTAGATTTGAATTTTTTACTGAGAAAAAAATATTTGAAATATGAATTTCAGTTTCAAAAAACTATTCAATGGTAACAGTACATGGGTGATAAATATCATACATATCATATTTTCGATGATATGATCATTCAGATTATGACATCAAAGTAGGAATCTAAATATTGTCTATTGATTATAAAAAGTATATTACTAATTTGAGTGTATATTTTTTAATTGGAAATCATATCATATATATGTTAACATTAGAAAATAAAGGTAAAAAATAAAAAATAAAACTTTTAGTACCATTTAATTCAACTTCTTCTATTTCTAACAATGTTATATCTACCAAGAATTTTTATAAATTTTTAGTGAAAAAATGTTCATGATGAAATAGAGTGTAGTTATTCAGAATAGTCTTACTATGACATAGATAACTATTAAAAAATGTTGAATAATATTTTTTGGGTGAAAATACATTTGATTCATGTATTTGATGAATTTAAGGACATAAATGAGAAGATGGAATTTTCTAAAATGATATGTTATGAGTGCATAGAGGATGTTCTTCTATGACTATATTTTCAATAGATTAATAGAAAATACATTAAAAATAGAAATCGTGATAGTATTTCTAGGATGTTTTACTATAGAAAATAAACCAAGGTTGACCCCAAACCTATCAAACAAGCAGATTTACCGAATTTCCTAATGTGCATTCTTGATTCCCACTAATTGGATTTAGTGTTTGGAATCTACATAGTGATGAGGAAAATGAATTCACTCAATATAAAAGACTAAACTAAACTATATAAAGATAAAAAAGGATCCTAAATAGGATAAAAATATCAAAACAGAAAAAAAATTACAACAAAACTGAAAATATTTCAAACTATATGTCCATACAAATCCTTAACTGATTACCACAGATCTATATTTGATATTGGTGGTCACTATCAATACAAAAACCAGCCATTTCCCATGATGATCAAAACCAAGATAAAACCATCATCGCATTCCAAAAAAATAAAGAACCACAGGCCTTAGTATTAAAACGCAGTAGGTGTGCTTAATGAAATTTCTTCCTAATGATCATATATTAAAATAAAAGAAATAGAAACATCATGTATGAAATAAAAAATATAAAAATAATCATTTACACAAATTTTATACATTTAAATTAAAAAGGATATATTTCACATTTAATTCAAATATAGGTTTTTTCCCATTCATGCATCATTAACATTTTCAAGTGGATTGTGAATTTTAATTTTCAAAAAGGAATAAGAGAGTATAAAATATTCCAAAAATAATAATTTTTCATTATACATTGAAAACCAATGCATCACTTCCCAAACTAACACACGACACATGAGAAAACCACACTAATCATACAATAAATAAGAACAAAAGGGTGTCCCACCAAAAGGCATCTCAATCATCACTGCTAGCATCTAAGTTCCAATATAAGTGGGAGAGATACTAGGAGATCATGAATAATCCAGAATATAAAATTTCATATCCACTCAAACTAGAATGAATTCCTCACTCGATTACATCAATAACACTAACACACTCAGCCATCCTCTATACGATATATAATGAGGGGCCCAATCCGATAATAATAAAATTCAATATGCCCACATGTTATGGGATACTAGTTAGTGTATAACATAACTAGTGAAACAACAATTATCATATAATTAAATAGTTAAGGTAGGTTCTAGATTTGAAGAGTTTAGAAGAGGTTGATCCAACTGGTGGAAAAAGTGCATCCAATTAGATACACATATATTACAATTTAGACAACATGCATTACCCGAATAACCCCAATAATCAATCTCTTTCATTAAACACATAGTTCAAAAATGTTTCAACACCAAGGATCTCTCATTTCCATAATACATAATGGGTCATGATGATTTCATAGTGATGAAATCACATCCATATAAATAAATCATGGAATGAGAATTATACAAAAATAATTTTTATAAAAAAAAATTTCAACACTTCTATTAAAGAGCCAAATGGGAATCATGCATTCAATAATAATCAATAAAATTTAAAAAAAAATTAAAATACACCACATTCCATTTAATAATGATTTATGAAAATCAAATTTGAAATAATCACTCAACGTTTACTCCCTAAAACATTTTATATCGAATTGCCTTATGGAACAAAATCCCCTGTCATATGTCTATCCACATTCAAAATCCAAATACAATGTTTTTTGAAATACATTACCACTCATAAAACAATTTATTGAATAATAGTCATAATTTCAAATGTAAATATTCTATTAACATTGTGAAATCATTCAAACTTCCACACAAAATGGTTGAAATATCCAATGAATTAATTTATCAAACACTTGCTGTGAATCATTGAACAAAACAATGTTATATATTCCATCGTATGAAATAAACCCACATGTTTTACCCAAATAAAATATTGTAAAGATAAAAAATAATTATTTATCATATAACGGAATATCAAAAATAATCATATCAATTATTACTATATAATTAAGGAATGTGAAAGGGAAACCTACCTCAATCTCAATGTTCTTCATAAACGCACACATGAAATTACAACACTGGGGTTATATGTGCATTTTTCTACCTATAGGTAACCAATACACATAATAACAAGATATTAATCATGGGAAACAAAAACCCTATATACACATGACCATGATTGAAATAGATCTGAAGATAAAATAAATGATACAAGTAGAGGGATGAGAGAAGAGTAGTATACCTTGAAAAATCAAGCCTCGAAAATGATGAATCACCATAGGTATAAAAACGAGGTGGGGAGTCTTAGAGAATGATAGGGAGCCTCACTAGGGTTTAAAACCCAATGTAATGAATAAAATGAGTGCTTTGGGTTAAAAATCATGAGGTAACTTTTAGGAATCTCACAATTTTTATGTTTTGGGAAGCTCACATGGGTTGGATGAATGGTTTACAAAAATGCAAACAATCCATAAGTCCATTACAAGGCATACATGTGCACCTAGAATGATTGGCCATATGGTTTTCAAACACTGAGTCAACCGCGAAGGATGGTTCTATCCTAATATAGAGGCTTCCCACATTCTTTAAGCATTTTTTGACAAACAATATGTGGGCCTTTATCCCTTAACCATAATCACTCAAAGGATTCCATGGTTTCCTAGATGTTTCCACACAGTGTTTCTCAAACAATGCAATGAACATGAAACAAGTGGAAACCACCATAAAAATGAAAATATAATTCCATCACACCCAAAACTTGAGTGAAACACCCAAGAAAAAATGTTAAACAAGAAATAATGTCCAGATGGAAATTATGTTATGAAAAATCTCCCCACCAAAACGTTTTTCACCCCAAGAATGCCGCAACATCTTTAATTTTATTGATCACATTCTAAGTATTCTATTACTCCATGACCCGACCCCTTAAACCATGAAAATTTCAACCACCACCTAAGGAAACTCAAACATCCTACATTAAATTAACTAATGATCTGAAACATAATTTTGAATAAAAAATATAGTTGGGAATACTTCTCAAGGCGAAATTTCACCAAAATAATTACCTAGACTCAAAAAAAACCTCCTTCTATAATGAAAAAAATATAAACTAACCCAGATTATCCAATGTAGGAGGCCCTCATATACATCCCATCATTAAGAACAACTATCTTAAAATAAAAATGTTGAAACAAATAAGAAAATTCCATCATAAGCCAACCACCCCCAATGTAAGTGGGTCACAACAAAAAAAATCTCCCCATAAGTGTAAATTAAATAGATATAAGGAAAGTTACCATAATAAAAATTAAATTATCTCCATTCCCACACTGGAGGAAAACCAAAACCAATTTCCCTCACACCCCTAGGATTTCTGATAGTTTAAGAGCTTCCCTCTCGTTGCATTGGTTAGAGACCTAATGTTTTAAGGATCTCGTTCCCTAAAGTCTGAATAAAATGATACCTCATTATAAATATTCTATTTAGAGACATAAATGGCTACCCAACATTCTAAAATAAATAAATTCAACTCGGGGAAACATAATAATTTATTTAGGGGATGGATATTATCCCCTTATATTACTATCAAATGATACTTGACCAGTAATAACTAGCACAACTGAAGCAACCACAACAATAGAAATGGAAATTAGCTCACTATTTCCAAGAACATTTCTAGAAACCCGCAAAACACGTCATCTAAACTATATCAATAGTAAAATTTCAAACTCAGAAAAAAACATGAAATATGCTTCCACATCATTATTTAACACACCATATAAAATTTTTCTTCAAAACACAATAATTTTTATCTTTAAAACAACAATTATGGATGGAAAAACTTGGAGGATTTTTGCACAAACAAATTGTATTACATCGACTCACACTCGTATTCACATTCCTATGCCACCCCAGTAACCCATCAACCTTAATAATTGGGCACTCATCCATCCACTTCACTATCCATCCACTATACACATATATCCACGCATGTAGGGACCCTTGGAAATTACCATAGGTAAAAAATTACCAATTATGAAATAAAACACTCCACCCAATATTTGAATGATTTAAATCCACATTTCATTTAAAAATTCATTAAAACATTCAAAAGATCCAAAACTACTAATAAAAAAACTCTTTCAAAATTCAAATATATATTTATTTTACTCCATTAAAAATTCTAAATCATTCCATACAAAACATTTTATTTAGCTCAATAATCCAATTCCATTTACGTAATTTTGTTAAAATCTCATTATCTCTCCTTGTGAACAAACTTCCAAAAACTCTTCCAGAATAAATTTCTCGATTTCCAGACAGTAAATCTCAAATGACTGCATTTTTTTATTATAATAATTCAATCCCATTAAAAACATATATTCCAACCTAAAAGGGTAACTGTAGAAAAATCCATTTTTCAAAGGCTTCCATAATTATAATTCAAAAAATTAATTTTCCACTGTAAAAAAATCCTCCAATTAATAGTAATGTTTTTTCACAATTCCTAAATAATATTTTCCAAAAAAATGCACAATCAAAACATATAATAAACAACTAAAAAATGAGAACTATAATTGATGGGTGACTTTACCATATAGTCTGTGGCTATATTCCAAACACACCACTATCATAGAGAGTCCTCGATGATAATATCCCCAACTCCAAATACCTTACCATGCCCTATGAGCTCAATTAGCATAATGACCCATAATTTACATACATTGTAATTAATTCAGAGTTGAAGCATACTTATTATTACATATAACAAAACCATGATAGGACCGTATAGGTATAGTGTATATAGAAACTAGGGAACATAAACAACTGGTTCATAAAGCATCTACATTGTCTCTCGTTTATTTCATCATATCCAGAGTCCCTTGTGGCATACCCTACTTAATACCCTTATTTTTGACCTAGGAAAAATAATACATACAAAAGGGTGAGCTCAAATGCTCATCATGGGTAATCAAAGGAAATATCAATAATATCATATTAATAAGAACATAATATTTTGAAAATCATAACCTGCAAAAGAGATCATAATATCATAACATGGGATAAATAATAGTAGTGAATTATAATCCCAATAATTATTACATAAAACAAGAAACTTTGTGGCATGCAGACATAATCAAAGAATATCATTTCTTATTAGTCATGACTCATTTCCAAGACTATCATAGTAGACAAAGTCCTTTTCTGAACTGAGTTTACTCCTCCTTCCAGTCCTCTATCACTGAACTAGATTAAATTTCCATTCTATCCATGTATATCTCATGAGAGGTAAATCATTACCCAATGAATTGGAGGGAGATATAGGTCTCACCCATCTCACAATGAATCCATTTTTATGTGTGCCACAAAATAATACATCATAGCATAACCCATGTAATAAAATTTGGATTCATAAACATCATTCCATCATAAAATTTAACATATATGATAAAAGGAATTCATAAACAAATTCCATCATAACATAATAAAATCAATGTAAAAGTAGGGATAGAAACATAACCCTATATTATCTTAGATGAAAAATAATTTTGATAAAACAGTTGAACTCCATTTTTCAGGAAAATATTTTTCCTCTCATAACATGTCCTACAATTTTAAACTAAAAGAAGTTAACTAAAAATAATCTTGAAAATTTTTAAAGGAAGATTCATGGAAATAATGTTCTATGAAATCAAAAAAATAAATTCATCCCGTATAATTAAAATAACAATCTTCTCTTAATTTGGACAGAAATGTCAAAAAGTATCTCGTACTGAAAACGACAATATATTCATTTCATATATTTTACTAAAAATTCACAAATAGGTAAAATTGTATTTAATAAATTGTAGAAGGATAGAAATAATATTACATATTGAGGAAACATGGATGTGGATGATAAATATTCTGCAGTAAATACCAAAGTTTAAACAATCTTAGATAAAAATGAGATTGTGAGATTTTCCCTTAACTTATGTCTGATATGCTTCATACATATCCAATTCCATTTGTATTGTGATTTAAATATTGTCATTGACTTATTACAGAATCATATTCATTTTAATGATATCATATATGGACATATTCTTATATTCTTATTTGTAATATTTCATTGCTACTTGTTATTCTGGTGTTCATTGCTTTATGTTCTTTTACATGTTTTGTCAAATAAATTCTTGTAACTATTTTTAGTATATATATATCTCATTTTCAGAATTTTATTAGTGTAATATATATCATATTTATTCATTAAATTCATTAAATTCATTTATATAATCATTATTCAATGAAGATCTTGTAGAACGATTCACATCACATCTTGGAGACGGTGATCCGTGCGTACGCACGAGCGAGGATATCCTTCCCATAATTATTGAATGGAGTTGGAGTAGCTGATATAATAACTCAGAATTATTATCATGTTATAATAATCATATATATTTATTCTTAACACCATTATACCCATCCATGGAAGGTGGTGGTAGAAAAACATATTACACCATGGTGTGGAGACGGTATTTTGTATGGACGCACGCGCGGTGATTTCATTTTTCATAGGATAGATAGAATGTGAAATAGGGTTTTTTAATATTTATAATAACATATCAGTATATTCGTAATACTAATGTTATTAATTCATAACCAAAATAATAAATAAGAGGAAGTAGAAGAAGAAAGAAACATGAATGAATCGGTAGAAGAGATTATCTCTTCTTCGACATGCCTCTTTTAAAATTATTCATAGTGAACTAGATCTGGTCTTTTGAGAAGACCCAAACCTCTATGATATAACTAGAGAGGTTGAGAAGAAAAATGGATAGGGTTTATCCGATATTGAAGGCTCAAAATTGTGTAAAAAGGAGAGGGAGGATGGGCTCTTTTAGAAGGGAGGATAAAGGCACCTTAGAAAAAACATAAAATATTATTTTATAATAAATTCATATTCGGTTTATAATGGCTCCAAAGTGACTTATTTAGATAATAGGGTGGGGATGGGTTGGAATCCTCTAAACCAATTGGTTTTAGACATGTTAAGGTTTCCATTGTAACCTTATCTTTTAGATTTAACTCCAAGTTAAATAATTTAACATTTACTCTGTCTTCTTGTATTATTACACTATAAGGTTAATAGACACACTATAAACTGCCAATTGAACCCCAATTGGTTAATTAATGTCATATATATTATTATATAATTCTTTTTTTCCGATCCTCATATTTTTAGAAATAGAATATCAATTAATAATTAAATATTTTCTTTAAAAAATTCTTTTATGTCAACTTTGACACTATTTGGTAATTTTTTGCAAAATTTTTAACAGCATTATTACGTTGAAATAAATTCATATAACCAACCATAATATGTTATATTAACCTATAAATTTTTTTAATTCATAAAAACTCTCAAATTACATTTATTTCGGTATTTATAATATCAATTATGTTAATATTTCATTAATAATGTAATTAATACATCATCATTGTTTCATAAATAAATTAAATTATTTAATGTCTAAAAATTATAAATAAAAAATCATTATAGAGGAAATATTTTTATATTTGAAATTAATATTTGTAGTCTAATTTATCTTATGTATAACTAAATATTAAAAATGTTTTACTTATAAAACATTGAATTTAATTCTTTTAACTATTCCGTGAATTAAATAATAATAAATGTCCTAATATAATCCATGTGGACCTAAATGGTCATATTCTATTCCTAAGGTTGTTTGGGGTCTAATTACGCTTATCCAATAGAATTAGGACTTGTTTTAGGGTAATAATAATATCACTTTTACCCCTCCCTATTTACTTTTAACCGTGGTAAATAAAAATAAAAAGTTATTGTTCACCAAAAATTATTTTTATCTTATTGAACCACATTTTACACTTTTATATTAACCATCTCTATCAGATTTAAGAAATTATAATCACAGATGTGGTAAAATTATTTTTTATGAAAATTTTCAAATTCTCCTAGGAGGTTGGTAAAAGACGGTGAAAAGTTCATTAAAATGATTATATATGAAAAATTATTATAAATTGACTCAACTGAATTAAATTAAACTTATATATGTATTATGTGTCTATTTTGACCTAAAATAAATTTAAATAAAATATATAATTATTTAAATAAAAATTTTGTTTTATACTAAAACACAGTGTTTTTCACTGTTAATCAAAAATTGAATGTTTTCAGAAAAATACCAAATATTCACCCTAAGTTAATTTCGATATTCCGAATCCAAAAATTAAATTAATTTATAAAGTTATAATTTATAAAATTTCAAAAATTGGGTATTAATATTTATAATGGCTAGTTTATATAATATTTTAATAGCATATCGTTGTTTAGTGAAACTCGGTATTGCGTATAACGCAAGAAATCGTGGAAGGTTTCTCTTGCGTGTAACGCAAGACAAGACAATGTTGTGTGTATTGAAACATTCCTTTCGTGTTGCGTATAACATAATACATGAAAAGAAAATATTTCTCAAACAATCTCAGGGTGTTACATTCTACCCCCCTTAAAATGAATTTCTCCCTCAAAATTTGTCACTTCGTAACAAACAGATGAGGATACCTCTCCCTCATTATATCCTCAAGTTCCCATGTAGCTTATTTTAATTGGTGGTTCCTCCATAAATCTTTAACCAAGAGAGTGTTCTTGTTTCGTAGAACATTTTCGCTACAATCAAAAATCTCTATTGGCCGTTCTTCATAAGAAAGATCTTGCTCCAACGGTACACCTACTGAGCTTAGAACATGCGAAGGATCAGGTATGTACTTTCTCTAGAGAGCTACATGGAACACATCATGAACTTCTGAGTGATTTTTTGGCAGGGAAAATTGGAAATCTACCTTCCCAATAAGATCCAGTATCTCAAAAGAACCAATATACCTAGGGCTCATCCTGCCCTTCCTTCCAAATCTCATTACTATGTTCCTAACACTTTTTCCCCCACTTCAAACTCTAGGTCTTTTCTTCGGTTTTAGACATATCTTTTTTGTTGACTCTGAGATGCTTTTATGTGTTTTTGAATAGATCATACCTTATCTGCCATCTCATCAACATGATCAAGTCCTAATAGCTTTCATTCCCCAATATCATCCCAGCAAGTTAGAGTTCTGCATTTCCTTCCATAAAGAGCTTCATAAGGAGCCATCTGAATTCTATAGTGAAATCTATTATTATAATAAAATTCCACCAAAGGTAGTTGTTTATCCCATCCAACTTTGAAATCCATAGAGAAACTCTCAATATGTCTTCTAGAGTTTGAAATGTCCTCTCAGACTGGCCATCAGTATGAGGATGATAAGTAGTACTGAAACTCAACTCTGTATCTAGAGTATGCTGAAGACTTTTCTAAAACGTTGAGGCAATCCTTGGATCCCGATCAGATATAATGGAATGTGGTACTCCATGCAATCATACCACTTCATTCACATATATCCTGGCAAGCTGATCAAGAGAGAAATATTCTCTAATAGCAATGAAGTGAGCCAAATTCGAAAGATGGTCAACTATAACATAGATCTCATTATTTCCATTGGATGTTTTAGGAAGTCCAGTGACAATGTCCATAGTGATGTTTTCGCATTTTTATTATGGTATGGGTAATGGTTGTAACATCCCCTTAGAATTATGTCTCTCAGCTTTAACATGCTGACAAACGATGAATCGAGAGAGATATTCAACAACATCTCTTTTCATGCCATCCCTCTAGAAGTACTCCTTCAGGACCATATACATATTCGTGCATCCATGGTGAATAGATAAAAAAGAACTATGAGCATCATCCAATATTTCCTTATTTAATTCTGGGATCGGAGGAACACAAGCCGGATTCTTGAACCTTATTATTTCATCACAATCAATGTTGAATTCAGGAACATTTCTCACCAATTTCTGTAACTCTACATCTTCTTTATTTTCCTCTTTAATAATCACATGTATATATGGTTGAAAATTCATTTGATAAAGATAATATTTTCCCCTTCTATTATAATTCCAAGATCTATCATTTGTAAATCCATAAATATTGGATCTTTTGTGATCTTCATCATGGAAAATCTAGCGTGGTCTTGTCGACTTAATAAATCTGCTACCTTGTTTTCTTTCCCAGGGTGGTAATTAATTGTGCAGTCATAATACTTAATCATCTCCAACAATCTTTTTTGATGCATATTCAGCTCCTTTGGTGTGAAAATATACTTTATACTTTTATGATCAGTATAAATATAACACCTTTCAACATAAAGATAATGCCTCAAAATCTTTAATTAAAAGATTAACACTACTAATTCAAATCATGACTTGGGTAATTTTGCTCCTCGATTTTCAACTGTCGTGAGGCATCAACTATCACCATTTCGTTTTGCATGAGAACACACCACAATCCCTTCTTGGACGCATCAATGTAGATCACAAACCTTTCTCCACTATAAGGCAGTGTGAGCACATGTGCACCGGATACCCATCTTTATAACTCCCTGAAATTCTCATCGCACTCCTCTGTCCAAACGAACTTAACTCCTTTTCAAGTCAACCTAGTGAGTGGATTACATAATCTTGAAAAAAATTAAAAAAATGTCGATAATTTATAGCCAAACCAAGAAAACATCGGATCTCAGTTACTGTTGTTGGTCTTGACCATCTTTCGATAACCTCTATTTTTTTAGATCCACTGATATCCCCTCTTTTGAGATTATGTGTGTGAAAAATGAAACATTTTGAAGCCAAAATTAACACTTGGTAAATTTGGAATAAAGCATCTCCTTTCTTAGGGTCTTTAATATAATTCTCAAGTGATCTTTATGTTATTAGTTTCTCATTTAATAGACAAGAATATCAATTATAAAGACTACTACAAACTAATCAATATATTCTCTAAAGACTCTATTCATTAGATCGATGAAGATATCTGGGGCATTAGTTAGACCAAATGGAATCCATATAAATTCATAGTGTCCATACCTTATATGGAAAGTCATCTTTGGTATATCCTCCCTTTTGACCCTTTATTGATGATACCTTGAACGAAGATCAATCTTGGAAAAGTATAGTGCTCCGCATAGTTGGTCAAATAAGCCATCAATGCGTGCGAGAGGATATTGGTTCTTGATAGTGATATTGTTAAGTTCTAGAAAATCAATGCAGAGTCTCATTGATCCATATTTCATCATAACAAATAAAACAGGTTCTCCCCAAGGTGATGCACTAGGGTGTATGAATCCCTTATCATGATTCTCTTAGAGTTGATTCTTCAATTCCTACAACTCAATTGGGGCCATTCTATAAGGTGTCTTTGAAATGGGAATAGCACATAGTATGAGTTCTATTGAAAACTGAACTTCATGATTTGGTGTAAGACCTAGAAATTCCTCTGGAAAGACATCATCAAACTCCCGTAAAATGGGAATATTAATAATCAGGAGTTTCTCTCCAACCATTTGAGATAAAGAACCTTTATTTAATGGAATCAAGACCCATAATATGGAAAACATTTCCACTGGAAGGTTATGTTAATCCATGCATCGATAGATGATCATAGATTGATCGGGAATATGATATGTGACTTCCCTTCTTTGGAAATCAATATGAGATCCATATAAGGAATGAAAATACATGCCAAGAATCACATAATGTTCCACTATAGGAAGGATCATAAGATTTACAGGAAGCACATTCTCACAAACGTCAATTGGAGAAGAATATTAAACTTTTGATGCAACCGTTGTTCCATTAGAAGTTGTCACAGCTAACTAAACAACTAATTATTGAGGCAGTACAACGATAACCTTGGAAAATTCTGAATAAATAAGAGAGTGGGTGGATCCTGAATCAAATAAAGCATTTTATACTTTAGAGTGGATTGCAAGAGTACCTTTCACCACTTCCTTATTGTACACCACATCGCCGATAGAAATTGCATGTGAATTTCCATTGTCTTTGGCCTTAAATGATTTTTGACGTCGATCATCATCAACAAACCATGGATTAGGGCATTGATTAACATAATTACCCACTTCCTTGAACTTGTATCATTGAAATATAGGAGGTTCATTCTGTGTAGCCTTTTCTTTGTTCGCATCACTAGACATCTTTTTCCCATCATTGCAGAATTCAAATGCTCGATGAACCTCTTTTCCACAATTGAAACATTTACCTATCTAATTTTGAAAATTCCCTCCATGTTGCTTTCCACAAATTGAGCATAAGGGAAAAATCATCTTCTTTTTAGTGTGGTCTTTAGATTTCCATTTGAATTCCATTTTTCTCTTCTTATCAAACCCATATGACTGATGGGTTACTCCAATATCCATATCAACCTTGAGAGAACATCAAAAAATTTCCATGTATCTATTGAAGTTTATTACGGCTAAAGCCCTTTAAGACTTGGTTTTATGCCACTAAAGTATCGATCGATCTTACTCACAGGTTGGATAGTAATTTTGGAAGCATACCTTGCAAGTCTTGTAAAATTGGCTTTGTAGTAACCAACAGATTCATCATCCTTTTGTTTTAGTTCAGGAAACACCTTCTCCATATTTGATCGAAGAATACAAGGGAAGTACTTATTGAAAATTAAGTTCTTGAACTCATCCCATTCCATGGACTCAATTTCGTCTTTTTTCCTCGTATTCTTGATAAGATTCCACCATTGATCAGCATCACCTTCCAAAAAATATACTACTAAGATGACTTTATCATGTTCAAAACATTGATGAACTGAAAATATCTTTTCAGTGGTACTGATCCATTGTTCAGCCACTAATGGATTAGCAGACCCACTGAATGGGGGTGGACGCTGCCCCATGAAGGATTCAACAGAATGATTCTCCTTCCTTTTCACGTTTGGAAGTCCAGCTTGATTCATTTCTTGAGAATGTAGTGTGAGAATGGCTACAAGATTTTTCATTCCATCTCCCATAACATTTGGTTGCTCAGGGGGATAATCATTGCATTAACCATCACATTCAGCATTAACACGGTTCCTTTGGGATCCATCCATTGACTAAAACCAATAAGCGTAGTGTGAGAAACACTTATCATAATAGGAAAACCACATAATCAAGAATAAAATTTCACACATAAGTTCTTATCATAGGTTATTCATGTCCATTTCTAAAACACTAATACTGTGTTCTTTGCTCAGAAATATCCTTAGGGTTCTTACTAAGACTTTCACATCCTAGTTACCCAAGGTTGACTATACCTTTCCTCTGATACAAACTATAATGACCCATACTTTACATACAGTGTTATTACTTCATAATTGAATCATACTTATTACTACATATAACAAAACCATATAGGACCGTATAGGTATAATGGCTTTAGAATCTAGGAATCATAAACAACTTGTTCATAAATAATCAACATTGTCTCCCATTTATTTCACCATATCTAGAGTCTCTTTTGGAATATCCTACTTAATACCCTTCTTCCTGACCTGAGGAAAAGAAATCATACAAAATGGAGAGATCAAATTCGAAGTAAAGGTAAACAAATGAAATATCAATCATATCATATTCCTAAGAACATAACATTTTGAAAATCATAACTTGTAAAAGAGATCATAATATCATAACATTGGATAAATCATAGTAGTGAAATGTAATCCCAATATTCATAACATAAAATATGAAACATTGTGGCATACACACATAATCATAGAATATCATTTCTTGTTAGTCAATACTCATTTCTAATACTATCCTAGTGGAAAAAGACTTTCTAATCCGAGATAACTCCTCGTTCCAGTCCCGTATCACTGAACCGGATTAACTTGTTGTTCCAGCCGTGTCTATATCATGCGATATAAATCATTACCCAATGCATTGGACGGAGATATAGGTCTCACCCATCTCATAATAAAACCATTCTTAGGTGTTCCACAAAATCATAAATCATACATCACAACATAACCCATGTAATAAAAATCAGATTCATAAACATCATGCCATCATAACTTAAACCATATAAGATAAAAGGTCATCATAAAAATAATTCCATCATAAGATAATCAAATAAATGTAAAAATAGTGATAGAAAAATAACAGTATATTTTCATAGATGAAAAATTATTTTGATAAAACACTGAACTCTATTCTTGAGGAAATATTTTTCCCTTTCTTAACATGTCATACAATTTTAAACTAAAAGAAGTTAATTAAAATTACACTTGAAAACATATAAATGATTATTCATGGAAATAATGTTCTATGAAACCATAAAAATCCATTCATTCCATATAAGTTAAAAAACATTGTTATCGTACTTTGGTCGGAAAAGTCAAAAAGTATATCATACTGAAAACGACAAATAAATTCCTTTCATATCTTTTACTAAATATTCACTAATAGGTAAAATTGGAATTAAAAAATTTTATAAGGGTGTAAATAATATTACATATTGATGAAACATGTATGTGGATGATAGATATTACCTAGTAAATACTGTAGTATAAACAATCTTGGAAAAACATGAGATTATGATATTTCCCCTTACCTTAGGTCTGATATGATTCGTATATATCTGAACCTCTTGTATAATGATTTAAATAAATTCATTGAATTATTATATAATCATATTAATTGTTAAGATATCATATATGATCATATTATTATCTTCTTATTAGTAATATTTCATTTCTACTTGTTATTGGGGTGTTCATTGCTTTATGTTCTTATTCATGTTTTGTCAAATAAATTCTTATTCCTATTTTTAAGTTATATATACCTCATTTTAAGAATTTTATTATTGTAATTTATATCATATTTATTAATTAAATTCATTTATCTAATCATTATTTAATGAAGATCATGTAGAAAAAGCCGCATCACATCGTGGAGATGGTAATCAGTGCGTACGCACGAGCAATGATATCGTTCCCATAATTATTGAATGGAATTCGAGTGGATGATATAATATCAAATAATTATTATAATGTTATAATAATCCTATATAGTTATTCTTTACACCATTATACCCATCCAAGTTAGGTGTTGGTAGAAAAACATATTAAACCACGACGTGGAGACAGTATTCTGTACGTATGCACGCGCGGTGATTTCATTTCTCGTAGGATGGATAGAAGGTGAAATAGGGTTGTTTGATATTTATAATTATATATTAGTGTATAATTAATACTTATTTTATTAGATTATAATGAATCAACTAAAGAAGTGGAATTAGAAGAAGAAAGAAACTAGAAAGAATCGGTAGAAGAGATTACCCCTTCTTGGACGTGCCTCTTTTAAACATCCTTCAAGGGAACTAGAGTTGGTCTTTTGAGAAGCCCATAAAATTGATGATATAACTAGAGTGGTTTTGAAAAGAAATTTTCAGGGGTTGGATGAGCATGAATGCTCAAAATTGTCTAAATATGAGAGGGAGGAGGTGCCCATTTATAATGGAGGAGAGGGGAACCTTAGGAAAAACGTAAAATATTATTTTATAATAAATTAATATTCATTTTATAATGTATACAGTGTGACTTATTTCAAGGATAGTGTGGGGATGGATCGATATCCTCTCAAAAAATAGGTTTTAGACAAGTTGTGGTTACCATTTTAACCTTATCATTAGATTTAACTCTAAGTTAAATAATTTAACTTTTACCGCGTTTTCTTTTATTCATACACTTATATGGTTAATAAACCTTCTATAAACTACCAATCGAACCCCAATTGGTTCATTAATGTCATATTTATTATTATATAAGTCTTTTTTCCGAACCATTTATTTTTAGGAATATAATATCAATTAATAATTAAATATTTGTTTTAAAAAACTCTTTTATATCAATTTTGACACAATTTGGTATTTTTTATTTTCTAAATTCATAACAGTATTATTACTTCAAAAATAATTATTTGAATCAACCCTAATATGTTATATTAAGCTATAAAATTACTTTAATTCCTAAAAAGTCTCAAATTACATTTATTTTTGTATTTATAATATCAATCATGTTAATATTTCATTAATAAGTTAATTACTGCATCATCATTGTGTCATAGATAAATTAAATTATTTAATTTATAAAACTTATAAATAAAGTACCATTATATATTAAATCTTTTTATCTTTATAATTAATATTTATAGTATAATTTATCTTATGTATAACTCTATATTAAATATTCTTACTTATTAAACTTTGATTTTAATTCTTTTAACTCTTCCTTGAATTAAATAATAATAAATATCTTAATCTAATCCAAGTAGACCTAAATGTACATATTTTATTCCTAAGGTTGGTTTAGGTCTAATTACACTTATATAATATAATTAGGAAATGTGTTAGGGTAATAACAATATCACTTTTACCAATACTTACCCTATTTACTTTTAACTGTGGTAAATAAAAGTAAAAAGTTATTATTCACCAAACATTATTTTTGTATTATTAAACCACATTTTACTGCTTTATATAAACTATATCTCTCATAATTTCTAAATTCAACTCAAAGATGCGGTAAAATTATGTTTTTTGTAAATTTGAATGTTCTCTAAGGAGGTGGGTAAAAAACGGTGAAAAGTTCTATAAAATTTTTATATATCTAAAATTATTATAAATTGACCTCAATGAATTACATTGATATTATATAGTTATTATGTGTCTATTTTTACCTATAATAGATTTAAATAAAATAAATAATTATTTAAATAAAAATTCTCTTTTATACTATAACTTAGTGTTTTACACTATTCATCAAAAATTGAATGTTTTCTGAAAAATACCAAAACTTCCCCCCAGGATAATTTTTATATTCCGAATCCAAAAATGAAGTCCATTTTGAAAGATAAAATTTATAAAATTTCAAAAATTGGGTATTACAATACATAACGACTATTTTATATAATATTTTAATAGCATATCGTTGTTTAGTGAAACTCAGTATTGCGTGCAACACAATCTATCAAATAAGGTTTCTCTTTTGTATAACGCAAGCCAAGACAATGTTGAGTGTAGTGAAAGATTCATTTGGTGTTGCGTATAACATAATACATAAAAACAAAATATTCTTCATAAAATCACATGGTGTCACATTGAGGCCTTTATAAAATATACAATTTCGTTTCCCAAAAACATAAAAAATGAAAATAACCAATGAAACAAAATGAAACCCGATATCCTACTGAAAATCAAGGCTTGGTCTCGAATTTTAGTGTCATTCAATCTCCCATTCTTACACCATGATCTTCGACAAGCCTACACCATCTACCATGAAATTAAATAATACAGGGTTTCTATAAATCATGGGTCCATTTAAGAACCTACCTCCTATGATATAATTTTTTCACTAACTAACCAGGTAAGACCTCGATATGGTCACTAGAGCTGATCCACGACATGGCCTGAAGGGTGTTCCAATTCCCCAGGGGCCAGAAAATAGTTTTGGCCATTAACAGGGAGACAAAAGGAATGATTTAACCAAATATAAATAAATATAATAAAACATATAGTTATAAGAAAAGAATCCAAAATAATATAAAAAAATCCAAACATAACATAAATTATAAAACTCTAAAAATACAATAAACTATATGACAAATCCCAAACTGCACCTGATGAACACTCGTCTACATATCACACCCCGACCCTGAACACTCTATTATTTTAATCTTCTCGGGGTCTAACATAGTTGGAAATGTTGATTGTGGAGTCCTGATTTGAAATTTTTTATGTTTAATATTAATTGATGGGTTTTAGACCGTTTTGTGGGCACCATATGGTTAGTGGTAACCGTATGGTCGACCCGAGTGCCCTTGCGGTCGACCACTGCTTAAAATATTAATACTTTTACGAGAATACATTGAGTAAAATATTTATAACTTAATAATAATATTATTATTATGTGGATAATATTATTATTATTATTATTGACAGTTGTTATTAATATTATCAGGTTTTAAAAGGAGATGTGCAAATTAATTAATTAATATTATTATTTTAATGTTTAAACTTGGTCATCATTGTTTATATCTTTGATATTATCATTATGGTTAATATTTAGTTGAGTTACAATTAGTATTATTATAGTTAGGAAGATATTTATTATAAATATTATTATTTTTAAGTTGGTATGTTTTTTTTGGGTTTCATTTCATTTTATTTTTTTCTTTCTTTTATTTTACTTTCCTTTTTCTCTCTCCTTGTTTCTATCTTCCTTCCCCACTCCTCCTACACGTTACAACCCTTCCTTCCCCTTTAGGTTGTATCACTGCATCCCCTTACTAAACGTAATCGGCACCATCATTTCCTCCTTCGGTGAATCGAACCGGCACACCTCCTTTTATGTTGCGGCCCTCCTCTCCTCCTTCGGCGGACCAAACTGGTGCACTTCCTTGCAAGTTACGACCCTCCTACCACACAATACTTCTTCTCCGGTGAACTGTACTTGCACATAACCTCCTGTCCAGCAAGCAGTGTGCACTGACCTTGCTTCGCCCCGGTCCGTCCAGCCAGCCTCGTGTGTGATCCATACCATTGGTCGAAGATCCTACTCAGCAGACCCCCCTTACCCACTGGACTCCCTTCCCTTCCTTTGAATGGGTTGATTCTAGTGATATCTCTCCATCTGACCAGCCTGGTGGTCCAACCTACTTCCCAAAACCCTGCGTGCACCCAGCCAGCGTCCCTACAGGATATGTGTTTTCTCTAGAAAAACCCCTCGCTCCGATCATTTTTTGGTTGTTTTTTTCTAGCACAAATCCATTTCGGAACCCCAATCTTGCTTTATTGGCCTCTCTAAACCCTCACCACATGTGCGTTCCTCATCGTTGGTTGGTTTCTTCTGTTTGTGGGTTATCATATTTTGGTTTACCGTGGGATTTGGTTCAGGTTTGATGTTATTGGTTTGATGTCTAGGTTGTAGCGTTCAATATGATTTTATTGTGTTGTATCTTGTGAGAAATTGGTGTTGCACACCATGTTCGAGAAGTTTATCTACACCGGGGTAGGTGGTTCCTAATGTGATTCTGGTTTGAAAAATTAATTGACAAGTTTGATTAATTTAGTATGTCTATATATTAGTTTGGGCGCTGGATTTGGTTTTGTTTGAGGTTTAATACCATTTTGGTAGGTTAATTAAATTTTTATACTATATATATGCAATTTTCGGTGAAAAACCATGTTGAGTTGTTTACTAGTATTTTATAAATTGTGCAGTTTGAGTTTTAGTGTAGCGTCGATATGCATTTTCCATAAAAGAATATTTGGGGTGGATTATTAGTGTCTAGTGTCATGTGACATGTTTTAAAACTATTTAATATATTCATTTTGTTTTCTGTCTAATAAATAATGTTCCTCCTTTTATAGTTAAATTATTTTAATTGATTGTGTGGTGACACAAATTAGATTTTGAAAGGTTTTTTGTGTATGTTGGGCTTGATAATTGTTTATGAATATGTATTTTTGTGTGTTGTTGCTTTAATCCTTGTTATAACTTTTTAGAATGTTTATAAATGGTGTAAATAGTTTTATTAATTTTTATAAATGATGAGAATCATGTTTCTCCATGGTTATATTGTGAGAATGGTTTTAAGGTGGTGCTTTGATAAAAAATTAGGTGGTTTTTTAGGGTAAATTTTGTGTTTCTATTTTGGAAGTTTTTCTTAAATTTTTTTATTGATTTGTTCAATTGCATGTGTGGTGTGAAAGTGGTCTTGAAAAGGATAAAGTGTGATTTTTTTAATTTGTCCTTTCCTACATTAAATTGAGTTCGTTATTGGTGAAAATCCTTATTGTTTTATTTTTATGTGGTTTATAGATTGTTTATGTGTTTAATTGTTTTATTAAATTATATGTGTAGTGCGTTGGACTTCACTGCAATGGTTTTGGGATACGGGTGACGTGGTTTCCTATAATAATGTGCATAGGGTAAGGCATATATATATATATATATATATCTTCTCTCTTTGTGCATATTCCCTCATTGCGTGGGGAATATGTGAAATGAATCTATGGGTATATATATATATATGTATAAATTCATGTCTGTGTATGCTCTACATTTTAGTTTGAGTGGTCTTCAACAAATGGTGACATGTTTGAGGTAGGTCCCCTATACCAATGTCTTTATTTTGAATTTCATTATGTCTTGTGAGTTTAAAAATATATATTTTACATTATTCTATATAAACATTCAATAAAATCTGATTGTTGTTACAAGAAACAAATATGCTTTTGTTTTGGGAATGGAAATGTATTTTGAATTCCATGGGTCTTAAGTGACTTTTCTTAAAAATTGTTTTTCAAATGTGATATTGAATTTTTAATGAGAATTTCCAAATGTGTTTGGCCTTTCATTCGGTTAGTTATAAAAAGTGATCCATTTATGTAATAATGTCCATTTGTCACCTTAAAAATGTTTTATGAAAAATAAAAACTCTCTTGAGGGACGCCCCCTAGGTTTAGAAAAATGATTTTTATGTTGAAATTGTTATGATGCGCCTTACGTCGAAGCTTATGAATTGTGTGACATGAAAGGGGAAATGAGCGTAAAGAGGGATAACAGTGGTGTCTTGTTGAATTAGTTTTGGATAAATAAGGTGTTGTGTACATATATTTTTTCTTGAGAAAAACTCACCACCACTTGAACTAGAGAACAATGGGTAACCTAGGTATCTATGTTGGTGAACTAGGACTCATGGGATAGTGGTACGAAGGTGACATGACGTAGTATCACTGTAGGTTTGACGATAGCAATTATAAGTAAACATATGTATGACTAAGGGTCATGGTATTCTAATCCACGTTTTCTGAGGGGTGTGACCTTCTAAGCCATGTTTTTTGAGGGTCGTAGCCTTCTATGCCACGTTTCACCGAGACACGAAGTTCCTAGGTCCCCAACTATCACTAGTTGCTATGAAAATTCCCATGGTTCTTGTGACATAATTTTCATTTCAGTTTTTTCATGCTTGTTCCATATTTTGTGAAAAACCTATAGTTTAATCAAAATTGGTCTCTTTTAAATTTTGAAATTTTAATGCATTCTCTAAACCTATTTTGAATGAAAATTTTTTCATTGAAATGAAATCTTGTTAGTTTAATTTTAAAAGAGAGAAATACATGATTTTTATTATGCTTTATTTTCAAAATATCAGGTTTTTTATTTCATATTAAAGGCAAGGGAATAGGATGTGGTTGTATTTTGGCTTTCCTACTATACATCTCGGTGCTCACGCCTACTTTATCCTTTCAGTTTCAAGTTGTAGTTTTGGATCTATTTTGTAGTAAGCTTTTATTTATGTTTAGTGGTGACCCATGAGGTCACTAGGAGCTATGTTTAACTATCCATCCTTGTTCAATTTTTAATTATATTTATTTAAATACCTTGCTCAGTTTATATCGATTTTTGGAAGACCCTTCAGGCTAGGTCACAGACCAGCTCGGGTGACCGGTTCAGTGTCGACCCGGGCTAGTTCGTGACTAAATGGTATCATAGGGTGGAGGTTCTTGTAATTTGGGTGGTCTGGTAGAATGATAAATGGATTGTCGGAAATTTTGATGCATGCACAGGAAGAGCATCATAAAATCTTGCTCGTCTTTATCCTCAAGTTACTTGGGGTAGTCTGGGATTGGAGTCTTTTGTATTGGGTTATTTTGGATTGAGGGATGACAATGGAGGCAAATCAGGTTATGTTGTGGCCTCACATGGGGTGGTGACCTATGTGGAGTCCAAGTGTCGGGTTCAAGGTCCTATTATCATCACGCCTTTCATGGGGGATGGCTCACCACCATGTCATCGGGATAGGCATAGGCAGTAGTTCATTATTTCGGTGGTTTGTTGTGTTTTGTTTTGATCTTGGTTGATGTGAGTAAGTGTTAATAATGAATGTGGTTCATAAATGTGGTGATTTGGTATTAAAAATGGATTCTAAAAAAGATAAATATGGTTGTTCCAGAGTTCGTTTGGCTTCCGAGCCGATTGTTTTGATCATGGGTTGTTTCATTTTTATTGTGCTTCGTCTTGATACTGGTTATATTATGTGTTTCTCATGTTTATCAGGATGTGCTACCCAGAAAATATCAAAAAGTTGTTAATGGGGTATGCCCCAATTCTGTCTCGAATCGAGTGATGATTGTTAATTGATTTAGTCTATGTTTGTTAGAGATGTTTGTGTGGTTGGTTGAATTATAATGTCTTTAGGGTCGTCAGGATTCCCAAGGTTGTTATGGTTTCTGCTGCTTCAGTTTGAAGGCACATTTTTGGACGAGTGGATGTAGGATGTCTTACCATTGTTGGAGTTTAGGGTATTGTTATTGGTCAATGGCTTTTGTGAGGGTCCTCTATATGGTGAGGTGCACATTCCAGAGGAACCTATCTCTAACAAGCTATCCTCACAGGCTTTGAATTTTTTTTCATCATACCACGTTATGATGCACCATCGGTATGGCTAGTTTAGGAATTAAAAGATCTCACATGGTATTCCTTTGAAAACATTCAACCATTGTGGTTGTTTGAATCACTAGGAGGAAGGAGTTGGGGACCAGATGATGAAAATTTCTGACTGTGAGGTAGGAAATGCTTCAACCATCAGGTCCCTAACCATAGGTTCTAGGGTGAAGCATGTGCATTGTCAGGAATTTCCGAGGGTGTGTGGTACCTCGGTCTGGATCTTTTTCTCAACATTGGGATATAAATATCCAATGTTTCCTTGTTTTATTCTTATAATCAATTTAAAATCATTCTTTTTATGGTAGGGTGGTGAGATCACTCTACCTCATCCAAGTGGAACTATCTACACTTATGGTGCTTTCTACATCGTTTGTATTCTTTTAAGGATGTTGGTACTACGATTAAATGGATTCGTCCTGATTTTTTGTTTCATCTCAATTGTGTTTTTATGATAATTTTTTGTTTTGTGGAATTAATGGGTGGTGTTTTTGGGCCACATCTTAGTTCAGGATCCTGTCCTTGGTCTTTCCTCTAGTTTTTTTTTCAATTTCATAGGGTATTTCTATGTCCTAGTGTTCAGGTGAAACAGTTTTCCCCGCAATTGTGTTAACCCTAGTGGTGGAATTTTTCTTTTGGCATTAAGAACATGGGTTGATTTCGGGTGAGGGATTTCCTTATCTTCAGTAGTGGTGAGTATTATTATTGGTCTATGTGGGATGTGCTCAGTTAGTTTCTCATACTTAGGTTGTTGGGATGTTTCATAGCATGTTTTTCATTTAAATCTCTGGAATGTTCTTCGGTACATGTGGAGAAATTGAAAGATTTTGTTTTGGGAGTTCCAATGATGGCCCCTCACGGGCTGTGTCTTTGGGTTTCAAGGTTTCCATATTAGTGGAATTATTATAGTGGGGATTACCCTCTCGTTGTCTCCCATCATTCTTATTCTATGGTCTCTACTTGAATTTGTCGGGTGTCACATGTATTGGGAATGGTCACCCTGAGGTTCTCAGTTTCCCTAAGTTTTTACTGGGTATGGAATAGAGTTTATTAATTGTTGGCATGGTGACTTTCTGGGTGAAGAAAGTGTCTATGGTGGGGAGAATTGTCACACCCCGACCCCAAAATCTCTTTTATTTTATTTATCTCGAGGTCTAAAATTGTTGGACATGTTGAGTTTGGGGTCTTGATTTGAATTTTTTGATGTTTTATAATAATTGATGGTTTTCGGACCGATGTGTGGGCACTACACTATTGGTGGTAATCATACCGTCGACCTGAGAGCCCTTGCAGTGGACCACTGCTAAGAATAATAAATAATTTGTGAGAATAAAGTGAGGAAAATATTTAAAACATAATAATGACATTATAATTATGTGGATAATTTTATTATTATTATTAAAAGTTGTTATTAAAATTATCTTGTTTTAAACTGAGATGTGAAAATTAATATATTATTATTATTATTGTAATGTTTAAAGTAGGTCATCAATGTTAATATCATTGATATTATCTGTATGGTTAATATTTAGTTCAGTTACAATTAGTATTATTATTATTAGGACATTATTTATGATTTTTATTATTATTATTATGTTGGTATGTTTTTTTGGGTTTCATTTCATTTCATTTTTCTCTTTTTTTATTTTCTTTTCTTTTTTCCTCTCCTTGTTTTTCTATTCTTTATCCACTACTCCTACGTGCTACACCCCTTCCATCCCATTTGGGCCACGTCGTTCCATCCCCCTTCTAACCCTAATCGGCTCCCTCCTCTCCTCCTTTGGCGAACTGAACTGCTGCACCTCCTTGCGTGTTGTGCCCCTCCTCTCCTCCTTCTGCGGACCAAACCAGCATAACTCCATGCACACTGTGGCCCTCCTCCCTTGCTCAGCTTCTTCTCTAGTGAACCAGACAGGCTCATCCCATCCCACCAAGCAAGCAGCGAGCACTAACCTTGCTCCCCCCGGTCCGGCCTACCACCCTCGTGTGTGCTCCATGCCTTCGGTCGAAGCTCCTACCCGGAAGACCCCCTTACTATTGGACTCCCATACCTTCCTTCAACCAGATCGATTCCGACGATTTATCTCTATCCGACCAGCCTGGTGGTCCATCCATATTCCCACAACATTGCACGCACCTGTCCAACGTCCCGACCGAATATTCATTTTCTCTAGCAAAACTCCCTCGCTCCGATCCTTTTTTGTTGTTTTTGTTCTCAGATGACTCAATTCCAGTATCCCCATTTTTTCTTTATTGGCCTCTCGAAACCATTGTCACAGGTGCGTTCCTCATCATTGGTTGGTTTCTTCTATTTGTGGGTTATCAGATTTGGCTTTAAGATGGCATTTGATTCAGGTTTGATGTGTTGGGTTTGATTTCTTGGTTGTAGCATTCAATGTTATTTTTTTTTTCAATGTGTCTTGTAAGAAATTGGAGTTACACACAAAGTTCGTGATGTTTATCTACACATGGGAATGTGGTTACAAATGTGATTTTGTTTGAAAAATTAATTATTGATTTTGATTAATTTAGCATGTCTAATTATTAGTTTTTGCATTAGAAATTGGTTTAATACCAATATGATTGGTTAATAGAATTTTAATAATATATGTCTGCAATTTTCTCTGAAAAACCATGTTGAGTTGTTTACTAGTATTTTGAAAATTGTGCAGTTTGAGTTTTAGTGTAGCATCGATATGCATTTTCCATAAAAGAAGATTTGGGGTGTATTTTTGGTATCTAGTTTCATGCGAGATATTTTAAAACTATTTTGTATATTCTTTAAGAGGACTTTCTTATAATTAAAGTTTCTCCTTTGACTGGGAAATTGTTTTAATTGATTTTTTGGTGATGAAAATTAGGTTTTTAATGGTTTTTGGTGTATGTATGGATTCAATTTTTTTATCGATATGTATTTGGGTGTGTTGTTGCTTTAAGCCTTGTTATAACTTTTTAGAATGTTAATAAATGCTTTAAATTGTTTATTGAATTTGTATAAATGATGTGAATCATGTTTTCCATGGTTATGACCTATCAATGGTCTTGAGGTGGTGCTTTGATATGAAATTGGGTTGGTTTTTTACTGTAAATTTTCTGTTGCAAATTGGGAAGTGTTTCATAAATTGTTTTATTGATTTTTTCAATTGCATGTGTGGTTTTAATGCGGTTTTCAAAAATATTAAGTGTGAATTTGATTTTTAAATTTTCATTTCCTACAGGAAATTGAGTGCGTTATTGGTGAAAATTGTTGTCGTGTTATCTTGAAGTTTTTTATAGATTGTTTATGTGTTTAATTGTTTTATTCAATAATATGTATAGTGCATTGGACCTCATTACGATGGTTTTGGGATGAAGGTGTTGAGGATTCCTACATGTACATGCATAGGGTAAGGCATATATATTTATGTGCCCCCTTTGTGCATATTTTCCCATAGTGCATGGAATATGTGCAATGTAGCTAGGGGTGTATATATATATAAATATACATGCATGTTCGTGGATGCACCAAGTGTCATTTCAAGTGGTCGTCAGCATGTAGCGACATTTTTGAGGTATGTCCCATATGACTATGTCTTTATTTTGAATTCCATAATTTATTGCTAGTTTTATGAAAATCTGTTTTACATTTTTCTATATACACATGCTATGAAATTGTATTGTGGTTTCTAGAAATGATTATGACTTTGTTTCAGAAATAGAAATGTATTAATAATGTCATTGGTCTTAAGTGACTTTTGTTGAAAATTGTTTTTCCTAAGTGTTTTTGCATTGGTAATGAGTATTTCCAAAGGTGTTTGGCCTTTCGGCCGGTTAGTTATAAAAACTATTTCGTTTATGTAATAAAGTCTATTTGGGACCTTAAGAATGTTTTAGGAAAAAGTAAAACATCTCTTGAGGCACACCCCCTTGGTTTTCGAAAATGATATGTATGTTGAAAGTGTTATGATGGGCCTAACATTGAATCTTATGCATTGTGTGACGTGAAATTAGGGGAATTCACTTAAGGAGGGATAATTGTGGGGTAAAGTTGAATGAGTTTTGGATAAAGAATGTTTTGTGTACATATATTTTTTCTTGATAAAAACTCACCACCACCTGAACCAGATCACAATTGGAAACCTCTGTATCTAGGTTAGTGAACTAGGACTCGTGGGATAGTGGTTTAGAGGTGACTTGACCCGATATCACATCAGGTTTGACGATTGAAACACTAACTAAACATATGTATGACTACGGTTCGTGGTCTGATAAGGCACATTTTCTGAGGTTCGTGGACTTCTAACCCATGTTTTCTAAGGTTCACGGTCATATAAGCCACATTTCACTGAGATACGATGATCATAGGTCCCCAACTAAAACTATCTTCTTAGGGATATCCCATGGTGCATGTGACATGATTTTCCATTAAGTTGTTTGATTCTTGTTCTATATTTTGGGAAAAAACAATATATTTTATCTAAATTGGACTCTAATAAATTTTGAAATGTTAATGGATTCTCAAAACCTATTTCGATAGAAATGTTTTTCTATGAAATGAAAGCATTTTATTTTAATTTTAAATTAGTGAAAATCGTGATTTTTTATAATTCTTTATTATCAAACGAGTATGATTTGGATTTCTTATTAAAGGCAATAGAATATGGCTTGGTTATATTTTGGCTTTCATACTGAGCATCTTGGTGCTCACATATACTTTATATTTTCAGTTTCAGGTTCTATTTTTGCATCTCCTATGAAGTAAGCATGTATCGGTGTTTGGTGGTGACCCATGAGGTCACTTGGAGGTATGTTTTACTATCCATCCATGTTCTATTTAGAATTTCAAATATTTAACTACCTTTCTTAGTTTATATCGATTGTTTATCTGTCTTTGTTATGAGACAACTCATTCCCAACTGGTTTGTCTTGATGCCCGACAGTAGTTTTCATCCCATGGGGATTGACAACTCCCTTCGGGACATATCACAGACCTGCTCGGGTGACCAGTTCTGGGTTGACCTGGGCTGTTTCGTGAAAAAATGTATCAAAGGGCGGAGGTTCTTATTATTTGGGGAGTCTGTTAAAACACAATTAGTATTGTTAGGACTCGGGAAGTAGGCATGGGAAGAGCGTCACATACTCTTTCTCGTATCTATCCTCAAGTTACCAGGGGTAGTCCGGGATAGAAGTCTTTTTTCATGGGTTATTTTGGTTAGAGGGATGACAATAGAGGAAAATTGGGTTTTGTTGCAGCCTCACATGGGGTGGTGACCTATGTGGAGTCCAAGTGCCTAGTTCAAGATCCTCTTAGCATCACGTATTACTTGGTCCTGGGCTCAAAACCATGTAATCAGGTTATGCATAGGCACTAGTTCCTCATTCCGGTGGATTGTTTTATTTTTTTGAACATGGTTGATGTGAGTATGTGTTAAGAATGAATGTGGTTCAGAAAAGTTGTGATTTTGATATAAAAAATGATTATTAAAAATATGTTTATGGTTCTTCCTGAGTTATTTTGGCTTCTGAGCAGGTAGTTTTGAGCTTGGGGTGCTTTTTTTATTATTCATTGGCTTGATACCAGTTTTATTATGTGTTTCCCATGTTTTCCAGGACGTGCTACAAAAAACATCTCCAAATGTTGTTAATGATCTATGCCACAATTCTAGCTCGAATCGAGTGTTTCTTGTTAATTGATTTAGTTTCGGTTTGTTAGTGATGGTTGTTTGGTTGGTGGAATTAGAGTATCTTCAAGTTGTTAGGAACTCAAAAGGTTGTTATGGTTTCTACTATTTCAGTTTGAAGGTCTAGTTTTGGGCTTGTGAAGGTAGGATGTCTTTCCGTTGATGGAGTTTTGGGTACAACTAGTGGTGAACGACTTTCGTGAGGGTCCTCCATATGGTGAGAAGCACAAGACAGAGGAACCCGTCTCTAAGAAGCTATCATAGTAGGATTTGACATCTATTTCATCCTACCACATTCTAATGAGCCATCTGTATTTCCAGTTCAGGCATTCTAAGATGTCACATTGCATTCCACTGGAAAACTACAACCATTGTGGTTGTTTTAATCACCATAAGGAAAGAGTTGGGGACCAGGGGATGAAAATTCCGGTCCGTGAGGCAGGAAATGCATCAGCCATTAGGGCCCCAAACCACAGGTTCCGGGGTGAAGCTTGTGAACAGTCAGGAATTGCCGAGGGTGTGTGGAACCTCGGTCTAGATCTTATTCTCAAATTTGGGGTGAAAAATCCAAATTTTCCTTGATATATTCTTATCAATGTTGTATGATTTTTCTGGTTATGGTAGTGCATTGAGCTCATTCTACCTCAATCCATGTGGAACTATCTTATCTTAGGGTGGTTTCTACATCGTTCGGATTCCATGAAAGGTGTTGGACCTAGGAATAAAAGAACATGTCCTGATTTAGAGTTTGATCTCAATTGTGTTGGTTAGGGGAATGTTTGGTTTTGTGGGATTAATCGGTGGTCTTTTTGGGACACATCTTATTTCGGGCACATCTCCTTGGACTTTCCTCTAGTTTGTTTCAATTTTAAAGGGGATTCCTCAATCCTAGTGTTCTGGTGTTCTGGTTTTCCCTGCATTGGTTTTATCCCTAGTGTGGATTTTTTCTATTGGCATTAAGAATTTGGGTTGGGTTCGGGTGAGGGATTCTATTGTCTTCAATTGTGGAGAGTATTCCTTATTGGTCGATGTGAGAGGTGTTGAGTTAGTTTCCCATCATTAGGTTGTTGGGTTTTTTTGTAGTATGTTTTTCGTTTAAATATCTGGCATGTTATTCGGTCCATGTGGTGTAATTGAATGATTTCAGTTTGGGTGTTCCGACATTGGCCCCTCGAGGGTGGTGTCTTTGGGTTTCAAGGTTTCCATATTAGTGGAATCCTTATGGTTAGGAGAGCTCTCTCGTGTTCTCCCATCATTCTTATTCTATGGTCTCTAATTGAATTGGTCGGGTGTGACGTGTATTGGGAATGGTCACCCAAAGTTTTTCAGTTTCTTCTAGTTTTTCTTGGGTATGGAATTGAGTTTGTTAATTGTTGTCCTGGTGACTTTCTAGTGGAAGAAAGTGTCTGTGGTTTGGAATATTGTCACACCCCGACCCCAAACTCTATTTTATTTTTTTCTTCCTGGGGTCTCACATCACTGGAAATGTTGAGTTTGGGGTCCTGATTTGAAATTTATGAAGTTTAATAGTAGTTGATGGGTTTCGGACCGGTGTGCGGGCACCATATGGTTGGTGGTAAACGTACAGTTGACCTGACTTCCCTTGCGGTCATCCACTGCTTAGAATAATAAAATGTTTGTGAGAATGAATTGAGGAAGAAATTTAAAATATAATAATAACAATATTGTTATGTGGATAATATTATTAATTTTTATTAAACGTTTTTATTAATATTATCATGTTTTAAAAGGAGATGTGGAAATTAATTAATTATTATTATTATTGTAATTTTTAAATAGTGTCATAAATGTAAATATCATTGAAAGAATCTATATGGTTAATATTTAGTTGATTTAAAATTAGTATTATTATGTTTATGAAGTTATTAATTTATTTATTATTATTGTTATTTTTATATTGGTATGTTTTTTTGGGTTTCATTTCATTTGAGTTTTCACTTTCTTTTATTTTTTTCTTTTTCTCTCTCTCCTTGTTTCTGTCTTCCTTCCCCACTCCTCCTAAGTGCTACACCCCTTCCTTAACCTTTGCGCCATGTTGCTTCTTCCCACATTCTAACCCTAATCGGCACCATCCTCTCCTCCTTTGGTGAACCGAACTGTCACACCACCTTGCATGTTCTGCCCCTCCTCTCCTCCTTCGGCGGAGCAAACCGGTGCACCTCCTTGAATGTTCCGAAACTCCTCCCTTTCTCTTCTTCTTCTCCAGCGAACCTGACTGGAACATCCCCTCTCATCCAGCAAGCAGCACGCATCGACCTTTCTCCCCCTCCCGGTTCGGCCAACCACCCTAATGCGCTCTCCCTACCTTCGGTCGAAGATCCTAGCCGGCAGACCCCCCTTACCTACTGGACTCCACTCCCTTTCTTCGACCGGATCTATTTCAACGATCTATCTTCATCTGACCAGCCCTGTGCTACGGGATGTTTCATTCAACCATGCACGCACCCGTCCAACGTCCCATCTAGATATGGGTTTTCTCCGGCTAAACCCCCTTGCACCGATCCTTTTTTTGTTGTTTTTTCTGGAGCAACTCAATTTCGGAAGGCCTATCTATCTCAATTATTCTCTCGCAACCCTTTCCACATGTGTGTTCCTTATTTTTGTTTGGTTTCTTCTGTTTTATGGTTATAATATTTGGGTTTAGAATGGATTTTGGTTCGGGTTTGATGTTTTTGGTTTGACTTCTAGGTTGTAGCGTTCGATGTGATTTTATTGTGCTGTGTCTTGCGAGAAATTGGAGTTGCACACAATGTTTGAGAACATTATATACACTGGGGTAGGTGGTTCCAAATGTGACTTTTTTTGAAAAATTAATTTTTGAGATTGATTAATTTATCATGTCTCTTTATTTGTTTGTGCACCAAAGATTTGGTTTTTTTGAGGTTTAATACCAATTTTATTGGTCAATAGAATGTTTATACAACATGTTGGCATTTTTTGTTGAAAAACCATGTTGAGTTATATAATATATTTTATAAATTGTGTAGTTTGAGTTTTAGTGTGGCGTCGATATGTGTTTTCCATAAAAGACGATTTGGGCTTGATGTTTGGTGTTAAGTATCACGTGACATGTTTTAATACCATTTAATACATTCTTTTTAGTTGTCTGTCTAATAATGAAAGTGCCTCCTTTGACTAAGAAATTGTTTTAATTAATTTTGAGGTGACACAAATTAGGTTTTTAATGGTTTTTGGTGTTTGTATGGATTGAAAATTGTTTATCAATATGTATTTGGGTTTGCTATAGCTTTAAGCCTTGTTATAACTTTTTAGAATGTTTATAAATGGTGTAAATGGTTTATTTAATTTTTATAAATTATGTGAATCATGTTTAACCATGGTTACGACTTGTGAATGTTTTTAAGGTGGTCCTTTGATATGAAATTGGGAGGGTTTTTGGGTAAATTTAGTGTTTCTATTTTAGAAGTGTTTTGTAACTTTTTTTATTGATTTTTTCAATTTCATTTGTGCTGTGAATGTGGCCTTTAAAAATATTAAGTGTGCATTTTATTTTTAAAGTGGATTTTCCCAATGGAAATTTAGTGTGTTATTGGTGAAAATACTTGTTGTGTTATTTTGAAGTGTTTTATAGATTTTTTATGTGTTTAATTGTTTTATTAAATTATATGTGTAGTGCGTTGGACCTTACTACAATGGTTTTGAGATGCAGGTTTCGAGGTTTCCTACATGTACATGGATAGGCTAAGGCATATATACATATGTTCCCTCTTTGTTCATATTCCCTTATGGGATGGGTAATATGTGAAGTGCAGCTAGGGGTGTATATATATATATATATATATATCTATAAATTCATGTGCATTTATGCACTAAGTGTTAGTTTGAGTGGTCGTCGTCAAATAACAACATGTTTGAGGTAGGTCCCCTATGCATATGTCATAAATTTGAATTTCAAAATTGATTGCTTTTAAATTTTTTTTTACATTATGCTATATAAAAATTCTATGAAATCTGATTTTGGTTGCTAGAAACTATTGTGCCTTTGTTTTGGGAATGGAAATTTATTTCGAATTCCATTGGCCTTAAGTGAATTTTCTTGAAAATTGATTTTGTGATGTGGTTTTAAATTTTTAATGAGTATTTCGAAATGTGTTTGGCCTTTTTTCCGGTTAGTTTTAAAATGTTTTCCGTATATGTAATAATATCCATTTGGTACATTAATAATATTTTTTGAAAAATAAAAACCTCTATTGAGGCACAGCCATTGGTTTTAGATAATGATTTTGTATGTTGAAATTTTTATGATGTTCCTAACGTTGAAGCTTGTGCATTATGTGATGTGAAATAGGGGGACCACTCTTAAAGAGGGAGAACAGTGGTGAGATGATGAATGGATTTTGGATAAATATTGTGCTGTGTACATATATTTTTGCGTAACTAAAACTCACCACCACATAAACCACAACACAATGGGAATGCTAGGTATCTATGTGGGTGAACTAGGACTGGTGGGCTTGTGGCCCGGAGGTGACATGACCTGGTATCACTGCAGGTTTGACAATTGAACTCTAACTAAACATATGTATGAATGAGGGTTGTGGTATTCTAATCCACATTTTCTGAGGGGTGTGGTCTTCTAATCAACATTTTATGAGGTTCGTGGCTTTCTATGCCACATTTCACTGAGACACGAAGATCCTAGATCCCCAACTAACACTATATAGTTAGGGTCTTCCCAAGGTGTTTTTGACATTATTTTCAATTCAGTTGTTTCATTATTGTTCCATATTTTGTGAAAAAATCCATATTTTTAATCTAAATGGGTCTCTTTTAAATTTTGAAATGATAATGCTTTCTCAAAACCTATATTGAAAGAAATGTTTTACATTGAAATTCAAGCTTGTAATTTGAATTTGAAAATAGCGGAAAACATGATTTTTATTATGCTTTATTTTCAAATAAGCATGATTTGGATTTCTTATTAAAGACCATGGAATAGGGCGTGGTTGTATTTTGGCTTTCCTACTGAGCATCTCGGTGCTCACGCCTACTTTATCTTTTCAGTTTTAGGTTATAGTTTTCAATCTCCCTTACAGGATAATTATATCTATGTTTGGTGGTGACCCATGAGGTCTCTTGGAGGTATGTTTAACTATCCATCATTTTTTAGTTTTAAATTGTTATTATTCGACTACCTTTCATTGTTTATATCGATTTTTTATCTTTCTTTATTATGGGCCAAGTCATTCCCAACTAGTTTGCCTCGATGCCCTGCAATAGTTGCCAGCCCGTGGGGATTGGGAAAGACCTTCGGGCCATGCTGCATTCCTGCTTGTGTGATCGGTTCAGGGTGGACCCGAGCTGGTTTGTGACACTACATGTTACCCAAAGGGTTAGCCTCCAGTTCTAAATACCACCACCTCTCATGGCGATAACAACCAATATGAAAACATCATCAAAATATGAATACAACAAATAACTATATGTTCAAGTATTAAAACGTTGTAGGCATGAAAAAAAATTAATTTCCAATACACTTACATTTAAATACAAGAAAAATCAACATCTTGTTTGAAATATTTTATATTAATTAAATATTGTGCACACATTTACCACTTTAATATCAATAATGTTCTATTGAACCATTTTTTCCAAATACATGTTATCATCCATTGAATCAACTCTTTCATTTACAAGAGTATAGTGTTGTTACTTTTCAAAACTGCACATTAAAGAATATAAAATCTATACTTCAAGAATATTTCAAAATCAATGGAAGTGAAACACATCTATTCAAAAAGAAAAATACCACAAATAAGAATATAAAAATATCATATAATAAGTGAAAGGGAAATAATCACACATGGGTGACAAACTAAAAATCATCTCACTCATCACTATAAGAAACTATGAACCAATATTCAAGGAAGAAATCTTATTACAATGAGAATAATCAATATCATAATCATACATTTTGAATAATCCTTAAATGCATTCCTGACTCGATGAATTCGATATGTCCGACACTCCTTTTCAACCCCATTATTTTATATATTGAGGAGACCAAACCAATAGTAATAAAGATCAATACATCCACGTACTATGGGCCACTAGCTAGTTCATGGAATAACATGTTCATTACTCATTCTCATAATTTTAAATATCTAATCTTGGTTCTTCATGACAATAGTATACAAGAGGGTGAGCCAATTAACTCCAACTGATCATCTAATCACATACACATGTAATATAATTTACACAACATGCACCAATTCAATCAACCTAAGGAGAAATATCTTTCTTTTAAAAAATGATCTTAATTGAGTCCACACTACAGATCTCTCATTTCTGAAAAAAGTAATGGGTTGGGAGGATTCCACGGGGATGAAAACCCACCAATTAAAATAAATAAATAGAATTATCCATGGATAGATTTCAAGATAATCATTTTCAACACTCTCACAAATGTTCCAAATAGGACTCAACAAATTTCTTATGAAACCATATCATAAAAAATGAAAATATGCAACTTTTTTTTCAATAATCATTTAAAAACTTTCTATGATGAACTCTCGTAAAAATTACAAGTCAATCCAGTTTTATCAAAATTCCAAATGGGACACTATACTTCGTCACATGTCAACCACATTCAAAAATCAAAATACACAATTCATTAAAACCAAAAGAACATAGAAAACATTTCAAGAAAACAATTTCATTATTTCACATGTCATAAATTTATTATCAATTCCAAATCATGGTTAATACACCACAAATTGTTTACAATATTGATTTGGGCATTTTATCAACAACTTGGTCTACAACATTGAACAATAAAATTATATATACATCATAACATGAAATAAACCACCAATTTCAACACCTTTAAAATATTACAAAGAAAAAAAATCATTATTTAGAATAAAAGAGAGGTTTGAAATGAAATAAAACAATGAATCATAAATTATAAAAGCAGGTGTATGGGAAAAAATATTCAATCTAATGACCCATCAACAATGATCACCAGAAATCACACTGTGGGGGGTTCAACATTCCATGATCTTCTAAATATTGAAACTAAATATTTAAAACCCCAAAAATAAATAAATATAATCACCAATCCTAGATCCACCTGACCATGGGAGAATACGATATCATGATAACATGAATGAAAGAATTTAATGATAAATAGAAGAGGAGAGTACCTTGAGAAATCATGACCCATACATGAATAATTACCATTGAAATACCCTGGAAGGGGGAGTGGTATGTTGGAGTAGGAGGGAGGATCATCCATAGGGTCACACAAACCAGGGGGACATAATAATTTTCATTTCATGTTATCAATATCCAGGGGTATTTTACAAATTTCACATTTAATTTTATATGTGTAGGTTACATTTTTTGGCCACACGGTTTACCCAAACATGAACCAACCATGCTACCCTTATTGGACCCACATAAGTACTAACAATGTTTGGCTGCACAATTTGTAAACCATGAAACAACCGAGCAAAAATGTTATGTCCTTATATAGTGGATTCCCTCAAATATTGATCATGCTTTGACTAACCATCCAGGGGTGATGCACCCTCAATAAGATGTGAACTATGACTTGCAATGGTTATTATAGTATCTCTCATAGTTTTACCAAATTATGAATATAATGTTTTCTAAGAATAAAGCACCCAAAAACTCAATATTTAAATCTATCGCATCTGAAAGATGTGGGAAAACACAAATCCAAATGATAACCCGATCAGAGGTCAAAATGAAAATAACCATTTAAAATTTACAAAAAATAGAGTATGAAATTTATGAAAGAATTAAATTCTTGTATTATAAGTGGTGGTTATAGTTCAATAGATAATTTAACTAATTTTGTAATTGGTTATCAGAAGAATATTGGTTTCATTACTGAAATTAGAGAAAGTAACATTTTGTTAATTTCTATGGTTTCGACTACAACCATAACTAATGTAAATTTTATTCCAAAATATTTGCATAGTTAAATTGATAAAAATTATATTTCTTCATTTTAATATTCTAATTAATGTTAATATAATGATACATTACATAATATATATAAGGGTTCTTGATTTTGAAAACATTTTGTGAAATAAATTTGACAATTTTCTATATTTTTTGATAATGTTGACGGGAAATATAATAATACATTTTTTGGAATATATAAACATACTAAAGAAAACTATATTCATATAATATAATTATTGAATTTTAATCTGTAGAAAATTACTTTTTCAAAATGATTACAGATTCCAAAATATAGTATTATATCTATTGAGTATAAAAATTAGTTGTGAATATAAATTATTAAATTTCAATTCTACAAAAAATAATATAATAATTTACTTTTGGGAAAAAAATTGATAATGTCTAATGATATATTAAGAATGTTGGATAAGTATTTTTAGTGTATATTTCTAATAATAATACACATATTCAATGAAACTATTTTGTTTTAATGGGTGAACCATTTTTACCGAATATATAAGTGGAAGGAAATAGAGAAATAAATATTCATTAAATAGAAAAAAAATTTATTCTTTTACAATGAATATATATGTATATAATTAAAATCCACTCAAAATAATAATATGGATAAAATAAGATTCCAAAAATAATATAGTCTACTAATTATGGACTGACGAATGTTTTTGTTCCAAAATAATAATAATATTACATTGAATAAAATAATAATTATACAAAAAATAATAACTCTCGGTATATGTATAGTTTATGATATTCGAATATGTATATGAATATATATTTTTGTATTAGTATTATTAATATTAATTTTTTTTAATGTTACTTTTGGTGATAATTTACAAGGATATATTATAAGATTATGTAATATTGAAATTCCTAGTAATTATTTTATTTAAAATATTTTATTTTCTTAGAACATTTAGAAATACCTAATTTCATAACGAAATTTTATGATAAGGTATTTCATGTGATCTTCAACAATTATAAATTCACTATTCATAGATCAGATGATATGATTAATTTATTTTCAACTATGGATGAGAATATTTAATGACATTACATATAATACATTAGTAACTAGGATGTACAATGAAATAATGTAAAAAAATATTTCTATTTTTAGAGAATATAATGTTAGGTAACAGTAATGTTAGATATTTATCTAAGCACTATATGAGAGGACTAGTCTGAGATCAATTATATTATTTGATTATTTATTATAAATTCTGTGATCATTGTCAATTTGGTAAGAATCATAAGTCATTATTTGATTCTATAAGTGAAGTTTCAGTAGTTTATGCATTATATTTAGTTAAATGGATTTATTTGGACCTTAATAAAATTTAATTATGGGTGGAAAATACTATTTATATGTTTTAGTTAATGAATACACTATATATAAATGGATATATTTTATAAGAAAAAAATATTTATAATCTATAATATATTTTAAATGTTTTATAGACCATGATTAAAATGAGAAAAAACAACCTTTTTAGATATTCATATCGTTCATTCTGTAAAGTTTGTTAATTATTATTTTTAATCTTTTTTAATTAAAAATTTATAATAAATTTACTCACAAAACCATGAACTACATTGAAAAATAGTGTAGTTGAAATGAAGAATATAATTCTTCATGAGATTACAACCACCATGATGAGTGAATACTCAAATATTGAATATGTTTTTGAATAACTATTCATAATAACCTGGTATACTATATGTCATTTTAAAAATCTAATTTTATTAAATAAATATATTTATATGTAATCGAGGTGAAACAATCCAAAACATTCCAACTTCAATATTTTTGGGTGAAAATTATAAATTCTAAATACTAAAGATAAAATGAATAATTTTTCTCTGAAATATAATTATAGAATTTTTTATGTTGTTCATTTACTATTATGGATTATAGAGTTTTTGATAAAATCATAAGAAATATTTATCAAATACCACAAGATAAATTTGATGAAATATATCCTTTTTTTAGTGACAGTCATATCACATATGAGATGTTATTTCAAAAAAACTCACTGCATGTTGGAATGATTATTTTTGGAGAGAAGAACCAATGAAACCTTTATATTTGTTCTACCAGAAAAAATTTCAACATTTGGTTGAATATAATATTATTATAAAGCAAAAAAATTAGTTATTTATTTTAAATAATCTATTTGAAAATATAATTATTTATGTAGTTCAACATGTTAGAACATGAACTCCCATAACATATAAACTAAAAAATAGTTCATATTTTCAAAAAAATGACCTAAAATGTTTGTTGACACTTTCACTGGTGAATATTGGATAAAATAAATTAATGAAAAATTTATTGAATTTTAAAATAATCGTGTTTGGTAATTAGTTAAATGAAAAATTGATGATTCTATAATTTATGAAAAATGTGTTCATAAAAATAATATTGATTAAAATATTATAATAGTTTGAAATAAATAGAGACATTATTCAATGTGATATATGCTGTAAGAATTCAAATTCTCTAAAAAAAATACTACATTTGTTATTAATAAATATACATGTATACTTCTAGTATATGAAACATATCAAATTTTTTATAAAATTATTAAATTAAGGTGAACAATATATTTATTAATGGATATCTACATCAAAATGATTATTTAAAAAAACAAACAGATATTGATAAAAATAAAACAACTAGTCATGTATTTATATTTACCACTAAAATTTACAGACATAAATAATCCCCTTGTACCTAGTATGATAAATTGCCTATATTATTGTTATAAATTAATTTTTTTAAGGGTGATACATATCCAAAAAACAATCAGTAAAAAATATTATAATATGACTGGTAGTTTTTAAATTTATATCGATGACATTATATTTTTATAGAATCAAATATTTATTCTTGAACACATACATATCTCATAAAATATGAGTCTGAAATGAGATTGTTGGGGGATCTTACTTGTTTTCATTGATTTAAAATTTCAAAAAAACTAGAATGAAAATTAATACATTATCATGATTATTTAAAAATTATTATAAAAATTAATGACATTATGATTCAAAAATAATTAGTTCTAACATATAAACATGATATACATCAGGTCTAGCTGAATTTGGTAAACCATTTGATCAAAATAATTATTGAGGAATGATTAGTATATTTCTATAGATAATATCTTGTCATTCTAACACAATGTGTTTTATATTTATATTTACATGATATCTCGTAATTAATATATAATCCCATCTAAATGTTATATAAAATCATTTTGTTAAGGAATCTATTAACATTGTCTTCTTTTATAATTCTTTAAATTATTATGATCTTAAAATTTCATTAGATTTTAACTTTAGGGGATGCATAATTAATAGAAAAAGTGAAGATAGAACATGTCATTTTTTAGGAACTGATTTGGATTCATAGTCATACATGAAAATAAATTAAATATTACTTACCACTACTGAATCATAATAAATTTTAGATATTTGTTATTGTGCTCAAGTGAGGTTGATGAAACAAGAAACACTTATTTTTTCATGAGTTTCATTAAATGTAAAATAATGTGTAATTATTATAGTTCCATAGATTTAGGTAAAAACCCATTACATAACTCAAGAGATATGAACATAGATATGACACACAATTACCTTCATTATAAAATAGAAAATGGAGATAACATTTTACAATTCAAGGGAAAACAAGAACAACTTATTTATATATACAAAATCCCTAAATTATGATAAATTTTGGTATATTAAAAAGATTCTGGAAATGGTAAACAAACAATTATCATTCACATAAACTTATCTTTTACCAATCTACTTATATAAGAGAACTCTATTCAAAAAAGTAAGAACATATAAATTGGTTTTCAATTTTTTTATAAAAAAATTAGTTTTAATAAATCATTTCATCTCGAACAAATATTTTTTATATGTTTACTATAAAAAATCATATGTTAATAGTTAGAAAATATTTTTTTTTAAAATAATGTTAGAAAACATTTCATATAATAGTTATTGGAAAAAAAGCTTAAATAGACTTTCAAATTTAATTTACCAAAAATTATTGTCATTTTATTATTTGGAAAAAAATAACATTTTCTAGATAATCCTCCCATACATTTTTTAAATTTTACCCAGACTCATACATTTCTAATCTAAATTATTTACTATCATTTAGAAATATTGTTTTCATTTTTTCATTATGTTGAGGATTCCCAACATGTATATTCTAGGGTGTAGGTGTGTAGTGATCGAGATGACTTTGTCGATGCCCATAATGATATATATGGAGACGTAGAATACTTTATTCATGTTATAAGGGATTGCATTTATCCTTTTTTTATGTATGATATTGTTATGTATGATTTATAAAGGCAACCCTTTCTTGTAAATCATAGGGAGAAAGAATTGAACTGATCTCTAAGAGGTCAATTTTCGTGTATTGGGACGATGAGAATATTAATGAATATGTGTTTCAATGTTCATAATTTTAGATGTTAATGGTGTCAAACATTGTTCAAAATGTATTTTTCGGTTTCTCAGATGATCCTAAGAAAATATTAAGGCAAATATTGTTATATGTCATAAATGTTTTACCACAAGACAATGTAGGCTTTAATACTAATATTGTTGATAGTGGACCATGAGATGAAATATGAACTCAGTATAGAAATATTGTTGTCGAGTTCAGGGAATTTGTAATTAAAGTAGTACTTTTAAGATTCCATGATACTCTTTGGATTATTGATGATTATTGTCTATGATTCTGATCATTATTTCTCCTATAGATTATAAATACGATTCTTGTATGCATTTTGAACTGAGTTATGTCAAACCACATTTTTCATCCAAATTCATGTAGTTATATATATATAATATTATATAGAGAATATATCAAATATTTCATGCTTGTGTAATATATTTTTGAGGTTTGCGGATGAGGAAGTGATATTTGGATGTGTTTTATTAAAATCATGCTTTCCAATTATCATTTTTTAAAATAAATTTGAATATTTGAATGTTTGACCTTTTCATTATATATTGTGATGGTCTAGGATCATAGAATCCTAATTCTCATTCTGGGATAAGTGAATATCACAACACATTTGGTTCTGGCGCTTTGAATGATAATGATTCCATTATAGGACTATCGTTATTCTTATATATATCAATGGAATATTACTACATAGTTTGAAATTTGAGACTATGGATTCTTGATGATTAATTATTTTTGTGGGAACCAATGGTTCAGATATACAAGTAATAATTCTCAACTATTTTATGGCCTTTTAGTTATTATTTCATTTATTTACCATTGCATATATGATGTCACCTACACTTAAAATGATATGGATATAAATGGTTTCTTTCATGCCTATATGAATATTCATTATCTTTATGAAATATTTAGTGTAATAGATTGGGGAGAGATCGATCATCATGATTATGCAGTCATTGAGGAGAAGCTAGAAGAAACTTAATATCATTGGGAGAAGGTATTCTAGTGGAATGTAATTCTATTAGTACATGAGCTCTGGTATCACAGTGACACAGAGGAGAGTCCTGGGAAGAAGATTTAATTTTATTCACTCTGTATGAAATAATTTTTTTGTATCTTCTTTTTAGTGATTCCAATTTTTAGTTATACCATTTACCTTATTTTTGAGTTGTTTATATCTTCTTCAACAATATATGTATTTCCTTGAACTTATTTTCATGTCACCATTACCAATATAGTTTTTACGATCTCTTTGTTTGTTTTTCATTGGTTTCCACTTTTTTCATTTATGTGAGCTAGCAGAGCTCCCATGATTTCATCGTTTTTTGGGGAGATCTTGTAGTTTCTCTATTCGAAAGTCCAATTATTTGTTCTATACCATTTATTTTTATTTTCTGCTCTCAATGATATAAAATATTTGAATAGAGTTTGAGGTCAAGTCAATATACTTTAATCATATTCCTTTTTATTCTTCTATTTTTAATAGTACATATAAGAAGCCTATATCAATATTGGTGGATTTTGGTAGCTATAGTATTTTTCTGATGGGAATTCGAAATGTTAAATGTTATTCACGATGTGAGTTGGAAGTCCATCACTTATTGATTAGTTAACAGAATTTGTAAGAGATTTATGTGGCTTTACTAAGGTTTGTTCATAGTATTCAATTTGAGATATGAACCATAATTTCATGATGTTAAAGATCAATTTGTGGTTTGAATATGAATTAAAGGCTAGAATAAATAAGGTCATAGGGCATGATTCATGATGTCTAGAATATATTAATGACAGGAATGTGTGGTATATCACATTTGATTTATTTTTTATAAAAAATAAATATGTGTCCATTATTTTCATGAAGTGGATAAATATATTATCATTGGATTGATATGAAATTTCGTTTGTAAACTCTTAAGAATCATACATTAAAATTGTGAATGAACCAAACATGTTGTGACTGTGTGCATCGAAGTGTAACTATAAATTGGATCACACACAAAGGTTTTTCAAATATTATCCCACTCTCACATAATCAAAATAGACTATAGAATTTCTCTTATATTGATTTGAATCCATGTTGAAACGGATTAATCCCTAGCATCCCATGTTTGATCTATGGTGATCCAATTATATTTTCCCACATTATTTATAGTTTTTATCAAGTAATGGTTTTTAACTGTCACATGTTTCATTTTAATGATATAGAAATTAACCTATTTTTTATTGTGGCATTACTTCTAATATTCCAATGTTAGTTGTGTTGTGGTATTCCGTGAGGGATGTAAATTATTTTTTGTAGGGGTGATCATGAATATCCATTATTATTTGATTCACAATTTATGAATGTAGAAATACATTTGTTAGGGGATTGGTTTTTTCTTCTACAATTGTGTGTGAAATAATCAAGTAATCATGAAATATCTCTTTGTGTTGTTATTTTATTAACCCTAATTTACATTAATCTATAATAAGGGGAAAATGTTTTATGGTTGTAAAAACCACATGTGTCTTCACCATGATCCAGGGTTTCCTCATGATTATCTATAGATTGTGTAATCAGTTTCTTTTATAGTTTAGCATGTTTTTTGTGCCTGATTTTATCATTTTAATTTGATTGTAATTATTATGTAATGTACATCCAATAATTATTAGTTTGTAAATGATTAACTATACATAGTTATTGAATATGGTGATTCGTATAATTCTCTTAAAATCAAATATTTATTGATGCATGTTTTGTTGATTTCTTCAATACTATTTTAATTTAATTGGACAAAGAACATGAATATGAAATTGTTGATTTTGATAATATTAAATTTGAAAATTTAATATAGTTATTCATCCTTAATATTGTTGAAATTGTATGTTGTGATTTAAAGCAGATTTTAGTAATTTATATTTTTAATCATCAATGGTTTAGGATAATCGTAGTTACATGCATTGATAAATGATCCAATTAATATATGAAGTATTTGAAATTGGTTGGTTGATAAGGAACATTTTTTGGGGTAAGGAACTCTAATATTAATGTAATGTTCAGATGAACTATTTTTGGGTCCTAGAAGCAATGTTCAACATATTTTTTTATTTCCTTGTTATATAGTATTGCTACTTTTGACCCTATGATTGTTGATGGTTGATAATATATGTATAGAGAGGCATGGGATTATTACCATATTTGTCACAAGTAATAGTGTGATGAATTATTATATTAATAATTATGTTGTGGTAAGAAATCAGATTGATAAAATAGGCTACTGATGGGAATTTGAATTATTATTTTGAATATGGACAATTGGTTGTCAATGTTGTTCATTAAAGGCTATCTATCCAAATTATTTGATTTTATGTAATCCATTCCCATATTCTTCACAAAACTACTTGTTCATGGAATATTGATATCATTTATGGAAGATAATTATGTTTCCTAGAATTCCTATAACAATAGAATGGTAATTAATAGTAACGTTCTTACCCATGGGGTCAGATAATGTATAGAATAAAAATAATAATTATATTGAGGCACTATAGAATATATGTCATATAACCAATAAAGAATCTAAATTATTTAGATGATAATAAAATTTGAATGAAAATTAGTTATTTAATGTCTAATGAACTAATTAACATAAAATAATATAAAAATTAAATAATTTTACAAATAATGTCTACGTAAATACTTGTGTTTTTATAAAATAACTATCCCCCAATAGTTAAAGTCGTGTGTCCATGTGATGATATCTATAGTTGACCATAATTCAAGGTGACTCCCTGTAGTGTTGTATATATTAATACATTATCGTTTATGTTTTCAGGTATCATACACAACGCACACATATAGAACCTTGGAGTGAGGTATGTAAACTTTATTGAAAGTATTTAAAGCATATAATGTGGTTGGAGAATTTTTGTTAGAGTTTGAAATGTTTTGGAATGATTTGGATGCCTTTTTAGGGATAAGTGGGTTGAGAATGGTTAGGCGAATCCATGAAATAATCCTGGGTAACCGTTCAATTTTCCACTCATCAGATCATAGTATTTGCACTATTATAGAATAGTATGTCAAACCGAACGAGTTAACCATGCGTCCCACTAAAAATTATTTTTTAAATGGGTTATTTTGAATTTTCCCTAACTAGCCCATTTTTTATCCCATATGAACCCTATGTGGATATCATCTACTCAATGTATAGGGGTGCTATTTTCATAGTTTTGAATAGATTTAAATGGATTTCATGTTTTTTTGAAGGAGGATCATCTCAGGTATGTTTTCTATTTTGGACTCATTGTGGTTTTCTCTAGAATATCTATCACCCCTCTCTTTATTTCAAGATTTAAATCTGTTACATGTAGATATATGGTTTTTGATTTCATATGTGGTGATTTTAGGTCTTATTTATGATAGGGAAGGAGATGTAGAGTGGTTCTGATAGAGTGTATGTCCGGATTAATTGTTCAGTTGCTTGTGTGTTGATTTCTATAGAACCATAAATAAAAGTGACTTATCTCTCACCTCCACTTTCCTAGAACAACATGACTTGTTTTCAAATAATTTTTTCCCTTGAAATTAATTAGGAATATGATGTGAGAATCTTTATGGAAACCCATTTTGCGAGGACTTGGGTATTTTGGGTGAAATGGGATATTTTATCAAAAGTAGGGTTTTTGTATGATTTTAAAATGATGATCATAAAATTTATAATGGTTATAAATATGGAAAATGATTTATATAAGCTGATTTTCAATAATGATGTTTCATTATTATAATGAGTTTTGGAATTGGAAATGGTTAAATGGTATTTTTAATAAATGAGAGATTAATTTATGTGTTTTGGAATGTGTTAGAAATGGTGTTGTCTATAATGTGTGGCCCTGGTGTGATTTATTCTTATTGGTTGGTCATTTATTGTGGCTATTTTTTATTTAGTTTTAAGTGCGAAGGATGTATCACAATAAATGGTTGATGGATAGTGGATGAAATTTCTGCTATTATGGATTAGTGGTCGGGAAGCACCACTTCTTTGGAAAAGTAATAAATAGTGTTGGATGGGAAGTTGCACCATGGTTCTTTGCCTTTCTATGTATTTCTATGCAAGAGGAAAACTATTGTGATAATGTGAAATGGTGAAATTTATTATGGAATGGTTGTTTTTATTTCAATTGGGTTGCATGGTTTTGGTAATGCTGGCTTGGTAAGTGCGTGTTTGACTTGTCGGTAATTTTTTAACTATTTTATGTTTTATAAAAAATGCTTTATATAAATGTGATAATAGTTCAGTCCTAGTTGCATGTGTAGGTAATTAATTTGGGGAAATCCCCCTGTGTATTATTACACACCCCTTCTTTGGATCTTTTTAGCTTTTTAAAATGTTGTATTTTGGTACCCAGGTATGGCTAAAGCATCTCATTTTACTAGTGGTTCTTCATGATGCTCGGATGGTTTGGTGGTTCTTGGATCATTAAACTTGTGGTGGAGTATTAGAGGGTCTCTTGCCTTACTTTGTGTCTTTTTTTTACTCTTCTGTTGGGTACTATTATTTTGGTGTAGTATAGTTTGGTTTTTTTGGTTCTTGGTAATTGTCCTGGATTAGTTTGGTTGTCTTTTGGATGTATATAGTTTGGGTTTCTATGTTAACATGCATGAGGTAGTTTTTTTGGTAATGGATTTTTTTGTTGGTTTATATAAAGTTAAAATCATTCCCCACTATATTATTTATAGGCCTCGACATTTATTTCTAGCCTTTCGGACATTGGGAACATTGCATAAGTCCTATTATCCCCTCACCACCTTCTAAAGCCAGTGCAGAAGTGGTCGGGTGTTAAAAGAGGTATTAGTTTTTTCGGTCCAATGGATTTGATTTTTTTATCTTAGTTATGGAATTTTTCCATGATTCATTCATTGAGTTGGGATGGTAGCCAGGGGTAGTATTTTTAAAACATGGAAGGAATATAATACAAGGAAATATCTAACCATATTATGTTTAAGATCATGTTTCCAAAGTGTTGGGTACAATAAGTGTTTTGGAGACTTTTATAGGCATTGGATATCTCATTGTTGTGGGTGTAGCCAATCAGATATTCATGTCATGCATGGTAGAAATGACTTTCATCAAGGATACATATTTCATTTTTTATAACCACATAGGTTATGGTATTAATATATTATCATGTATAAAATAGCAAATTACCCCACTGAATGGTTGTTGTATTGTGAAAATAGGTAGATTTTCGAAACATGGTGTATTTTTCTGAATACTTCAACATGTGAAAGGTGAAATTGTAGAAATCCTGGTTTTGGTAGTTTTTATGTAACTCAATTTGAATCATAATACTTTTATTGTTATAAGTGTGGTACATATGGTTATTTTTAGCATTAATAGAAATGGAATAGGGTATGCATCATTGAGACCTTTCGGAGGCGTCCGCTGAAAATGTAGTTTCAAAAGAACCTTAGGTGAACCAACAACAAGTACAGAGTGTAGTGCATGCTTTCCATGTTTTGGAAAGTGGAGAATAAAGTGGATGAACCAAAACATGCAGAGCATACAATTCATGTTCTATGCGATAATCCACCCATTTTTATAGGTGATTAGGTGCTGGAAAGGTATGAATCGAGGATAAAAATAATGAATTAGATATTTTACATATTTGGAGAACCGAAAGAGTTGAAGGTGAAGTTACCCAATTAAATGCTGGAATATTTTTTTATTTAGTGGTGTGAGGTGGTGTTCCAAGCAGGGATGGGCCAAGGTGTGACATGTAAGGGATTTGAAGAGTTTTTTAATAAATATTTTTACCCTCATACATTCATAATTCATCACACCATGAATTTCATCAATATGATGTAGGGGAACATTTTGGTAATGGAATATAAGGATAGGTTTATGAACTTAGTTTGTTTTTCACCCTAGGGCTGTGTAGTACATAGATGAAATCATGTAATTATAAAGCTAGATTGAGTTAAGAAAGTTCTTCCAAGATAGAAGTGATCTGTATAAATTATTACACTGAAATGGTGCATTAAGGTACATTGGGTGGGAGAGATATTATGGGGGCTACAGTCGGGGGATGTGTGTAGGTACCCACAGGGAATAGTTGGAACTCAAACAATGTGCACATGTGTAAGAGGGACACTTATTTATAGATTGGTAATACAACTCAAGATCTGATAGTAGGAATGGTGAATCCTCCTTTGATGCCTCAGATTAAGCCATGATATTTTCAATTTGGATATATAGGACATATCAAGAGGGATTGTGTGACAAAACCTTGACCATTTAATAATTGTATGTATATATGGAATCATCATTAGTATTTTTGTAATACTCAAATATTGGGTGTTTGTGACACTCTTCAAGGGTCTTAGGAATCCATTTCCTTAACGGGACGAGGAAAAAATCATACACCTTTTCAGAAAATATGAGATAGTCATGGTGATTATAGAAATACCATGACACCTCGGCCAGGTAATAAAGAGAAGTGTGTGGCAAGATTGATGTTGTTCAGAGTTGAACAGGTTGTGATGGATGATCAGTTGAGAACATCCACTGCAGAAGGTACGGGTTTTTGAATTCAACATTGATTCATGCTTTGTTTGATACAGGTCCATCCCATTAGTTTCTTCCTTCTTGTGTTGTTAGTTTTTTTGGTTTTAACAGTTGAAATGATGCCTTCGTTATTAAAACATCAAACTCTTCTAGGTCAACGAGAGTGTCGAGCCTTCCAATTTAGAGTGTGTTTCTTAAATGTTGATGGTATTGAATTGAAGTGGGATTTATCACTGATTGAGATGGATCTTAGGATATAATCATTTGAATGGATTACTTGGTGATGTTTAAGTCCCACATCTACGAATATGATTGAATTGTTAGTTTTAAGATGTAGGATGGCATTAAACACCTCTTTAGAGGGGGGAAGAATGAAAATATTGGTGCAATTTTTTTTTGGCACCACCTGTTGGAATGATATCATATGTTCTAGTGGATTTTTCTCTGGAATCAATACAAGGTGTTGAGTGAAGTTTTCTCATGAATGTTGTGGATCAGTTATTGGATGCATTTCCCAAAGAATTTCTAGGGTTTCTACTGATGATAAAAGTGGAGATGATTAATGATCTCCTTACGTGGACTAGTACTATCTCACTTTAATCCTAACAGATGATACTATTAGAATTGCGTGAATTATATATAAAGTTGGAAAATTTAGAGAACAAAGGGTTCATTTGACCTAGCATGTCTCTATAGGCAGTGTCAATTTTGATTGTTAAAAAGGCAGATGAGACTACATGGCTTGATGTTGATTATCATTGACTAAATTAGGTTATGATAATAAAACGATATCCACATCCAAGAATTAAGGATTTTTTGACCAGTGGAGGGTATTTAAATGATTCTCTATGATTTATTTGGTGTCATGATATCATCTTTTACAGGTGAGGAAAGAGTATATTCACAAAATAGATTTTAGATGTATATATGGCCATTAAGAGTATGTGGTCATTCCCTTTGGTGTAACAAATCCCACGGCAGTGGTCATGTGATTTTGGAATCGTTTATTTTAGAAATATATGTATTTTCTGTCGTGGTATTTTTTGATGATATATTGGGGTATTCAAGGACAGGGTTAGATCCTGAGCAACAATTAGAGATGGTAGTGGAGGTCTTAAGGGATCATCGATTATATGAGAAATTTTCGATGTGTGACATTTGTATTTAAGATGTTTGTTTGCTTTTCTATTTTATTTCAGATGTGGGTGTTTTAGATCATTTAGAAAATATAGAGGTTGTTATCTCCAGAATACTGCCAAATAAATTTTTTGAGATACATTGCTTCTTTTGGTCTAGATGGCTATTATTGACAATTTTTTCATGATTTCTCACGATTGGCCTCACCAGTGATAGTTTTGACAATGTTTAATGTTATATTTCACTGGGGTGAGTAGTGTAAGAAATGTAATGAAGAGCTAAAGCGTCTCCATACATTATCACTACTCCTTGTATATCCTGAACCACGAAAAGGGTATGTGGTGTATTGAGACATATCAGGATCAGGGATGGGGTGTGTCATAATGAAGGGGGATCATGTGGTTGAACGTGGATCACAATATTTTAGGATTTATTAGAATAACTACCCATCACATGTTTTTTAGTTGGCAATAGTGGTTCATGATTTGAAAGTGTGGTGTCACTATCGATTCATGGAGAAATTCATGGTGATTATTGATCACAAGAGTTTACGGAATGTTTTATCACAAAGAGATTCAAACATGAGGAAAATTAGATTGATCTAATATATCCATATGTTTTATTTTTTACTTATTATACACACCACATAAGGGAAATTTGGTTGTGGATGCATTAGGTATAAAATCATATGCTCAGGTGGTGAAACATGCATCAGATTAGTGGTAGTTGATGTCAGTCATAACCTGTTAAGAGGAATTTCTATGGTATTATAATACATCTATGTGGGATGTCCATCCTGGAATTTAGATGATGTATAAGGTGTTGAAAACACAGTTTTGGTGTGTAGTAATGAAAAGGGATGTGGCCACCTTTGTTTCGAGATGCTTGACTTATTTGAATGTCAATGGTAGTGCATCAGTGGTAAGTATGAATGTTGTAATATTTTTTTATTCCAATGTGTAAGTGGGAAGAAATAGTGATAGATTTTGCGATAGGTCTTCCAAAAACGATTAGGAAACATGATTTCATATGGGTGATTGTAGATTGGCTCACAAAGTCATCCCATTTCATCCTGATTCGTGAATCTCATACATAGGAGGATCTATCCATACTATTTATCTGTGAAGTGGAAAAGATTTATGGTGTTCTTATTTTCATTGTATCATATAGAAATCAGAGGTTCAGATATTTTTTCTCGATATCCTTGTCGAAAACCCTTGGGACATAGTTGACGATGAGCATGTCGAATCAGCCTCAAACCGATGGGCAATCTGAGATGAGGATAAAAACAATGAAGGATATACTAAGGAAATGTGTGATGAATTTTGGTGTTTTATGGGAGAATCAATTACTTTTTCTGATGTTCCCCTATAATTATAGTTATATGGATTCAATACATATGGATCTATTTCAGGTATTGTATGGGAATCCGTGTCGTTCTCAAATATGTTTGGTGGAAACATGTGAGACATCAATGATTAATTAAGCCTTGTATAAGAGACTACATAAAAGATCTTGTTGACCAAAAAGAGTACAGATATGACTCAAAGTCGTACGAAATCATATGTAGACCATCTTCAATGGCCTTTTTTGTTATAGGGGTTAATCATGACTATTTGAGAATCACTCCATATTGGGACATCTTCATTCTAGATAGGCGGGTAAGTAATCATTGAGGTATATTAGACCATTTTAGAAAATGGGTTAGATTGGAGAGGTGAATTATCCATAGGATTTTCCACCATGGTTTATTGAAGTGAAGAATGTGTTTTATGTGTCGTAGTTGTAAATGTATTAGTCAAATCTGACTAATTGATTCATTGGGATCATGTTGAGCTAGAATAAGATAATTATTTGGTGTGCAACCCAGTGTTGATGGTGGATAGGCAAGAGAATGTTTTTTATGGTAAAAGAATATGTTTAGATTAGGGAATGTGGTAAAATGGTCAGATTCAGGCGGAAAACTGGGAGCAGGAGATATATGAGAGGCCCAGTTTGGTATATAACGAACATTGAGAGGTAAGGTGAAACAGTTTTGGGGACATTTTAAACCAATTCTATCTTATTATCCTTGTACCTCTTAACATGTTGTAATCATTATTATCTTGTTCCATTTTTATTGTAACGTATACAAATATAATGTAGTAAATATATTCACATGATATTTTTACTGGGTTCACTACTCAATAAGAGTAGGTATATCCTTTCCTTGTTTGGTGATGACCAATAACTAGATTCTCAACTATAATGTGGTAACTGTTACAATGGTTTGGATAAGGAAACAATTATATTTTTTGTGTTGGTACATACATTTTTGAAGGTGGGAGAAACAATCCTTCCATTTCTGAGTCCTTACACTTTGGAGGGGGGAAAGGAAACAATCTTCTCCCTATACTAGTGATGACCATATCCAACATGCAGCATCTTAATAGTTATTTATACTTCCCCTGACGATATTATTCTTCTTACATGATAATTTATTTTCTACTCTTGTTCTTCTTTAGTTCTCTTCACTTGGTTACTTGAAAACTAGTAATCATTTAACTCTCTTTTCTTCGTCAGTCTTCTTCTTAGTGAAAAAACCCCTCTGCACTAATTCTTCATATTTTATCTTCTTTAGTGTGAATACCAACTGCACTAGAACATCTTCTTCCCTATTCATGGCTATAATCACTAATAGATTTGTGATTGTTCAGTCATTGAAGTTCAGCTCACTGGGCATTTTTAGAATATGAACATCAAAGAATAATAAATAATCATTAGTTGGGAAAACACTTTTTTCTTCATCTTATCTTCTCCACTTCTTGATGTAATTAATATTTTTTCAAATGGAATGAACCATTTTTATTTATGTATTCATGAATGTGTGTGGTATTATCTTTTTCTATTTTTATATTCACTTTTCAATTGGTTTGGGTGTTTTTAAATCATGCTCATGTGTGCATGAATGTTTTATGAACAAACCAAACACACCATTCACTTCTTATCCTCTATTTCTTTTTTAGAAAATCTAATGGTTAAAAACCTTTTCATTAACACAAACAGACTCTCCTATACTTCCCTAATTCATGATTTCATTCCAAAAATAGAATTTCTCATGTTACATTTTGAAAATCACAAACGTGAATGCATGGAAAAACTGCCCGTCCTATTGAAATATTCTTCTTCACCAAATAAATAGCACTATAAATAGTATAGATGTGTCATGTAACATGAGGATATATTCCATTGTGAAGGAATGAGATCTTTTTTTTCATCATTCATGAGGTTACCGGTATTGCCACTTCCCAAAACATAGTAAGAGTGAAGCTCATACACTGCCTCGCGGTTAGAGGGCCTTCGCAAAACACCAATAGGGTTTGGAAAATTGGTCACCTATTGGCAGTATCCCTTACTCACATAGAGACCGAGGTTCATCATTGAGAGATTCTTCATTTGTGCATAGATCTTGTTTATGTTTAGCAAGAACCTCTCTTCACAATTCCATATTTCTTCTCGATATTTTCATTCACTTTGCAAAATGGAAACTCGAGGAGATGCTCTGTTTTTGTAAATGAGATCTCTTAGGAATATGGGAGAAACAACTTATTCCTAGCTTAGTGTAGTTAATATTACCAGAAAATATAATAGGCTTTACCATGTTTAAATCCCATGAGATATTACATATCTATGACCCATTAATCACCCAAGGTTCTCTCAAAACAGGTCTTCAAATTCCTTCATAGAAGCTTGTACGAACTTCCATACACTGAACATACTTACAGTGCTATAATAAAATATTTTTCTCACCCTTTTAGGTGTCTAGTGCACAAATTTTATGTCTCCCTTTCATGATTTTTCTTTTTTCGTGAAACACATCTTACATGCAACTCCAATCTTGAATAAAACTCTCTTATTTCACGCAACTCCCATTACATAAATTTCATTTGTGCATCATAGATTGAGATTTTTCTATGTGTTGAGCCTGTGAAAAGAGATGTGGTCAACTCTTATTTATAGTAATTACTGATCACCATATAAAAAAACCTCGACACATTGCACAACAAACTATTTGACATCGCATTGTGCGTCTATGTCTATTTCTTGCCAACCTCATCTTTTACACACATATTAAATAATTCATTCACTTTTGGCCCTTCCCATTATATGAAGATCTATCCTTGAAACGTGCCTTGTGTGCAACATTAAAAATCCCTGAAATCTTACATGCAATCAAAACTTACATGGGTGTGTTTCCTTTTCCAGATTTTGATGTTTGGATCATGGAACTCTACTTGCGCGCAATATACCATCCCATATTCAATCATGTGTTCAACATACATTACCAATGATTCTTCTCAATAATCCAGAATATTGAAAAATAGTTGGTTTCATTATGAACAACATCATCCATGATATAAGGTGTTGGAGAAAACACCATTAACATCATTAGATTTATTAGTATTGAGAATTTACCAAGCGTGACATCCAATGTTATGAATCCATAACAATTATCCAAGAATCATAATTTCACACAATATATATTCACTTTTGATTTCCTATTTCTTTTTAACCATTATTGAGAACAATTGAAAAAATACTGCTTATACACAATGTGTTCCCAAAAAAAGATGTTCAAGGAATGGCCTGAGTTCTTTTGATAGAGTGGTGTTTATATATTTTACATGGGGAAATGTAAAATTGTTTATAGAATTTAGAACCCATTGATTGAGATATGTTACCTTTATTGATACCCTTTTAAGTATATAATGTGTTTAGATAATGTTTGAGAGCGTTTAGGGAGCTTGGAAATGTTTTGGAATGGTTTGGATGCCTTTTTAAGGCCACACAGTTAGATCACTGTTAGGGTAAACCATGTGAGAATCCTTGGTAATCGTGTGATATGACACACCTGGGACATTTTCATTCACACAGTGACCGCACAGTTTATCAGTCCATGTGAAATATCCATGAAACCCAATTAAAATGGGTTTTCAACATGGTTCGTCATAATTTTCCCTAACTCACCCATTTCTTCTCCCATACAAAACCTTCATGGGATTTCTTCTTCTAAGGTTATATGGTATCTCTCCCACTAATTTTCAAATGGATTTTAAGTGTCTTAAATGTGGTTTGAAGGAGGTTCATCTCACTCAAGTCTTCTCATTTGGATTATTTTTGGTTTCTTCTAGATACCCCCTCCCATATCTCTGGGTTCTGTAGATCTACATTTGTTTCATATAGATAATTGGTTGTTGTTAATTTAGATGACGATTTTATGGATTTTTTATCAATGGAAGGATATCTAGAGTGGTTTTGGTGGATCATTTGTTGGGATTGGTGGTTGGGTTGATTATGGGTTGACTTCACCAGAACCTTAAAGGTAAGTGGATTATCACAAAACTATACATTACTCAAACAAGAGACATTCTATCAAATTATTATTTTTTCATTGATATTAATTTTGAATATGATGTGTGAATGTTGGTGTAAACCCATTTGGTGAGGATTTGGGGATTATAGGTAAAATGGGATATTATCGCAAAAAGAGGTTTTGTGGTTTGATGTTATAATAGTGATCATAAAATCAATAATGATAAGACTTAAAGAAGATGTTTTACGAAATATTAATTTCAATAAATATCATTCTTTAATTAAATGTAGATTGGAATTGAAAAGGGTAAAATTGTATTTTTAATAAATGGAGGTATTTATTGAAGTGTTTTGGTATGTGTTGAAAATGGTTGTGTGTATAACGTGTGGCCTTGATCTGCTTTATGATTTCTAGTTGGTCATGTATTACAGCTTAGAATTCTTATGTGTGAAGTGAGAAGGAAGTATCACCATAAAATGGTGGTGGATAGTAGATGGAAGGGACACCATAATGGATAAGTGGTTCGGAAGAACCATTAGTTTGGAAAAGTAGTAAACTTGATTGTATAGGATGTTCCGCCGTGTTTTTTTCCATTTTATGTTTTGCAATGCATAATGAAAATAGTTGTGATGATGTGAAATTGTGAAATGGAATATGTAATGCTTGTTATTATTTCCATTGGGTTGCAAGGTTTGGGTAAATGTAGCTTGGTAAGGATGTTTTTTGTTTATCAGTAGTTGTTGAACTATTGTATGTTTTAAATGAACTATTTTGTATGAATGTTATAATGGTTCTTTCATAGTGGATTTTCTAGGGAAGTCATTGGGGAAAATCATACTACTTATTATTACTCACCCCTTATTGGTAAAATTTGTTCTTGTTCATATGTTGTATCCTGGGACATATGTATGAGTAAAGCATCTCATTTTGCAAGAGGATCATCATAATACTCAGGTTGTTTGGTGGAACATGGAAATAAGCCTTTTTTGTGGAGTAGTGGAGTGTGTCGTGGGTTCATTCAGGACTATTATTTAGTCTTATAATGGGTACTCTGGTTATAGTTTTTTTATGGATTGGTTGTATTGGTTCTTGGGAATTGTCATGGCTTAGTGTGGTTATCTTTTGTTACTATATGGTTTAGGTTTCATTGTTAACAAGCATCATGTAGTTTTGTTGGTAATGGATGGTTTTTTTGGTCTATCTCAAGGTAAAATCATTCCCCAATTTATTACAGATTCCCGAGACATTTATTTCCTTCCATTAGTGGCTTTGGAACATCTTTGAGGGCCTTGTAGCACCTCACTGCCTTCTCAAGACAATTAAAAAGTGGGAGGGGGGGAATTTAACCCATGTCTATAGTGAGACTAACAGTTGATGGACTCTAGAAGCATCTTTTCCCTAATATATTTATTTTAAATGAACGAAAGGATGACCAATCCATATGAAAAAAATCCATATTATTGAAATTATTTCGATATGCACAATGGTTATCATTCCCTATAATCAAGTGTAAAATTCTGTAATGGATTGTGAATATTTTAAACAGATGTATCCCTATATATTGTTTCTTATTGAATATTATATATATGATGGGTGTTGGATTTGATGGATCGTGATATAATTCCAGACATACTGTCTTCGATGGATTTTAGAAATTTCACAGTTATCATCTGCATATATGGAATTCGATGGCATTATAATGAGACAAAAATGGATCATTGGATGTGATAATGGGATGATAGGATGCATGTGATGAATATTTTGATACATACACAATGATACATTTATATTGATAACTTTTATAGAGAGAGATATTGAGACGTTCCATGTAGTCATAAGAAATAAAACCATTGGAAAAGTTGTAGTGAGGTTACAGATTTTCATGTTATTGTATATGATGGCTTTTATGTGAGACTTTGTGAGAGATATACATGGTTAGGACAATACCATAAAATATCTAGATAGGGAATGAGTTATCCTAAAATGTTATCTGTTGTATATTATTTTTCATTTTATTCTTTTTTATGGGAATATAATGGGATTATCAAGCTAAATATATATGTATATATCTCATTATTTTAATATAATGATTTTCTTGGTGTATAGGAGGTAGTGTTTTATTGTGATTGACAGTACTATAATTTGGATTTTTTAGTGGGAATTTATAATTTCATGTTCAACGCAATATATTACATTTAGTTCTTATTGTTTTCTTTTCATTTTTATGTTATGTCGCATTACATACATGTATATTAATTAATTATTTATTTCATGAGTTGGTGTTGATGGGTGTTTATATCATATATTTTTTTCAAATACATATTTCTACCATTTATGTGTATGATACACCCATGGTTCTAGTCTCCAACCCATTTCCTACTAGATGTGGGATTTGGGTTTTAATATCTCCCTTCTATCATTGTAAATCTTGGATGGTAATATTAATTGGGGAGGGGGATGTGACATTACATGCAGTGATCATTATTTAAAAACGAATTAATCATATTGAACTTGTGGATTATAATGACATTTCTTTTAAGGATATTTTTACCAAATTGATGTCTGGTTGATGTATTAATATACATGATAATATGACGGACATAATTCCTTGAACCAATAAATGACATTAGAAGCATCTTAATAGACCAAAAAGGAATATGGAATATTGACTACAACATCATATAAGATATACATAGCATTGTATGTCCTGAACCATCCCTCGAGGCCCGTATAGTGACTACCCCAAGCCTGCCTTCCGTAGGCTAGGGGCTGGCGACTAGAACCAAAGGCGTAAATCCCTAAAATTGGGTGGAATTGCCTTTAAAATAGTAAACAAACACAACAAAGTATGAATCTATAAGTAAAAAATTAATTAAAAATGCATAAAAAAGATTGTGCTAAAAGTAAATAGGCCAAAAATACAATCCCAACAGTAAAGTACAATACAACTGAAAGGATAGAACAACTGAAGAAAAGAAGTAAATCAGCTACTGGGTCGTCCTCCGGAATTCCCACCTGAAGGGTGGGTACATATGGGCCCCTCATCACCCAAGTCCATCCGTCCGCTCTGTGTATGTCTTGACAAGTGGTCCACCTTCGTGTACCATCCAGTAATTATACTCTCTGCCCCGATAGGTGCTATCCGTCATCTGCAAAAAACACAATGAGGTTCGGGAATAGACTGTGCAGGGGTGAGTATAACGATACTCAGTAGGGGCCCCAATACCTTCAAGGTCTCACAAAATCCAATAAGGATAACCAAAATGTAAAGAATCAAGAGATATCCCATATATATACCTATGTTATCTAGTAACCCATCTCAATCATGAGGAAACACGAAAGTCATTGACTGAACTCAAAGTAGGATTTTTATAGTAGCATAGAAGTGCAGATTATTAGTAGAGAAGATAGATCATATTATTATGAATAAAGGCACTGCTTCTGACCATATGGAGTCTGACCCACAATGGATCGATTGGTACTGACCCCCACAATGACCTACCCAAGATCTGACCCACACAGGATCGATAGGTAATAACCCCCTCAATGACCCACACAACATTGGTATGCATTGACCCACACATTATCACTGATTTCTGACCCACATAAGATCTGACCCACATAGGATTAGTATGAACTGACACACACAGGATCACAGAGCGCTAACCTCCGTATGATCAATCTCCAACCTCTGCCTCACTATCTGCCACTCGATTCCTGGCACCCAGTGCGCTCGAGTCCCCTAGAATATACCATCGAGATATCGATCCTACATTGACTGCCATTAGACTCTACAAAGGAGTAACAAAAAAAACCACCATGTCATAAGGGTTCCAACGCAACAGACGGTGCGTCAATCGTACGCGCGGTCTGTGAGTTATTGGCATTTCCATTCTAGGGGCCCGATTGGATTTTAGGTTCAAACCAACCTGACCGTACCCCAAATGTGTCCAAACCTCATGTGGGGTATGAAAAAAGAACTTTCTTGCTCCAATCCTTCCATCTTCGCAGGAGGTTCGTCAATCGAACACCCGTAGACTAGGATAGGGGTGAGAAGGTGTAAACGGGTGAAATGGATCCAGGTCCAGTCTGAGCCGATCGGACCAACCTGGCCCGAATCGGTCCAGAATGGGGTCCAACCCGGTCCACGGGTCCGTCCCAGACCGAGGGTGCGGCCTTGCCTGAGGGGTGGCCTGGCATGAAGGGGCGGCCCGACCCGAGTGGTCTCACCCAAGGGCGGCCATGCCGAGGCCGACTGGCCAGCCCGCGTGGACGGCTTGCCACACATGGGGGGGGGGGGGGGTGCGGCGCACCTAGCTTCTGAAGGAACCAGCTCTAGGAGCCAGTTAGATAAACCGTGAGACCCGAGGTGTCCCGCCTATAGCATGCATCGGGGGACGACTCAGCCGCCGCCTCTGGCTCCTCTATAGCGGTGCGACAGCCTTGCGGTTCTACTGGCCTATGCACGGTGCTACGGTGCTGCGCCACCTCCACCGTGGCCCGGAATGGCCACAACCTTCAGCTCCTCCACACGGCGTCTAGGTGCCACACTAATCGTCCGACCCCCACGGCCCACCTGGCCGCGACTCTACATTCCTGCGCGGTGCAACGACACCGCGACCCTCCGGCTCTGCCGCGGACCGCCTGGCCACTGATAGGTTCTCTACCCGGCACGACAGTGCCATGCCCTTGTGGTGACCCGGAGGCCTTGCACCACCGGATTCTCGGCGGTCCACCTCCTTCATCAAAAAATAAGAACAACCAGAGGTAGAGGGTCGGGTCGTCATCGTGCGATCCGAGCCCTCTTCATCATGGCGATAACATTTGGCATACCATAATCCAGAAATTTGATTGACGAATAATTGAGGTTTATACTCATATATAAAATAACTCAAGTCCTTTACAATGTATAATTATATTCATTGACAAATTCTCGGTAAGGCGGACGTCGTTCTGTTGATGTCGGAAGAGGACGAAGAAGTTGATGTCGTCGACGTTCTTCACGGATGGTGGTGTTTCTCTTTCTTTCCCCGGTTGAAGAAGGAAGAAGATTGTGTTCGTCATTATTCAGTGGTGAGGGGCATTCTTGGTGTTCTTCGTGGGGAGGATGTAGTTCTCTCAATTCTTCCAAGTTTCTTAAAGCCTCCACCAAATGAGAGTTGCCAACCAAAATTAAATAATAGATTTCTCTACTATTTTATTGTTTGCATGAATTCAAAAGAATTCAAAAAGTGCCAATTAATTAAGTGAAGGATTTTTCACTTTAATGAGGGGAAGGTGAAGAGGCCCCCCACATAATTGGGGTTCCAAGGGGTTAAAGGGTGTTATGTAGTTTGTGTGGGTCCCACCTTAATTATCCACCCAAGAGAGGTTATACTCGGGTGGGCTCCACCACCATATCCTCTCATGGGAGGTTAAGGTGTGGAGGCCCCCACCCCATACCTACACTTGGATGTTTTAACCACCCAAATAAAAATAAGATAACTCTTATTTTTATTTAACTTAATTAAAAACCACCAAAATCTAAGATCCACTCTCCTTAGAATGCAACTGCGGTGAAGGTCTCATTAAGCAATTACCGACGCTGCGAGTTCAACGGTGCCCTCAAATTTATGTTCCGAGCACCGATTCAATAGTTATAAAATCATGCACGTGCGTTTACTAAACTACCCGAAAAAACATTAGAATTCGATTCCGGGCACACCGGGCCTCAGAATCTGGCGTCGTCAAGAAACTGTGGACTCGAAAAAATTCCCAGGTATTAAAAAAATATCCACAAGAATTCAGGGTCTTTACATTGGAAATCACATTCAATTGAATAGAACTATGATATACAGAACACATAGGTTAACCAATGGGGATAGAAAGTTCCTAGTATCTTATAATATATTTTACGTGATATCCAATGCCAATATATAGATAAATGATTGATAAGATCCTGCAAGTTATAAAAAAATAGTTTTTGGAAACAACACATCATAAAATCATGTTAATGCTGACTAATAATTATGTTTTATATAATAATTTTTGTGGTATAGTAGGAGGATATTAATTAGTAACCTTAGAGGATTATGAAGATGGTTTGGAAGAACTGGTGGATGTGAAGCAATCTAACAACGGTTCAGTAGCTGATTCTCTCCATTATTAAGCTTCTATCAAGAGCTAATAAATATTCTTAGATTCTTGGGATCTCTTCCATTATCATTATAACACTATATTAAAAATTTATATATTAGTATTGATATATAAGGCTGGTTGTATTTAATGGGGTTTAAAATAGAAATATTTCTTCTTCTCACCTACGTTATACAATGGGTTTTCATTCTACAACCACTATGGGAAAAACAACCTTTTGCGACAGGATATTTGCAAAGGGATTAATCCCTATTAGAGATATAGTCTATCCCAGAGGTTATTAGCGACGGAGGGTTTGACCTGTCGCAAAATGAAAACCCCGGTTTGGCGTGGGATGCATGACAATGCATGGGAAGGTAATTTGCGATGGGGGGATTCCCCCGTCCTAAATAGTGCATCAGTCAGAGGGTATTTGCGATGAGACCCATCGCTAATACCAGTGACGGTAAATGAATTTTTTTTTGTGACGGGATGTTATCCTGTCGAAATACGTGTGTCGGCAGGAAACATTTTGTGACGGGTCCCATTGAAAATATCCTTTTATCTGCCGACAACAATTAATGCGGGAAAAGATATTTGCGATGAGACCGGTCACAAAAAGTCATATTTGCGACGGGTATCCCGTCGCAACTAATCAAACCTATATATACCCCCTTTCATTTTCCTATCTCTTCCCCTCAATTCTCATTTCCTCTCTCTCTCTCTCTAAACTCTATTTCGAAAGTGAAAATTTCACTGAGTTTGTTTTTTTACGGAGAAGTTGTGAAGTCGTTTAAATCAATAGGAGATCAAGATTAAAGGTATTTATTTTGTATTTAATTTTATTTTTATTTCATTTTTTATGTTTATTATAATTATTATAGATTTGTTGTAATTAAATAAAATTTATATTGTTTAGTTATCATTATTTATTTGTAATAATAAATTGAAATTATTAGAACTAATTCTGAATAATTAGTAATAATTAATAATTAGTAATAATTAATAATTATTAAAGTAAATTAGTATTGTATATAAATAGTTAGTGGTAATTAGAAATTAGTAGTTGTACATTATAGTTATTAATATCAATTAAAGCTAATTAGTATTAGTTATGTTTAATTTTGCAATAATTATTTCTAATTAGTAAAAAAATAGGAATAATTAGTAATAGATAAAAATAATTAGTAATAAATAGGAATAATTATTAATAAATAGGAATAATTAGTAATAAAGTGGAATAATTAGTAATAAATAGGAATAATTCGTAATATATAAGAATAATTAGTAATAAATAAGAATAATTAGTAATGAATAGTAATAATTAGTTATAAATAGTAATAATTATAAATAAATAAGAATAATTAGTAATAATTAGGAATAATTAAGAATAATAAGAAATAATTAGGAATAATTAGTAATAAATATGAATAATTAGTAATAATTATGAATAATTAGGAATATTTAGTGATAATTAGGAATAATTATGAACAATTAGGAATAATTAGTAATAATTATGAATATCAAGTAATAATTAGGAAAAATTATGAAAAAATAAAAATAATAAGTAATAATTATTAATAATTAGAAATAATTAGTAATAATTAGTAATAATTAGTAATAATGTGTCATAATTAGTAGTAATTTGTAATAGTTAGTAATAATATGTAATAATTAAAAATAATTTGTAATAATTAATAATAGTTAATAATAATTAGTAATAATTAGTAATAATTAGTAATAAATACTAATAAATACTAATATATAGTAATAAATACTAATAAATACTAATAAATAGTAAATAATAGTATTAATTAGTAATAATTAGTAATAAATAGTAATAAATAGAAATAAATAGTAATAAATAGTAAAAATTAGTATTAATTAGTAATAATTATAAATAATTAGTAATAAATAATAATTAATAGAAATAAATAGAATTAAATAGTAAAAAATAGTAATAAATAGTAATAATTAGTAATAATTAGCAATAAATAGCAATAAATAGAAATAAATAGCAATAAATAGTAATAAATAAAAATAAGTAGGAATAAATAGGAATAATTAGTAATAATTAGTAATAATATGTTAAAATTATTAATAATTAGTAATAATTTGGAACAGTAGGGATTAATTAATAATAATTAAGAATAATTAGAAATAATTAGGAATCATTTGTAATAATTAGTAATAAATTTTAATATTTAGTTATAAATTGTAATAATTAGTATTAAATTGTAATAATTAGATATAAATTGTAATAATTAGATATAAATTGTAATAAATAAGTAATACATTTTAATAAATTGTAATAATTTGTAATAATTTGTAATAATTTGTAATAATTTTTAATAATATGTAATAATTTGTAATAATTTTTAATAATTAGTAATAAATTGATATAATTTGTGATAATTAGTAATAATTTGTAACAAATTGTAATAAATTGTAATAAATAATAATAATTTGTAATAAATAGTAATAAATTGTAATAAAATGTAATAAAATGTAATGAATTTTAATTAACTGTAATAAATTGTAATAAATTGCAATAAATTGTAATTATTTGTAATTATTTTTAATAAATTGTAATAAATTGTATTCAATTGTAATGATTTGTAATCAATTTTAATGATTTGTAATCAATTGTACTCAATTATAATCAATTGTAATCAACTGTAACCAACCGTAATCAACTGTAACAATTAGTAACAATTAGTAACGATTAGTAAGAATTAGTTACAAGTTGTTATAATTAGTAGAAATTACCAATAATTAATAACAAAGTGTAATAATTAGTAAGAATCAGTAACAATTAGTAATAATTACTAACAATTAGTAAAAATTAATAATAATTAGTAACAATTAGTAATAGTTAGTAACAATTAGAAACAATTTTTAAATATTAGAAAAAAATAGTAACAATTTGTAATAATATAGTAACAATTAGTAAGAATTAGTAACAATTATTAAGAAATTGTAACTTTTAGTAATAAATTGTAACAATTTATAATAAATTGTAACAATTAGTAATAAATTGTAACATTTATTAGTAAATTGACAAAATTGGAAATTATTAGTTATAAATTGTAACAATTTGTAACAATTAGTAAAAATGTGTAACAATTGTTAACAATTAGTAAAAAATTGTAACAATTGGTACCAATTAGTAATAAATTGTAATAATTGGTTAAAATTTGTAATAAATTTTAACAATTTCTAAATATTAGTAATAAATTGTAGAAATTAGTAACAATTTATAATAAATTGTAATTATTAGTATCAATTAGTAATAAATTGTGACTATTTTTATGAATTATTAAGAATTAGTAACAATTAGTAATAATTTATAAAAATTAGTAATAAATAGAAATAAATTGTAACAACTAATAAAAAATATTAATAAATAGGAACAATTAGTAACAATTAGTATGAAATAGGAACAATTAGGATGAAAATTAATTGTAATAAATTGTTATAACTTTGAATAATCTCTAGTGGATTGGTGGGACTCCTTTTGCTCGATGATTGTTCTCCTTGCAACGTTCGACGACTCAAAACATTATGGAAAGAATGTTTCTACGTATGCATATACAATATCATATTTATGAGTTTGAAAATGAATTCGTAGGAACACATTTTTCATAATGTGTTCAGGCGTTGACAATTGCAAGAAGATGATTCATTGACGAAAAGGGGGCTCTTTTGTGTGACAACTCATTTACATTGATCTTTCTTGCACAGAAATCAAAATGAATAATTGCTCGGAGGTACACATAATCCTTCTCATATGAATGATAATGAATATGTGTGCCTCTGAGCATATTCTTCATTGTGATTTCTATGGGAGAAATTTTCATGTAAATGATCCATCGGACAAAAGAGGATCCGTCAATCCACTAAAAATTGTGTCACCCATAAGTAATGGTAATTATTATGAAGTATTTGTAATTATTTATATTTTTTTCAGATAGTGTTTTTATAATTTCAAATTATTCAAAAACAATAATGATTTTATAATTTATAGAATAATATAGAACATGGAAGTCGACAACAGTCATTATTAGATGATCGTGCATGGAAATATCAGCATAGAAATACAAACGGTTCCGGATTAAATCCTAAATACATTTCGGTTGTGGATGATTTCTTATCATTTTCATCATCAAAACTAGAATATGATTCAGAAGGCACAATAATGATTCCTTGTAAAAAAAATTCTCTAAGAACATTTAAGACATTTGATAAGGTTGGGGGACATCTCTTGCAGTTTCTTTTTCAACCAGATTATGTTTTGTGGTATCAACATGGTGAACAAAGTTCCAGAGAAGATACTAATAATATGATTCTAGATCCATCACAATTTCAAAATTTAGTACATGATATTGTAGGTCCATCTATTCATCAAACTAAAACTCAATATGATATCGATTTAACACCAAAGTTGTCACCATCCTAATTTTATGAGTTGTTGAGGTCTGCTGAGGATGCATTATATCCATGATGCAAGATAAAAAAATTAGAAGCAGTAGCAAAATTTGTGGCTATTTAATCATATAATGTAATTTCAAACAATAGTTTTGATCAGATATTTTCGTTGGATAAAACACTATTACCTAAAGGAAATGTGTTGCCTGAAAATTAATATGAGAGAAGGAGGCGGGTTCGTAATCTAGGCATTAGTTGTCGGAAGATTTATGCTTGTACAAATGATTTCATATTATATTCTTGTTATAATTATTTGTAGGATAGTTTTCCAACATGTGGAAAATCAGGTTATAAATAAGCTCAACCAGGGAAGTTTGGATCTATTCGAGTAAAATAGTTGAGATATTTCCCCCTTACACCCAGGTTGCAGCATTTATTTATGTCTCAAAACACATCGTCAATGATGTGATGACAAAAATAAAAGATTTCAACTAATAAAAGCATGAATCTTCCATATGATGGTGAATCATGGAAGAATTTTGACCAACAACATCCATCTTTTTCTTTAGAAGCCCAAAATGTGCGATTGGATCATTCTACTGACAGTTTCTGTCCATTTGGTTCTTATAGTAGTCAGTATTTATGTTGCCTATCTTTATAAATCCGTACAATTTACCTCCATGGATGTTGATGAAGGATCTCTATATCTTTTTTACCTTATTAATCTTCGGACATTGGAAAAGAATTTGATATTTATTTGAAACCATTGACAGATGAGTTAAATTCATTTTGATGAAATGGTGTTATTACAAATGATGTTGTTATGAAACATAATTTCATATTAAAAGATGCATTGATGTGGATGATTAGTGCATTCTGTCATATGGCATGTTATCTAGATGAAGTACACATGGTAAGAAATCATGTCTTTACTGTATGAAAGACAACAAAGCCTTTATGCTCTCAATGGAAAAAAACCTTGATATATTGACTGTCATCACCGATTTCTTCCTAACGATCATCCTTTTGGGGGGAAAAAATCTCAATTCAGATAAGGTACAATTGAAAGGGTTGAAACTCCAAAAATTATCTCAGGTACATAGTAAAAATCTATTTTATTTTCATTACCTCTCATCACTTTTAGGCAAACCGAAAACCAATAGAAAATTAATGGATTTGGGAAATAACATAATTGGATAATACGTAGAATTCTTTGGGATCTGCTATATACGTCTGATTTGTTTGTCCGCCAAATGTAGGATTTCATGCATATTGAGAAGAACTGTTTTGATAATTTATTTCATACAGTTTTGGATATACCAGGTAATACAAAATATACTATAAAAGCATGATTACATCTTTTCCAAATTTGCAGGCGACCAGAACTAGATGTATTTAGAAATGTCAGACCACATAGGTTAATGAAGCCAAAAGAACTTATACATTGTCCGTAAAGAGTCACATATTATTTTGTCAGTGGATTTTATATTTGAGACTTCAAGATGGCTATGCTTCCAATTTGGGAAGATGTGTTAAGAATGGTTATATTATGGGATAAAAAATTTATGATTGTCATGTTCTAATGGAAAGACTTATGCTGATTGGATTCAGAGGATTGTTGAATTTTATTATTTTGGATTCGATAACTGACATATCATATTTTTTTTCGAGAGGTTTTTTCCCTGAAAACAGACTATGATGCACTAAGAAAACTGGATAAAGATATTTTTATAATTATATATAAATGTGAAAAAATCTTTTCGTTGGCTTTCTCTGATTCAATGGAACATCTAACATTAAATTTGACACATGAAGCTGAATGTGGAGGTCTTGTACTATTTCTATGGATGTACCAATTCGAGAGATGCATGCAGATATTGGAGAAAAAATACGAAACAAAGAATCAGTTGATGTCTTAATTGATGAAGCTTATTTTCAAGAGGAAAAAGATTTTTTCTTCTCTTATATTTTGAATATGAATATCCCTCAAAACAAAATTTCATGGGATGAATCAAGGTGAAAGGTAATGGGGAAATAGATAATCAATTATCAGTTTTTAATCGGCATATTCTTGTATGCGGTGGAGTTCATGAACAATGGATTTCAGATGATGACCATCACAGAACTCATACATATGTTCTGCTCAACTGTGAAGAAATGAAATTATTTGTAGTGTGAGTGATTCTATCACTTATTCTATAATTTATGTTATAGTATATAAACTTATTATATTTTATGGTTATATGATAATTATATCAAGGAACAATTTCCACAAATTATAGTAGATTCCCTTGAAGAACCCTGACAAAAACAATTCTCAATGGTTTCAAAAACTGGTAACTTAAATTATTTATGGTTTAATATCAATTCAGTTTATTATTTATAACATTGAAAATTGTTTTAAAAAATTTCATGTGTCTCAACATGATTATAAAATTGATAATAAACTATGTATATTGAGTAAACCACCATCCAAAATGGTTAAATATTGTAATTCATATGTGGTGAAACATTTTAAATTTCATACACATGCATATGGGGAATCAAAAAAATAATGAAAACTGGATTTTTCTTGAGAGGATCACATCAGAGAGAAACAGATGAAGAATTTTACGGAATTCTGGATGAAATTATTGAGCTGTGTTATGTAGAGAAAAATTACACAATGATGATAAATGTCGGTGGTTGAATACTGAGAGAGGCTTGCGTGTTCTTCTAACACATGGAATCATCAATATTAAATATAAAACTCTTCTTGCAGTAAATGAACCATTTTTATAGGCTCAACATGCACATAAAATTTATTACTCATTTTAATGTGCTACTTCAAGTGACTAGAGTGATTGGTGTAGCATAATAAAAATGAAATCTTGGGAAAATTAGTTTACTCAAACTTAATATGGTTCCCCTGATGTGGAAGAAATTGATATTTTTCAATAGACTGCTCAAAATCCATCTTTTTCACAAAGATACATAAATATCAATGATGACACACCATAATTAAAGATCTATGATTATGAAGATGTTAATGATTTTACAAATGAATTTGGAATGACATGAGATGATGAAACTGAAACTCAGATTGATATTAATGATGCTAAGGAAGAAGATGAAGACATTGACATTGATAGCTATAGAGAAGAGGATGATGATGGAAATTGACACAGTTAAATATTGTTTATAATCATAACTAATATATATCTATATATAATAGTTATTTTCAAAACATTCTAACAACAAACATTTTGTGTTTCAGATGGACCCTGATCTATTTCACGAGTTGCAGGAGGATGCGCTACCTTTGGATGAGGGGGATTTTTTATGATCTGACCCTCAGCCTATTGGAAGTTCAGGGGGTAACCTGTTATCTTGGCATTAATCAACAGACACAAAGGTATGATAACCTGTATATTATAGTTATATTTCATCAATTTATATATATATACTAATTGTTTGATTATTTATTCTATTTTCAAAGTTTTTGCATGTATCTTTGGGACATGGTAGCGCTATCCAACACAATTATTTTTCTCATCCCTCGATCACATTGGAACAGATTACCATTGATGTGTGGAACAACATGTTCAATCATTGGTTAGTACGTAGATAAATAATATTTATTTTGAAACTTATTTTATAAATTACATGATATTATAAATTATTTTTAGGTTTTATTGTATCCCATCGATTATAGCTTGAATGATGCTATCCAGGCGACATTGTAGGTGTCTATGCATGACAGTTTCTATCAGGTTTTGCAAGATTTGAGAAGGATGACCATGATGAAAGTAGGAGTGATGGAATTTGATTAGTTTTGTAGAGACCACCAAACAGAGTATATTTAATCTCACGTTTGGGATGGATTATGTATACAATGGTTGGGTGGTGGATTTCAGAGGATATCTTTAGTGGGTTGGTAAAACTGGTAGAGACTTGAGGTGACACATCGAGTTGGTAGACATACATTTTTTAAGCATAGATAGCATTTGGTAAGTATCTTTTTCCAATATGTTATATAACATTAAACAAAACCAGATTATTTTATATTTCTATAGGCACTTGAGAATCCTAATATTACGGAGTACGATGTTTATCGGAGGATGTAAAGTGATCGAACCACTGGATTGATTAGAGGTGATCACCAACGTCAGATTGTGCTTAGTATTATTTTTTCCAGTATGAAAATTATCTACATATAATATATTCACTATTTTAATTTAAAATTGGAATTGAAATAGTCATATGAGGTTGTGTCCTCTCAGACACAGGCTGAGAGTTAAAATGAGATGATTGATCAGACCAGTGCCCACCATTTCGATGAGGCGGCATGAATACAGGCAACTCATTATGGATTTGAGAAGGGTCGAGTAGTTGGTATCAACTCTCATTTGAATCTTGGATCTTATTATGGAACTATTGTGATGTTGGCATCTAGCTCCAGAGGAGCTTGTGGAGAGGCATCATCTCTTACCTCACAGTATTATGAGCAGTAGCAAACTCAGACTGAGTTTATAGAGAGTTTGCAGAAGCCGCATGAAGAGATGCGTCAGCAACATCAGCCACAACATCATGAGGAAGATATGTGTTGATGGCAGCAACTGCATCAACATCATCACGGGAAGATGAAGTAAATGCGTTGTCTGACTCATAGTTTAAGGATGGGTTTTTCTCTACCAACTCCTACAGCTCCTCCACCTCCTTTTGAAGGCAACCCCTAAGTGATTTTTTTTATGTTAAAAACATTTGAATTCAAAATTTGTTGTAATATGAACTATTTAGAGTTTCTGTCTTTTATATTGGTTCAAATATTCCAAAATTAAATCTTTTTTATTTTAAATATTTTATTATTTATTATTAGTATTATATTTTGTATTTTTTTTATTTTACAAAAAAATAATAATAATATTTTAAGATTTTTTTATATTTTTTGGTAACTATTGAGAATTTTTAATTTTCTTTAATAATATGAAGTTTAATTTTTCATTAATGATAATTTTATTAAATATAATTTTTTAGTATTATATATTCAAAGGTTTGTTTATTTTTCTAATAATAATAATAAAAAATGATAATTTTTTTATATTTTTTTGAGAATATTGAGAATTTGAATATTTTTAATATTTTTTATTATTTTAATGTGATTAATTTAATTTTTTCATCAATTATAATTTTATTAAATATGAATTTTAATAGTGATTAGTATTTGCGATGGGAGACAATCGTAAATAGTTTAAATATTTATTTTTTAAAATAATATTTGCGACGAGCCTGTCGCAAAAAATTTTTTTATATATTGTATACAATCAGATACATACTTTCAATGAGCCCATCACAAAAGATTTATTAATATATAATGTATATAATAGTAGAATTATTTTCGAAGAGAATCTTTCCCATCGCAAATAATTTTTTTGTGACGGGCCCGTCACAATAAATATTATTTGCGTCGGGATCCAGTCCCAAATAACCCATCGCAAATAACCATATTTCCAGTATTGATCCAGTAAAAATAACGAGATACAATTGTTTACTACATTTTTAGTAAGGGTGGTGTACTTGTTTCTACTAAAAAGATAATAAGTAGAGAGTGTGTTTCAGTATTTCTATTAAAATCAAAGTAGAAATAAAATAAACCAATACACATAAGGGGAAGAGACATATGTTCCCATGTATATCTATTTTAAAACTACTTTATCAAATATATCTATCCATCAATCATATATATATTTCAATATCGGTTTTTTTGTTCACAACACTTCAATAAAATTAGTTCTTCTGCCTTTAATTTATCATCCTTTTTATATGATCATGTTTATTCATTAATTTTTCAAAATAATTATTATATTTGTTACACTTAATTAATCATAATTAGATTCCCCCACTATTTTCCACAAATATTAATCAATCTAATATAGATATTAAAAAATTAAATTAAATAATATAAATTTGATTTAACACAAAAATAATATTTTATATCCATTAAATTATAATTTTTTGTTATTTTAAAGGAATTATAGTAACATGGTTATATTTTCATTTTTCCAATGAAATTTACCAAATATATATATATTTTATGAGAATATCATTTGGTGTAAAATTCACCTTTTACAATAATCCATTAATAATATTTGAAGATTGATTTTGGTTAGATGAAATCTATATCAAATATTCATTATTATCCTAAATAAAATTATTTATAATGAGTTCCTTTAATTAATTATTACAATTACTCTTATTGGAAAACTAAATTTTCTATCATTATTAGTGGCATTAAACATAATTTTTGTGAAATATTGATACATGAATACACTCTAACAAACAATATGGATGAAAAAATATATTTCCTATGATATTGTATTCATTAAAAAAAACGGGAATGAAATTAATTTTCTTCATTGTTTCAATGAATAAAATGAATTTAATAAAATATATTTCTAAAAATCTGTCTATTAAATATAAAAATTTCTAATAGTCACAAATGGAAGAAAAAATAAATTTAAATATACTAGATTGGATATGTCTATACAAGACATTAGACAATTATTTTCATTTCATTCAATATATTATTGATAGGTCTACAATTGTTTTCCTTTTCAAAGGATTAATGTCCCTTAGTAATGATTATTCTACAGGATTAATATTATAGAAAATCACTATTGGCATTCCTAGATCATGGAAATTATTAGTCATGAATTTAAAATAATTAAAATAAATAAATTATATATGTTTATCATATATTAAATAAAATCCATCATGACATATATAATTAACCTAAAGAATCAATCTAAGAAAATGCTTCATAGGATCTGGAGATTAAAAAAATTAGATAATTTGTAAACATTGATGATGATGTATTATTGGAATGTGATACTGAAGTTATGTTTCTATAAATGAAAATGAAGAGAAAAATTATGAATTTTATTTCTACTCAATATAAATAAATTTAAATTAATATTCTAGTATCATAAGTGACATAACATGATTATAAGAAAATGGGTAATGATAAGCAAGATTACCTCATATATAATATGATGATTAATGATAACAAGAGTGTAAATACATCCATTGATGTATAATCTTTGACTTCAAAACTATCTCTAATTAATAAATAATCATAGCCATGTAAAGAAATTAGATTCAAAAATTACTTGTGTAACATCTAGATGTTCGTAATGAGGGTAGTTATATTGTTCCTTCTTCTTCCTTTTATTACATATATTACAGACAAATAAACATAATTTATAATATATGTGAACATCAACATAATAAAAAAATATTGTGATGAAATATAATCTTGTTTTTAAAAAATATAATAAATACATAATTTGAAGGTTCTCATTTCTAAACAAAATGAGGTTTTGGTTATGAAACTAAAACACAACTAAGTGCTAAAAATATAAAATCACAATTTATATCGCTTAAAAGAACTCTCGACACCTTAACCATGGTGAACATATTCTAAATATTATTTTGGCTTCTCAATATTAAATAAAATATGACTCTATAATTTGTTTGAAATTTTAATTAATATTTCTCAGAAAATTTAATTTTGTTATGGTATGTTCACAATGTATATGTTTAAAATATTCTCAGAAATATGATGATCTTAATTGTAATTTTATTTTCAAAATTAATATATATGGTATAAATATATATATATTAATATTTATTACCATATATATAATATAAAATAATTTTCCAAAAACATTTGGGTACATAAATATATTTTTGATTATTTCTAAATCATCAAATTTCTCTAAATGTCAATAGAAATTGAAAATTTTTTATTACTAATACAGTAGATATTTTTGAAATATTATTGTTTCTCTACTGTAATATTTTTATCGATCTACGATGAATTTAGAAATATATAAATTAATGATCCTTAAATATCTAGAAGTGTTTCATTTGTATGTTCATAATATTTTTTACTGGGGTTGATTTTATCAAAAATTTATTATAATATTTTTGTTTCCTCTTATGATGATTTTTCACTTTTTTTAAATGATTTTATTGATTAATATTAAAATTATAATCCTTGAAATATAATATATAATTATTATAATAATTCATTATTTTTTTGATGTATACTATTCTAAATTAATTACAAAAATTGGTGGGGAATTATGTATTGACATTTGGATTGTTCTTTATGGTAATAAAGTTATTATTTATTGAAAATATACCACTCCCTTGTTACTATTAGTTGATGTTTTAGGCAGACCTTTATGTGGGTATTCAAATTAATTTCCTTTATGTTAATATATCTTATGAGAAATTATTTCAATATCTCCCTCTCCCTCACTGATATGTGTTTTTGTTATTAAAAAAGAGGTAATTCTTCAATTTGAAAATTTAATTTTTTGATTTCTTTTCATTATCTTTGAATTCATGTCCAAATAAATTTCATTTTCTCCTGATATATTTTTGTACATTTTTTTAAAAAATAATTTTAAATAATTTTCTATATTTTTATTTTTAAATATTTTATATTATTTTCTAATTAGTTTTTTTTTCATTTTTCTTCTTAAATATTTATCCAAAATTCTTTTTATAATATTTAGAAACATTTCATTTTAATGTATTTATATTTACTCTTATAATTTAAAATAATATTTTTTTATATCAATTCATTTTATTTACAATATAATTTTATATTTTATGTTATGTTTACTATCCATCTCTTATGTTTTTCTTATTTATTCCTTATTTATTTTCATTACGTAACATGAGATCTTTTGTAACATGATTTTTATATTTTGTTATACATATTCAATGATAATGTATTACTTTTAATTATAGTTTTAAAATATTAACAATTATCTTATTAATATATTCATTTAAGTTAAATTATTTATTTTATTATATTATATTAATAACAGAATGAAATGTTTGGAATATGTAGTGAATATTTTCTGAAAGGGGGTGATGTTTAATTTATAATGTAATTTATTATATTTCAGTATTTGAGAGAATTTATTTTCATTGTTTCATGAATAGGGATAAATTTATGATATATTGATGTTATTAGAATATTGAGTTACATGATTTAAATATCATAAAATATTTTTATTATATGGTTTACTCTTAATTTACACATGAAATATATTCTTATTTTATATGTTCATAGTCAACGAAATTTAAATGATAGTTCAACTCAATATATCCCCTTTTATTTTATCCTGATCTCAATCACAAAATTTTGTTTCAATAAATTTCAATTGATTACATCGATTTTTTTTTATCATTATCCATGTGTTGAGCTTAATAACACATATAAAAGAATCTTATTGAACATGAGAATCATTTTGAAATTTTAATTGAATATATTGGAAATGATTTAAATATAATTTGATGTTTTCAAAGAAATTAAAGAATAAAATAAACCAATTGAAGAAATTTGAAGAATATTGAATGAATATTGGATATATATAATAAACTGCAGACAACACTGACTACCCTATATAGGGAAAAAATAACATAATTAATGTGGTCATAACCACCATATGAATCTAAAGACCAAATGACATCTACTGGGATAATAAAATGATATGAATATGAATGTATGGTGAGTAACATACCAATTTCATTAATAATATTGAGAGTGTCTTTGATCCAACAAGGAAAATTAAATTATTTTTTACATCCTGTAGCACTTAATATCCTCTTTACTATGTTCAACAACACTCTTTGAATCTAGACGATTAATAGTGTAATTGGAAGCTATAAATATATTAACATTATGTATTGAAAATTTTTGGTGAAATAATTGGAGTAATTCTATGGTTTCTACAAATGATCACATTTTCCCGAATCTCAAAATCCTTTATAGTGCCAATTTCAATTAACAATTTTAAATGGATATCCTCTGTTGTCTCACTAACTTTTTTAAAAAATTAAATTTTCCATCATTATAGAAATGGAAGTGTTCTTTAAATGTATTTTTTCTAGCTAAATTATGTTACAATTAATTTCTTTTTATAATGTGTTTTTAATTAAAACATATGAAAATAATGATAGACAATTTCTTACTACCAATGAATAAGGATAGATGGGTTTCATGATAAAAAAATTGAAAAGAACATGAGAATTGATATCATGGATTTTATTAAAATCAACAGAGTAATAAGATAAACCTCTCAACCTGAGTTTTTGAGATAATGGGACTCAAAGAATGAAATTGTCAAACTAGTCTATCAAATCACTCACACATTATCTATCCATCATTTATATACATTAGTGACATTTTTAATATTCACAATACATCGATATAAATATATAGACGTGATGTTATTATATTATTACTTTTATGTGTTCTAATTTATCAATTAGTTTATCTAAAAAATATTTATATTATATTAACAAAATTATTCTTATTGTATTTTCCAAAATCTTATTCTATAGTTATTAATCTATCAATTAATGATATCCTGAAATTCAATTAATTAATATTTTTTTATAATTATTTAATATAATTTAATAAAATTAATAATCTTTAAATTGTTTTTTGATTTCTTCAATTTTTTTATCATTTCAGAATAATTGTTCTTTGTTTTAAGGGAAGTGTAGTATAAACCCTTATTACCATATTATCAAATTCCAACATTTTAGTAAATATGATTTGTGGGAGTGACACAATATTTCTAGTAACATATATTGATGAAATATTTTTATCTATAAATGTGATACCTATCTCACATTTTGGTAAGTGGTAGTTTGCCGAATTCTTCTGAATTGTGTACTTGGATGAAAAATCCAATGTAAAATGAATAATAATATATATACGGAGTTCTTAGTTTATACTAAAACTAATTATATTAATATATATTAAAAAAATTCATAAAATATACAATATGGAAAAAATTCAATAGTTCATTTTTTCATATGCCATGTGGATTAAATCACTCCTAGAAAAAAGTGACTTTAAATATAAGAGTATCTATAAAGAATGAGTATAATTATTTATTCTATGGAAATTGGATATATAATCATTGGAATGATTAGTATTAGAATTGATTATTCTTGTACGATGACTGAGTAAGGTAGATATCAATCCATATTAGGTTAACTGATTATTTTATTAATGGAATATATTTTATGGTATTTTAATAAATTATGTTTTGTAATGAATTGATGAAACATTCCAATTTCGGAATCATTAGAAATTTTTAATTAATATTTATTGGACTACATATCATTCTAAAATTAAAAAATTGATTATTTTATTGATGTAAGGACACATTATAATACATTATAGTTATCCATTGAATGTTTTAGTATAATTTAATGCAACAGAACTGAAGTAGGAAATTTGATACTCATGTATTTCATTACATGGCATGAGTTCGATGACAAATAAGTTCCAAATCTTTGGGAAATTTGTGAAATAATTATTTCTATGAAGACCCATTACACATTTTGGATGGAATACATAATGAGAAGGTTTAAGATAGTCATGGATATAAAAAGGTGTCTAAAAATGAAACGTCATGTACTGATAAAGAAATATAAAATTTGATATGCACTTGTGTGATGGTTTTGACAGTAAACTTATTTATTTAAATTCCTATATCCACTATGGGATCTCATTAATCATTGGAGGGACATGAGAGACTTAGAAACTATGCACACCACCATGTAGCTATGATGCTACAATTCTATTATTTTTTGTTTGTTGGTTTTCTCACCCTCTTATGTATAGAATAATGGGATGAATTCATTGTGTCATTGAAGGAATAATGAAAATGAGTTGAATTTATAATGTAATTAATTTTTATTCCAAGTAATGTTCTAATTTAATTTTGGCTATTTAATTACATACCTCACCTGATTACTTTGTGCATGACCATTGTGAGCGGGTTTGGTATATTGTTTTAATTCCATTAATTCCTTAAGAATTACCATTTCCCGAGTTGATTGAGTTCATTTTATAATGCGTGTTCAAGGGTGTAAACATCCACCACGACCATTGGGTTTTATCTTACACTATGTTTGAGTAATGATTCAGGTTACCTATTCATTCCAACATGATATATCTAACCATGAGATAGAGAGTGTTTTTGTTGAATAGTTTTTACCATGAAAATATGACTCTCTAGGATAGGATTTCAAAGGATACCTGAATTTTAATTAATTATTTCATTCATTTTTATAACATGAACTAATATTTATTTATACATGATAATATTGTTCAATTTTTCTCCTCACTCTCTTCATAAATCAAGTGTTCAGTAGCATAGAACCATTTTATCTTATATATATTACATTAGGTATTCATTGTTGTATTAATATTTCATCCAACCCTATCTATATATTTTTTACCTTAGATATTAAATTACTACAATACCTTGCAGTTTAGCAGGGTTTCTAATTTAGGTTATAAATTTCTAAATTCAACAACACCTCTAGAATTAACAATGCCTCAAAAGATATTAAAATTTTTATTAAGAAATAGTTAAAACTATCATATTTTTCCAATAGAATATAAATTGATTATTCCATATATATAGGGGATTAGGGGTTTTATTTTTTGGGATAGACATATTTTAGTTTTAAAAAAGATCTGGATAATCAAATTTGTTTGGAAAGATGTGTCTTAAGTATAAATGTGTGTGTTGTTCGCAGAAGAAGTTATTATAAATTTCTAGAAGCTGATATTATAAAAGATTTTATGTAAATTTTATCATCAAATAGTGTTAATGAATTTAATTTGATGCCAAAAATTTTCATATTTCTTAATTTAATGATCGAAATTTTAGATCCAATAACTGTCTATTGTAATTCAGTATTGAAATCTGTTCTAGCATAAAATATTATATCACACCAATGAAGAAAATAATATTATTAATAAGTATCATAACATGAGGGATTTTACTTTGAGATAAAAAGTAATGTTTAATTTATTTTCCATATAGAATAATGTGGAAAGAACATTTACTAATTACATGTACCAACAGAATCATTGGAATCATGTGATATCTTGCAGGATAAGAAATAATAGCAGCTAACTATAGTTTATGTTTCATATTATTAGTTCTAGTAATGTGAAACAAAAATTACAATATAAATAAATCATCACTGCTCCATCTACACAATATTAAAAATGAAGGTTTATTTTTATAATAAAAAAATCGTTCATACATAAGTTACCATATATTATAATCTATTTTTGAATATTTATATCAATGATGTGTAGTAAGAGTTTTGGAATATAATGAGATCGTAGGTATTATTAATCAATAGTCATATACATAAGTCATATGATTTATAAATTAAATTCTAATAATAAATAAATTTTTATAATATAGGTTCTCATGGGATACTAATAATTGAATCTTCTTCTTCAATAGATTTTACTTAGTGGTCTCCCTGAAAGATAGAAATTAGATTTTAAAAAAAATCCACATATGATGCATGTAATTGACTATTTTAATAAACGAATCTATTAATTTGTCGCTGGGAATTGGTTTACATTAAAGGTATATTATTAAAAACATATTATCACTCAATATTAACACTTTTAAATACAATTTATTGTTGGATTAGATTGAATTAAAAAAATTATCAGTTTTATGATGAATGATTGAATGATCAAGATAGAATTTTGCATTCTTCTGTTACCAAGATAAATATATAAATCCCTTAAAAATATGAATTCTTTATATCTAATGTCGTTATAGAAACATCCAACATCATAAATCAATAATTAATGCAAAATTACATTGGTAGGAATCCTATTTGATGAGATATCTATTGAAAAATGGACATCATTAAAAACTAACATATTAAATATGTTATTGTTTTTATGAATTATTTATCTATTATAGGGTTATGATTTATTTCAAGATTGCACCCATTTTATGAGGGATGGATATGTTTCCATCATGAATGGGGGAAAGAGAATCATTCTATAGATATCGATAATATTTTAATATTTTTATGAATCTAATCATTGTAATTAAGTTAGACATAGTCTATGGATTGAAGGATTTATTCTATACATATCTATAATTATATAGTATCTAGATTAATATCATTATTGAAATTGAATTAGTCAGAGTCTATGGATCAACACTTGATAAATTTATTTTCCTCATAATACAATCCCATGTTAGTCTTCATGGTGACATAAATTTTTTTCTATTTATTAGATATCTTCACTTTATTTTATTTCTTAACTAAGATAATAATTGTAAGATATGGATCAAACTAGATTGTCTAATTTTTATGTCTATTTCTATATCATAACACATATATTTAAATTTATCATGAATCCAATAATTGATTTTAATAAATCTTCTTATCTCTAATTCACAAATGACAGAGCGTTGTGAATAATAAAAAGTATCTTCCCAATTATATATTGATCTTACAGAAACACATATGTTTGGTCAATTTAATTTACACATGGATGTTTGAGATATCCTTATTTTCAATTCTATTAATTTTTATATTAATACATTATTCATTATCAATGAATATTTAATAATTTATAATAATATAATGATTCAAATTCAATAATATTGAAAAAATAAATTGAAACCTAAAAAGGGAGTAATATCTAAAAAAAAATCTATATTCCTCATAGAATCAACCCAGCATATTACTTTTAAGTACAATATATATAGTACATCATAATTATGGTGTTTAAAAATATGTAAAAGATACAATTCTATATAGCCATATAAAAAACACATCAAATGCTTTCAATTATAGTCAATAGTGATCGAATAAAATTTAATAAAATTTCATTGTTTGGGGCCTCAATAAATTAATAATTTAGAATAAAAAATCATTTCATCAGTCCAAATATAAAATTTAAAAAATTTCCTGAAAAACCAAAATTAAAAATCCCAAAACACTCTAAGAAAATATATAGAAATGGGGAAATAATCAAACCATCACAACAAAATTCAAAAAAACATTAATAAAGAAACTATTTGGTTATAATGATAACAATACTGAATCCCCTATTGTGTTCCAATAAAATTGAAAACTCGTTATTTATTTAAATTCTCAACAACAAAATATACAATAGGGCTAGAGTAAATTTATTGATGATGCTTAAATATCTACATTGGTAGAATTGAAAAAACACAATTAAATCATGACTATAAAAAAACATCTAATCCAGAGTATTTTGAACATCATAAACCTTATAGATGATTATTTGACATGAAAGATCGTGAAATCAAATTTTTGGTTAAGGGAAAATTAAATTTAATTTTAGAAATAATCAATTATCTTGTTTGTATATAGTCAGCTCTAGATATTTCACCATATTTATAGTTTTAAACAAAAAATATCTTAATCCTCAGTGAAAAGATATAATTTTTATGGAGCATTTTTACAATATTGATATTTTTAACATTTTTCATCTGCGTTTTCCCATTTTTTTTCATTTTACTTGAAGGATGTTTTTGTTTTTTCTTCAGAATTTGGATTAATTTTATCTTCTGACAATTTTTGTAGAGGCTTATTCAGAACAATATAGATTTTATATAATATAATGATCATATTTCAATTTAATCCTAAATATTCCCTATGCTTCTTCATTTTCCTCAGATTAGTGTAAATAATGATATCTATATAACAAATAGTAATCTTCCATTTTGTAAAACCATAAATAAAATAGTCATCCTCAATCTCCTCATAAATTGTTAAATGATGTCAAACCATTTCTACATTAGTGGCATCCTCACCAACAACTTCCTTATTACTCTTTTTTATTATCTTTTGGATTATTAATATGTAATGTAGAGTTAATCACTTCAAATACTCAATTATAGTACCCTTCCCCATAATTATTGTTAACAATGATGGGGGATAATCTGTTCTAGGATGATTTTTATGTGATTTTCTCTCAAATCTATATTACTAGTAACCTATATTAAATATACTAATATGTTATATTTTAATTTATAAATTCACATTGACCAGTTTTGTGGGGCGGGGGGTAATACCTTTCCATCAAAAATGATCATATAGAGAATTGTAAACCATGTATAATTTATTATATTTAATATGCATATTTTCTTTAGTTTTTAAAAAATAAAATATTGTTACCATTTTTTATCCAATTCGATGATTGTAGAGATTGAGATATATCAATTTTGACGTAATAAGTATCATATAAGTGCATTAATTTTTTATTATAATTTTTTATGTTGCCATGACATTCTATAAATTGACAAAAGGGGAGATTTTTAAATATATTATGTGTTAAATCCATAGTCTCTGGATAGAGAAGAATTATATTTTTCAGATTATGGGTTTACATCAAACAAATATATCAAAAAATTCCTATAAAAACCACCAAATACCCACAATCTCCTCAATCAAAATCCATAAGACTCACTCTTTAATGAAAATAGGAACATAACACATCATGATTTTAGAAACAAGTATAAAACCCGATTAAGTAGAGTATATCAATTATATTACATAAATATTTAAAAAAAGTTATATGCTTGAAATATTTTAAAGAAATAATATTATATAGAAAATAATAGATTTGTTGTACATATTATAATGAAAACTAGATTTTTTTAGTGATCTATACCTATAGTTTTTTAGCATATGAAAATATTCATAGATCATAACATAAAAATAATCTTGATATATCCCATCTATAACATCTAAAAATGTTCAAGTAAAACATATAAATTTCTCCCACACTTGAGTGCCTCTTCGTTTGATTTATCTATTGAATTATTAATGTTATGTAATAATATAATTTTAATGAAAATATAAATCTTATGTATAATAACTATTATTATAATTGGGGAATATATACAATAAAATATAAAAAATCGTTGAGAAAGAATCTATATTTCCAATGGTTCACAAAAAAAAATCATTCCTAAAGGAAGTTGATTATATAAAAAATTAGTCGAATTTTTTTAATAATTTTAATTGGAATGATTTGCATTGTTGTAATGTAAATTTTAGTGGAATTTATATGAAGGATTTGATACAATATAATCATCAAACATAATAATTTTATTCATCTGACAAATCTATATAACTAATTTTTTATCTATTTAATAACTATTATGATTCCATATTAGTTGGATTTTAGAAATATATATAACAAATAATAAATAATATTTATAAATTAAAATAAATTATAAATAATAATTATATGATATATGTTTATGATTTTTTATGTTGTTTCATTAACCATCATTATAGAAAATTAATTATATTAACTATTGTTTTATTAAAATATAATTCATTTTTATTATTTATTTTAAACATATATTTATACTGAAAATATAATTATATTGAGTTGTATAGAAATTTGGGAAATGATTCTAAAATATTGAAGAATCTTGAAAAACATATTGCAATATATGTGATATAATGACAACATCAATTAATGACAGCATTGGATATGTATCAATGATGTTGGTTTTTAAAAAACGAGTTAAATATTATTAAATGTCAAAAAACAAATTACTACTTCTAATCATTGAAATAAAATAAAATTTTATTTAATAATTAACAAAATACTACCCTATTCCTTTACCGGAAAATTTCCCCTACTATAATCCACACTTAAAAAACCTACTATTAACAATAAATTATAAAATTTTCACTTGTAATCATCATTTTAATCATAGAGATCATCTTCAGAAAATACACCTAAATGTAATGATTCTTTGAATGTCATAATAAAGGCCTAATTTTTTTTTAAAATTTTTATCAATTTAATCCTATATAGTTATAAATTTATTATAAAAATACTTCCTAAAATGATTGACCATTACAATTTAATAAAATACATATTATATAATTTTTATATGATGTTAACATAATTAAAACACGAATCATTTTTATGCATCGTTCTTAATGACATTAATTTTATGCTAACAGTTCTACTTCTAACATTTATAATGTCTTTTTATTATCATCATTGTTTTCATTCATGGGTAGTGTCATAAAATTGAACAATAAATATTTAATTTATATTATATTTTTCATATATAATTATATAATTAATATTTATATTATTTTGTGAAATGATTTAATTTATGATCAGTTATATCACCTTGAATTATTGAAGTACAAAATAATAATTATTGAAAATTATATATATCCTTTTAAATAGAGGTTCATATAACACTATATGTTTTTAAATCCTACATAAAAATTAACTCCATTCCAATAGAGTTTTGTATCAATGTAAAATATAATAAATACCGATACAATAATTCTTACATCACCATAGTTATTTTCAAAAAAACCCTATGGTGGATTATATGAAAATGAATGAATAATAACCAATCAATATGTAATATAGACGAGCAAAAAAATTTAATTAAACATAAATTTTTTCATTGTAACTTTATAACAAGTACAATTTACTCATATAGAAGTATTTATTCCATCTAAGAAACCCAAATTGTGAGTCAAGAGAATTGTTTTTTGATTCTTACCATGATTTCATTTATTTTTTTTCTTTTACCTCTTATAATATTCTGATTTATCATTTCTAGTTATATATTAATTTGTTATTTATATTTTAAAATTAGAAATTTGGTATAAGGTTTTCTTCGTGGCAGGAGCAGGGATGTCTGCCTCCTCTCCATGACGGTGTCATCCTCTACACCGGTACCTCTCCCCCGACGAGGGAGGGACCTTCGATGTTCAGCAAGGGTGCATTATCTTCTTTCTCCCCCTTTTCTAACATTTACCTTCATCCCCCATTCCTCAAGATCCACTATTCCTAAAGTCCCGGATCAATTCTAATGGAACCCCAATCTTCTACTCTCGCTTGTAGATGTTAATAGAGCCTCTGCTCTTCTGAATCTCACCTTGATTTCTCAGTTGAAGCAGCATCACCCATTAGTTGAATCGTTCGATTGAAATGTCTTTGCATCGTGGGATTTATAGGAACGATCGACAGTGATTGTGATTGAAAACAAGAATATCATGATTTGATTTTCTTTGGAGGAAGATTTAATTAGCACCCAGTCTAGGGATCCTCATAGATTCAACGAAACCCAATTCTTCATATTTTTTTGGTCTTATGGCTTTCATATGAAGCCCGATTATCCAATAGTGTTGCTTTCGGTGAGTTTCCCTAATCATCCCCTTCAATTTCAAAATCCATCGGTGATTTGAATTCTTGTTAATTTAATGGGTTGATACATTTATTCTGATATCCGTATTGAGTCCCTTTTCCATCGCATAAACCAGTGTGCATGTGTGGAAATTGATATTTCCATTGGAAATTTCAAGTATGTCTAGATTACAGTGGGTGAAGAGTTTAGGCATAGACAACCGGTTGTCTATGAATCTTGGTCTGAGTTCTGTTCTGGATGTAAGCGATTTGTCCATTCATAGGGAATCTATTGATGGGGGGAAACGACTCTCTCTAAGGAGATGTATATGGATAGTGGTAATGGAATATAGGACCACACTGAGTTATTCGTGCCTGATAAGAATCCGGTGGGTAAGGCTTCTGAGCATACCACTGCAAGGGGAATGCCGAGTGGATCGCAGGAGGTGAATCCTTTGGTGTTTGAAGTGTTTAATAGATTTTCATATTTAATTGAACATAAATCATCTCCCTCAACCGACTGCTTTGGGGAATGATGGATCTAGTGTGGAGGAGGAACCATTTGGCAGTGCCATCAACTTGGTGGATCCACAGCTGGTGGATGAGGGAGTTTCCAAGCTACCTGGGATGACTTCCTATGCTGAGGCAGTGAGCTCATGTGGCAGTAAGAGTGCCAAAGGTCGAGACCATCTTTCAAATTACAGTCAGTAGGGTAAGAAAATTAGTGGACCATAACCTTCTGAGTATAATTCACGGATACACAGGAGATTGGATGAGGCATCACTTGCTGGGGATTTTGATCCCACATCACCTAAGATTCTCTAAATACTCAATCAGGATAAGCAGGTTGATGAAGGCGGCCTTAGGCATCCCACAGATTTTACACTACCTACAGGTGTTGAGGTCTTGGATCAGGCTGATGAGAGATTGGATGCCGTCAGGGGAAGCTCTAGAGAAGTTGATGGTATTGAGATGGGAAATTAGTTTCATGTTTTTTCATATAAGAATCTCATCCAAAATGCTAGAATTCACTTGGTCAGAATTTCTGCAGATGAGGAGATGACTACTGGGAGAGTGTATAGTGATGAACGCTCAAGCCGCTTTGCAGGCGATACCCAGGACGATGCTCATGGGAGCGGGTACGCAAGTCCAAGGTAGAGTAAGAATAAGATGGATAATGAGAAAAAGAAAAAGGAAGAATCAAATTTTACTTCACCAATAGAGATCATATCGATAAAGAAGTCGAATGGAAAGTATAAGGATCGAGGTACCCACCTTTCCAAGGTGGAATGTATGCAGTGGAAGTGCCTGATAACCCTTTGGAATTGCTTTTGAGCTTGGATGAGGTCATACTAGAAACAATCCGGACAATCAGAGCATCCAACAATGAGGTAGAATGAATTATGTAATGGGCTCTTAAGGTGGATACCAATGATGAGAAGGGTGCCTAGATTGAAAAGTAGGGTCTGATTCTGGTTCTGTGTTTTAACAATGGAGAGATCACTGTAGATGAGTACATACAGTCCTTGGACAAGATGAAATTCTTGTTTGATGAAATTTTGATGGTATAACTATACAACTAGGTAAACAATATCTTATTGAAGGGTTTTAAAGAAATTAAAACTAATAATATGAAATTTCTCCGTAATGGATTTGTAATTTCCTTTAGTGATTGACTTGTATTCTCACTTTTTTCCATAATTTTTTTTGATAATAAAAATATAATATTGAGTGAGAAATTTGGTTTATGGGATTTTTTTAATGAATATTTTTATAATTTTATAGGTTATGGATAAAATGGTTATTCATACAGTTTTTATGAATAAAAAATATTTTTTAGGAAACCTTTTTCCTTAGAGAAAGGTAATTGATGTTCACAATGTTTTATTAATAATTATAGATTGATTATATTATAATTTATTATATATATAAAACATATTATCATGAATTAATTTTATAGATATTTTATTATACATTCATTTTAAGATGTTTTTACAATTTGAATTAGGAGAAGAAAAAGAAACCTATGATGAAATTCATGGGTTTAGATATAGTTATCATGATTTGCGATCAATTAGTGGTTTTTACATTGTATAAAGTAAACCATGAAATCGTGATTCATTATACAGTAAATATATATTATAGTGTAAACATAAATCTATATTTCAAAAATACATTCCCATCCCGAAATATGACCCATCATGAAAAAACATGAATGGAGTGAAGAACTGAAGGAAACCATCACATGTATCCCAAGTTATGAACAACATGTGTGGTCCAAGAACCCAATATCTCTACGCTCTTCTGATGCCACAATTAACCTATCCATTCTTTGTAAAATACAAGACACCAGTGGGAAAATCCCATTCATTGGTGAGTATATACATACCCAGAAGAATTCAATGAAAAGGAGAATGGGGATATTTATCTGATACAACTGAAGAGGAAAATATTATATATAATTATTTATAATGAATGAGTATAGCTCAACCCCAAAAGAGTGTGAAAGTAATATCCTCCAATAAAAAGTACTAACCATGTATAATATATGAACAACTCATTGATCCATCATAGCCTGTAGTAGGAGAGAAGAATCATCGAACTATGTGAAGCTAAATAAAGAAAAAAAATATGGAATACCCCATGAATCTTCCCCAATCCTAGTATTAGACTATCCAAATCCAATGTCTGTATCCAGAATAATTTATATATCTATATATTATCAATCAAATAATCCCAAATGAGAGAGTAAGGGGATCTCTATCTCACAACTCAACCCAAGAGTAGAGTAGAAAATACTTCCAGAAGTCCATCAACAAGTCCCAGCATCCAATGTGTGTTCTCTAAAAAAACATGTCTAATGAACTGAATCACTAATCCTTGATACTATCTAGAATGGTCCAAACTAACTCAACTTTATGGTTTTAGGTCTCATCATAATAATTCATATTGGAGGGGAATGTGTTCCTATTCCTCATGATTCCAAGGCTATGCCAAACCACGTATCATCACCATACCACAAAATTGAGGGGTTACAATATGAACGTAAGGACCCCATGCCCATGTATTACTAGAGGGTCACACTCTACTAGTCACCGAGGAATTCCACATCCCATCCCAACCGGAGGGAAACACTCTAGAATTTCATCGGTGAGGTCCATATCCTAGCGCTACTAGAGTGTAATAATTGGAAGTTGTTTTAGGGGAATTCCAATTCCAAACAAAACTGGTGTGTAATTCAAGATATCAGGATTTCGAGGAGTCTATTTCCAAGCCCAGTATAATGATAACTCTTGGTAGAAGACGTCAGATAACTCCACTACCCATCCCAGCCATAGGGTAACTCTCGCTAGAATCCATCAATGAAATCTACTACCCCGACCTGTATAAGGATAAATCCATGTATAATCCATTTTAGAACTCTTCTACCCATCCACACTAGAGGGTAATTATAGGTATAATTCATCAGGGTACTCCATTACCCTGCCTAGTTAGAGGGTAATGCATGATAATTCTTGATGATACTATATAATTACATCTATCATTGAGTGTCATCATTACATCTGAAATCTGAAAAATATCACATCATATCTCAAATTTTTCATATAATGGGACCATTTTTTTCAACTGATAAAAACATTTAGTATAGTTTACTCACGTACCAAATTCCATGTATAGATAAAGGATATATCAATCATTGAAAATTCCATAGAAAATCAGAAGTTGAACATGTTGTTTGAGGGGAACCACATGGCTTGTAGCCCAAGTCCATATGTTGGATGTGTCTCTAGCTGGAACAAGGCTCCCACCCATGTAGGGATACATGGGGTGTAGTTGGACTACACTGTGTGTACCACCAATTTTGGGATTGGGGTTTGTGTTGCTGTCAGTTTCCATGAATTTGATATCTGTGTACATATAATACATTACATGTTATTCTGGGACACATGGAATGCTACCCATGTGGTATAGTCATGTTTTTGTACTCAGAACATGGCTAGGACTGGCCCTGTAATCCGTCACATGGCTAAATTCCAAGGAATGATATTCCATGTCTTATCAACTGAATTACATGGCATTCCAACCTTATGGGTTTCAAAAAACATTACACCATCATTGGAAGGGGATACACATTGTGTGTTCTTTATTTATCACGGTGTGTAATAGGGTTTTCCATAGTTTTTCTAGATATGACTTCCATTCTTGAATCATTCAATTCATATTATATTCTAGACTCCAATATAAAAAAAAGTGGATCTAACAATGGATTTCTGAATCTGATCATTATTCATTGTGAATCAACCATCGCTCATGATAAGGATTTTGAAGATCATTTTTCTTGTCAACGCGCCTCACATTGTCATAAACATGGAATTTAAAAAACCATTTTGTTCATTCCCTTATCGCAACGACCCAAGGTCTATTCATTTCTCATCGATCCATTATCCTTTCATTGATCTTCCATGCATCCATGGGACCAATCAAGATCAGTATCTTTTAGAAAAGTTGAAACGGGTCCAATAATCCCATTTAGTGTATAATTCAAAGAATGGGGGGAGAAAATATAAAACAACCAATGTTTTAAACATTTATATAGCAAAATTCTTTTTCAAAGATTGATAATTGGCCATCAGGGTAAGATAAAAATTGTTAAAACAATTTCAATATGATGTAACATGAAAATACTATAGGGTGGGTTCATATCGAGGAATTATTATCATTATACTAAAATATTTAATCAATATAAATGAAATAAAACCCAATGTTTATCCATACCTCTATTTTGGATTTACAGTGGGTGATGAATGTGCTATTTCAGTGATTGGAAGGAGCTACAGTTTTTTCGCGCTTTGACTCACCTTGGCCTAAATGTTCATCGATGTTCTCCAAATGTATCTCCAAGGGAGGACCAAGGGATCTTCACTAGTGATCACTTGAAATTTGAGACAAAATAATTAATAAATCTATTCAGACTAATCTATAACATATCCCATGGTTATAAATTAATTAATTTATTAAAATAATTATTCAACATATATGCACCACCAATGAGCGTGCGGTCCAAACGTCCCAATTTGACTCATATTATGTCACTCCTTACATAAATCACTTCTGACTAATCTATAAAATATCCCTTTTTTCTTGAGGTATGATTAATGCAGAATATATATATATATGATTTTAATAAAAGTAATTTTGAGCACTAATAGATTTGTAATCACATGACGTCTCACTACAATGCTTTATAAATATATATTAAAATATCTCAATGTATTATAAAGAGAAATTGAGTCACTAAATCATTCCATATTTCATTATTTTCATACCAGAATAAAAAATAATGGAAATGAAAAAAGGGTACTTAGCTCACACTTATATATCCCGCTCCTATGAACTATCTTTCACATTTTCATGCTTCCACATCAGGGGATATGTATGGACGGTCCATTCAAGGAGGATCATCTCCATTAAATACTCAATTTCCACTAGGTTCTATGCATTGGTGGCTACGTCATCATCGTCCAAATCACTCCAATCTAATATTTATTAGGGTGAATCAGGTATCATGTCAACTTCAAAAACAATAATATGTGCACTCGCTCTAGCTGTGGAGGTAGGTAATAGTGCTAGGAAACCTCAGAAACACCTTTCTCTATATTAAAGAGATTAATGATTCATAGGGATAGTTTGACTCCTCGGACAACAATCATAAATATGATTCATGGGGAGACTCTAAAAAATAGTTTCTCTACCTTCTTGACTTCCAAATGCCAATGATGGTGGTCTTTGTAAAAATTATTTTGGCTTTAGGTCGTCCTCATCTACTCATGGATACCGTTCTATTTCTCTATTATTTCCAACACCAACACTAGGCCCCTAAATGATGACCCTCAATTCTATGTGCAATATAGGGGTATGCTACATGATATCTCATATAATTTTTCAAAATATGAAATGCCGATGGTAGATCAATAGTTGTTATCGTACAAAAGATGTACCAAGGTAATTTGATCCATCCAACTTTGGTCGATGTCCAACACCAAGCCCTCGTCACATCCCGAATAACATAGATGATGTAGTTAGTATACCCATCAGTAAAAGAGAGAAATGTTGTACTCATAATAAATTAGATCCTAAAATAATTTTGTAGGCCTCTCCTCAATCATAGTATAAAACATGATCCGTGATTTGAGATAATCATTATGGGTACATAACGATGGAAAATTATCTCAAGTATGTATATTTGTCAAAAACTCTCCACCTAAATGTTTTTACTAATAGAAATGAAGTGATATGACTTCATGATATGGGATACAATCAACCATTTGGAATCATTGACCTTCATAGTGAATGGAATATCTATGAATAATTTTTTTTTATGTAATCAGACATTCACTTCAGGATCCCACGAGGTAACAATAGACCTTACCTAACATGGTGCTCGGCCTTCACCTATTGATTGAAGAAGCACCAAGAGAAAAACAAAGAAACACATTGTCTCATATCGAACCAAAAAAATGAAGTGTAATTTCTATATACATCATCCATACACTATTATTTATATCTATGGGATATATTTGGAACTCTTGCATCACCTATTCCTTCAACATGGTTGGAACCACTGCTCAGTTCTAGAAAAAGATGTCATCACTCCCTTCATCACAATATTTCTACGGTGAGACACTTATGGATATCTAATCATGTAATCCCTCTTAGTATATTTATTTTATCTCATAATCTCTAAGATGATAATGGTTTGAAGGATTCAATACCAATGACTAAAGAAAAAGAATAACAATTTTCTAGATCAGGTTTATCTATATGAAGGAAAACTACATTGATGCTTCTATCACGAAGGGATCATTGGACTTCTTAATTTGGTAATCTTATATGATGTTTAAAATCACTAGAGTATAAAATATACTAAGGTCATAGACTTATAGGATGTCTATATAGTGATATTATATCACGTTTACATCTCTCTGTGTGAAGAAATACTTGATACTCTGGTGCTCTATGTAAACCACGAAGTTCTCTCCCATAAGATAGAGCCTCCACATTCTCAGGATGGAGCCCATCACATTCTTCTCTATGTCAGAGTTTTCATAGTTCCTATTTTTGGGTATCAACATCATATTTTCCAATTAGATGATTGAATGATATTACATCAACACATGTTAGAGCATAGATCCAGATGCATTTCAATACGATATGAACTCAGTAGATTTCTATGGTCGTCTCAAAACTGGAGCTATAATCAGCATCATCCTCAACTCCTCAAAGGCCCTTTGGCATTGCTTCCTCCATGTAAAATATTTTTTTCTCCTTATTAGGGTGTTCAAATTGGATACAATCTTATATAATTATTCCACAAGACTCATGTATTACCCCTCTAAGCTATAGACACTCCACACCTATGAAACATTCATGGATGGATCCCAAAAAAGCATTTTATTTATATTCACTGGATTCATAGACAATTCATGTTCATTATAATGTGATCCTCATGAATCCATAATATTAAAATTGGGTGATTTATAATGAATTGGTTCTCTCATAGAAAATAAAAGAAAATCCAAAAATTATCTTCATTATCCTTATCTATTACATAGTAGATGAGTATGTCAATGATGAAGAAAAAAAATCAAATACAAGTATGGCAAGAAAACATGGATAATAAAATACAAAATTATTGTGGAAAAAATGGTTCGGCCAAATGGCCTAAAAAAGAATTCATAGTTTAATTGAAACATTGGAGAGAAAAAATTGCAATATCATCATTGAGAACCCATAATTAGTGGTATCTAGATATAAAATCGATCAAAGAGAACCATCTCGTGTGTCAAAAGTGGTCATAGAGAATGTCATTACCCTTTATGTGGTACTTTAATTTAATAGTGGCCTATTTTTGACGATGATATTATGCGAATATCCATAAGTTTCCACCGACCTTTTTCATGAACAATGCTGGAGCTGCCAATGGGGACACTCAAGGAATAATGAAGTCATTCTCTCAAAGATCCTCCAACTTGAACTAGAGATACCAGAAAATAGTACGTGTCATACATTATGCCGAAGAAAAAATTGGAATTTTATAAGATGTATGTCAACAAAAAACTACATCTCTCACCCTTGAGGTAGTCTCTGACCGTCTTCCTAGAATATTTTCATATAGTCTCCCACAACTAAAGGAAACCCGATCCTTGATGAGCCTACTTAAGAAATGGATAGACATTGATATTAATGAGTGGTAGGTTGCATACTCATTCCCAAATCATCCCTCTTACCTACCATGATATCTTTATTTCTTGATATAGAGAATCACTTCCCATCAGTGCGTAGGCATATGAATATTCAATGGTCGTAGTGGTTATGGTTCCATCCCATAGAATGAGAATTCATACTTATGATGACATCATACCATTCCATAGTGATTACCACAAGGTCCCACACGAACCTCTCTCCTCCAATAGATATCTTTCACTATTGGAAGATGAATTATAATGATTAAGCATTCCGTATAGGAACCCCAGTTTGAAGCTACTAAGTTAGAATCTTAACTAAGGCCTCAATATAATTTACCTTGATAGAAGAGATGAAATAATGACTGGAAAATATATTTACTAATACTGAGACAAGATTAATATATATATATTGTACCTTGATTAATCTAATGTGTTGTAGGATCATAGTTGTCCAAAGAATATCGTTGTCTGTGGCCCTGACCACCGGATCCCAAAGAATGATGTGGGGTTCATGGTGGGGGTGTAAGATGGATATCATGATGGATTAAACAACCCATAGCTCCCCAAAATCATAATCTAGCTGCACCTACATGGGAAACACCCTGTTCGTGTATGTGAAATTCTTGATCACGACACTGCCTCTATCATGGCGGTCCATCGGCAATCTACCTAAGCTAATCAACACATCTGGTTGGGGAGTCCAATGAATTGTAACATCTCCATAAAAAATAAAATAAACTCCCCTATTAAATATTCCCAGACTCTCATTGTTTCCTCATCCTAATATATTTTTATTTCCATGACTAATCCCAAAATGGTCTCCTACTCTGATATCCTGGCGCCCGATATCTTCTACATAGTGCAGACTAATCGTATCTGTTTCACCCACTACTAAATCCATCTATCTGGAATCCCTATGACTGAAAAATATATGAAATATGTTCTTCCCCCATCACCCCATAATTGGTGGGTATGAACAATGACACAACTATAGACCATACATATCTCAAGATTCCCTACTCAAACATTTGTGCTTGGTAGTATCTATCTCAGATCATTTTGATATAGTAATGAATAAGGTCATTGAACCTCATTGTGTACTCATCCACTTTCATCATTCGCTTATGAATCTCTAGTAGAACCTTTATCTTGACTAAGAATAAGTTGTAGGGGTAGTACCCCTTATAGAACATCTTATGTAATTCGCTTTTAAGAGTGACGACTCATCGCGCATCTGCGTATCTAGACTCCACCAGTACCCAGCTAGTACATGGAAAAGGAAAGATACAAGTGCGACCACCTAATACTTATGTGGAAATATCAACATGAAGATATGGGTATCATCTCTATCCAATTGTTTGATGCCTGAGGATATGGTGTGCCATAGAATCTAGGTGGCCTCTTATGCTGGAAGTCATGGAGTGTGCGAAGCCTACACAAATATTCAACCTTTATTGATAGGATTATATACTACTCAATAGGAGGCGATACAAAAACCTCCCCACCTGGTGGAATATGGTTGTATGATGGTCTGTGAAATGTGGCCTCATAACTCATACGGATCTCACCATGAAATGAAGCTAGTATCCTAGCGAGCTGTCCTTACAGTGCCATCCTGGATGTTATCAAGGTGAACCACATTTATATGAGATTATATATATATATATATATGATCATATCAAAATAGTTGGTAGTTGATAGAATAAGGACAATAAAATAATCAGTCATAAGTAATTAATGTACAATTTATTCCTTAATTTTTTGACATTATGAGTCAATAAGCATGTAGTCAAGGTCCTATTGAATGGCTATGTCATCCAACCATATCATTACTAGACTATGTAGACTTAGATACTCACTCAAGACACAATATTACATTGTTTACCTAAACCCAACCAATAACTTTAAGGGGGTATATCCGAAAAATGTCCCAATGAGTGATATTTATTTGATAACAATCATTCTTGCAGAAACCATTCCAGGGCTCAAGATGATGCTACCCAAATCCCACATCCATATGCCATTGGGTTGTTCCAAAGCATCGAAGGATCAACTTACTCAGGGGTGGTGGGGTTACTAAGAACATGAACATAAAAGATAACCAAATCAGTGAATAAGTTAATTTGTAAATATGAAAGGATACCACAATAATAAAAATTAATCCAAACATGAATAAACCAATCGTGAGTACGAAATAATGTGAGTGTAAAAAGATAGGTAACAGAAAAAAATATACACCTAAAAAAATATTTCCCAAAATGAAAAAATACTGAAAGATAGTAAATAGCTGAGAGATCCCAACTCATGTTTGACAATCTACAACCACTGTACATGGTCCAAGATCCCAATATATCTATGTTCATCTGATGTTTTAATCTACCTTTCCCTAATCTACCAAGGAAAAGACATGTTTAGGAAAATACCATATTGGGGTGAGTATATAAACCCCAATAGAACACACCAAAATTGTGAAGTGGAGCATTATGAGATACAACTGAATATGAAATTACAGATATAACATGGTGTAGTGACAGAGTACAACTCAACCTGACATGTGAGTGAATGTAATATCTTCCAATCACAAAGGGATAAACAAAATGTGTAGATGAAATACCAATCAATCCTTTATCACCAATAGTAGGATAGTAGACTATTTATACACGATAACCTAAAAAACAAAAGCATGTGGAATACCTCATTCATCTATTAACCTCTTGGAAATAGTTTATCAAAATTAAATATGTGAATCTAGAAGAATATACATATATATTCTAAATCAAATAATCCCAAAAAATGGTGTAAAGGGATCTATATCTCAGAACTCAGCCTAAGAAGAGTTAAAGATAATTCATAATGTCAATAAACAAAGCCCCAAATCCCATGAATATTCCCTGAACTCATATTTCTATAGTAATAAATGAATAATGATTTATACAATCCACTTATTGGGGATCTAACTAACCCAGATAGTTTTAGGTCGCATAATAAGAATGCATCTTGGTGGGCATAATGATCCTCTTCCTTGTGAGTCTACTATTACTTTAAACAATGTCTTGTAATTGGGAAAAAATGTTGAGGACCCATAACATCTTTGTATATATAACATTCCCTAGAATGACATAGTGTCCCACTCTTGCAGTAAATGATGAACACCACTACCCATCCTTGGTGGAGGGTAACACTCGGGAATGTCATTGGGGCTTTGTACCACCCACCCTGTAAAGAGGGTAACTCTCAGACAAAGCTAATGGGGAACTCCACAACCTAGCCTAGAAGGGGGTAATGCCGAGTAGATGTTGTTATGGAACTCCACTACCCCTCCTACATGTAGGTTATTTCCAATTTAATGATATTGGGGAACTCCACTATGCATCCCTTTTGGATGGTAAATTTTTTTCGTTGTTTTCAGGGAACTCCACTATAAATTTCAACTAAAGAGTATCTCCCAAAAAAATACATTGGGGAAATCCACTACCCATCATATCTAGAGGGTAAATCCTATTAAAATACTTTAGTGAAATCTTCTCCCCATATTAGAAGGAGGGTAATTAAATGTAAATCCGGAATATTCTTTATAAGTACTTTTGTCCTCAGGTTTCCTCAATGCCTGCCAATCCCAGAACATTTCACAACAGGTCTCAAAATCCAAAAATGTGGGCACTATCTTGTTCAACGTTAGAAAAACATAGGATGTGCTACTCATGAGATAAAATCTGTGTTCAAATGATATAGATATGGAATATTAATTTTTTATAATAAGATATAGAGGAGAAAATATTGTGTGTGGGGACCCACATGGAATTTGGCCCCACTCAATGGACTAGGTGTGTTTGCGGATGACACATGAAACCCAAACTTCTATGGGAACAAGGAGTGATGGTGGACTATAGGGAATTTACAACTGATATAAGGGTTGGTATTCGTGCTACTTGTTGTGTCCATGAATTCAATCCTCATCTATATGTATTACATTGAACTACTTCTCTAGAAACATGGGATACCGCACATGAGGCCATTTAGTGTCCATGTTATCAGTACATGGTGTCTTCCAAACAATGGGATCCACAACGTGCCTCAATCAGCTAGAGCTACAGTACACAATGTCATGAGAAGAATACATCGTGCCATCTATATGGGTTTTTAAATCCCTATCACTACAACTAAAAATGTATATACATAGTGCCTTCATTATTTAACATAGTGTGTAGTAGAGGTTTCAATATTTTCTCTTGATCCAACATTAAATAATGATTCAATTAACATTGATTTGATTTCAGCCTCCCATCACCCTACAAAGGCTGTTCAACTATGGATTGTGGAATCTAGCCATTCTTCACCGAGATCCATCATCTTCTCACTATTAGAGTTTCATAGATTGTTAATCCCACCATTGCGCCTCTATTATTCATGACCATGATGTTAATATAACCAAAATACTTATTCTCACCATGTAACAGTCCCAAATATAAACTATTATCATCGATCATTTTTTTAGTCAACATTCCACGTATTGAAGGTTATGATAATGCTCTGTATCTCTCGGAAATGTCGAACTGGGAGGAACAATTTTAGTTGGTGAAGAACGCGATCAGTGAGGGTGAAAAAAATAACGTTTTTCAACATTTCTGAACAAGTGTTCTTGACTGAATATTTAGAACATGGAATAATGGTTAGAAAAAATTAGTTTTATATATTTTAGATGGTTGTAACATGAAATGAATTTAGGTAGGGACACAGGTTGAAAAACAATTTTCAATCTACTAAAATAATTAATATAGATGAGTAATAAACCAAAATACTATCCCTAACTCATTTTAGGATCTATATTTGATGATGAATGTGATCACACAATGATTGGAAGAAGTTGTTGCCTTCCATTCAATTCAATTCCCCTTTATCCTATGGTTTATCATTGATTTCCAAAAGAGTCACCAAAGGAGGAGAGAGATAGAATATCCATTGACCACAAGAATTGTTATCCAACCCTATAAAATGATCTCTAGTGATATATTTATTACAGATCTCTGGGTAAAAAAAGAAAGAATGAATTAAATTAATTAATCCAATTAAATGAAGCACCGAATAATATAGTTGTCTAGACATCCCGAGCCAACTCATTTTATGTAGTTCAATGGTTAAACACTACATTAAATAATCAACAATTGTATCTTGTTTTTTATCCAATATATAGTTTAAGTGATATACTATTTTCCCTGAGTTATCATGAACATGAAAAATAAAATATCTTTAATATTTTTATAAAATTATTTTTAGGAACACTGGGCCTGAGAGTCACAAAACATCCCAACACCTAACTATGGAAATTTCAATATAACAATTTCAATGGTTATCAAGGTAAAAATATGGTCTATAAAAATAAATTTTTATTGGACACACAGTGTTACACTTTCCACTTCAGGTGATGAATTCTCAACAAGTAACATGTAAGGGGTCATTCCAACTCGACATGGTTGTTATCTTACCCTTTTTCCTATATTTAATATATATTTTTACTCTAAAAACCCTATGTGTTGTATCTAGTGGACGAATATAATGTTTTCATGAGTGATATATTTCATGTGTATATTTAATAAAAATATAGTCTTTGAAGCATCAATTTTTATGATTATCATAGTGTGAAAATAAATTAATATATATTTTAATCATAAAAGGTGTTGAAATCCATTATTATTATTTCTAAATGAATTTTTTTTAAAAATGATCATATATTATGTGATTGATGGATATTGTTTCTCCCTCAAAACTCATATCACATGGTCTAAGTATAGGATTGAATATTTAAATTCATATTATTTCTTTTGATCCATATTTCTTTTTTGTCAAAGGAATCCAAGATAAATTGTACATAATAATTCCACTAATTTATTTTATTTATCAATGAAGGATAATTTTATTATTTAACATTAATGAACTATATAATAAGTATAACTATGTACGCACCACAATTAGATGTTATGACTAGAGTAATACATGATGATCATCCCTATGAGAGTATAAAAATCTTATTATATCATTGTAAGGCTGTAAAACTATGATGACTACTGATATTGGATAGTTTATATGGGATATGGGATATGTGAGATACACTTATATTTATTTTAGAATATTTTCATTTTATAGGAATTTCAATTTTATTTTTATATATATCCTCAAGATCTATAAAAACATGATTCTTTTGATTATTCAGTATTTTTTTTTGTACTTACCTGTGGTTGGGTTTTAATTTTTTCTACCCACATCACATGAATTAATTTTAAATATTTATTCTCATTTACACTAAGTTATGTATCATTAGAATGTTTTATGGAGTATAAGCATATACTCAACTCTATATCTTATACAATTTTTATGGACACTTTGAATCACGTTGATTTATGTTTATAAAATCATTATCAAATAAGAAATAAATTCTATAATCTATATGGATTTATTTTTTATTATCACAATTTTTAATGTGACAATTTTATATTTGTCAGGTAATACCACTTTTTTTAATTTATATCATTTTATAATAATTTAAATACTTCATATCAACAATTTATATAAGTTGTAATAATTATTAATAATATTTATTTATTTTCATCATGGTTTGAATTTTTCAGTTACATATTCTAATAGTATATATATAGTTAATCTTATCCATTTATCAGTATATATACAATTTACATCTGTAATCAATCTAGAGATTAATGATGTTTTTATAGGGGGGTTTATATTAGTTTCTATAACCTAGTTATGGTTTTTTTCAGGGAGGTTCATGTAATTTAAGGAAATAAACTGCCTTTATCATTGAATATCTAGGGTATATATGATATTCAATTAACCAAATTTGATGAATTTATGACATAATTTCAAGAGGATATACGAATTTATTCTTATTCCAATTCTATTTTTTTCATGAGCAAATGTCTAGGATTTTTGAATAACTCAATCATTATACTTCATGGTTCAATAATTGTTATGCTATTTTTTTTATGTATTTTTGTTTTATGAATTAATGACAATGTGAAATAGAAGATTTTATAAAAATAAATATGGGGAATAATGATTTATATAATCCCATGATGAGTCAGCAAATGATAATTTATCATTAGATGTAATATCTGGTGATTTAATAGTGATTCTATCTAAATATTTTTGTTATTTAATAGATATAATCCATGAATTAGTCTTATAATAATTCATTTTCATTTTCATTTTTTCATTTTTATTATATTCTATATTCTTCTCCTATGATTATATTTTGAAGGTGATTCATTTTACACATATTTTATTTGTTTACATCTTTCTATTATATAAAATCAGACATTTATTTTACTCTATCCCGCCAAGGGATCACATATATTTTTAAAATTATGGGATATTTACCAATTTACAATGATATATTCAATAATGTTTTGTTGTGGCCCAACTAGTGATAATGATGTAATATGTATTTTGTCATTAAATATATATAAATATATATCTCGGATATATATAAATATGTGAATAACTATATGATATTATTTAACAATAATATATATTTATATAATTGGCTAATGGGTTATTATAGTTATGGTATGATGGGTTTTGACCTATTATGGAACTATAAACTGTAAAATCCTATGCGGTCACATTTCATTTTAGTGTCTTGTTTATCTTAGACAAATCATAGAGAATCCAATGTTTATTTTGTCGTAATTAATCATGATGGTGAAAGTAAATAGAGAAACATGTTTAGTCATAGTACTTTGGTAGATGAGTCCTTTTTCTCATTTGGGGAATGTCACTGATTACTTCAAAATAATTATGTTTACAAATATATATTTTTTAAAATTTATAGTCAATTTCATTACATTCTCTAGAGGGTTGGCCCTAGTCACCCACATTAGTATTCCATTTTTATTATTAAAATCATCAAAATAATAGAGTTAACCTTTCAATCATGGGATTGACGTAATATATAAATGAATTAAAATGTGCTAAAAAATAGTACTCCATATATATATATATACATATATATATATTTAATAGTAAAACTCATAATTTTGAGTGTAACAGTCAAATTAAACATCATTCCCTAATAAATTATGCACAATATTATTTATTTCATTCCTCTATTTTCATGATATTTTAATTTTGTAGACAATGGTAACCTAATTAAGAATATAATAATAATTCAATATTAATGGATTTTTTGTCATTAGTTCACAATAATTTCTCATAAAAATTACTTTAATAAATTCGATTTTAAAATAAATAAGGGTGGTAATTAATGATTTTCACTTATATATAGTAAAATTAATTAATTTTCAATTACTTCAATCAATATAAATTTCATTAATAATTAAAATTATCCCACTTAGATTTATAATATTTATAAAAAAATTAAAAAATAAATCTACTAGACCAAAGAATTCATTAAATAAAACACCAAAGGTAACAAAAAATAAAATATATTACATCTTATAATTTTTTAATTATTTTTATTATTAAATTACATAATAATTTAAACTAGGTGAGCTACCTATTTCACATGAGTATATCTCATTATCATATGATCTATTTTTTCCCACGATTCCGAAGTACTTCTGATATATTATTTTTATTTATATGGAATACATTATCTTAATGGTCCCCAAATAATTTTTTTGTCATAATTACATAATTTCAACTTATTCCTTGGAATTATTTCTAATTGTTGGATGAAGTATAATAAAATAAAATAATATTATTTCCACATGATATAAATGTATTTGAGAATATTTTATTAAAATTAATAAATATTAGGTACGCACTTCTATTATCAATAAATTTAAAATCTATAATGGTTTAATAAACATAAGGAACAATTTACCCTTTTAGGGAAAAAATTTCTTCTAGCTTATTGATTGTTGGTCATAGGAAAAAGTGGAATGTTCCACCAATGGGGTCTCCAAACCATTGTAGTAATTCAACAAGAACAATAATATATAAAAATTTACTATTTGATGGAATCATAATTATTTAATTATATCAACCATAGAGTTTATGATTTGAACAATTATGATATTTTCAAAAAAATATATTAGATTTTCTACTAATCTAGTTATTTGATTTTGGTGAAATCTGGATTTATAAATAATATATTAAAATTAAAATAATTTTTGTAGCTTTTCTATTCTTTATAAAATGAATAATTATTATACTTAAAATGATGAATTTTATGGCGAATATGATACCAAATATGGTTTTGTAAAAAGGGTTTTACCCTAAGGATTTTGTTATCTATGATCAAATTACCTTATTTCTACATTGAAACTCATATCGTGTGTTTTAATTAATAACCATAAAAACTATGTTTTGTTAAGTTTATTTTTTTTATTTAAAAATTCATGGGATGAAAATAAAACCCATATAATTATATATAGTGGTTGAGTGATAATGTTTGATAATTGGGAGGTACATAGCACAATAAACGATATGGAATTGTTAATGACATTATAGTCAGATGAAATCATCATCATTGAACAATACCAATTTATGGTTGGGATTGTAATTTTCAATTACTTCATAATTCTTATATATTCATGATGAATATATTATACCTAACTTCATTACTCATTTTTTCTAATATTATTTTTGAAATGTAATCCATGTTTATGATTTCCCAATCCCCGTGTTGTGAAATACATAGGGTGGAACTTTTAATCATTAAATTTCTAGGAAGTTCCTAATTTCTCAATATAGATACATGGATAATATATTGTTCAATTTATTTCATCCATTTTGTTATTTAGATATATGATTATTATTATTTTCTAACCTTTTGTTACTTTTTGATGATTTTGAGTGTGAGGCACGATGGGGTAGATGGTCACACCTAATGTTTTGGTACACAGGTGGCCATCCACATTAATGAAATCAAAAGGGTCTTAGATGGATACATAAATTGTAGGTATACTACATGGGTGGAAAGAGAATGGTAGATTTGTGAATCTTCACAAAGCCAGAATGTAGGTTCAGGGGACCATGAGGAGATTCCACAGTAGTTACTAGTGGTGGTATTAATTCATCCAACATTGTGACAACTAATCGACAGTCCTAACATGATAGTCATACTGGTCTATCCACCCATCAACATGCCATGGGTTCATACCATTGTAGACCAGTCTATAACATTGGATTTATCAATGTCCTCCCTATCTAACCACCCTACCATTAAAATTAGTAATGGCATGTGGGTTAGGGAAGAAATTTATGTTCAGTCTATTCATCATACCCCATGTTCTGTGATATAAATTTACAAGGAATGTATGCATATGACGTATAATTGTTCCATGTATTCTAGGATTCCATTTCATCCACATGAATGATTCCACTTTTACAAATAATTTCTCTAATATTTTATAATAATAAATTCTCATGAAATATCATTTTATAGTAGATAGATTAGTTTTATAGATTGTCCTATCATATAGATCATGATGGATCAATCTGTTTGGTCATCTAGTATAGTATAAAAGGAAGGATAATAATGTTATTTATCTATATTGGTATGTTCTATAGTGGGATTCAAGAATGATAATTTGAGAATTATCTTTTTTCTATCACCGTCACATTATGTTATAAAAATTTTTAGGTGTGGTTTCCACAATAGTGCTACTCTCATCTATTTTTAACTATTGTGTTTTTGTGTTCTACATGATGAGGTGTGGGCCCTTAATTATGATATCAAATAGTTGATGGGGATTCTAGTAGGGGTTCATATAATTATTTTATCATAATATTCCCCCAATATATGGAATATAATGAGATATACTTTTTACTATGCATTAAATTGTCTAAATTAATTTTTTTTTGTTTTCCTAGCTTATTATTTCCTTCTTGTCCTATATTTTGAGTTAATTTTCCATCTTGTTACTCTCTTTCTGTTATTTGGTTCATCCAAAATTTTAGGTATATATAATCCCATATATTATAATATTTTCCTATATATTTTCTGTCTCATGAAAATAAAAAATAATATATTATTAGTGAATTTGGGTGAAAAAGAATTTTTTTAGTTTTCTTATACTTGCAGGGGATCATAGATGGTGAAATTTCTGTTGTTAGAAATCTTATTCTATATACCACTTCATATAATAAATTTAGGCTTGATTCATTTTTTTGGGTTTTGGAATGTATCCTATGTTTTTCAATTATGATTTATGTATGGGTTGTAAGTTTGTATATCATAGTGTTTTGTTTTACACATTATGTGGGATGATGTTATTATTTTTACATTATCCATTTTTATATCCTCTATGTATTTGTGTATAGTGTATAACATAATCATGATAAGGCCTCTAATTTAATATTATATTAATACTCTATTATAGCCATCATCAACTGTCCGATTTTAGATGGTCTTCAGGTAGCACACCCTCTATAACAGAACCCATTAGGGGCCACTTTGGGTTGGGTCTTTTCATAGTCATATTATAGTAAGGTTTTTATTAGTATTGATGTTTCTTGTTATGTGTCCTATGAGTATTGGTTCCATAACATAATCAAATAGTTTTAATGGGTCTCAAGACCATCATTCATGCATGGGAAACCAATTTAATTTTGATGACTTAAGAATCCATTCCCTAGAACTATGTCAGATTACATGTCGACATGGTCCATTTGGGAAATGGTTATATTGAAAAATTAAATTTTATATCAATAAAAAATGAATTGAAAATTGATTTAATTTTCAATTTTCATTCAGATTCATATATTTTTTAATGACCATGACAATTGAAATTAAAATATAGGATATCACCACATATAATTCTTGCAGTGATCTAGAATATTGTTTGTGGAATTATTGTTCATGTTGTTAATAATCCTCTATAAAAAAAAGAGTCATGTGACACAAATGGAGAGAAAAACATGATGTGTATCCATTGGAAATATACAGAGTAGTACCTCTGATACTATTTTTATGACATAACCAATATCAAAATTATTAGGAATATGTTCCACTAACCATCATGGAGTTGATTTTTCTAGAAGATATGATTGTGGTATATGTTGGTTCTGTAAATTATATATGATCCAATAATATGGTCCACCAAATATCCAATGTTATCCAGATCCAATGGACCATCTGTAATATAATAAGAAAACATTATTATTTTTTTCATTTTTTTGAAATAGGTCAATCAGATGGTAGTGTTGTTATCATACATAATCCATGGTGGGGTGGGAAACTGGGGTAGATTGATTATTTGGACCCAATATGAGTAAATTATTCATTGTATGGTACTTATAAACTTATTCGATGGGGGAGTGTTACCGAGTGATGTTTAGGACAATTGAAATAAGGATGTACAAGATTTTAAGTAGGGAAGAATCACAATTTCATAGTATTGATAGAGATTCGATGATTTGATAATGAAATCCCTCAATAATATTCATTATATACACTTTTATATAAGGATGTTTGAATTTGGTCAGCATAGATAATTCTATGTTGTTGTTATTCCCCTCTTTTTCCCAACCTTTTGGGCTGTTCATGAGTGAGACATGAAGTACATAGAAGACAATAAATAAATTATTGTTGTATCAACTCAATTTATAATATGGTATACCAATTAATTCTTTTCACCAAGGGTTTACCAACACCTTTTCTATATTGGATGAAAAAGACTCCAATATTGTGCGGGAACCGAATGGTATTATGAATTCAAAGGACATATGACATGAAATAATCACAATCCAAATTCAATTCCAAACATCTCTAAAATACAGGGTTATGAAAACCTTATCGATGGTACATAACCTTGGAGGCACCTAATTATATCAAATATATAAGGGGGAGATACTAATCATGGATTGTTTATTATAATGTATTTAAACTACTTTTGTATATACAAATTAATCATGAAAATGACATTACTAGTGATAGTGTTTTGTAGCACCAAATATCATCACATATCGAGGGTAGTGAAATACTATTTGTATGTAAATAATCAAATAATTCTCAATAGAGAAAATACTAAATCTTAGGTTAAAATGGAATTTTGAGGGTGATCCACTAGTAATGGGTCAAAAACATTGATTGAGGGGTCATTATCAATGATTTATGCCTTACTATGTTTGATGGTATTATATCAACTAGGGGTTTAAATGTCATTATGAAATGGTTATATCATGGGTTATGGAAAAATAATCCACCCAATTACAGTGAATGTTTTGACTACCAATAAATATCTATTATAATGGATTCAAGGTAGTTTATATCACATAATTTGATTGAATATTTTTATTTTAATGACTTAAAAAATTTGTGTTTGTGAAAAATACATTCCTTAAATATTATGAATGAGGAATATGATGAAATAGGAGTTTTTTTTGGAACCTATAGTTGGAGTGCTTATATAGATATGGATATTAGTTTTTTCATTAGTTTAATGTTTTTATGGAGAATCTAGAAAATGTAAAATAACACAGAAGATGAGTATGAATCATATTAGCTACTGCAATCAATGTTATATAATACTAGTATAGTGGGTGATGTGTATGGAGATAACATAAGATTAATGAACATCATTTGACATATAATATGAATTCAAAAGAATTCTCTAATATTGAGTATTTTATATAATTATAATCCTAGAATCTATACTCAAATAAGCTTTTTATTCTGTAAAAATTTCTTAATTTTTTTTATTTTTAGATGATTTGAGAAGTTTATAGAACCTCGATAGTCATTGAACGACATTTTAAATTAATCAACATAAATATTCAGTTGTGGTTTTTATATAAATACTGATTACTCCATATATTAAGATATTTCCTACTAGGTCAATGAAAATAGTTTGTTCATATGAATTTAGGTGTTAAACACAAGTCATCAATAGCAATAATAAGTGGTCATATTAATTTGGAGTGTGTAGAAATTTTGAAATGTCATGACCGTAAGACTCCAGCAGTAATGTAATTGTAGATCACATGACATCACCATAAGGAATGTATATAATATTATATCCTTGATTGGTCAAATGAATTTTTCATGACACATTACAATCAAGAATATTTATTTATCATTGGAAATTAAAAATAAAATTATTTTAATTCCCCCACATAAAATATTAACACATATGAAAAATTTAGAAGTTCTATGTATTGAAAAAATAGAGTGTCATGATTGAAATATGATGATTATGTAAATAATTTGGGATTATTCAAGATGTTTTCAATCATTGTATATAAATAAGAAATATTTTATTTTGTTTCTATTCCTTGATTTGAATAAAAAATCTAATTATCATTACTTGAAATGTAATATCAATTAAATATGACTATCACTGTTTTAAATTTATTTAATTTTTAAAAATATTAAATCAGATGACCCAAATGTTATTATTATGAGTGCCAAACTACCTGAATATTGTTCATTCAATGAGATTAAATTTTTTATGTATCACTGAAGGAATATAAAAACAAATTCATTTCATTATGGTGAAAAAGAATTTATAAGGATTTCAATAATATTTTGGATGAAGTAACATTGAATTATACTCATTAATCTTTTCATACATAATTTGGGATAAAACATGTTTAAGAGGAGGAATCAATAAATAGTATAGAGTTACTAATATTTTTATATAATTGAATCATTTTCTATATCATATTATTGTGAATAACTCATATTTCAAGAGATTGATCAACATAAAAAATGTATTTATTGAATAATTTTTTACATTTATGAAAATTGAATGTCTGGATCATACAGAGGATTATCTTGGATAAGAAGAAGAAAATATAAAATAATAATAGGGTTTTATTTTTTTATGAGATTCAATAATTAGAAAAATTTAATGAGGGAATATTTGGAATAATAATTTTTTAGAAAAATTACAATGGAAAAAAAATGAAACCCCAAAGGGGTACCCAATTATAGTGACATTAAGATATAGGAAGCTTTTTTATTATCAATAAGACATATATTATTTGTTAAAAATAATTTATAAATTCAGTAAACCTCTTATTCATGTGAGAAGCATATATCTTGAGGTGAAAATATGAGAGGAGGTATGTGTCCCTTCACAAATATTAAGGAGTCGACGTCAGCTAATTATTTCCTGTGAACAATGAGAGACCAAAAAGAATAAAAAATCCTTGATGATTAATATGTAATCATTTCTTGATTTTTGTAGGGTTGAATATGTAGAATATTTTTTGATCCTTTGAAAATGAATTTTTTAAAATAAATAATAAGGATAGAAAATGAATATGAGAAATACTAAATAGAAAGAATAACTTAATATTTCTTGTGGTTGTCATGTTATTTGAAATATTGACTTCAAAAAGAGTGATAATATAATCCGAATATTATGTTTATGATATAAATTTGTAGAGATTGAGTTTTATGTGTTTATATGTCCAATAGTTCATGTCAGACAAAGTATTTGTTCATTTTTATCAGAAGATCATTTTTATTTTTATAGTGGCATCCCATGATATATTATAATCTGCATCAAGAAGTGGAATTAGGTGCAGATGAAATATCATGAGATATGATTCTAAATAATTTGTGGGATGTAATAAATGGTTTATATGTGTAATATTTAAAAGCCACATATTTTTAATGTAGTGTGAATTGGTGTTATGATGATACGTAATCCTCTACACTTGTAATTGCAGATTCTACCATAGTAGAGAATCTATGAAAAGAAAATATTATCAATCAAATGGAGGGGGATTCCCCTGATTGAAGAAAAAACATTTAAAAAACTTATTTTATTTTACTTTTACTATTTTAATAACATTAGGTGTTCTCTTGGATAAACCATATAATATGTATCCTCATGAGGAGGCATATAAAATTGATGTTTTGGGAGACCAAACAGATTCGCCCAAGGTTTGTACTTTCCCTAAAAATCAGAAGAAGTCTTGGGATGAGATTTTTATGGATGCGGATAATGTCCAACATGTTGATTCTACAAGAAAAAGAAATGAGCAGATAGGATAAGTAGAAGCACAGATTGCAGTTGATCAGCAACTCTCTCAATGGAAATTGATGCCCTTTGGGAATCGAAAAGGAAAACAAACTTTTGATCATGACTCTCCAGTCATCTCTAAAGATTGTCACTCTTCTGCAAAACCGTTTTTGGATGATGAAGGATTTCAGATTGTTTCTTACAAGAAGACACTATCCACAGTTGCTTCCTCTACGGTGGTTGAGAAGCCTACTTCAGAAGAATGGATGACGCCAGTTAAAACAAATTCTTCTTCTGTCAATGGAAAGGAAGATACAGAGGATAGTTCGGGTTCTGATAGCACTGATGCTGAGACATTGCAGGGAAGGCTTCAAGTTCTTACGAATAGGGAAAATTCTAGAAGAGGGAGATATAGAGGTCATGGAAGAGGACATGAAAAAGCAGAGCTGATTTCTTTCAAAGAAGAAGAGCAAAGGCTAACTGAGCATCTACTTAAAAAGGTTATGAAATAGTTATTGTTTTGGGGTTTCCCTGTTTTTTCCTATACTCTTTTCTTTTCTCTGCTTTCTTCTTTCTCTTTCATTTAATAAAGGAGGTTTTTCTTTTTTTTTAACATATGTTTATGTAATATGTGGATAAAATATTTTAATGATATAATTTCAATTTCATAAAATTAGAAAACATATGATTCACCTATACATATGTGTCTCTACAATGTTCATTGGAACACTATACATGTTAGATGATAATAGGTTCTATTTGGTAGGGTTGTTGGGATTTTTAAAAATATAATCTATAGAAATATATTCCCACATATTAGTAATGAATTTTTCCACGACCTTTCTATCTAAAATATTTTATTTTTATATTCAATACATTTGATGGAGAGACTAACATGGATGTATCTTCTTCCATCATGGAATAAATTGACATGGAAGCCGCTAGATGGATTTTTAGATTCAAGAAGACAAAATAGGTTTTGAATGTAATAATGATTTTATGGAAGGAAAATGAATCATTTTTAGATGACTCTTGTTAAGTATTCCAAGGATGTGATGATGATGTGTTTTAATGATTTACCTTGTGATTTTTTAAAGAATGTAAAATAAAACCTGAAAAAATTCCCTTAATATTTTTTGTATATGTGTCTTCATAAATCACTATATTGATGGTCGTGAAGAGAAAATAAGAAATAACAGATAATGTAACTAACGAATCTGTTAAATTATAGCTATTTCCTATATCATAATAAACAATTTTATAATGACATGGATGAATCAACCACACATTAAAATTTTAACATTTAATTATTTGATAATTTAGTGTAAAGGAGTTATTTGTGGAGAATTTTTTTTAATAATGGTGTCAATGAGGTCTTCCATGGATTAGTGAATTTTAATATTATATTTATGATTTCATGTCTACCCAACGAGATGTATTTTTAAAACAGGGAAAATAATTGAATATATATTCATTGATGATAAAGAAAAATGCTTAATTTTTAAATAAATATCTATATAATGGATTGGAATGAAATGTTGAGATTAATAAAATACTGTAACATTATTCTCAACCAATCATTTCTAAATATGAACATCCAAAATAATAATTTACATAAAGAATAATTCTAAAATTTTTATCTATTGGGATGTTTTGTACGTCCACATAGACATAGTGACGAGTCATGCCTAAAAAACACTCAATGTGAATATATTTTATCCTATGATGATAGGGAGAATAATCCAGCTATATAATATATAAAAAGTTATCTTATTATTTAGATTGTTATTCTAAAACTAAAAATTATTTTTCATGATGGGAAATAAATAATAAAAACTATATAAAATTGATTATGGATAACAATTTAGTATTGGACAATTAAACTTCAAGAAAAATTGGTGTGAAATTCCATCAAAATATTAAACCTAAAATGTGCCTAATTTTTTTTGATTATGAATAAATGTAGTGATAATGAAAATATAGACTAATTAAACGCATTAGAAAATGAAGTAGAATATTTAGATGATGTAAATACCACTAGTTATTTGGGAAAAATCAATTAATTTCTAAAAGAATACATTATTATATGGAAATTAGATAAGTTTAATTTCATATGGGAGAAGACACAATCGAATGAGACCACCCATGGGAATTATGAAGGTTACAAAGGTAAAGAATAATATATCCACATCACACAATCTTTTTACCTCTTGAGATATTTAATAATTATTATAATATTGGTGGTTACTACATTATTTTATCCTAGTATATGAGTAATTTAAAAAAAACCTTTTGAGGATACGTGACAACCATCATAGTCTATCAAACATATCAAGAAACATAGTTTTTATTTCTTGGAAAAGGAATCAGTGAAAAAATACCCCTACGATGTTAAAAATCAATGATGAGTATAGTTTGATGATAATTGGGAATATATCAATCATCTGTTGTAAGAGAGGACACACCATAGTCCTTTTTGAAATATCCATTAGTGTTAAATGAAATGGGTTAAATATGAATTCATTAGTTGAATCCACCCACAAGATATATTATAAGATCTGATTTTTAATAAACGCACTTTATGAGGATGCAGAGAAGACTACCAACAACATTAACAAAAATCGTAACAAATAGATGTGTTGAAGGTGCTAGAGAGAAATTTATAGTGGGACTAAAGGTATGAAATGAATTCATCAATTAGAATACATGATTATATCCTTATGAAATTCACCAATGGAATGATGATATAAAAAAACTATCTAATAAAATGGATCCCACACCAATGAAAAACATTAATCATATGACAAATGTTTTTAAACCATATGGAAATATTTGATGGAGTTGTAGAGAATTGTAGAAAAGGATCAAAAGAAATGTACTACATGGTTGGTGAAATTTTCGAATACTTTTTTGTGTAATAATAATATTAAAAAAGAAAAAGAAAAAGATATTATGAGAAAGTAAAATACGTTATGAGTATAAAAGGGTTTGAAATCATATATTGATCTAGTAATTTTTAACAATTATATAAATGAGTTTCCAAGTTTAGAAATATACATATTACCTTTCTCTAAATATGTTGAGCTCATAGGAGATCCACCATATTTCTAAGTGGTTTGTTAATGGGATTATTATTTATTTTAAATTGTCAACAATGATATAATTAACCACATTAGTTGAAGACTTAAAAATAATTAATATTATAATATTTTTATATAATAATATTAAATATGAAAAAATGGATAGTCACTTCAACATCAAATTGATGTAGTATGATTGAAATCTATAATAACACATTTAACCGGTATTTTTATGATTTATTATGTAGTTGTGAGTATTTAAACAAATGGGGGTGAAATGTAATTTAATTTTTTAATGTGTGTTTTTTTGCAGGTAGAATTTACTATAAATTATTATAAATATGTATGTGAATCTCCAAAATAAAAAAGTTAGAAAAGGCTATCATATATTCAAAAATAATAATGTAAAACCATTAGGTCTAAAAAGTATTATCTTATTTTATTTAATTTATATTTAAATGTAGGCTGAAATATTATTTATTAATGGAAAATTTATAGTATATATCATATTCTATTAAATATCATTCGATGATTTTTATTTCATATGATTCTAGAATAAGTAATGTTTTGAGGTTTTATAATTCTTATAGTTTTCCTTCACTTAGGATGTAAGAAAAATGTAGATTACACGTGTTATTTAAAATTGATATCAATAAAGTAAAAATTATGGAGACACCATTATTTATATATAGATCATGTTTTTGATAAAAACCTCCTACAACCCCTTTTAGAAATAAGGTGTAGTTTTTTTGTTCGAATATAATTGATTTTAATTAAAAGTGGGTGTAATTTGATTAAGTTACTTCCCTTGTAACTATATTGGTACAAAAATAGTATGACATATTAAAGGGGGGACACACTTAAAGCATGAAGTATACTATGATAATAATAGAGAGAATAAATTTCCCCATTAGATTTTTTATTACTTATGGGGATAAATATACATTTAATAATTGATCATACTATAGTTTATTTGAAATTAGAATTGTACAAAAATGATTATTTGTTTGGTTCACCAATTTTTGTGTGTGTTTTTTCAATTACGGGTGTTATTAATTTATTCAAATTTCTTATCATTGTAGATGGAGAAAGAATATACCAAATGTAAGTCTGTATTTTTACTGCCTATGATGATCTAGTTTCACAACTTCTTGGTAGTGGAGAACAAATAAGATGATTGAATGAGATATAATTCAAGAATATGACATGTCCAAATGTTTAATAGTTTATAAATTTAGTATTTTTAATTGATGAGATGAATAAATAGGATATATATATATATATATGTAGAACGTATATATAAAAAATATATAGTTATATTCGTAATTGGTGTAACACCGGTTCAACACCTCTATGATAATTAAATGAATCTTGATAACCCATCCAAGGAGTAAAAAATTAAATACTAAAATAATATTTTTACAATAAATTGGTGTTTTTCGGTGTTAATAAATATTTATCTTGGTTGATGTCATGCACCTTAGTTTATACAGGTGTTCTCAAGAGTACTCAAATGTTTAGAAATGCATATATTATAACACCTTGGATGTATACTAGGATGATTTTTTAATTATTTTCATAATTAACAAAATAATTTGAAGATATTTTTAGATTATGTGAGGGGTTTAGTTAATCCTTTGAGACATTCGAAGACATTTCAAGGAAATCTATAGAAATTTATAATTATACAATTCAATGAAATGGTTCCAATACAAAAATATAAAACATTATGTAGTCTATATACTTACAGCAGTATTATTTTATTTATTTATTTTTTTAATTTATTTATTCATCAAATATAAATCTTGATCATATGAATTTATACAATTTAGAAAATTGACATCAAAATAATAATTTTATGTTACATGTAGCATAATTCTAGTCCATAATGCCTCACCATAATTCAATGACCTCTTTGCATGACATTATGGATTTTTTGACATCAGTGTATGCTGGTAATTCCAATATTAATTCATTATCATAGAAATTTTTATTTTGTATGACATTGATATCCCTAATGTTGTACAAAATCACAATGTTAGAAATTTGATGTTATTTTAGATGAATAACACGATATTCAAAATTGAAATATGCTAATGATTGGAATAATTTAGGATATTTCATGACCCATTTTATAAGGGTATGGAAATAAATAACCTCTAAATTGGTTGTTGATATAACCATGGAAAAATTAATTTTTCATACATATTTCTTTTGAAGCGTAAGGCCAAAAAAGGCAAATAAATAAGTTTCAAGAATTCATTAATTTGGAGGAAATATATATATTCGATTTTCAATTAATTTTAATAACTAATGAAATCATCAAGAATCTTTTTTAGTCCATCATCCAATATTTTTTATGGATGATTCAATGTGTAAAATCAATGTGTGTATTTCTTGAAATTGATATTTAATATATCATATATTTTTTGGAATAATAACGATGTCGTACAATATAATATTTTACATTCATCATTGTATAAAACGTTTGTTTAAAATATGGTGTAAACAATGATAAATAAGTACAGAAGTGACCACCATAATATTTAAAGTCAGTAATAGTGTTGTGTATTAGATTTATGCGATTTTATGACAATGAAATAGTGGGTTCCAAACTGAAAATATGATTTTTGTATACATTTATTCAGCTATAAAAATTTAATATTGGAATATTAAAATTGAAGATTTGGAGAATAAAAATAAAATACAAAAATATAATATTTTAATATATTATTTTACATAATTTAAATAAATATATACATATAACATGTGTATAATTGGAAGATACTTTTATTTGGAATAGGGGAACATGAGGAAATTGAAATCTAAATATCTATACATTGTGATGATTTTGATTTAGGTGTAAATTATTCATCTAAAAATACCATTTATTACTTCTAAAAATGAAAAAATTGCAGTTAAAAAAGTCATTCATTCTTTTTGACAAGAACAGATCTTGTGGTGGACATTATAAAAGCCTCATGGTTTTAGAAATCAAAATAATATAATCCATTTCTTCTGATTAAGGTGTGAGAACTATGAGAAACCAAGAAACAAAGAAGATATTGAATGAGAATAAGATATAAGAATACATTATAGTATACTATAGAAGAATAAGAAGATATGTTTGGATATTCATGCTTCTGCGATTTGGGGAAATAATAAGAAGAAAATAATTGGTGAAAGGAAGACTAGTATGGAGCAATTAGGAATACTCATTAGGAGTTATTCCCTTTGGATGATATTTTTTAGATAAAAAAATGGTAATGAATAGGTTATATATTCATAGATTTCATATAAATTGATTTTCATGCATTGAGTTGTTAATGATTTCATAGAAGTTGAAACGCAATTCATCTATGGAAATAGAAAATAAATTACTTTAACAAACATCCCTATATTGATTTTGACTTATCGTAGGAGGATGAATAAATATGTGATGTGATATCATCAGATATATGTTTAAACAATTAATTGGTTGAAGAATATAGTTTACATGAGTTATTTTAAAAATTCACATTGGTACCATATTGATTTCATTATTTTTAGGACGATACATCAATAAATCTAAAATAATTAGTGATTCAATCATATGGGATAATTTATTACATGTATATCCAATTAATTACATTGAGTATGTTTCTATGGTGGGGAATAACCACATAAAAATAGAAGTACCTCATTATATTTATATTTTTTCATTTAATTATTTATTTCCTAGGATTAACTATATAATATATAAAAAATTTTCTCAACTATAGAGTTTCAAGTGAATTAGGGATAAATATGTTAAATGGAAGAATTAAAATATAGTAAAATAGTTCCACACAAAAATCACCCCATATCATGTGTTCATTCACTATCCACTAGGAAGATAAATAATTATTGGTTCCAATATTATAAATTAAAACATGGAATAAATTCAAATGAAATGATATTTGATGTGAATGTTTATCAAATTTAGTATTACATGAACATATCAAATAAGAATACATAATGTTGATTAAATTTAGATACTTTTTCCCTAAAATCATTCATCAAATTAATATTTCTAGAAAAGTGATTTAATTATTAGAAAATATAATAAAAAAATACATTTTTTATTTTTTCAATATCAATTAAAACTAATTCAATTCATTCAATCACTTATGGAATAAATAAAATATTTAAAATAATGTCCACTAAATACAAATAATAATATAAAATGAAAAATTAAAAAATTCTAATAACCACATCCTTCCATATATTATTGATAAATTCTTAACACAATACTCAATTAAAAAATTTAAAGATCAAAATGTATATATTAGGTTAAATGAATCACTATTTTCCTACACTTAATCTAGAATCTATCAAGGTGATATTAAATCATCAAAAAGTGAAATACATCATGGTGGAATAATATATCATAATAAATGGAAATAATTTTCAAATAGAAATAAACTAAACTTATATTTCAAGATAAGTAGATGAAATAAAAAATATCTATAATGTATTTTATTTTGATAATCCAAAATAATAATATTCTAAGCCTAGTTCTCTAAATAATTGTACAATTTATTAATTATATCCTTTATCAAAAATGGTTTTAAACAAAATATATATATTATCCACGAAAACACCACTATAAATTTTACATGGTTTTGGTTTATAAAATAAATCTTTGATATACCATCACATTTTTATTCACTAATTAACCATAATCACAATGATGTAAATGTGATTATATCATGAAAGGATTCACTCAACCTCTTAAAAACATGAATCTCCATGGACCATGGCATAATGCCAAAATATTTTCTTTGTGATAAAACTTTGTAAAATATATCTCAGCCCATCAATGACATGATGTGTTATTTTAGTTTTGGAATTATTTTTTCAATCATAGATGTCTACCATAGACATCACTATTTTCCACCATATGGAGTTACATATTATGTTACTTTTCCTCTTATTTTTTAATGTTATTAATTTATCATCAACCTAAAAAATAATTTATCATCATAGTACAATACATCCTTTAGTTAAATTCCAATGCTAATCATATATAAGAATGTATTGGTGCGATAGAAAGGGTTATGTATTTTTTTCTTATTGTATATTAATAGCTAATATATATCATACAATGTCCTATTATTATTGTATGTATTATTCAAATATTTGATTAATTTTCGTTCGAAATCATTTAAACATCTCTAAATACACCATAATGCTCTAATAATTTGTATATTACTGAAATAATAGACAATTATATTGTATTTGATCCATCATATTGTTAGATAAATATAAAATTTCTATGATTTTGTTGGGTTGTTAAATTTCCCAACAATAGATGATTTTAAAATCCCTATGAAAAATCCATTCATCCAATCAAAAATAATACACACATTAACAAATGAAACAACAAATTAATTATACCTTAAAATATAAATTTATAATTGGGGAAATTAAAAGAATATAAGTAATAAAAAAAGTGTTTCCCAGTCACGATATTATTTATATATAATTATAACTCAAAAATAATCTCAGTATTCACTAACATTATTAATCCATTCACTACTATTTTAGATATATATTATCTACCATTTGTGAAAAACTAATTTTATCATCAATCATGATATATGAATTAGAGTTATAATCAACCTTACATAAATTAATTACATCCATAACGTTTCATGTTATCAAAAAATATATTTAGTAATTAGATATCAATAATCAAGATAAAATTATAAAGGTTGTCTCTATGGTTTAAGGTGGGTTGTTCATGAAAGGAAAAAATCAAGGTAAGCATAGAGGGAAAATCATATGGAATATCAAATAATAATAAATTATTTTTAACAAAAAAATGTTTCCTCAATAATCTCCAACAATAATAGTCAATCCTTTTTTCCTTTTTTCCCCTATCAACATTGAATTAGTACTCATACCATTAATAAATGATGAAATTAAATATATCCTTTAGTTTATAATTATTTTATTGGATTTTTTTAATATCTATTTCTCAAGGACTTTAAATTCAAAATATACATTGCCATTACTCCACACCATTAAACAGTACATATAATTTATTATTAATGTTACAATGTTAATGATGTCAATTATATTGAAACGGTAAATCTCATTAATTCCAATACACACATTTTTTCAAAATTTATAGGATTCATATTAGTTTAACCATAATAAATTTTTCGTTTTTATTCTAAAAATTCAATATAAAATTCTTGAAACATTATCTATTTCATAACATACATCCTTTTAGATCCAATTATTACTAAAAATTCCTACTTATGACCCTAAAAAATAATGTAATAATATTGTAATGGTATATGGATTTTTATAGGTCACAGTTTTTATGGGATTAATGATGTTTTATACATTATGATTTTTCCATGATCAAATTTTATTTTTTATTATATACTTAAAAAATCTATCATTTTACAATGATATAATATAAATATGCTGCAAACAATTTTATAAATGACTTTTTTAGAAGTGATCTATATCCTATGAATCAATATAAAAATGTAGTGCTAGAATAAATTTGTTATCGGGGTTGAGTGTACCAATATGGAATGAAATAAATAAACAATAGAATAGTATTGTTAAATGAATATTAGAGAACATATACTAAATTAAAATATTAAAAAATTATAAAAAATAAAAAATATAATTTATATAATATATTTACAACCCTCATGGAATTGGAATGTTCATGTGACATTCAATAGTTTTTAATGATGTCATTATAATTTATGAGAATGATTACTCAAATTTTAAAATGTGTGATAATATGTCTGCCAATTTTTAATGCCTTTTATTTTGTAAATTTTATAATAATTAAAATAGAAATGAATTATCCACACTAATGATTGAAAAAACCATTTCCCCATTAATCATATTCTGTGACAAAGAGGCATGAAAGATAACATTTAATTATTTTAGAACAATTTCAATAAAAATAGAAAATAAATTAAATTATTCTTGATTAAAAATACTATTTTACATATAAAATGAATGAATTTATGGAATGAAAATACTTTAATATTATTGGAGTGTATGTTATATTTTATATCAAAAATAATTCAAAATTGAAATTGTGTAGTTTAATTTGATATTTGAATGAACATAAAAAATGATCTTATTTGATGGTTGTGTTCCATGTATATAAAAAATAAATTTCCAATAGAATAGTAAATGATATAATTATTGATAAAAATATTCACTATGTGCATAAATTAGAGAGGGAAGAACAAAAATATTGTGAGTATAGATAAAAATTATGTAGAATTGTTTACTTAAACATCGTCATATCATTATTATTCTCTTAACAATTCATCTCATCCTTCACCATTTTCTGTATGGGTTTTTTAATATTAAGTAGTTTTTATGGAAGGGAAGACTCATAAAATTACACCACCTTGTTAATATATCATGTTTGAAATTGAATGGAAGTGATGGGTGAAATTAGTTTATGAATAGTTTTATCCATTATTGAAAAGATAATAATATCTAGATAAAAGATATTTATGTGGTGGGGAATGATATTTTCTCTTAGAAAGAATATTAATTTTATCCTACATAGTTAATGATCATGAATATGTGGTAATAATATCAGTAACTGATGATGGATGGTAATGTAATATTATTATAAAAAATTGGTGATGTATTAATGGACATAAATTTACTATAATTGGTAAAAGTTAACAAAGTTCAGAATATTTTTTATAAGGACAATGGTATTGGATAAGGAGTCCTTAAAATGTTTCAAGTAATGAATATCCCTAATTATTGGTTTGATGTATAAAAATCTCCATGATCTGTGAATGAATTTTCAAGGGGTTCATCAGTCATATCCCCCATTACCATATAATTGGAATTTGTGTATAATTGGATGTAGGTGATTCTATTTGTCAGTATTCCTGGGGATTATTGATATATAACCCTATAATGAATTTAAATCATCTTGAATGAGTTATCATATATGTGTGGGGGATAAATAGTCAGGTATCTAGATGAAGTGGGATGTGTAGTGATGAAATGGGATGTGGCCATAAAAATGTGGGGTGTACTTTGTTATTACTTGTGTTATGGGGACTGTTGTTGTGTTAGGACTTAGGTGTGAGTTGTTAAATGTGTAATATCAGAGGAAAATTTCAACTTTAGTAAAATAGGTTGTCTTTAATCAAAAATATACTAATGTTTTTACTATAAATACAAATTCATCAACCCTTATAGAACTCATGGTGGTTGTTACAATATATAGGAAGTATATTTCCTGTCTACTAGTTCATGATGATGTCTAGAATGGGAGTTAACCAATGAATGGCCTGCATTGACATCTTACTAATTTATGAAAATATAAAAACTTATAATCTCATTCATAACATTTCCCCTCATTTCACAATATATTATTTTTTAATAAAATATGGAGATCAATAAACATTATCTTCCCATGTGAGTGAAGAGGAATGGACTACCTAAAATCTCACCAGTTCATTACCAAGTGGGTAACAATGTTTTCACACCTAATAATACCCTTATCAATTTTTGGTGGTTGTAACATCCTTAATATTTTTCCTCTAATAATTTACTATACTAGAGGGATATTAGGACCCCATGTGGTCCACTATATACACTAGGGGTTTACAACTTACAATGTAGGTATATGGTTGTATAGTGTGGACACAATACCCATATATTATAGTGAAACAATTACATAAATACAAGAAAATTAATTAAAATCATCCATATCAATAAGAATGAAAGGGAGATACATTAATGTTTAAATAAATGATTTAAGCCGAAGAAATATCTGAATAATAATTCTACAATATCATTTATTCATACACCATAATGTTATATATGAAAAAACCTAATTTGAGAATGATATATATATATATATAGGATGTATCTTAAAAATTGACTTGATTCCCAACCAGATTACTATATACCATGCTATCATCTAATAGTCCACATCACATGTCAATTATAGGGATATTAATGTTTCTATAACCTACATTCATGAGTTTTTCTAGGGTACCAAATGGAGACATGCACATTGTTTGAGTATGGTTCTGTAAGACACCAAAATTTATGTATAAAACAATATTCATGTTGTCTACAAGGTAAAATATGATATGAATAATATACCAATACATACATAAATAAATAGAAACCCATTGATTCTTGGGATATTTTGTAAAATTTAGGTCCCACTGCAAATACTCATCAAAATCCGATTGAATCTATGAATAGTGTCCCATAAAAACACAATTAACCCATGGTGTGTAAAAAAGTTTTCCCAAACTATGTGTCATTCTCAGTCCAAGGTTATCTCCCAAAATAATTACAAACCATGTTTTATTATGTCACGTGGGGGTATATACATTTTGAACTCCAAACTATGTTCTTTTTTAGGTCCAGAGAGGATGATATATGGAACTCCAAACCATGTCCAATATCATCTACATTGGGGAGGCTATAGGAATTAAAATTGGTGTTTCATAATGCATCCAAAGGGTTATTCCCTAAGGTACTCCAAATCATATTTCATTTTGAGTACAATGGGGGATTCCCAACAACACTCTAAAACCTGTTCTATAACGACTCTAATGTTGGATTTCATATGGAATATCAAACCATATTTTAATGTGTGTCTTATTGGGGATATCACATTGAGCTCCAAAATATATTTCATAAAAAGTACAATATTGATGGCCAAATGAAATATATATATTTCCCAATAATGAGAACACGGGGGAACCCCATGGAACTCTAAATAGTTTTGTGTAACCTAAATCACTATGGATAGTCTATTTATTAGATTATTTAATTTTATTTCTAAATTATAACTCCAAAATAAAGGATCTATATCATACTTTTCCCATAGTAATATCTTTTTATACACAAAATGTTACTTTTAAATCTGAATCACATTAAGGGTTACCAAATTAATTATCACATTTATATAAAATTATAGAAAAAATGGTTTAATAGCCATTATTTTTTGGTTTTCTGGTGATACATTTTATTTTTTGGTATATAATGAGCCATTTTTTCATTGTATGTTTATTGTTTATAGTTTAGTATGGGAAAAACTTCTCAATTCATATATACAAAGATAATAAAAATATTTCTTTTAGAGAATGATTTGAGACCACATAGCTTATTCCATAATATGAGAAATAATCTTGTATTTTTTTAGTCTTCACCCTAATCCTGTGGAAAATGGAAAATATGAAGATGACTTAGATTTAGTGTAATTTATATCAAAATGGAGAGGACCTAAATGGAATCAAATGAAACCTTTTGTGATATGTGGTAGGGGATATATTTTGCTAATGATTCAAATTAAAATAGACAACATCTTCTTCTATGAATAAATGTTTCTGAAAACAATTGGAATAGAGGATGTAAAATGAGGAGCGATCACTGATAAGTTATTCTATCAAGAAGATAAAAATTTTCAACCCCACCCCCTCATATAAAACATAAATACCCATAAAAATTATATAGTGAAAAAATTCACATCCTGAATTTTTTTTAGGACATGAAAATGTGGGGCGTTGGATAATGCTACCCTATTCTGGAGAAATAATGGTATCAATCAATCCATCCTATAATGAATAATCAAATGTCAACATCCAATATCCTAATGACATTCATGTTATACACGAAACACCTCATGATCCTAAACAACCCTAGTAACGTTGTTAAAAGGGTAAAATATTCATGTTCTATAAAGAAAATAAAATAAATAATACCTTAAAGGGTTATGGAATTTTATTCTCCATCGCCTATAATGTTTCATTCCCCAGATAATAAAAGAGAAATAATTGGGTCACATTGAAGAACATCATGGTTTATTGGGCCATCATATCTAACTTCTGCTCCCTAGTCTACATTTGGATGCATCTAAGATAACACTTCAGACACACTAGAGGAACTATCTAATGATGGAGATCCTTTCTTCATCAATCATAAATGTGATATATATGATTGTAAAATTATTATTATGACAAAATATTTAAATCCTCATTCTCAACAACCTGATAAAGATCTTGGTAATACGACCACAACTTTGATATGTTAAATACATCCTAAAATTAATTAACCATCCTTGTGATAGTGTTATTGTACAATATATAATTTATCCTCACTACTGTATTGAGAAACACCATATACATGTGTCATACCTTCCTATATATCTTATAATGAAGGTGTCCATTATTTCATCACATTAAAAACAATACATATTCACCAACCATGAACACCATGGGGCGACATCGTCAATAAATATATGACATATTACTTCTCTGGGTCATCACCATAAACTTATGGATCATCTAAATATTCTTTAATGTATCTTTAATTAGACTTTACATTATCAATGAATATTCACCAGATAATAACCAAGAATGTGTTAATTAACATGATCTACACTAAAATTGTTCAAATCCTTCAATTAAAATTTTTATCTTATAATTATTTTTTATAGAATTATAATATATATTTTTTGGATCTCTAAAGTAACACTCAAAACTGGGAAACATGGTCTTTAAATGTCCTCTAAAATATATATTGTATTATCAGAATGTCCATATATTTTATGCTAATAGTTAGTTCCAAAATACACTTATATAAAAATTTTCTCTTATATTTATTAGAACAAAATCAATGTAACATGAGTTAATGAAATTGAAACAACAGTCCTACTTATACTACACAGGAACACAACCCCAAAAACATAGATAATTCCTAGATCATATAATATAAAATACAATTAGATAGGTATAATGTGAGATACTATTATCATCATATCCCATGTTAACCACATTTTATCTTATCCACAGGGTTTTCTAATTAACCCCATCATGACATACATAATTATATAATCATAAATATAGTCAGGAACATATAATGTTTTATTAATACTATTATTTCAATGATGTATGATATTCAATAATTTATTTGAATAGAATCACATGAAATAAACCATCACTTAAATTTTTTAAGCCTAGACATCAATAATTCCAATTCATGTAATGCTACTTAATTTCCAATTTTTTTTCTAACAAATCCATATAATGAGTCTTGTATCAAATATTTCTACAAACCAATGGGAACCCAAAATGAATAGTGAACATAGATAATATCATCATCATTTAAAATACATTTTAGTGGTGGATCAACACACATATTCTTTCCTTTTATTACACACACACAAACTAGATATAATAATTATAGAATTTCATAACAACTATGACATAATAGTCTAATGGAAATGGATCTTTGGTATTGTCAGAATTGATACTCTATAATTTCATAATTCATCTTAGTATAAAGGGTCATAAAAATAAACACACTATAAAATTAGAAGACTGCATGATTCTATTGCTTCCAGCTGAACATACAATCTACTAAATTTTCATTTCTTTGAGTGTATAAAATCCCAAAATTGAATTAAAATATATACTCGACCCATATTCTATGATGAATGATCTGATCCCACAGTGAAGATATATATATCATGATTATGTGGTTAGAATATATTTCATATTTCGTCCGTAGTAGGTAATGTACCCATCATCTCATTGAATACAATTTAACTATGAGATCAAGGTCAAGAATATGGGAGTTTTGATCATGTGAACATAATTTTATAGAGACAATTATGATCATCGATCCACATTAAATAAAACATACCCCCAGGGAAATCCAAAATATACCAAAAAACATAGTATACAACCAAACCATGTTAGATAATTTATGAATAATTTTTGTATTCATCTATTAATTCTAATATTGAAAGGAATTATCAAAATATTATATAGATGTAAACCGTATTCCATCATTGTTTGGACTACCATAAAAACTGCCAAATGAGAGGTGTCAAAATTAAAACATTGAAAATAACCATCACTAACATTAAAACTATGCATATTAAAAATATTCTTTGGTCGATCCTATTAAATGAATCCATGACCTTTTATTGGTTGAAAGATATAAAAAACACACATTTTTTGGACATAGTATTTCTCATTGAAGAAACAGAGGAACTTTTATATTGTGGGATAATATTATGTCCTCATTTTCTATAAAGTTGTTATATTCACTAATATTATGTGTCATTAAATGTACCTAAACTAATATCTGAATGTCCTAAGTCTAGATTACTTTTTCACCATATTATCTATTAGACTTATATCCATGTATAGTCTTTACAACACATTTTGAGTCCAAGAATATAGAAAATGAAGATTCATCTCACACTCAGTAATATTATAGATTTGGAATCGAGAGAGAATATCTATACCACTAGGAAGATGTCCCTATGTGTGGTCAAAACAATATCTATGTAATGAGTATATTTAAAAAATTAATTGGAGTACAAGAAACATTTACAATAAATGTTCCCACAAATGAGTCTAGATATGTTTGGAAGAATCAATTTATCGGAGCAATGTATTCCAGACATTTTTTATTTACATTAACGGTACATCCTATTATTATATTAATTTCAACATCTCTTGAATTTCATATAATGTATATTGGAAATAATCACACTCATCTAATGATATCCTAATGTCAGATCATTCTTAGATAACAAATGATACCCACTCAACTAAACGAACAAGTCATATTCCAAATGATGATGATACCAGTTCATAACCATCATTATGTTTTACATATAATAGTAAATACACATCATAAATGATCCTTTTATGTTCTGATTAAATAATGTATGAGAACCACAAGGTAACATGATTAGTTAGATGAAACCCTTGGCATCTAAATCCAATAGTTGAGCCTTAGGAACATTATGTCATAAATTTTCTATCCACCAAAGTGTATTATATATTTTATATACAATAAAAATAATGTTAATGGTAAGCTCTAATTCTATATCAGGAGGTAGAATTGGGAATTATACATGAAATGGATACTAATCCAAATTGAAAATATGTGGGACACATACTGTTGCACACCCCCATTATCCAACATCAGACACTCTATATATGATATAATACATCCTAATAACCAATGGGCATGACCTATATAGACGCATGACTATCAATTCATATAGTGGGAATATATATTTCATCTATATGTGACAATAAAAAGATGCATCCATTGTAACAATTGATGCATGCTTAATATCAAATTTACAAGTAAATCCAAAAAAGATAGTTGCATCTATTCATATCGAGAACAAAATGCCCAATATTAACCTATTTACCCTCCCTTTTTTGAACACCCATCATAATAAAGAATGTGGAATGATCCTACTACCAATTCTGTTTTGGTAGACATCAATAAATATTAATACTCCATTAATAGTCTTATTCCCTAAATGATCTCTGCATATATAATGGAATGTGAATCCCCTGTAGAAAAAAGAATGAATTTCCAGGTACCTAAAAGCATGATCATAAGTTATATTATAGTTGGTTCCTTATCATGGAATGTATGATTATGTTATAAACCGTAAAACTAGCCTAAAATTCTTACTTGATTCATAGCATGAGCTCCCTCATATACATTGTACTTATGACATTAGTGAACCTTATTATAATAATTTTTCGGACCACCTAACACTAAATGAATAGTAAAAAATTATTGACATAGATTCATAGGGTAGAAAATCTATCTACAGAATTATAAACCATTATAGAACATCTTACATTAGGAAATAATTATATCCTCATGAAAACCTAGGAAATTAAACTTTCCTCTAATTTGTATAGAACTATACTATATTTTTATCATATTAAGAGAAATATTGACTAGCGTTGCCAACACAGTGGCACAAAATCGTGTTTTTAACCCTATTAGGAAAATTTAACCTGTTAAGCTGACTAAAATTTACAAAAATACTCAAAATTGATGTTCATTAAGATAATTTCCTAAAACCTGAATAATATCCACCATTCATCCTAGTAGTGTAATTTTTAAAAGATCCCCATCACTCATCCAGGATCCAATTAGTTGCAACGAACTACATAATTATATCAAGAAATGATGTAATCTGATTGACAATCACAATATGTCATATCTTATATAATAACCAATCCTATAAACACCAATATCATAAAAATCATCATTTACAATAATACGAGAACTGCTGTAAACTAGAAAAATGATCAACAAAATCTTTAATAAGTTCATTCCAATATTTAAGATGCATAAACTACATGGTCGAATCATCTCTCATGTTCTCCTTTTAGAAAGTATCACAAAAAAAGTGAAACAAAATAAATCAAGGACATCCCATCAAACCGGTAGGCCTAGATTATAATATCTTTATATCATCGCCCAGATCCCAAAAGAATATTCAAATTGAACTTCACACTCATATATTATGATGTCTCATGATGATAAAAAATAAACCGGACAGACATGGTCATGCACTCAGCTATTTGGGGCCCACACATCATGTAAATATTGATATGTTCAAAATCTATAACACATTTCTATTTCTCTAACATTATAGTTATATGTTCATAGGTCTCTCTATCAATTTTCTACACTACTCAAATTAATACCTCTTGGAGTATATCAACCATAACATACCACTATATTGCTGAAGGATCATGAAAAAAAAACTCATTGGATTACTCTTTATCTCCATTATCACACTTAATTAGAGGCCATCATTTACACATATATATACAATTCAAAATGTATTACTTAGAACATGTCACTATATTAATTATATATATAATAGTTTATGGAAAGTGATTAATGATATAAAACCTCACTACACTCTATATCCTGTAACATAAAAATCAAATAACACCTTGTTCTCACACACTACCCATATAAACATAAAAATTATCAACATCTTGTATTCAAATTCGAAATCAGACATGGAATATCATTGAAATCACATTTTCTCAAATTATATTTGATTAAAACTCTCTAATATACGGTTTTGGTAAATGAAATTTTAAATACATGTTATAGAATAAAAAATGTTAAAATATTTAATTGGAATTTTTATTTAATTGGTATCAAATAACAATGAAGATAAGAAATCAATATATACAATTTTATCTATTTAGTAAACTACTACATTAACAAATTTTAGTACTGAGTAAATGAAATTCCATACAAAATTTAAAAGGGGAGAAAACATTATAAGTTGTAATTTGAATTTTTTAACCAATGCCTCAAAATAAACATTTAATTTAATCATTTATACATTTATTAATAGATATTGAAATTTTTTAATTATGATTCGACCAGAAAATTATTTATTTGATCACTATAAAAATGGACGCAAAGAGTTTAATTATTTGATCCTTTACAATGGTCAAATATCAAACCACATGTAATCTGGTATATGAAAGGAAAATACCATGTTCAAAATATACTAATTGAACACACATAAAAAGTATGTAAAATAACCAAAACAAATAATAGAAAATCATATTCTTCACGAATCTTGTAAATGGGTAAAATTTTAAATAAAAAACAATGGAAATTAATTTCATCAGTAATAACAAAGCTTTTCCATAGCACATGGTAATAAAACTCCCAGGAATAGGTCTTATACTATGTCCAAACAACACCATGCCTCCTTTCAGCATTAACAAAATAATTTTACTAAAAATTCAATAATACCAACTTTTAACATCCCTATCTCGCATCCAATAATGAAATTATAGATTAGAGGGCCACTAGATATCATTAATGCATCCCTATATGGAAAAGGCATATAACTAGTTGTGTATGTATATGTTGTTATGGTATAGAGTCTATAAGTACATATATGAGTATAAAAACAATGGTAAAAAATGAAATTAGATTCATCCATATAAATAAGTATGTTTTGATGAGATCTATAGTCATGGTAACATAAATATTTTTTAAACAATGACATATAAAAATTATATTTCAACAATATTGTTTTTCCATTAAATAATGGTCCATACATACAAAAAACAAAATGGTCTAATGGGAGAATATAAAGTCCCCTCAAAATGGATATGAATCCTAGACCAGTTGTGACATCCTATACATTGATATTATAATTCACATCCTAGATGATTCATATGTTTCTTGACCATATCTGAACATGAAATCATGAAGTATTCTCAACTTCTAAAGGGTGACCCAATCCGATTGTGAGTACAATATTTTAGGCCAAAAATAATATTTTAAAACCATTATCCAATTTTTATACAGTATACATGATGACTTGCATAATAAATAAGTAAAATCATAAACAAATACAAAATTTTCATTCCTTAGGTTCCATGGAGACACCCAAAGCTATCAGTAAAATCATTATCCTATGAAGGATGTCTCTATCAATAAAATACCATTAAACCAAACCGAACCCATGGTGTATAACCATGTAATTCTAAATAACAAGTCCTAAAAAGACTAATGTGGTCTTCCCCAAGGAACTCTAAATCATGTTATATAAGGAAACCATTGTGGTATGAAGCTTCCAAAAGGTTCTAATTTTTTTCCCTAATGATTCCATAGGGGTTTTCCAACATTACTCCAAACTATGTTAAATAATAATTCTAAGGGGATCTACCCGAAGGAGTTCCAAACCATGTTCCATAACACGTACAATGGGGGATTACCTAAGGAAATCAAATATATGAACTATAATAAGCAATGTGGGTGATCGAAACAGTCACTCCAAAACATGTTTGATAATTATTATATGGGGGTCATAAATAAGGAACACAAAACCATGTACTTTAATGATTCTATGGGGGATTACTCATTGTTCTCCAATTTGGGTTCTATATAGACTCCAAAGGGTGATGTCCTAATGTACCACAAACTCTGTTCAATAACTAGTCATATGTGGTAGTCCTAAAGGGGCAAAAAACAATGTTCCATTAGTATTCTATGTGGGGTAGCCAAGGAACTCATAACCATGATGCATAACCAAAAGAACTTTTAATAATTGATATATTTTACATATAAATTAAATTTATTTATTCTCAAATGATAACCATGAAATTCGATTGAATTGTTCAGCTTTGAATTCATAGTTTCTAAAACATGGTAAATTTTAGGATCATTGATCATCTATGGTCATCAATTTTATTAAATAATTGATGTTCTAGGTATATAGGTACTTCAAATGGCACATAATAACAAGTCTTCCAACCAATAATATTTTCATGGCCCATTAAAAGGATTAATTTCACAATTTTGAGTCACTCAGTTTTTTCACTATTAAATAATTTATCATATTTTCCAGACTATCCCCTCCAACATGAATTAATAAACTACTATAAAATATGCATCAATTCTCGGTTTTTGTTATAATATTTTACCCTTTTATGAGGGTGGTCTGACTAAATCTTATTATACTGAATAAAAAATTATTTTTATTCAGAAATCCAAATGATAAAATGTCAGAAAATGTATTCTATTATTGTTTAAAAACATTTTAGATAATTTATAAAGAAGAATATTTTTTCTTCATAAATATTTTCACAACCCTTCATGTTTTATCCAATGAAGCATCACCTTTAACAAATTTACATACAACAAAAATTCATAAATTTATGTATGTGTGAATAACAACAGTGAGTGGACTCATGAATTCAACCACTCATACGTAAAAAAAATTACATCCATGGTGAGTTTCTTATATATATTATCTTCAAGTGTAATGTGTTTTTGTAGATTTTCAATGTTCACATGATTGAACAAGTAAAAATAATTATTAATAAATATTTTTCAAATTGAATTTATATTGATATATTTTATCCTCTATTTTCTTTGAACGATATTTTTTTACCGTATTTGAGCTTTGTCTGACCTCACATAGAGTTACACATATTTCTCAATTACACATACATGAATAAATATATCTCTTAATTATTTAAAAATTACAATCTCCTCTAAAATAAAATTAGACTCCAATTAGAAATCTATTTCCCTTTCTGTATATGAATGTTGTGTAAATGTATCATGTCACGAAGAAGTTAGTGATGTCTAAAATCCATTTTCAAACATCTAGATCTGACAAAAATAAGCAATTATCAAACAAATATCCATAACATGATTTCATCATTATATATAGATAAAATAAATCATAAAACAATTTTTCATAACCAAATTATCTAATCCCATCAAATCCTCTATATCTGTTTTGAATCCATGTAGTAATAGAATCCATTGAATCAACTGGTGTTCGATATACTTTTAGTTATAATGAAATTCATTTTCATAATAATAATGAGAACTCCACTTTTTAATGTATATTATGGGTCCCAAATATTTATAAATCATATATTGTAGAATATTAATCCTTTTACATTGTGGAGTAGTTGAATTGCAACTCTATGGGAGTCTGTCATTAATTGTAAATCAGTTGAAAATAATATATAAATCATTTTTATTACAATAATAAGTTCTCTATCATTATTTATTTTCATTGTTTAGTCACTTAAACCACATATAATTCAAGTGGTTCCTTCCTAGTTTTTTGGTATAATTATTTGAGAAGTAAAAGTTTTTATCTTCCACTAAATTAATGATTCATTACAGAATGCATCAAAATTGAACTCGAAATCCATTTTCCAAATGATATGAGAGGTTTTAATAGTTTACATAATCATCATTGAGGTGAATAGAATAAAAAAAATTATGTCCCAATAATCATTGAATCTCTCTCACCATATGGGTTTGAAAGAGTCACTGATAACTTTTATTAATATAGTATCACTCTTTATCTCATTTTTGAAATAATATGACAATGTAACATTTCATAATTTCAAATGAAACTTAACTTCTATAAATTGATTATTTCGAGAATAATATTATTTCTATCCACATTAAGTCTATGTGTTTTAGACACAGAAAAAAATATTTACCATATATTGGAAATTCATCCACATATTCATTAAGTAACATCTCCACCATCCAATGGAAAATAAATTATTTGAATAACTATATGGTAGAAGGTGTGTTATACATATAAAATGAAATAAAAGAGTAGTTGAATGTTTTATATGGTTTGGTAAATATTCTGTTACAATTTTCTAAATAAAAACTTGTATTTTATTATTACAAGGATAACTACCAACTAAATAGTAATATTGATGTCTAGATTAACTTTTAGATTTTGGTTGATAAATTAGTGGGGAATGTGGTCCATTATAACAACATTTTTAAATTAATATAGTTATCCCAAACACCTCAACCCATAACTATTTGTGTAAAAATTTGATAAGAATCCTTACGAACCTATATCATTCTTACTTTATTGGTCTTAGCTTGGAGTAAACTATACCATTAAATATCTAATAATTGAATGATAACACAAACATAATTATTTTTCAAAACTCTTTTATCTTTGAAATTATTCATTAATTGTTTTGACAATATTTTAGGGATAAATTTCTTGAATCAGTACATCATCGGGTTCAACCTTATTCTTAAAAAGGTAATTCCTTACACATTTATTCCAAAAAATCTTCATGATATTCTTTTATTACTCTATTATAATATTTCATTCATTTTTAACTCTCTCTCATTTCAATTTTTTTCACCCTCAATCATCACTACGTATTATTCTTCCCTAAACAATGAGTCCCCCATATTTCAGTATTTTTTTCATAATATCTGATTTGGTTTCATTAATATTGGAATAAACATTTCTAAAATGAAATCCCCTATAAATTTTTCATCTACAATAAATCATTCACGTAATCTATTTTCATCACCACTTTTATTTTCAATAACTTACTGATTCTCATTTGTTTAATAATTCACAACCTTCTATTCCAATTACTTAATCTCTAGTAATATGATTTATTATTCCTTAGGGATAATAGTATTTTATGTTATTAATATTCTCATGACTTATTATATATTACCTTTACTTAATTTATATGAAATGTGCATAATTTTTGTGAAATATAAATGTTTTAATATTAAGTATATATTTTGAGAATATTTAGAAGTAGTCCAATTGAGTTAGTTTACTATTTTATTTATAAATCTCTCCCTACTAATAGAAATTGTGTCGTTCATGTTTTTAGGATTCCTAAATCAATATAAAACATTTCATTATAAGGGATCATTGGCCAACTCTTCCATTTGAAGTATCACATTTACCACACAAGATGACCTACAAAATTTGTGATGAAACTGGACCAGCCATGATAATTGAGTTCATGGTCTAAATACCAAAGCCCAAATTTAATGAAACTCTACCATACGTTTATGATTATCTAAAGGAATCATGGATATTTATTTAAGGGCCCAAATCTAAGAACAAGGGTCCCAAATGAATCTTTTAAGTCCATCCCACCATTCTGGCCAAGAAATAAAATCATTATAGTATGCGTGACATATCTCATGATGTAAGCATCAAATAGAGCTAATATTTATCAGTGTGAAAAAGGATATATTGGATGAAGACTTTTTTGAAGACATCATTCGGTTTAGAAGGCATCTTCCTATTCAAAAACCCTTTCACATTTTGGACATCAAAAATATTGTATTGAAGTGGACAGATTAAAAGTTTTTAATCTACCAGTTTTAACTCTGGCTACATAGGTCCAAATGACTCCAAATTTTTGGATAGGTCGAAAAACATTATTCTCTAAAACTTGGAAGAAATATATTTCTCTATATTTGGCTGTCTGAATAGCCATCTTTGAGATTCTATTGGAGGGACGGATTGGGAATGAAAACAGTCCACTCCTTCGGCTATAAATACTCTCCCCTTCTATCCTTGAGAGGGGTTGGCAATTAAGAAGAGAGGAGAACATATTGGAACGACCAAAGCCATTAAAAAGGCTTGGGAGGACATTCTATACTCATGTTTTTAGTTGAGATACCTTTCCTCCTCACTTTGTTTTTACTTACTTTCATGTTCTTTATTTTTGTAATCTTCTATGTCTCATTCTTCATAATTATATTTTAATACCAGTTACTTCTTCAATATCTCTTATTCTGATACACCATCTGTATTTTCATATTTATGTTCTTAAAATAGTTTAAATTTAGTTTAATCCCCTTTTCTTATTTTTCTTCCTCATTCAATCGAAAATCGGTTTTTAATTCTCATCATCGTTTGTGTGTGTGTGTTCGGCGCACAAATCTTTTCTTATCCAATTCTTTTTCTTATCTTCTTAATTTATCATAATAATAATTATATCCAGATTTGTAAAAATTTTAATGTATGAGTAAATCTTTAAATAGGGTGAGTTATAATTTAGTTATGTTAATTGATTGAGAGCTTTTTCTCGACGAATATTCTTTAAATTAACAATGTGTAGGTTGGACTTAACATGTCATGGATTAATGAATTTTTTTTCTTAACATATGGATTCCATGGATTATATTAACCATAAATAAAATAAAATAATCATGTACTAATTAATATTATAATCCTAGTTATGTAAAGGCTCAGATTAAATCCTTAACACTTAGGAATTCCAATCAACATCAACTTGCGACATGGGTGTTAATTCAATGTAATATAAAGCAAAGCTCAACGATATCACAAGTTTAGATACCTAATGATGACCTCATACCAATATTTATAAAATTATTAAATCAATCTTAATCAATAAATCATTTCAATTAATATCTGAAAACAGACCCCCAGTCAAAATACAATTAACAAAAAACAAACGACTATTACAAAGTATCATCACTGAGGATTCGACCCGAGTGTTGCTATAAACATTTGCAGAGCACCAGAACTTTGATCGGTCGATAGGCGACAATCAGCCGTGCGTTTCAAATAGAGACGTTTCTGGGGATGGTTGTTTAATTTGTCATTAGATTATGGATATTGTAAAAAAAGAAAAAAAATAAAAAAAAATTGAAAAAAAACACAAAGAAAACCCCGTGTTCTCATAAAAATCATAAACTGAAAAAATACAAAGACAAAATCGTCTTCCTTTTTCTTCCAAAATCTCCCTGAATGCACCAAATCCTTCCAAACAATCCATCAGATTTTTTTGACCCTAAAATTGAGTAAACAATTTGAAAACATAAGAGGAACATAAGAGATAATAAAATAATTCAAGAACTAGTCCTTGTCCATCCAGTTGAATTAGAAATGGCCAATCCTTGGGAACAAACCCTTTAAAACTCGATGCCCCTAATATGAATTACCAAACTATTGGTATTAAATATCCAAATATAGAAGATGACTTTGAACTCAAATCGGGTTTGATTCATCTGCTCCCTCATTTCCACGGGCTAGCCGGTGAGGATCCACATCTCCACCTTAAAGAGTTCAAAGTGTTGTGCTCTACTATGAAGCCTCAAGGGGTTTCTGAGGAAAAAAATCAAACTACAATAATTCTAATTCTCCCTAGCTGACTCCACCAAGTCATGTCTCCACTACCTTCCTCTTGGTTACATAACCACATGGAATGACATGAAGCAAGAATTATTAGAAAAATTATTTTCTGCTTCTTGTACTACTTCTATCCGAAAGGAAATAAGTGTTTTACGCCAATTCCCAAGTGAATAATTCCATGAGTACTGTGAAAGGTTCAAAAAGCTTGTTGCAACCCTCCCACACCATCAAATCCCTGAACATATCTTGATCCAATATTCCAATGAGTAGTTATTGGATATGTAGAGAACTCTCATAGATGCCACAAGTGGCGTTTCTCTTGTTGATAAAACTCATGCAGCAGCAAGAGATCTCATAAGTAACAAGGATGTAAACACACAAAAATTCCATAATAGAGCACATGATCAAGTCAGACAAGCCCTATATAATCAATCAATGGAGCTGAAAAAGATGACCTAGTGGATGAGTGAACATAAAGGTCTTGTGTGACAATTAGATGTGGCATTAAAACGCCCAACAACGTCTTCTTCGCAATCAATGTTTCCTGGACCTGTCAAAAACTGTGGAATCTGTAACTCTTCATCACATCCAACAGACACATTTCCACAACTTCAAGAGGATCAATCTAATTCATTTGGACCGATGGAGTTCAATGTAGCATATTCTTAGCGGAACACCAGTCCTCAACTATCAGGTCAGTTTGATAGAATCTTCAATCAACCTCACTCTGAGCCCTTCTCTTCATCCTATAACCAAGGCCTTAGGTATGGTAATCCCATATCACATCCTCCTCAATTCCCTCCTCAAAACCCAAACCAGTTTTTATATGGTCAAAGTGTTGGTAACTTCCAACAACCTTATCCTTTTATTCCTCAACCTCAAAGGAACAATCCTCCTCCAGGATTCCATTATCCTAGTGAGCCTTCCCAATTCCAAAACCAATTCAATCGCTTTCCCAAGAACCAAAATCAAGGTAATCCCAATCCGTGAAAAGCCTCTTCTTCCAAGAAACCATGGGAAAGTTCAGTGGAAGATATTTCCTCCTTCACTCGTTCAAGCCTCAAAAACATTGAAACCCAAATTGGTCAACTTGCATCCCACCTTAGTCAGCAGCAACCATCCAATTCTTGCCAACTTCCAGCTCAACCATTACCCAAATCCAAGGGCAATGTAAGTGAAATTTCACTTAGATCATAAAAGAAAATTGCTATGGCTTAAGATAAGTCTTCGAACCCTCCTTTGAATGTTAACCGTGAAAATGGAAAAAATGAAAATTGAAAAGGAACCTGAAACCATTCCCTCAACTAATTCAATTCCACTTAGGAATCCAATTCCTTTTCCACAAGATATTTCTAAACCAAGGAAGTCCTTTGAACCTCATACTGAAATTCTCTACATTTTTATTTGTGTTGAAGTCAACATTCCTCTCTTAGATTCTATCAAACAAATTCTTCTGTATTACAAGTTTCTCAAGGAATTGTGCACCCACAAAAGTCAACTTATGACATTTGAAAATGTTTCCACCCAGCAGTCTATTCCCATAATGTGAAATGATCTAGGGACCTTTACTGTTCCATGCCAAATTTGAAGTTCCAACATTGATGATGCACTCATAGACCTAGGAGCTTCAATTAATGTCATGAACAAATCCATCTTTTCCAACCTTGGTCTAGGTATCTTACATCCAACAGGTGTTTCCATTCAATTATCCAATCGAAGCACAGCCAGTCCTGAGGGTATAATTGAGGATTTCCTTGTCTGAGTCCATGATCTTATCTTCCCTGCTGATTTCTATGTCCTTAACATGGAAGGTGAGATGAACTCTTCTCTATCTCCTCTAATTCTAGGAAGACCATTCCTCCTGACTACAATAACCAATATTAATGTTCATTGAGGCATCTTATAAATTGAATTTGGTGACCAGCTGGTCATGTTCAACATTTTACAAGCCATGTGATACCCATCTGAGGATCACTCTGCTTTCTCAATCCATGCATCCAAGGAAAATTCTAAGAGTCCATTGAAACCCATTCCATCTTTTCATTCTTGTTCTACTAATATAGGAGTTTGTAAATATCGCATTCTAATTAACGAATTCATAAATGGATAATTTAATGCTGACATTAAAAAAGAAGACTCCATTGATCTAAATGATCTTGAAGACTCTTTGGAATCTCATCTGACCCCTGACCTCCAATGCTCCAACATGAATGGTAATAAATAAAATGAACTTGAATGCTCATTTATTGATTGAAATCTTATTATCCCACATTTATCCTTTCTTATTCATGATTCTGAAAATTCTTTTATATGTGAAGTGAACCCTGAACCAATGTCTTTATATTGTCCTGATGGTAGTGATTTTTGTGATATTTGTACCCTAATTAATAAAGTGATCATTGGTGAGGTTGAAATTGAACATTCTTTGGAAAACAACATTGAAATAAAGGATATCGAAAATTGTATTCAGTCATATGACTCCACTAATTCCTATTACTCTACATCGGTATGTGATGAAACAAATGAGTCAAAAAAATTGGGATCTCATACTATGGTTTTGTGTTATCTGATCCTTATATAAATGAACCATCAGAATTCAGTCATCTTCCAGAATTTCCAAGCATAGAAAACCAGCAATTTTTGGATAACATCATTCCTCAGGTTGAAGACCAAAGTGAGGATAGAAATATTCTCTTTCCACCCCCATTGAATTCCAAGCACACTAACAAGGATGGGAAGAAATTATCCAATGAATCAACAGGCCACCTAGAGGAGATGTTTTTCTGGAAGCACACTAGAGTGGAGAAAATACGATGGCCAACGTAAGACTATGGGTAGTCTACTATAACTGCCTAGTTGTATACAAATAAGTTCATCACTTGTTGGGAGGCAACCCAAGTTTTCTTTTAAATTTCTTAAATTTAAATTTATTTTTAGTTTTTCAATAGATTAATAATGTATTTTCTTTATCAGGTAACTTCCCACGGTCAGGGAACCACCTCAACTTCTAATGGATCCCCAACTTCTCTAGTCAACCAACCACTAGATGGAGATGGGTCCCCGCCAAATCCAAACCATGGGTTACCTCTTTCCCTTTAAATCTCTCTCTCTCTCTCTCTCTATTCTTATTTGTAATTGAATTCTCATTTTTTTACCACCTTCCTCATCAAAATTGTTTTATTTACTCATTCTCTTTTGTGTGGGTATTTCTTTATAAGAAAAACAAATACAAAAACCTAAAAACTAAAAAGCCAAAAAAAACAATCACTTAATAAAATACAAAAAAATAAAGAGTCATTCTTACACACCATCAGGTTTTGAAATTCTGTTCAACCGCTTTGGGGAGTTAATAGACATGTTTTCATCTCAAAAATTTTGTATTCTCATCATAAATTTGGCTAAAGAATTTTGTATCAAAATTAACAAAATTTTAATGCCCAATTTTTTATTTGGATAATGATTTTCCCAAACCGTGATGAAAAAAAATTGATTTCATGCCAAGGCCACCTATAGATATCTTTTCATAATGTGTGTATTCACCACCATTTGTGAGTCTTGAGTTTGCGGACCTTTGAGCGGAATTTCATACTTTAGTGTCCATTAATATGATAGAGGCATTTTCTACACCATATGGTAATTATAATAACCAAATATCCTCCCCTTAACCATACATCAATCCTCATTTTGAAATCCCCTTCGAGCTTATGAAAACATTTTCCTTGATAGACACATTACAAGCCCAATACCTTTTACCACCCAATATCAACATGGATTTTCATTGAATAATTTTTAGAAAATTAAGTGTGGCGGGGAATGGATGTCATTATTTGTGCACTCTATTATTGATTTTCAATGAGTTAACATCTCCTTGAGGGAAATCATCCATTTAAGTGTGGGGGAGAGGTTTTCATTCAGTGTGTTTTTGGGAATTTAATGTACTCCCATTTATGTGATTTTTAAATGTTATTGACAATTGTTAAAAAAATAATAAAAAATCCTGAAAACAAAAATCACAAAAAAAATGAAAATAAGAATGGTTTGTTTCTTGGGTAGGTCAAAAATCACGATTTCTCAGCCTTTGATCATGTTATAACTATTAAAATTAGTGTATTGAACAGATCAAACATGTGTTGGGATATGAGTGTGAGATCTGTTTCAAGTTCAAATTTTGAAAAGACAAATAAAAAAAGGAAAAGAAAAAAATAACACTTGAATTATATTCTTATTGGGAGATGTTTTGTGTTTTGTAAATATTCCATATTCTGATTTCCTTCATATTTTCTTCTTCTATTGTGATTTTCTTCACAAAATCATTCCCTTGTAAATATGTGTTTTCATTTCCATCCATGTTTTATTTCAAAAAAATGTGAATTGCTTTTTCTATGATGGTATTTTAACCCTCTTATTCTCTCTATTGGAAATTATATTCTATCATCCCATAGACATTGAAAAACCCCTTAAAAAGACCTCTTGATTCTTGTGCACTTTGTATAGGGATTGAAAGCTGATACCTCTTTCAAACTCTATGATTTTCAATTTTGGTTTTTGATTGAGTGAACCTCCACAAATGTATTTTATAATCTTGAGAGATGTGAGTTTTGAGTGTCCACATTTTCCATTTCTAAATTTGAGCATGAAAAAAATGAATTAGTTTTGGAACATTGTTGATGTAACAACTTGTCGTGTAATTCAAAATGGATGAGTGAAATAGTCTAAACCTGCCCTGATTGGAGAAAACAAAATTTTATTATTTGTTGTTGAATGAACATGATTTTGTCATGTTTTTATATTTTTTTCACATGTGGACATGACCAAGACTATGTCTGGGGGAGTTGATGTTATTAATATTTTCATGAGTTATTATATACTCCCTTTAATGAATTTATATGAAATGTGCATAATTAGTGTGAAATATTACTGTTTTAATATTATGCATAATTTTTGAGCATTTTTAGAAGTAGTCCAATTGAGTCAGTTTAGTATTATATTTATACATCACACCCTATTGATCCAAATTGTGTGGTTCTTATTTTTTAGTATTCACAATTCAATATACAACATTTCATTGGAAGGGATCATGGGCCAATTCTTCCATTTGAAGGATCACATTTACCACACAAGATGACCTACAGAATTTTTGAAGAAACTGGACCAACAATGATGATTGAGTTCCTGGTCTAAATCCCGAAGCACAAAATCCATGAAAGTCTGCCATTTGTTCTTAATTATCCAATTCAATCATGGATAAAAATTTCATGTCCCCAATCTAAGAAAAAGGGGAAAAATGAAACTTTTATTTTCATCCCAACATTCTGTCGACGAAATAAAATCAGAATAGTATTCAAAGAATATCTCATGATTTAAGTCTCAAATCAAGATGAAATTTTGCAGTGTGAAAGATGAGATATAAGCTGCCGAATTTGTTAAAGACATCATTCGGTTTTGAATGCATATTAGTATTACAAACCCTTTCATATTTTCGACATCAAAAATATTGAATTGAAATGGATAGATTAAAATTGTTTAATTAACTAGACATAACATTAACTACATAGGACCAAATGACTCCAAATATTGAGAGAGGTCGGAAAACATTATTTTCTACAACATGTAAGTAGGATATTTCTTGAGATTCGGCTATATGAATGGAGAACCTGGCAATGAAATTGGAGGGACATATTGGGAATCCATACAGTCCACTCCTTGGTCTATAAATACTCTCCCCTTATATCCTTGAGAGAGGATGGGATTTCAGAAGAGTGGATAATATATTGGAACGACCAAAGCCTTGAAAAAAGCTTGGGAGGACCTTATATACTCATGTTTTTACTTTAGAGACCTTTCCTCCTCTCTTTGTTTTCACATACTTTCGTGTTCTTCGTTTTTTGTAATATTGTAAGTCTCTTTCTTTGTAATTCGGTTTTAATGCAAGTTACTTCTTCAATATCTCTTATTCTCATACACCTTCTATAGTTTCATATTTATGTTCTTAAAATTGTTTAAATTCAGTTGAATCCCCTCCTCTTCTTTTGCTTCCTCATTCAATCGAAAATCTGTTTTTAATTCTCATCACCATTTGTGTGTGTGTGTTCGGTGCACAAATCTTTTCTTATCCCATCCTTTATCGTATCTCCTTAATTTATCATCATAATAATTATAACCAAATTAGTAATAATTCTAATGGCTGTGTAAATATTTAATTGGGATGAGTTTTAATTTTGGTACGTTAAGTGATTGAGAGCTTTTTCTCGATAAATGTTCTTTAAATTAACATTGTGTATGTTGGACTTAACATTTCATGGATTAATGACTTGTTTTGTTTAACATATGGATTACATGGATTATTGGAACCATAAATACACTACCACAATCATGTACGGATTTAGATTATAATCTTAGTTAAGTTAAGGTTTTGATTAAATCCTTAACACTTAAGAATTCCAATCAACGTCAACTTGTGACATGGGTGTTAATTCAATGCAATATAAAGCAAAGCTCAAGGATATCACAAGCATAACTAACTAATGATGAACTAATCCCAATATTTATCAAATTATTAAATAAATCTTAATCAATTATTCATTTCAATTAAGCTCTACAAACAAACCCCCCAATCAAAATAAAATTTACTAAAAACAAACGACTATTACAAAGTATCGTCACCGAAGATTCGACCTGAGTGCTGCTATACACATTAGCAGAGCACCAGAACATTGACCGATCGATAGGCAAAAATCAGCCGTGTGTTTCAGTATTGAATCCCTAAGGCATTACCCTTATATCACTCAGTTCATTATCATTAATTTTTAACTGGAATCAATGGATCATCGATAACCTTCCGTCATATTACATCTCTAATATGATAAAATTAAAGGTAAAATAAAATATCCCACATTAATGTGGATGGATTATGAGCTGTTGATCTGCATTGTAAATGGTCATCTTTTTAGATAATGATAAATTGTTTTGGTTTTTATATTACATATATCATTTTTCTTGAAATAATTATGTGGAATGAGAATAAAAAATTTGATTAATAAAATATAGAATTCTAAAATGTGAAATAATGGATGGTGTGTCAAATTGAGAAACTAATTGTATATTTATATTTTCATTGAATATTTATTAAAAAATATAAAAAATTTCTAATAGATCTATCATATCAATGATTAAAAAGTTCATTTAATTTGAATAAGTTTGATCATGGAAATTCGTGTATATAATTATATCTTAGATTACGTGAAATAAATTAACCTTAATTAATAGATATTTTAAATTTTACATTATCTTATTGTATATTGATTCCACCATTTCTGGTTTTTAAAAAAAAGAAAGAGTTGAGGAGGATAATAATTTTTTAAATCATGAAAACATGATGATTCTTTTCTACTCCATGTAAATTAGACAATAAATATATTACTATCATCCTTTACTTGTTTATTATATTGTTATTGTTTCACCTCAAACACATTCATATCCATTCATTATTAGTCATGTTGTTTATATCCATATATTTTTTCTCTACTCATTATTTAATTGTATTAAATTTTCTTTATCATTATAAACATTAACGATAATTAAGCGATTATAATGACATAAAATAAAAAACAGTCGATAATTTCTTCCAATCTGATTCTATATGTTCCAATGAATGAATTGATTTTTATTCAAGTATGAATCCATATGATGAGTATTTAAATCCATTTAATAAATGTTTTGGTATTTGTTTAATTTATTTTTTCACAAAATCATTAGAAAATAAATTTTATATTATCTTTTTTGTTTAATAATTGATTTTATTGGAAATGAAACAAAAAAAATATTTCCTTAGTTATTGGAATTAGTACACAGTGTGTCAAGGTGCCTTCTAGAATTGTGTAAATACTTATAAAACATGGGGACATAAATCATTTTTCCTACATTACATAAATTGTAATACTCAAGACTGGGTTTAGGTCACAATTGTTTTCCAAAATTATTGAAAATATAGTTATTGAAAGTTCCTTCCAATGAAACTATCTCAACAAATTATATTACTTTCAACATCTTCATTTATATTATAATTATGGTTTTGTACACCATATATTATACAATTAATTGTATGTTATTTCCATTGTTGTATTCTTTGAATGTGAATAGCTATAAAAAACTACATTTCTTATACATTATCTCCATTTGAGAATAAATATGAATAATATATTATATTTGATAAATTACATAATTATTGGGGCATAATTATAATAACAAAAAAGATATTTGATTTTACATGTATATAAATATAATGTGTTCTAGAGATTATTTATTCCCCAATACTTTTCATTCGATTCAGATAATCAATCACCAATATGAAATTTTCATGAAACACTAAATATATTTCTAAGCGGTGTATCCAAATAACAACATCATATTATAAGAACATGATAAATATTTCTATAAATAATTCAATGGCCCATAAATATACTCTAGGTTTCTTATAAAAAATATTAATCTCGCTCTGCATTGTTACCATTTATTCCAATCAGAATTAGTTTTTCAAAAATCTGTTTACTAAATCAGCACATGTTGGGATCAAATCGAATAGTGTAGACTTGGTGAAATATTTATTTTGAAAATTTATTGATAATTTAAATCCTATTAGCTAGATTACAATATATACATTTAGATTTATCAAAACAATATAAGAAAGTAAAAAAATATTTGAGGGGTGATAATGATTGTCACGACATTGGTAGCCACCAAAAAACCTAAATTTTTATATTATTTAATGTGAAAATATTTTCTACATATATTTCATAACCTGATTTAGTTGTATAATAATTCATTGGTTTACATAATATAATATTGGTAATTGATAATCCATTAGATTATATCATATTGTGAATTAGTAAATCCCTTTAATGTGTACCGAATATCATCATTAACATTTAATGTTAATCAATTTTCTATAATGAATCCTTATTATTTAAAAAGGAAATGATTGTCTTCATGATTAGGTTACAATATACATAATAAAAAAAATACTATCTTCAAAATTTGAGTGGGTGGTCTCTTCTTATTAGAACCACTAATAATAAAATAAGAAAACACACAATCTTGTAAAAGCGACTAATTTTTTTAAAACAAAAATTAAAAACTAAGAATGTCATAAACCGTGTAAAAAAATTTAAACATTTTAAAATTGTTTATAGATAATTATCACTATAAAATGATCAAAAACCAAGATATTACTCTGTTCATCTTCACATATTTAGTACGGTGAGATCAACCTTTTTAATAACTATGGGATCCATAATATAAATAAACCTATATTTAAAAATTATAATAATCACATATAAAAATATGAATACTTTTATAATTTAAGGGATCTTCAATTTATGATTCAATATTTCTGATGATATTGATTTAACATATTATCTAAAATTACATATTAATGGTTACTAGTGGATTAATGTTTATCAATATCCATGGTAATTATATGGAATTCCATATTAATAAATCCAATATATTTTGTATTGGATATTTGTAGATCATTAGTAAATTAGGGAATATTTCCTTGGATATTTCTAATAACATTGATATATATATATATACATATGCATTATATTTCATGGAATTATATAGTAGTATTATACCATTTCATGCGTCACAACCCTCTATCTATTAGTGGAATAACATTTCTAGTTGTTGATGATCAATGAATTATGTCTCCTGAAAATCTATTTCAAGCCTTTTCTTGGAATGAAACAGAAAAGGTTATGTTGGATATGTTTTTTTGAAATATTATTTTCAAGAATAGTACTGAATGATCATAAATTATATAGATAATGATGAAATATTACATATGGGGTATATTATTATAATATAATTTTTTTCGATCAAAATTTCAATGGTGAGCTATGTTCTAAAATGAAGTGAATCTTCCTCAAGATAAATAAAAAGAATAATGAATGTGTTTCATAGTTTGTTACAACCATTAAAAAACTATGAAGGTGTGGTATGAATTAAATTTTTTAATTTATAGAGGTATACATACTATTATAAAACATTTTCCCCATATAAATATGTTTTATTTTGTGACATCAAAATAAAGAAGGAATTTTTGGGATCCTATATAATTAATGGTAATCAAGAGAATAAAAGGTTGAATGAAAACTAGTAAAATGTTATGAATTCAATAAATATGTGGGGAAACTACAAATCTGATATTATAAAAATTGTGGTATGAATCATCTGAGAAGATTATTAATTAATAAAGGATATTTCCAGACAATTGCATATAAAGGTCATCTCACTGAAGAATTTACGGGGAAGAAAAAAATTTAATAATTTAATGTTCATAAACTATTAATAATTTTTCCATTATTCACAGGAATTACCTTGCATTTAATGGAAGATATATCTAATAAAGTTTACTAGATAATGAAACTCATATATTATAAATATATATGAGTTTGATGTTCCCAGTTATATGGTGCATTGTGCATCAATAATACCCTCAAATTGGGGAAATTATTTATTTGGTTCAAGATCACTATAGTCTTATATATCGTCTACATTTTCCATGATAATATGATATTTACAATAAACCTTAAGTTGGGTTTTTCATGTAAAAATCATATTAGAAATGTCACTACAATAATGATATGTCAACAAATTCCCAGTATGAACAGTAAAAATAAACAATTTTTAGACACTATTTCTATAGAAAAGGAAAATTTTTATATAATCCAATGACTGGATTGGCATGAAAAAATATTGAAAAGTATTTATTTATTGTGAATTAAACATTGTTTCATGATAGATATGTGGAATTCCTTAAATTTGGAGAGATAAATTACCAAATAATTAATGTCTACATCATCCTCTAATAGATATTCTGAATGAGATTGCAGGGGAGAATAGAATACAAAACATATTGATGAAAATGAATTTTTGGAATTGGGTATTTAAATATGGTATTAGAATATATTGATTTATTTCATGAGTAAGTAACTGTACATTCGCCATAATGAAAATTTATGTTTCTCATTAATTTAATATATGATGAAAGACTGATATCAATGACTCCCTATAGAATGGACTCCAATGAATTAGTGTATTTTAAGGAACAACTACGTGTTTTCTATGATAAGGGATTTTTACTCCCTATTGTTTCCCCTTGGGATCTGAAATTATTTTTGTTATTAAGATTGATGGATCTATGAGGATATACATTGATTGTAGGGAAATAAATTCTATTATAATAAATTACACGTATCCTCTTTATTATATTATTCTATAGTTTGATCAAACTAATATATATAAATATTATTAAAATGACGATCGTCACTCTGGGTATGATCAATTATGAGTAAATGTGGTAGATATTTTCAAAACAACATTTTTTATTATTCGTGGAGATTTTAATTTATAGTAAATCATATATTTTGACAAATGAATCTTTTTCGTGAAGATAATTAACATATTACACATAATATATGTAGAAAATTTTTTGTGGTATTTATTAATGATATAATGGTGAAATAGAAAATTAATATTGACCTTGGGAATCCTTTAGAGTTAATTCATATAAACCTTATGTGAACCTGGTTTTATGTGAAAGTTAGGAAGTTCGAATTATATATTCAGTGAAATTATTTTATTGTTCACATTGTCTCCAATAATTTATTCTCATTTGTTCCAACACTAAAAATATTATTCAAGGAATGGATTACACCAATATACATAATTGAATGATGTAGTTAAATTTCATGGACTTTTAGCCTCTGTGATTTGTTTTAATCATTTCCCATTTAGTTTACCACATATCCAAGACTACTCAGAAATTTGTTATGTTCATAAGGAAAATGGAATGTAAAGAGTGTTTTGTTGAATTAATGAAGAGGTTTGTTAATATATGATTTTGACTATACCCTTAAGAAATTTTGGATTGGTGATATATATTGGTGCCTAAAATAATGTACTATTTTCTCATTATATGTATTGATATATTTATTGAGTTTGCATTAATTTAGTTAATGGAAGGTGGAAAAAATGTTACCATTTATTATACTGAATTTATAACAATAATATAGACATTTAGGATGTGGATACATTTTCTCAATATTAAGATATATGGGATATACAATGAAAAATAGAGTCAGAGATACATACATTCATTGAATTAAATCGACATAATGCAAATAAAATGACTCTCACTACTCAAGGGTTGTGTTTCCTCATTACACTACCACATATAGAAGGTACAATGTTACAATATACATTATGTAGAAAAGATCAAGGACTCTCTACCAAAATGAAGATTGAGAGGGATCCTATAGTCATTTATATATTAATTAGGTACATATAAATTATTATGCATGGTGAAACATCACTCCATTATCAAATGATTAAAAACCCATCATTATTGGAAATGATAAATATTTTATAACAGATATATTAGACGATTTTATATAAAATAAATTCCATGAATGTTGGGAAATGGGTAGAAATTTTACATGAAGATGGCCTTATAAATTTTGTAAATAGTTTTTGTGCCCAATATATACCTAATCTAAAAAATGAATTTTGTGATTATGATCAGACCACAAATTTTTCCACAGACTAGAGTAGCACCAAGATTTATAAAGATTTTAATGAACAATTTCAGTTGGAAAATATGAATTATTTAATTAAAGATTATGTTTCACGATGCTTGGTAGGTCGACAAGTGAATGATGTGATCCGATATACAAGAAGACTAATGAAACCTATATATGTTAATTTGTATAAATTCAAGGAAAATAATAAGGACATTTCTATTGGATTACCAAATAATCCTATATGGAATGATGCAATATGGTATATTGTGATCACAATACCAAATATTTATATTTTCCAAATATTAGACAAAAATTACATCTTTAGTTCCTTAAAAGGATGTATACTAATGATTATGAAATGCTCCATGGTGAACCTATATAAACATTGTCTAATCAGAATCTAAATTTTACAAAAAAAAATTCAATTTTTTTATAAGGCTATTGATATTAAGTTTAAATTGAGAACCACATATCATCCTCAAAGCTGAAAGATATTTTAAAAAGTATGCCAAAACATTAGAAGACATATTGAGTCTATTTTCACTTTAGATTCAATGTATATAGGATTAGTATTTCATTTTTAGATTATTCCCATAACAATAGGTTATATACATGTATTTAAATAGTTTTATATGGACGAATATATGGGAAAACATATCATACCCCACCATGATGGGAATTTGTTTGTGAATTAAAACACATGGGTCAAGGATGCACTAAAAATAAAAAGAAATAGGGAATCGCCCTTCAGACTCAAATTTTAACAGCTCAAATCAAGCAAATGTCTTATAATAATAATAGAAAAAGTTATATGGAATTATAATAATGAGTACATTTTTTCATGAAAATAACTCCATGGGAGGGTATTATAATGTTTGGAAATAATGGATAAACTATAAATGGGTAGACCATAAAATTTTAAACTCTATATTGAATTGGAGTTTTGGATTGCTAGAAATAATTTCCACTGAGCCTCTCTAAAGTGAATCATCTGTTCCTAGTCACTTTTTGAATATGTAAAAGTCATACCCAATTAATGGGAACACCTATGAAATAGTATAAAATTAAAATGATATATCACACTATGTATATCTAATCCTGATTCTTGATTCTAGATACAATATTTCAAGGAATCAGATAACATTATTAGAAATGATACTGTGGGGAAATTATTAAATTGAGGATTCAATGTGCGTATTTGAGGGTGTTATGAAGAAAGATAAACCAAATATCATTAGAATTTAATATAATTGAATTTTTATAGAAAAAGGATAATTCATTTTTAGTTAATGAATTATCCAATATTTAAAAGAAAACTACTTTTGATAATATATATAACATGAAATACCATGTTTAAACAAACCAAGAAATATAAGTATTTAAATATGACTATTATAACATAGTTATTGAATTGCATGTATGAATAAGGATTAAAACAGTTTGAAATATATATGAAATTCATAACTATAATGAATTTCTTACTAAATTATCTTGAAATAAACAACAACTATTTATGGATATTCATTACATTCTCCAAAAACATATTTTCTACAAAAATGATTTCTTTTAATTTCAATGTGAAAAAATATAATAATTTTTTACCAAATTTAAAAATAGTATTTGAATAAATGAAATAATATTTTTAAGTATAATATAAAAACTAGCATAGTTTGAAATTTTGAGGTCATCATTAAATAAATGATTTTCAATTTATAGTGAATATTACTACATATTATTGTTCTGATTTTTTTGGTTCAATATTTATAAATGAAAAATAAATTATGAAAATTATAGAAGAATAATGAATTCAATTATATATTTAATAACTAATTTCTTTTTTGAAAAAAAAAATTGTTAATGAATTTGGTATTAAAAAAATTATACAATGAAATAAATTTTTTTACAAAACCTTTTTACATTGTTTTTTTGTTTTAATCTTAAAATTGATTTTAAAAAAATAAAAATCTAATCATCAAAAAAAGATTTAATATATATAATTTAATGTACACATATTCTGAATAATTAATTATGGTCTTTGATTATTCTAATTTGTAATAATTGTAAATAATTATCACCATGGTAATAGAAAATGGGATAATTTAGCATAAAAATAGAAAAATAAAGACTAAAAATTAACCTAAAATAATAATAATTATTTTCTTTGTGTATATCTCATCCAAAAAAATATAATAATGAATAAATAAACTTTTATTTCTATTTTTATGTGATATTAATCATAAAAATATTAAATGTAAATACAATGTATTTATTTTCATTCTCTTGGTAGTATTAATATTAAAATTTTCACATATGGATAAAAACTATTTATTTGAGTTAAAAATACTTATATTAAATATAAATAATTTTATTTTATCATTATAAATTTTATAATTTTTAAAATTGAAATAATTAACATAAATGTTAATGTAATGTCAACAAAACATTTATTTAAATAACATAAATACATTAATGATTTTAAAAATATTAAAATAATATATTTTAAAATAATTTTCGTGTACCAATAAATTTTAGGAAAATATTATATTTAAATAATTTTCATATGGTTATATTTCAATTCCTTAAATTTCCATATTTTTAAATTTCTACGGAAACAATATGTTAAAAAAACAACGCTTACAATATTTTATAACAAATAATATATTATTAAATTATTTAAAAATAAAATTTAAATTTCAAATTCACCCAAATTTATGGGATATTTTTTAAAGATATCAAATTTTTTCCACTTATATTAATTTTTTAATATATGGAATCATGATTTACCACAAATATTAAGACAACATTAATATTACAATAATGGTAAAAATGGTTAACGAAGGATTAAAACGAAACGATATAGATAAAACTTGCCCAAAACAATACAAAATTTATTAGAGATGTGATATATAATTATATTAAGATTTTATTTTATTTAAATCAGTTGATGAAATTATTTCATGAAATATAATTTACATTAATTTACTACTTTATGAAATTCCATGATTTTTCTTCCCCTCCATCATAAAAGGACACATATAATTTATCATCCTTACAAAACCTTGACCGATATTGAACAACCAACCCCTACAAATTCCTCATATAAAAAATATTTTTAAATATTTATATTTTCATGGAAATCATAAACAACATCCTAATTTCCATTAAGAATATATGTAAATGATTCCTGATAAAGAAGAGGTTATTGTCTTTACCAACACATTCAGGTTTTTTATTCTTATAGCCAAAATTAATGTGATGAAATCATCTAAAAAATCATATATCTAGTATAATAATTAAATATGAATGTCATTATTATTATTTTAAAACCATATTCAATCACATATCAATCCTATGAAATGTGAAAACAACACTCATGTGTACTTACGGATTTACATCGTGATATTGTAGTGTAAATGATTTTACAACATCGCCTAACATGAATGGTTATAAACATGTATTCAATGAATTCATATAATAATAATGAAATAAATATTATATTTTTTTGAATAATATCATATATACCCTCTCACCATCCAACCCTTTGAAAAAACACAATATCATTGAATAGTGTTTGTGGACTACAATATCCATGATGTGATGTGATCTAGTTTTTATTTACTCTTTACATGGATGGAAATAAAGATAAATTAAGTGGAAAAAAATTTATATTTTTATCATATGTTCCAATTTATATAATATTTAATCATAATCAACAAAAAAGTTCCAAATCTTCCAAATCAAACGTATATAAAAAAAATTGTAGCTAAAACCCACAATAATTATAATAAATACATATTATCAATATAAAGGTAATAGAGTGTTATAAAACATTCTTATATGATATTATAGATATGTATGTGGTTATTTTTTGTATTTATATTAAATAATTATTTATTATATAAAATATTAAACCATTTTCTACTAAAGGTAAATGTGAGTTAAAAGATTTAATCTTAATAACTTTTTCAATAAAACAAATATGTTGATATGTATATATTTTCTTTTATGTAGTGTTAATACTTCTAAATTAAGGTTTTTTAAATGAATATTTATTTATTTATATATATTAATGATTTTATTTAATCTACACATTCCACAGAAATTTTTAAATATAATGATGTGGTTATTTGTCTTTATGGCGATGCATATTCTTTTTCCATGTCATTATGTTCCAAAATCCTATTATGAAAATATATTTTAAAAAATATACTGATTTCTAAATTGTACTATACATTAACTTTGTGCTTTCTAAATGGGTAGAGAGAGACACATTACATAACCATAGGCTCAAGGCCACGTGTCCTGATTTAAAGGCATGAAAACCCGTTTTGGCCCAAAGTTCCCTTTTATGAACAGTACTACTATAATAAATGGGTTGCTACAGTATCACCACCACTATAGTACATGCTATAGTGCCTATGTTTCTATAGTTCGGCTGCTACTACTGTACCCCTAATAAAGTGCTGCTAGATACACCACAAATTCATCCATGCTAGTATTTGACCATGGATCTAACTTATACAATATCAACATACCTTCCTTTCACCATTACTGGTTTACATTATTTACATTTGGAAAAAATGTTAATATGTTTTTATATAACAAATCATTTGGATATTTTTATTTTAATATTTCTAATCCATTTTTCAGAATACTATAATTATTTCATAACTGGTATTTCCACTGAATTTACCGTCATATTTTATATCTTCTCAATTTTGTAGAAATTAAATTTATGTTGAAACATTAAATTTCATGTAATTATTGAGAATTAGGTAAACCATAACTATCCACTTTCTTTTTATAATGATTAAAATTATTTCCTAACCTGTAAAAATATCAACATATAGTTATTAAAAATGTATTTTATTTGATCGACTAGGGAATACATGATACGACCATATATTTTCTCTATATTTACTCGGATATAAATATATCTTATTCAAGTGTTTTTTACAATAATTCACAGTTGATGCTATTTTAAGATTATAATTTTTGAGTGTTATGAAAAAAATATTACATTTTATACCCATACATTATATGTGGATGTTTAGACATTGTATCCACTATTTCCACCAAATGAAACCCATTTAAAAGCACATGACCTCTTTCCAAGACACATCATCAATTTTTTCGTCCTAATTTTTTTATATATAAAAATATTAAGAAATCAAAAAATCATTTAAAAAATTTGGTTGACCATAATAAGCTAATTGAAAGACATAAATGAAGGAAAAAATCTATTATTCCATGAATATGTTAAACTTGTGAAAATATTTTCACTAAATCACACTATTGACCCATAAAAAACTCTTCATCTTGTCTCATGAAATCATAACATTCCAATAAAACTACATATATATCATTAATTATAAATTTATCCTATAGAATCAATATCATTCTCACATATAATATTTCATAGCTATATATATAGTAACACTGTTGGTTACATTAGAATATCCACCATGGTAAATTCCCTAAATCTCTTACGAGAAACCCTTCTATTTAGGTATGTCTAAGTACCCAATGCATTAGAGAGATATCATGTGTTAACCTTAAATAATTTTATCAAAAAGCCACATGTATACATAAACCATTCCCTTGAAACAAATGTAATTATAACACATAAAATATCAATAACTGGAAAAATACATTTCCACATTGAAATAACATTATATTTTTAAAAAGTTTTTTACTCCTAAATGAAAAGAAATAATTTGAAAATAAAATAGAAACATGTAGAGTAAACATAAAAACATTATTTTGAATAAATAAACACTTCTGGAAATTAGATCTTTCCCAACGCTTCTATACCAACAGTTTGAAAAAACCGTTGGTATAGGTCCCCTTTCCCAACGCTTTGTCCAAACCATTGGGAAAGGCCCCCAAATTGGCCACTTTTCCCAACGGTTTGGCCAAACCGTTGGGAAAGGTAGACCTATCCCAATGGTTTGGCCAAACCATTGGGAAAGGTAGACCTAGTATAATTATATTCTTTACTAAAAAAAATTATTGTTTTATATTATTTTAACATCACTTATTATCATGTTATATAAATTACTTAATTTCTTATGTTCATGTTGGGTGTCTTGTTGATATTCGTTAATCATGTCCAAATGAAATTGGTAAATAAAATATGGAAAAAATGATCATTAGTCCATCATTTAATAATTAGTATTCATGAATTATTAATCAATTTTATCAAAAAAAAATTCTTTTAAATCAATTCATTAAATATGTATATGAAAAATAAATAATTATACAGTCATAAAGATAGTTATCCTTACATATTCAATAGCAACACTTCCATTTTCCATTATTCATTATAGAGAGAAGGTAACTATTATTTTTTCTTTATTTAATGAAAAACTATCCTTAATATCATATCAATTTTTTAAATACACATATATAAATTATATATGTGATGCGGTGATCAATTATTAATCACATCACTTCATAGAGGTGATAGTTCACTTGTATAGACGAATGATGTTTTCATTTTTATGTGCATGGAAAGTTAAGAAAATAGATGAAATATTATACATTAAGGACAAATAATATGTCAGTAATATCATATATAACTTTAAATTAAATTATAATAACATTTATTGTATGATGGTGATGGAAAACATATAATAACAGTTCGTGAGGAAGAGTCCTCTGTACAGATGAAAAAATAATTGATATCCCATTTCATTTAATTTGTAATGGATTTATCTTATTATAAAAACATTGTAACATCTCATTATATTTATAATATTATATTTACAAATTTATTATTGTTTATGGATATTTGAAGGATGTGGAAGATGAGATACAATAGAAATACTTGATTAAAAACGAAACATTTCCATTGGACGATCTCCATTTTTTAACACCTTAACTAAACTAAGGATGGTTATATTCATAATATATGGCCCATATAATTTTGATATGGTTTCTAGGATGTGTTATGAGAAGATCTTAATGGTAACATATTGGTTTGGAGGTGTGATGAAAAGATAAGAATTAGTTCCCTTTTATAGGAGAGGGGAGGGGCACCCATGAAAATATTTTTTATCTTAAATTAATATAAATAAACATTCTATTCAAAATAGTTCCAAATTAATTTATTTATAATATAAGATAATAATTTTGTTATACCCTGCATTAAGTAATATTTTTATATTGAATTACTATTACATTAAACCTAATATTAATGTTTTGGACTTTAATTAACCCCATAAACTCGTATGCTAATATCATATAATTTTCACATTAAGGGTTAATATAATTACTATATCATTACAAAAAAATGTGTCATTAATGACATATAATAATTATTAAAAACATTTGGAATAATTATATATTTTTATAAATTCTATATTATTTAATAAATTCTTCAAATATTTTAAAATATCATTAATAATAATTTTGAATCTATTCAATATTTTACATTTTTAAAATATCCAAACAACTTGATATATTCGAAAAACCTCCATTAACAAATCCATAAAATGTCAAAATGATCCTTAAAATTTAACAATGGGAACAATTATGTAAAATTATAATTATTTTATAATTATTTTATATTATTTATTTGATTTATTCATTAATGAAGAAATTATTGCTTCACAATCATGTCATAATTAAATTTAATTTATTTTACCATAAAAATTATAAATAAATTAACATTATAAAGGTTACCCTTTTATATTTATATGGAATATTTATAGTGGAATATATATTCTCCATATCACAATATTTGAAATACATTACTTATTATAAAAGGGTGTGATAAAATTTTTCTTCCCTTTGAATATAATATATTAAATTTATTATAGTCATCATGGTGGCTTTATGTGGTCCCAAATTCCTCCCAAGTATTCTCTTGGTCTGTTAACACTTATCAAATTAAATTTGGAAATGTTTAAGAGTAATATTAAAATTCTTATGACATTATGTTTACCCTTAATTAACTGATTAACACTTTACCATTGTTTACAAATAATAATGTTACTATCAAAAAATGAAGTTTTTATAATTAGATCAGAACAAATATAATAAATATAACCATTTATTTCCATTTTTCTATATTCAATTCACATAAGTTGAGAATTTATGTTTAACTCTAACCCCTTAGACATGGAGATAATATGATTTTAGGAAGAAAATGTTTTAAAGTTCAATATCTTTTTTATATACGATTTCAATGTGAAATTTTTTGTAATCATATAAATTTTATTAAAATATAAAAACATGATAAAATTATATATTAAATCCTTATAAAAAATTAATTTAAATTTTTAATTAAATTATATGAAATTTTTTCTTTAAACTAAAAATTATTATTTTTCAATATATATCAACAAATAGAACTTTGGAAAAAAATAATAATTTTTGATACAACAGATTCAAATAATATGTTTATTTTTACTAATAAAACCTATAAACTTTCAAATCTATAATTAAAATAAGTATTCCATCAACAGTTTTCCAAAGTGACTTTTTATAGAAATAATCATTTTATCTGTAAAATTTATTTCGATCATATATGATGTCTAATAAACATATAATATGAATTTAATTTTTTTTCAATTAATATTTCATTAATATAATTTTTTGTTTTTCATTTTATTAAATATAAAAAAAAATTATTCACATTTATTTATATTTTAATAAAAACAGATCATCAATTGGTTTTAATTTTGATGTCTAATTATATTTGTAACCGATAAATAATTATATAAACACATGCCAACCATACATTTATAATTATATTTATACTGTTCATTATTACCATTCTAAGGATATTAAATAAAATCAATATTAAAAATAAATATTTAGTTGTTCATTTAATTTTAATTTGGTGTATCATTTATTCTATATAACAATTTTTTCCCTTTAAAAAACTATGGTTGTAACATTCTCTCCCCTTTAATGATGTTTGTCCTTGTAATTTCAAATTGGGATAAAAAACTAAGGGTTTGAATTTTTAAAATGCATTATTTAAATTAACACATCATAAAAATGATTAATCTAACATACACATTAAAATAAGTATAATAAAATTACAAATCTCAATTATGATAACATATAGTATGGTTACATGCTTGAAAACATGGATATGGAAGAAAAAAACAAACAATCATGTTTTGATGGATAGTGATATAAATAAAGATCATTGGAATAAAATTCATTAAAAACCATAAATATGGGATGGGATAAAATTTAATTGAGAAATTTAACTGAATACCATATTTTGTTTAATATCCATATTATTGAGTTTATGAATTCATTTACATCATAGACAAAGAACAAAATGAAACAATCTTGAGAAGTAAAATTTCATCCTTTATTAAATTTCCACCACAAATCAACTGTTTATCCCAATGATGAAAATTTGTAATGAATTTATTATGCCTAACTAACTATAACCAACTTCTATAGAATCACTTAATCCCAAAACATATTAATTGTATATTTATATGATTGTGAAGCATTAACCAAAACCCAAATGTTTAAGATATAGATAAGATAAATCTCCAAAATAATTAACAATTATACAATCAAAAACTAATTTTTATATTAAAATTTAAGATGTAATATATTAATTTCACAGTATCCCATTTATTAAATAACTATCACTAAATTTTAATAACAATAATAAAAACTTTGATTTGGAACCTAAAATTCTGAATGACCTGATAAAATTGTCTTCCATGATAAATACTATCATTTATCTCTAAATAACACCAATCACTCTTATTTCCTCTTAAAATAAATGTATGTTCCTATATTACATAATCTCTCAGTAGGGTATACATTTCCATATTGAAACTGAATAACATAAAATATCATATTTTCCTATAAAATATAAATGATTTTTTTCTCCAACATAACACCGTAGTATTATATTTACCCTAATCATATATGGTTGCAAAAATTATTAATTCTTATAACATTCAATAAATGTTATTATTCCCTAAAAAAACATAACAATTTTTAACATCAAATTTTATCTCATAACTTTAAGTTTTCATACTGAAAATTAGTAATTCATTATTACCTAAAAAATAATGTATATAATAATACCTTTAGGAACCATACTATTTCATAACATAGATCATCAAATAAGGATTCTAATACATTAAAATAATGATCAACCTTAAAATTATAAACTCATGATGATGTCCATTACTCTTAAGTAGACATCCTATTCTCCAATGCATTCAAAACCATCCTTTGATACCAACTGTAAGGAACCATCTTTAAATATAACTTATTAAAGTTTTTTTAATCTATAATTAAAATTAAATTTTATTTTTAGTTCTAGATTTATATATAATTAGGAAAACCTCTTCCAGTTTATTCCCATACATTATAATTTGATTTCTATACATTGTATCCAAAATTTCTATAAATGGAAACCCTTTTTAATAATAGAACATGACTTCCTTCAAAGACTCATCTTCAATTCTTACATAATGACATCATTTTTGTGTATAAAAATATTAATACTTTTTAAAACATTTTTAAATCATGGGTTGGAAATAAAAATACCATCAATGGACATAAAATAACTAAATAAAACATTAAGTCCATGAATGATTTAAATTTATGAACTTTTTTCACAAAATCATACTCTTCACCCATCATAGACAAACTCTTTAGAATACCTCATGAAATAATAATATCTATATAAAACACTGTATAAGTCATAAATAATAATTGTATCTTATGGAATCAATATCATTCTTACATTATAGATTTCACAACTACAAGGTGAGTAACATTCATTGTTATATTTAGAATACCCATCAAGGTATATTCCTGAAATTTCATTAGAGAAACCCTACTGATTAACTCTGTCTGATTACCGAACTAATTAGAGAGATATCACCATCTCAGCCTCCCTTTTTTGTCATGTAACTACGTAGATACATTAATCATTCCATAGAACCATAACAAAATCATAAAACAAAAACAAGAATAAATGAAAAATAATATTTCCACATTGAATTCATATTTTATTTTTACAAAGCCACACACATGAAAAATAATATTTCCACATTAAATTCAGTTTATGATGTATAAGTTTGAAAAAATTCCATTTTTTTAAATAAGCAATCAATTTTAGAAAAAATAAACAAAAAAATTAAAAAGAATATTTTGGAATAAAAAATTTTCATACCACAATGAAACATTTTTATGGAATTAAAATTTTATAAAATTAATGTCTATATAAATTAATCCATAAAAAATTAGAAAACATGATCATTAATGAGAAATATTTATTAGAATAAATAATGAAATAATATAAATCAATGTTTTAGTAAAAGAGCCCCTTACCTCAATTTAGACTCATCATCTACAATATTTATCTACCTGAATAATAAAATTTGGTTAATTATATAATTACTTTAGATCCTTATTATGCTTTACAATTCCTTTTATATCACTTATTATAATTTTACAACAATTACATAATAATTTATGTTCATGTCGGTCATTATTTCGAAATTCGATAATCGAGTCAAAATGACATAAATAGGTAGAATATGGTGAAATAGGTATGTTTTACATAATCTACTAAATAATATTCATGAAATAATCATCAATTTTATATTGAAATTATAATTTTCTACCCATTCATTAAATATGCAAATGAAAAATGAATATTGCAGTCATAGAGACGGCAAGTTGTACATATGCATGAGTAACATTTCTATTTTTTAGTGATCATTACAAAAGGAATGTAATTATTATTATTTTTACATATTTATAATAATATCATTAATATAATAATAATTATTTAAATTTAATTATATATATATATATATTATCCATGTGATGTGGGGATTAACATATTATCACATCACATCGTGGAGGTGATAGTTCATACGTACCGACAAACAACATTATCATTTCTGTGTGCATAGAAATTTATGAAGAAAAATGATATATTATTGTCTAATAATGATAAATATGTAATTAATTTCATATATAAATATTAATTTGTTCATTATAACATGTTTTGAGAGTTGGTAATGGAAAATTAATTTTATCAGTTTATGATGTTGTAGTTAGCTAAACACATGAATGAATGATTCATTTCCCCTTTGATGGAATTAGAGACATATTTAGGTGACTTTATTAACATAATAACATATAATTATATTTAGGATATTGGTGTTAAAATTTTATCATCGTCAATAGGGATTTGAATGAATTTGATGAAGAACTAAAATAGAAATACTTGATTAAAAACAATTCCTTTCCATTGGACGATCACCTTTTGTCAACACCATAACACCTAGAATGAGGGTGTTATACCTAATGTTAGGAACCTAGAATGTGGTTAGGGATTTTATGAAGGTATTTGTGAAGATATTGTCCAATGAAAAAAGGGTTTTATGTTTCAATAATACAGAAGAATGGGATCCCATTTATATCAGAGAGGAGGGGTACTCATAGTAATCATTTAAATATTAAATTATTATAAATTAATATTCTCTTAAAATTTCAGTTCAAATTGATTTATATATACGATATGAAAATTTTTGGTCGAATACCCATCAACCCAAAAAAAATACTCAAGGTTTTACTATTAGTTTAATCATAAATTATTTTGTTTAAACATTAATTAACCCTTTGAAATAATACCATAATATCATGTATTTTTACACATTGAGGGTAAATATATTTACGATAACATGTCAAACTCTAGATAAATGATACATTAATGAAATTGAAAAACTTATCCAAAATACTTGTCTGAATATTATATTTTTATAAATTCTCTATCATTTAATAAATCACTTTATAATTAAAAATATCTTTAATGTAAATTTTCATACTATTAAATATTTGACATTTCAAAAATATCGTTAAATAATTAAATATTACAAGAAAACCATTAAAACATCCCTAACATGTAAAATTATTCCAAAAAATTTAAAATGAAATCAATTCTGTCAAATTAAATTTATTTTATCATCTTTAATATATTTTATGTGATTATTAATTTAATAATGAATTTACAGCATCATCATTATCTCACCATTTAATTGAATTATTTATTTTGTAAAAATAATAAATATATTAACAATATATAGATAAACATTTAAAATCTTTATAAAATATTTATTGTCTAAGATATCCAATGTATAACCCCATACTAAAAATATATTACTTGTTAAAAACAATGGTGAGACAAAATATGTCTTCCATTTAAAGGAAATATTATAAATTCATTAAATTAATCAATGTGGTTATATTTTCACATAAAATCAACCCAAAAATTTTTGTGTTTAGATTACAATCATTCAAATAATTTATTAAGTGTTATAGGGTAATTTTATAATGCTTACAATATCATGCTTACCATTAATTACCCAAACTTCCCATGACCAGGGTAAAAAAACTTAATAATGTTACTATTACTAAAAAATATTTCTTCCCTATTAGAAAAAAAAACGAATTAGAAACATATATTTCCATTTTTTTAAATATGTTTAACATAAGTGGAAAAAAATAAGTTTAATGATTATCCCATAGACATGGTGTGAAAGCAAATTAAAGAAAATATTTTGAAATGTTCAATATGTTTTTTATATTCAATTTCAATGAGAAATTGAATTAAATGATCTAAAAAATATAAAGAGATAAAAAATTATATCATTAAGCATTTAAACTAATTAAAACATAATTAAACTATATCAAAAAATTAGAAAGAAATTTAGTTTTGAACTACAATGTTGTATGTGTCACTATTCATCAAAAATTGTAACTTCTTAGAAAAATACAAAAAAATCACCAAATGATACATTTTTATACCCTTATTCTGAATATAATGTTAATTTTTTTTCAAATAGAAACTATAAAAATATATAAAAAATTTAAAATTTGTATCATGTATACATTGGTTCTCCAAAACTACTATATCCATTGATCATTAATAATTAGAATCTTTTTAACTATACAAATTTAATAATGTAGTAAATCTTCTAGGTTACTATATTTAGGGTTTTTATAGTTTTGGGTATATCATGTGGGTTTTAGTGGTCGATTTGAGATATTTACAATGAATAGCATAAAAAAATTATATGTGGATAAGGGGATATTCATTAGATGTATTTACTATATTTTTAATTTATTTTGAGTACTTTGAGTTTGTGATGTTTTTTTAATAAATTCATTGAGATAACTCTTGTTAACTGGTTACATTATTTTGATAGATGATAACTTTATTGGAATTTAATATTTTACTTCATTTAGTATAGACCATTATCTTCAGAGATATTTGATTGTCATTTTAGTGACAACATGATTATATTTGTTATTTTTTTCATTAAAAATTTGATGTTTCGGATCCTATGAATGAATATGGTTTAGATAATGTACATAAACTATAATAATAACTCCATTTAAAATACTACTTAAGTGATATGTGAAAATAAATCAATTTGGGGGTGATAAAAATATGCATTTTTTATTATTAATGAATAAATTTTATTTAAAAGAATAAATGTGTAGAAAATTAAATTTAAAAATTGTAGATATTATAATACCTAATTAAATAATATCTCACAAAAATTAAGAACTGAACATTTATTTTTATGTGATGTCTGAAATCTTGTTCTAGAAATTCATAATTGTTTTATTTTTTGTTAATGAAATTTAAAAATTTATAACAGCTTCCCCATTTCTCATTTAATTTCACATATATGATAGAGGTATATCCTCTTTTATGTGTGGTGGATCCAATTAGTGTATTTCATGAATATATATTTTAAATTTATTTTATTTTATTTTAGTTAAATTGATTTGTTTTTAGACTCTATAATTACATTAATAATTCTATTGGAATAAAATTACATGATTTTTGGAACTAAATAAAGTTGTAAATGATTTTGAATATTTTTTAGTATGAAAAATAAAATAATTACTTTATGGATCATTTAATATAGTAAAAAATAGTATATAGAATAGGTTAAAATATATATAATTTTATCATCTTCCCAACTAAGGAGTATTTAAAATGGATTGATATAAAAAAAGAGTTAGAGAATCCTGACAGAAGAAGGCACTATGATTCCATGTGAGTCAAGTGGGAATGTGGTCTAAAATATGGGGGATCTAATGTGTGTCTCATGATATATTTCCAGTGATACCAACTAAGTCATTTATGACTTATCGATAAATTTTAATAAGATATATCATTTTTGAAGATTTATGGGGGATGAATGTGAACGAGGTACTATTAATTTTATTGAAATATCATTGTATTGAGCTGGTTTTTCAAATTTATTCATGTGAAAAATTCATCACATGAAATTGTATCATCAACTCCTCTTTTTTACCTTAGTAATCTCTTGTTTTCAAAGAATGGGATTGAGTTATATTATCTTCATGAGGAAGAGTAATCCACAATCGTTGTTTCACACTACAACAATAATGATGTAGAATCGATGATTACTTGTAAAATATGTGATCACTGACATAATTCCACAAATGATTTCAATATTGTAGGATGACTTGGATTCATACATTAGTTTTTTGTTTGGATCTAGATGTGTATTGGAAGATATCATGGAAATCATGAATATTTAGTACAAAAAAATTTCTTGCACTGTAACGCCTTCTGTGTAATAGCCTTTGAGTATCTTTGTAAAGATATAACAATAACTACATAAAGGTACATGATACATGGGAGGGTTATACATCCATGTGTGTGTGGGTAGAAATTAAATACATATCAACATAAACGGGGAATAAGTTTTTTCTATAATCAACCTTATTTGTCATGGAGTATTTAAACAAGATAGTGAAGTTACTCCTGGGTTTTACATTCTATAATGAGTTACAATTGAGGGGTTTATGATTTATCTAAAAAGGAGGAGTAATTAAAATTTTTATTTTAATTGGTTATTACAACCAACATTGTTTTATCACCAAAGGAAGTGTTATTTAATGAAGGATGATTACACCAAAAGATCTATGTTTTACATCCTATAATTATAAATACATAGATAGAAAAATTTAGAAAAACCTCCCTTGAATAACATTTCTTTCTTAAATATTAAATGGATAAATATAAGATTTCATGAATGTGTGTTCATAGTTTAATAATAGAGCTTGAATACATCATAAAATAAAATATATAAGACTTAAATATTTATTTACGGTTAATGTTACATATACAATATAGTCATGGAAGGTTTAACACATCTCTTGGTTAAAATATAGATATATATTATATGATTATTTACGGGTAGTTCATTCACCATGGATAATTGGATTCCTTGGACTATCTGAAGAAATTAGGTTTTTGAATATCATTCATTTTAATTAAAAAGTTATATTGTATGAAAATGTGTTGTTTTTGTGATGGTGATTGATAAAATAGAAAATGAATCACATTTACCCTGTTTTGAAAAAATAATTTCTATAATAATTAATTCTATATTTTATAAATTCATGATCTGTATGTAATTTATTTTGTGCACATCATCATTAATGGATTGTATTAAGTAATATTTTTCTTAATTCAATATTATTAATACATATTATCAATTTAATTAACATATGATCCTATTATTTTTAGTTTGGAATATTGTATTTCATATCTAATCCAACAAGGTAATAGTTTTAGTGACTTTCAGTTGCATGTCATTAATTATATATTTAATAGAGACAATATGACATAGGATATATGTGGGGAATATGAAAAAAATACATTTTTGGTAAAAAATATTGTTTGAATTCATCTATCATAATTAAAAATATTAAAATGTTTTGGCTGATATAATATTAATTAGGATGCATGAATAAAACTTCAATCACCTGTATACATTTATGGATATTTTATAAATTGAAATATTATTACTAAAATAAATTCCATTATCTCCAAATCTACCATCTAATGGAGTGCTGACATCCTTATCCAATGTTTACTGTTTCATATATTTTTAGTAAAATATATCCAACATTTAATTTCATATTGGAAGACATGTTCACAAGAAATTCATGGTGAGATATCATAGGAAAGAATAAAATTTTTGGGTTCGGTAAAATATCATTCCCAACACTAACATACTAATGAATAAAGTGTACCCAAAAATGAATATGAAATGTCATATAAATATATAGGATAACATCTCCTCAATAATATTTTTCAATAGATAAATCATTGCTTTTACCCCATTAGAATTACATTCATAATATTGAACTGTATTTCATGACTAATTGTTCAGAGTACATCACCAAAAACTACTACTAATGATATTGAACAATTGAGTAATAAATCCAAAAAACATCACCAAGCTCATATTTTTTAAGAGATAATTAAAAAAACATATTTTAAATTCAATGAGATGAAAATACATTTTCATTAAAAAAAACTAATTAGTAAACACCAAAGAACAAATCAATAATAACAAACTACCTCATCCAATGTCGTAAATATAAAAAAAATCAAGATGTGTCAACACCAAATCCCCTAAAAAATTATATATCATCACATTCTTTCATATCCTCATAAGTATTCCACTATGATGATGAGGTACCAAATCCACATGAAATAAAAAACACACATTACCACCAATAAAAGTAATCATATAAGTAATTTTGAATGGTAGGACCATATGTACGACTCATGATAAAAACCATGATAATGGAGCAAAAATGGATTAGAATCTAAACACTAATAGACCACAAGAAATATGTAAAAATATGGAAAATAATTTAATGAAAAAAACCCAATAGGGGATCCACTATAAGGGATTAATTTGAAATAACCATTATAATACGTAGAATGATATACCCTGATTTAAATGTATAATATAAACCTAACTCATCATTTTTTAGATAAAAAAATAATACTAATATATCCAACTAGAAACCCACCATCAGCAATCGACACCTCATCGACTAATGATGACGACCCATATTATTACCAAAAAATACATCAGACTAGTTAACGGATATGAAATAGAGGGGAAGAAGTGTATTTGTAAAGGATAAATACTCATTTTCCCCACTTGTTCTTGATATGAACCATGTATCTTGAGCCATCCCTTCTCTAGAGTGATCACAAACAAGAGGTAAAACCGGTATAATAATCACCCCAATAGACGACAGCTTCTCTAAATCCTCATTTTATTGACATCCCAATTGAGGAGTCATATGTAATAAAATAAGATCACCAACCATAATATAAAAGGCTAGTAAAGTGTGTTTAATATATAATTTCTTCCAAACCATATCCGTAATAATTATCTTTTTATTTATATGAATCTAATAAGTGATGTATTAGAAAATACTTGAATCCTAAAGATCCTTATACCACATCCCATCCAATCATCATATTTATTCATACAGTTTACTATACATTAAAAATGATATTATTAGACTAAAAATGAATGATTCAATCGATGGATATAATTATTTTAACCACATAAGTTTATCATTAAATAGTTTTTATAAGTGGAATATTATTCTACGAAGTAGTTTATGTAAATTCTGATGAAATGTTAAAAATGTTAATAGGATATTGATATACCAAAGAATATAGTTGATATTTTATCATATGAATGATATAAATGTGTGTAAGATAGTTTTTAGGTGTCATTTAGAATCATATGATTCAATTCCAGATTCAATATGATATTTTATATTGATGAGTTGTTTGAATGTTTAATATGATATATTTTAAATTGTAGATAAACAAATAGTTGGGATACGGTCCTATTAATTAAATACAAAGTGATTCATTATATATTAATGTGTTATATAAAGACAATACAATTCATATGTTTGGATTTAATGTTTTTAAAATTATTATAAACAAGTATTTATTTTTTTAAATGAATAAAACAAGGGAAAAAAGAAAATAAGTTTGATAGAGTTTTGTAATAAGGATAATGGTTTCTATATTTTATATTTAAATCATTTAAAAACTATAAATTGTTTATGATTAATTATTGGGGGTTAATTATAATATATATATATATATATATATTAATTTTTTTAAATAAATAAAATAAAATTTTAATATAAATGAACCAAAATAGATAAATGTTGTTAAATAATTATTAATAAATCTATTATTCACAATTTTTAGTATAACTAGATATTTTTTTATCTGGAATAATGAAGAATAATGATTTGGAGAACATGGATAGGAACTAGATTTTATGTCAAGGTGGAAGAACCCATGTTGTATTGATGTCGCTGGGTTATTACAAATTTATACCATGTTGTTAAATGATTCATGAACATTTTGTAATCATTTTTAATAAAGAGAGGATAATAGATTCACAAGATGTGAAATACTGTAAAATCCTAAATTTCATAAAATAAGAATTCATATTCTTGGCGAGATTCCCCTAGAACCCACATTTATATCTTGTGAAACATATACATTCTTTATATTCATTACAGTAATATTTAATAGATTGAACCATTCTGAAAAACAAAAATGTATCTTTTGGGATATATATATATATATATATTAGACCTTAAAATGATAAAATACCATAAAACCATTATCAATTCATCTATTATAGATTATATATATGTTTACTAACCCCCTTTTAGTAAGGGAAACTTTGAAGGGAGAAATATCAATGAAAGGGTCACCAGAATATTTAATGAGGTGAATGAAATGGGAAATTCACGAACATAATATATAATTGATATAATTAGATCATAAATTACTAATTAATTTCGTAAAATTGTATGAATTAATATTTTATTTTAGTATATGTATTTTTTTGGTTTCAAAATTTCATATTTGAAAAAAAACAATGGGAAAATTGTTCCCTTTTTTAATTCATCAAAATAATACCCAAATGATGCAAATTTATAATTTATTTTATAGATAATGTATAAATTCATATTAACATATATTAAATAAATTATTATTATATGTCATAGAGTTAATTTTTTTTTAACAAAATGAATGTTCTCATCAACTGTCTTTTTCATCGACTAATTAGGTTTTCATTTAAATTCAATTTGACCACTAATCATAATTGAATTTCATAAAATTTATTAAATATTTTTAATCATTGTAATGTATATTATTTAAAAATGAAAACATAATTATTTAAAATAATTAATTCTAAAAATATATTAAATAAATAGCTGCATTTAATGTATGTATTGCTTTCATAGCGGTTAGACCAACATGGTATGCGTAAAAATGAAATTAAAACTATTCTAAATTATATTTAATAGAAATATTTAGACCTTATCATGACTTAGTATCTATAATTTTCTATTTTTAATACTTTTGAAATGTCAAGAACATGGTTATACAATTTTTATTTTAAAAAATACAATTGTACCATTGACCTCACCTATAAATGGCGAGCCATAGTCATATCCTCTTAACATTGTCAAAAACAATTGAACAAAAATTTACCTAACCAATTTTTATCCTCAATAACCATACCAATACATAAATCCCTTATATTTCACATAAATTTATCCTATGATGTATTTTTATGTTTACATATCTAGGTCCTCCAAATAATAGGAAACTTCATAAATCAAGAATCATTATTTTATTTCATCATCCATATAATTAAAATATTTATAAATTATTATTAGAAAATAAAAAATATTTCCCAGATATAAAAATATGATACTATATTATTAGAATAGGAAAAGTCATACTCCTCATACATTAAACGACATATGAATTCATCCTTCATGGGTACAGAGGACTACAACCTTGTAAACAAATTTCATTTTTTTCTATCATCCAATCACATTTCATTTTGTAATGATTGATATAGTATATATAAAAAATTTCAAGTATATTTTATTAATAGGTATATTATTTAGTTTTTATATAACATATACTTTCTTACTTTCCATTCCATATGGGATGCAATAATGTCACTTATGTTCATAGTGGATTACAATCTCATAAAGCGATGTGATTAATTTTTTTCTATCTATAAGGAACCAACTTTAAAACAATACATAATCAGGAATTAAATTAATAATTCACAATGAGATTTTTTTCTGGATTATTGTTTTAGAGAATAAGGCTATAATTATTACATTACATCTCAAAAATTACATTGTAGACAATTATACTCATTTTCATATTTATTATATCATAAAAACTCTTAAAAAAGTGTCATGTCTAGTACTATATTTTAGAGAGAATGAAATTTACTTCATCCCATCATTGACCCTATTAATATTTATGTCCTGTGTAAAATATATCAAAACTTGGGATGATAATAAAAATCTACGTATGGGATATAAAACAAAGAGAAAAAATATCAGTTCATCAATACATACATAACATGTGTTCTTTAACATACTTCATGGAATCATATGATTTATGAATGACACATAATAATCCCAAATAATAATGGAATCTTGTGGAATCTATAACATACATACGTTGTAACATTCAAAGTTATGTAGAGAGTTACATTTTTAATACCCAACACATCATATTCCATAAATCTCTTAGGAAAAACATTCATGTTTACCAAATTCACATTACCCAATGCATTAGAGAGATATCTCAGGCTCTCCCACCAAAGGTTTATCACTAAACAACCCATATAAAAAACCAATTCCCATAAACCACAACATATTCAAAACACAAAAATCAATTATAAAGGAAAGAAATCATTTCCACATTTCAATCACAATATATAATTTAAATATATAGTCACAACAAATCTATTATTATAAGGACCCGGCCTTAAAACATTATATAATATTTAATTGAATGAATAATTCAAATTTAGGATATTTATAGGTTTATAGTTTTAAAGAATTAGGTCATTACAGTTACATTACATCCCAAAAGTTACAAAGTAGATACTTCTTCTGAGTTCCTATATTTTTTCATAAAATAAAAAATCGTGAAAAAAGAGTCATGTATACTTCCATGTTTTTAAAAACATGACATTTACATGATCCCATCCTTGTTCCTATTCCACATTATGTCTTGTGAAAAATATTTCAAAAGCCCGGGATGTGAATAAAAATATATATATGAGATACACAAAGAAAGAAAACTTTTAGTTTTTTTAAAACTACATGTAAACCATGTAAACATTATCATAAGATATACTTTTCATGACTATGAAGTAGTAAATACTATTTTCTGAATAAAAGATCATTTATTACCATTTTGTATCCAAAATATTACCCTAAAACCCGTATAATTAACACATAACATATAAAGGTAACTTAGGACATAAACATACTTAAATGGAAAAACCATACAGTTGACTTCCACAAAAATCACTATATAGAATATCCATACGACCAACTTCAATACCCAATGCATTAGAGGTTACAACATAACCACCCATCCTATATTATACCATCACCACCCATTATTTGGTTTGTCACATAACAACCCGCCCACTATCCAAGTATCATTATATAATCATAACACATACAACAAATATAACGGAATGAAAATGTTTCCCCATTTAAATAATAATATATCACTTCAATTCATTGACAAAAAAATCCATTATCCAATCAAATTTCAAAACCAATATTCTTAAAATATTATATGGAAATTATTTTCCTTTTTAGAAAATATTACGGCTTGTTATGGATGCCAAAGATCAAATAATACTCATGGTGGTTGAAGGTCATTATCACCACTTTAAAAGAAACATTTTTTTAATTAGTAAAAAACATCATAAAAAAATATTCCATTTGAATTAAATTAAATGTAAAAGTGGTTAATACCAAATATAAATGAATTTCGTGCATTAAAATAGGATATTCCTCAATGAAATCAGATTGAGACAAAGTCCATTACCTCGTGTCTGACTAGACCTGTTTGTTCTTTAATCCAATGAATAATAAAATAATGATAATTTCTACTTGCATAAGAATAATTTTTTATTGATTATCATTCATTTCAAATCACTTATTACCATTTTATAGCATTATGAAATCATTTATGTTAATAACAGTCATTTAGTAAATATTTGGTACTTGAGTCAAAAATGAACTTCTTATAAATACTAGTGGTTCATATGGTAAAATATACATGATCTTCATAATGATATTCATGATTTAGATATCATATATATCATTTATATCCAATATATGTATTTATTTATAATTTTATATAACATTTGGAGTTATGAATTTAAATTCACCGTTCATGGAGACGGTAAGTCGTACGTATGCATGAACACAACTTTCATTTCAATTTATTATTTTCATGTAATTAAAGAAAATTGATACATATTTATATTATAATTCCAGTATAATATTATATATAATATCATTAAATTTATCCTTTATATATCCCACATATGGAATTAACGAGTTATATCACATTGAAGGGGTGGTAGTCCGTAGTTCATCAAATGAGATAATTGTATTGACCCACTATGGAAATCATAAAGCTATTATATAAATGAAAAATAAAAAAGCATATAAACAATATAAATATAATATATATAATATATAAATATATTTCCATCATAATATGCACCATGATAGGTGGTTGGAGATGTTTGAAAAATCATCTTTTCATGAGGCAGTTGTTTGTCGTCCACCAAAACTGTATGATTTTTACCCAATAGATGGAAGTGTTTGTAAGTGTAGTTAGAATCCTTCAAATAAAAAATATTATATTTAGGATACTTGTATTTTCATGAAATAAAGGAATAAAAAGAGTTTATGGGGTTGACTATGTAAAATAAAACAAAATAAAACAAAAGAATTTATGAGATACTGTTACCTTGAATTCGGGAAACTCCATTTTGTTTGAACCAAAAGGAATTTTGAAGTGAATTATTCCTTAGTTAAGGCTTCTTGGTGGAAGATATGGATCTTTGGAGCTTATTTTGGAGGGTTTTGGATGATCCAAGGGGCTTATGAAGTGTGAGGAATGGGTTAGAGTTCTATGATTTTTATAAGGGGGAGGATGGGCTCTTTATGAATGTGTGAAAATATAATTTTATTATACAATTATTTTCGGTTCTTAAAGGTAAAAAACATGTTAATTAAAAATATAATATGAATCATGGTCCAAATAAATTCATCCAATAATAATTTTATAGGTATTGGATATTATGTTAATCACTATAATCATATTTATTTAAATCATTAATTAATGAGGAAAACAATGCATCATTATTTTGTCATAAATAATTTGATTTAATTGATTTATAAAAATTATATAACAAATAAAATGATATAGGAATTTGTTTTATATTTAAAAAATTATTTATATTCAAAATGATAACTTATATAACCCTACATAATATTTAATTTACTAAAAGATATTTATTTATGTCATTTTTGTCTTTACATTAAGTCAATTAAAATAAACTGTCATTATAACTCTTAAGTAGATCCATGGGGTCCCAAAATCGACACATGATTCCCATAGTCATGCATGACTCATCCAAAAATATTATGAATTGTGTTAATGTAATTTTTTATTATTCTGATATTCTTTGTACTTTGAATTACCTTAATTACCTTTAACGGTGGTAAATTAAAGTCAAAAGATTCTATTCCCAAAAAAATATTTTAATCTTATTGAACCAAATTTTACATACTAAAAACAACCATGTTTGTAAATTTTTTTAAATTCAATTCACATAAGTGGTAAAATTTTATTTAAATGAAAAAATCAGCTTTTTAACAACTACTTAGTGTCTTCACTATTTATCAAAACTTAATGTTTTTTAGAAAAATACCAAAAATTCAGCCTAAGATATAATTGATATTACAAATTAAAAATTGATGTCTATTTTACAAAAGTCAAAACATTGATGTTGGATTAATTAATTTAAAACTAATTCCCATTGTCAAAACAAAAGGTGTGTTTTTGATAAATATTAACAATCAAAAGTTTGACAGTTGTTTATGTCCATTTTCAAAGTGAAATTAGTTCCAATTACCAACATTGGATAAAATGGTTAAAACAAAATCTAATTTCAATTTATACTAATTAAAAATATAATCTAACAATATAAATAAATTAGATAAAAAATAAAGTGTTGAATTAAAAGATAGTATTTTCCACTATTCATTAAAAAATGAATTGTATCAAAAAAATACGAAAAATTTACCCAAAATAAATTTTGATATCTCGATTATAAAGAAGAATTTCATTTGGTAAAATAGAATATATAAAGGTTAACAAAACAATATTTAATGAGGGATTGCAATCAAAAGGTCATAAATCATCCTTTTAAAGAAAATTATGCTTAAAATTAAATTCATTCATATTTTAAGCCCCAAACATTTATTGGATTAATGTAAAAACATTTAACAAACATGTATAATCATATTTTAGTTATTTTTGTTCATTCCTTCCAATATAACGACTAGGTGTAAACTTCCATTTAATATAATAATATTATACTGTTTGTGTGTAATGTATGATTTCAAAGAATCCTGTTATTGAGTATCTGGTATACCATCGAACATAGAAACCCCTTTATATTAAAATTAATATTTAATTCACACATATTAATAAATATGAAAATTTTATATTTCTTTGTTTACCTAGGATTTTACATCCTTCCCCCTTTTGGAAATTGTGTCCTTGCAATTTTAGTCACTTATCAGGTATATTGGGATATTTATCCCTCATATCATTTTCATTTTGCCACGTTTCCTCTTTATTCATATTGTTTTCCCACAAAACCTTTACCTGGTGAATAACCATATTTCGCATCACTTTCACTCTACGGTCATGAATTGCGACTGGTTGTTCCTCATAAAAGAGATTCTCTTCCAACTGAACTACCTCTACGATCAAAACATGAGATGAATCTATCATATAATTTCTCAACATTGAAACATGAAATACATTATGTTCCTGGGACAAACATGGACGTAAAGACACTATGTACGTGACTGGTCCATCTTCCTATAGGATTCCATAATGTCCAGTGAACTTTGGACTCAAATTTCCATTCTTAAAAAAATGCATCACACTCTTTCATAGAGAAACATTGAGAATGACATGATCACCAACCTAAAACGTAAGATATTTCCTTCGATTATCTGCATAACTTTTTTTCCTCCTCTAAGCTATTATCACACGCTTTGGAATCAACTATTCTTTTTCTTCCATCTCTTCTACCAATTCTGGTCCCATTAGTCTCCTTTCACATAATTCATCCCAAAATATTGGATTTTGAAAACACTTTCCATAAAATGCTACAATTGAAGCCATCTCTATACTAGAATAAAAAATTGTTATTATAAGAAAATTCAACCAAAGAAAGATGTTGGTCCCATCTTCCCTGGAAATCCATTGAGCAAGAAAGTAGCATATCTTCCAAGGTCTGAGTTGTTCATTCAGACTACCCATCTGATTATGGATTAAAATCTGTACTAAAATTTAATTCATTACCAAACAACTTCTGAAGGCCTTTCCAAAAGTTATACATAAACCTATGATCACGATCATATACAATGGAGAGGGGAAAACAATGTAATCTGACTATCTCTTTAACATACAACTGATAAAGTTTATCTAGAAAAAATGTATCTTGAATTGGAAGGAAATGATATTATTTAGTCAATCGATCAACAATAACCCAGATTGCATTGTTACCTCGATATGTCTTTGGTAATCCCATAATTAATTCCATGGATATATTTTACCATTTATACTCTAGTACCGGTAAAGAGTAAAGTATTCCATTAATTAACTGCCACTCTACTTTAAGCTACTTACAGGTGAATCACTTCATAGTAAAATAATAAATATCTCTTTTAATTCCATCCCAACAGTAATACTCTTGAAGATTTCTGTACATCTTAGTACTACCAGGATAAACTAAAAATGGAAAATTATTAGCTTCACATAACAACATGTTTTTTAATTGTGAATAACAAGGAACACATAACCTCTTCCCAAACCTCAAAACATAATCATTATCAATGTTAAAATCAGGAAACTCACCCATCTGAATTATCTCTACCATTTTCTGCTACTCACAATCTTTTTTCTGCGGTTTCTTAATTCTGTCTGATAGAGATGATTTCATTGACCCCTGAAACTAAACAGATGAATTTCAAGCACCAACAACTTCTATGAAAAAGTTCATAAAATCAAAAATATAAGGATCTCATTACAAACGTAGCATGGTAAATGAATTATTACTTTCTCTACACAAAGAATGGGCAACATTATTTTCTTTTCATGGATGGTAAAGGATCGTACAATAAAAATCCTTGATTAATTCCAACCATCTCCTCTATCTCAGGTTTAATTTTTTTGAGTGAATATATAATTTAATCATTTGTGGTCAGTATATATTTCACATTTTACTCCATATAAATGATGCCTCCAAATTTTTAATGAAAAAACAACATCAGCTAATTCTAAATCATTTTTATTGTAGTTTAACTCCAGAGTTTTCAACTGATGTGAAGCATAAGAAATTGCCTAATTATTCAGCATAAGGACACATCTCTGTCATTTCCACAAAGAATCACTATAAATAACAAACTCACCATTTCTAGAAGGCAGGGCCAAAATCGATCATTTTCCAATATTATTTTCAATTCCTAAAAATAGTGATAAGATTATTTTGACCAAATGAACTTAAAACCTTTTTGAGTTAACTTAGTCATTGGACTAGATAACAATGAAAAATTCTCAACAAATCTTTTTAATAACCTACTAAACCATGAAAAATAATGATCTCAATTATATTTTTCAGTCTTGGAAATTATTCAACAACTTTTGGTTTAGTAGGATCAATAATAATGCTCTTTTTTGAAACTACGTGACCATGGAAGGAAAATTGATGTAACCAAAAATCACACATCAATAATTTCCCATAGAGTTTCTTTTATTTTAAGGTTTGAAATACAACACTTGAATGACATTCATGTTACTAATTTATTTTAGAAGAAACCAAAATATCATCAATGAACACAACCACAAACGTATCCAAGAACTCACCAAAAATTATATTAATATGCTCCATGAATACAGTAGATTCATTGGTTAAACCAAAATTCATAACTATCAATTCATAATGGCCATATCTAGTATGAAACATGGTCTTTGGAATGTCTTCTTCCTTTACTTTCAACTGATGGTACCCCAACCTCTAGTCATTCTTTGAAAAATACTAAGCTATCTAGAGCTGATGTCACAAATCATTGATATGCGACAAAGGATATTTTTTTCTTAATAGTGATGTTATTAAATACTCTATAATCATTCAATATCCTTATTTATCAATATTTCTTTTTAAAAAACAAGACATGACCACCCCATGTTTATATGCTATGTCAAATGAAACCTTTATCTAAAAGTACATGTAATTGCATCCTTAATACTAAAATTTTAATTTGAGCCATTCGATAAGTGGGTTTTGAAATTTTCTTAGCATTAGAAACTAAGTCAATAGTAAATTCAACTTCTCGATCAAGAATAATACCCGAAAAATCATCATGAAAAACATCAAGCTACTCATTTACCATTGTCTCGTCATTAATTTGAACAGTTCCTTTATTTTCAACAATATGTGAAAGGTAACATTCATTTCCATCTTTTACTAGTTTCTCATCTTACTGATATGTTATCAAATTTAAGGGTTCATTTTTTGTACACAAAATGAAAATAATTCTTAAAAGAAACCTTTTTTTCTCTGTAGTCAATCTTTGCTTGATAAACAGACAACCAATTGATTCCCAAAGAATCATCTAACACTACTATATATAAAACAATAACGTTTGTAGGTAGATTTTTTCTACACAAATGGATAGAATGATTCTAATAATTTAGCTCTGTCTCATCATTTACTCCAGGTTTTTTTACCAAATCGTCAGGACACATATCTTGATATGGAATTCCAAATTTACTAGAAAACATCTCAGAAATGAAAGAATGTGTAAAAACTAAAACAATGAACACGTTGGCAAAATATTACCAAACAAATAGTGTTCCTGATATTACTTCATTTTATGGCCCAAAATCTACTGAAGTAGTTGTAAAGGATTTCACCACCTCTTTTTTCTTATAGTCTGGCTACATTCCCTCAGTTGAGTTCTTCGTTGGACACTCATTTGCATAATGACTCATTTCATTTCACTAAAATCATCATACCGCTAGCTTTTCATTAGATGCTTGATCATCATTCTATCAGTTACAAGAAATATGAACACACATAACACACCAATAGAACATTCCAATCTTTGATAAACATTACCATGGATGTTTTTTACCACACTTATCACAATATGGATATTTATTTTTCTTACCTCCAGGATTCTATGATGAATTATTTCCCTTTTCCTGCCAACTTGACCTCTTATTATTTTATTTGTCAAAGAACACACGATCATCGAAAAACACCATTTCCACCTTTTCTGCACATCAAAAACGTTTTTCATAACTTTTGAACTAATGAGAGGCTAATTCTATTTTATATCGCAACTTCAGTACTGAGTAAAATCGATTTACATTACTATCATGATCTCTGATTAAATTTAGAGCATATTTTGCCAGTCGAGTGTAATTGTCTTCATAAGAATCCACTTAATCATCCTCCTACCTCAATTCTAAGAATTGCTTTTCCATCCTAAGTCGAACAACCTTTGGGAAACATTTCTCATGTAACATACCTGTTAATTCATCCCAATCAAGAGCATAAATCACCTCACTATCCTATATATTTTTTACCATCGACCACCACTGATGAGCATCACCTTAAAAATGGTAAACAGTGAGACTACCTTTTGATGTTCTGAACACCCCGAGACATCAAAAATTATCTCTAGTTCTTTAATCCCCTCTTCATCTAGAACATGGTCAGATGATCCTCTAAATGATGGGTGTGTTTGTTCATTAAGTGCTCCACAACTGACATGTTACACTGTGATTGATCTGGATGATGTCATGAATTGATACCACCAACATTTATAGCCTGATTCAACTATGCCTCCACTATAAAAAATTGTTCAGTTTTGATTCTGACCATCTTAGGATTCTGATTTGGATGGTTGTCTTCCTCCTAATGTCAGCCCAACATCGCATCCCTGTTTCCACTATGGAAAACCATCATGAACACAGAAATATCTATTGTGAAGCCAAATGGTAATTTGTAAAATCTAAATCACTAAAATCTTATCATTAATTTATTTAAATATATTAATTTAAAAATTCCATAACTCCTAAAGATATCTAAATCGACATCTAATACCAACTATAAGGACCCAGACTTAAAACATTAAATAATATTTAATTAAATGAATAATTCACATTGATGATCTTTTCAGTTCTTGAGTTTTATAGAATTAGGTGATAACTGTTATATTACATCCTAAAAGTGACAAAGTAGACACTTCTACTCAGTACCCATATTTTTTACAAACAAAAAATTAATTAAAATAAGATACTTATCTAATTAAATGTTTTAGACAACATGATTTTTTTTGATCCCATCCTTGACCATATTAAACATTATGTCATATGAAAAACATTTAATAAACATTGGATGAGCAGAAAATGATCATAAACTGATACAAAAATAAGGAAAACTACTAGTATTTTAAAACAACATTGAAACAAAAAATACTTTATCATATGTAATTAGTTTAACCTTTATGAAGTAGTAATTACTCTTCACTGAATAAAAGATCATTTCATAACATTTTTAAACAAAATATTACTATACAATCCTTATAATGAACACATAACATATTAAGGTAACTTCAGACATAAACATACTTAAATGGAATAACTATACGGTCGACTTCTACTCATATGACTAAATGGAATAGCCATACGGCCAACTTCAGTATCAAATAAATTTAAGGCTATAACGTAACTACCTGTCTTTGTTTATCACGACACCACCTGTCATTTGGTTTATCATGTATCCAGCCATAAAATTCCTAAGTTCCATTATAAAACCATAACACATATAACAAATATAAAAGAATGAAAACATTTCCACATTTCAATCACAATATATCACTTAAATACCATGACATAACAAATCTATTATAAAAAAAATTCAATACCAAAATACATAAAAATTTATGTGGTTGTTATTTTCCTTTACAAAAAATACTACTTGTTAAGGAAGCCAAAGATAAAATAATACTCGGGGTGGATGAAGGTCATTATCTCCACTTTAAAAGAAAAATTCTTTTTTTTTGTTTAGTGAAATACTTCATTGAAAAAGATTCTTGTTGAATGAAATGAAAATTTGATGATTTTTATACTGAACATAAAAGAATGTATTGTATTAAAACAAAAATACACCTCAATGAAATGAGATTGAGATGAATTCCATTACCTCATGTCCAACTAGACCCCTTTGTTCTTTCATCTATTAAATAATAACCTAAAGTTAATTTCTACATTCTTATGACACTATTTTTTCATGTTTATCATTCCTTTTAAATCACTTATTAACATGTTATAACATTATGTAATCATTTTTTAAATAATAGTCGATTTGTCAATATTTGGTACTTGAGTAAAAAATGAACTTATTATAATAAAATGTTGTTCCTGTGGTCAAATATCTATAATCTACATAATGATATCCATTATATAGATATCATATATATCATATAATTCCAGTATATGCATGCATTTATAATAGTACACAACATTTGGAGATAAGGAATGAAATGCACGGTTCATGGAGATGGTAAGCCGTACGTACACCTAAACATTACATTTATTTCTATTTCTTATTTTAAAGGAATTAAGTTTTTTACATAGGTATATTATAATTCCAGTATTATATCATATATAATATCATTATCTTTATCCATTATATGTTCCTCATATTGCATTAATGAGCCATATCATTTTGAGGACGCGGTAGTCCACACTTCCTTAAATGAGATTATCATTTTTACCTACTACGGATACCATAAAGGTATTATATAAATGAAAAATAAAGAAGCATAAATACAATAAATATATAATATATACCATATATAAATACATTTCCCTCATAATTTCCACCATTAGGTGCAATTGGAGATATTTGAACAATCATCATTTCGTGATGTAGTAGTTCGCTGTCCATAGAAACAATATGTTCTTTAACCATTAGATAGAGGTGTGTGTAAGTGTTGTTCGAATACATCTCATAACATCAAAATAATATAATGAGGATAATGGTGTTGTTATAAAATAAAAATATAAAAATAGTTTATGGGGATAGGGAATTTAATAAAACCAAACAAAACAAAAGAATTTAAGAGAAACTGTTAACATTAATTCATGTAAATCTTTTAGGTTTTAAACAATATGAATTCTTGAAGTGCGTTATGCCAATGATAAGGCTTCTAGGTGCAAGAGATGGATCATGAGTGCATATTTGTGTAGGGGTGGATGAGTCAAGTGGCTTGTGATGTGTGAGGAATGAGTTAGAGGTGAAGGATTTTTATAAGTTGGAGGAGGTGCTCTTTAGGAAAGTGTGAAAATATTATTTTATTATATAATTATTTTCAGTTTCTGAAGGTCCAAATCATATTAAAGTTGAATATAATATGACTCATGGTCGAAATAAAATCATCCAATAATAATTTTACAAGTATTAGTTATTATTTTAATCTTAATAATTTTATTTATTTAAATCATTTATTATTGAGGTAAACACTACATAATTTTGAAGTCATTATTAATTTTTTATATTTGATGTCCAAAAATTATAATAAAAAATATAATGATGTATGAAATTATTTTAGATTTAAAAATTTCATTTATAGTCGAAATGAAAACTTATATAACCATATTAAAAATTAATTTTTTGAAAGATAATTTTTATGTCTTTTTGGTCTTTAGTTTATGTTAATTAAAATAATTTGTCATTATCACTATTTAGTGGCTCTATGGGGTCCCAAAAATGACCCATGGATGACCATGGTCGGCCATGACTCATCTAGTAATGTTAGGACTTCTGTTTACATAATTGTTTGTTATTATAATATTTCTTTAGAAATGAATTACCCTACTTACCTTTAACCATGGTAAATAAAAGTCAAAAGTTTCTATTCACCAAAAAAATATATTAATCTTATTGAACCAAATTTTACTTACTATAAACAACCATGTAGGTCCTATTTTCTATATTCAATTCCCAAATGTGTAAAAATATTATTTAAATTAATATTTTTTTTAACTACTACTCAATGATTTCACTCTTCATCAAAAATTGACGTTTTCCCGAAAAATACCAAAAATTCACCATTACCTATATTCGATATTCAAAATTAAAAATTGAAGTCAATTTTATCCAATTCAAAACATAGATGCTGGATTAACTAATTTAAAAGTAATTTCTATTGTCGCAACAAATGGTTGTTTTTATGAAATATTAATTATCAAATGATTGACACTTGTTTATGTCCAATTTCAAAGAAAAATTAAATCCAATGACCTTTATTGGAAAAAATGGAAAAATATAATCTAATTACACATTAAAAAAAATTAAAAAGACCATCCAATGATATAAATAAATTATATTAGAAGACAGTATTGAATTAAAATACAGTATTTTCCACAATTAATTATAAAATGAAAATTATCACAAAAATACCAATAAAGTTACCGAAAGTAAATTTTGATTTCCCAATTCTAAATAAGAATTATATTTCATCAAATAGAATATATAAAAGTGGAAAAAAACTATATTTAATGAGGGTTTTCCATCAAAAGGTGGTAAATTATCTTTTTAATATAAATTATGCTTAAAATTTGATTCATTTATATTTTAACCCTGTATATTTTATTGGATAAATGTAAAAACATTTAACAAACATGTATAATAATTTTTAGTTAGTTATGTTCATTCCAATAAATACAATTTCAAGGCGTTAAATTACATTTAAATTAATTATATAATATTGTTTGTGTGTGAAATAAGATTTCTCAGAAACTCATTCTTGCGTATCTGGTATGACATAGAACATAGACACTATATTAAGGTAAAATTAATATTTATTCCACAAATATTAAAAAATATGAAAATTTCATATTTCATTCTTTACCTGGGATGTTATAGTTATAAAAAACATTTCCAATTCCAAAATACGTAAATCAGTATATGGTATTTATTTTCCATTTAGAAACATTAATGTTTGTTAAGGAAGCCAAAGATCAAATAAAACATGCAGCGGCAAAAAAGGTCTTCGTCACCACTTACATTAAAAAGAAACATTATTTTTTTCTTGACGTTTAGTAAAAAGATACATAGAAGAAATATTCCTTATAAATGAAATGATATTGAAAATATTATTATACACAGTGTAAAATAATTTTGGGTATAAAATAAAATATACCCTAATGAAAGGAGATAGAGATGAAGTTCCTTACCTCGTGTCCGACTTGACTCGTTCGTACTTTAATCTCCTGAATAATAAAATAATGATAATTTATACTTCCTTAATAACATTTTTCAAGTTTATTATTCCTTTTTTTATGACTTATTACCATGTTATAAACATTATGTAATAATTTTAGTTAATAACTGTCATTTTGTCGATATTTGGTACATAAATCAAAATGAACATCTTATATTTTCAAGTTGACCTTGTGGTCAAAAGTCCATTTTCTTCAGAATAATATTAATGAAATTTTACATATCATATATATAATATATATCTAGTGTATATATGTATTTATAATATTACATAACATTTGTAGATAAAAATTGCAATGCATCGTTCATGGAGATGTTCAGTCGTACATACGCATGAACGCCACATTTATTTCTATTTCTTATTTTTAATGGAATGAAATCAAAATGATAAATATGTATATTATAATTCATCTATAATATCATATATATATATATATATATATAATTTCATTGAAATATATCCTTTATACGTTCCACGTAAGGAATGAACAAGTCATATCACCTTGAGGTGGTGGTAGTCCGCACTTCTTCAAATGAAATTATCACTTTTACCCATTATAGTAACCATAGATGTATGCTATAAATAAAAGATACATAATTATGGAGACAATATAAATATAATATATAACATTTATAAATACAGTATCATCATAATGGCCTCCAAAATAGGTTGTAGGAGTTGTTTTAATAATCATCATTTCGGGAGGTAGTAGTTCGCCATCCGTATAAACAGCACATTATTTTCCTAGTATACGGAGGTGTGCGTAAGAGTAGTTTGAATACATATCATAAAAAAACCTATTATATTTTTGATACTGGTGTTTTTATAGAATAATTATTTAAAAAGATTTTTGTGGGATGGAGAAGTAAAATATGAGAAAATAACTAAAGAGAAGACGTTACATTTAAATCAGGTAACACACTTTGGTTTGAACCAAAAGGATTTCATAAAGTTCATTCTATCTAAGGTATGTCTTCTATGTGAAATAAAGATATTTTTAGAGTTTATTTCAGCATAGTTTGGATGATCGAAGTGCCTTCATAGGTGTGAGTAATAGGTTAGATGTTAAGGCTTTTATAAGGGGGAGGAGAGGCTCTTTAGGAAATATTGAAAATAATATTTTATTATATAATGATTTTTTGTTTATAAATGTCCAAAACAATATAAATTAGAATATAATATGACTCCTATTATAAATAAAAACATCTAATAATAATTTGATAGGTTTTGGATAATGTTCTATATATTATAATCTCATTTATTTATATGATAAACACTTTAAAATTAATGTGTCATAAATAATTTTATTTATTCGATGTACTAAAATTATAAATATAATTCAATGATGTGGGAAATCATTTTATATTTCAAATTTATATTTATAGTCAAATATATCAATTATGTAACCCCACAATAAAATATTTTAAGCAAAAAAATCATGTTTATGATATTTTTATTTTCACATTATATAAAATGTTATTAATGTCGTTATCTCACCCAAATGGCTTTCAAAGGCCAATAATCTCACCCAAGGATTGTATTGGTCAGAAATAACTCATCAAATATTGTTACGACAAGTGTTAAGGTAATTTTATATTATTATTATATTATTTTTTCCTTGAATTACCCTATTTACCTTTAACGGTGGTAAATAAATGTCAAAATTTACTATTAAGAAAATTACGTTCATCTTATTAAACCAAATTTTATATAATGATAACAACTGTTAATGTTGGATTTTTAAAATTACATTCATAGAAATGGTAAAATTTCATTTAAATGAAAAATTCAGTTTTTAACTAATACATTGTGTTTACACTTTTCATCAAAAAACTAAATGTTTTCAAAAAAATATCAAAATATCAGCCTAAGATATATTTGATATTCAAAATTCAAAAAGAATGTATAATATACATAATTCATAACATTTAAGTTGCTATAATTTATTTTAATAATAATTCATGTTTCCAAAACAATATGTGTGTTTTTAAGAAATAATAACTATCAAATGATTGACACTTGTTTTGGTATAATTTCATGGAGAAATTACATCCAATAACCATCAGTGGATTAAATCGTAAAAATAAAATAAAATTACATAGTAAAACCAATTAATAAGAAAATTTAACCATATAAATAAATTATATTAAAAGGAAGTTTTGATTTAAAATACAGTATTTTTTACTAGTCATTAAAAAATGAATTTGATCAGAAAAATAAGAAAAATTTACGAAATCTAAATTTTGATATCCCGATACTAAAGAAGAATTCTATTTTGTCATAATTAATACAATAATGTATCCAAAAAAATATTTAAAGATGGGTCACCATCGAAAGGTGGTAAATCAACCTTTTAATGAATATTAGAGTATTTATTCTTAAAATTAGTTTCATTCATATTTTAAGACTTTAAGATTTATTTGATAAAAATAAAATCATTTATGAAATATGTATAATCATTTTTTAGTTAGTTTTGTCCACTCTCCAAATACAATGTCAAGGATTTAACTAACATATAAAAAAATTATATTATATTTTTATGTGTGTCTCGACATTGTGAGCATTATTGGACTTTGTAGAAACCTATTGCTGCCTATCACGTATGTCATAAAACCTAGAATCTCATTTAATGTAAAATTAATATTTAATTCAAAAATATTAATAAATATGAAATTTTTCATATTTTATTATTTACCTGAGATGTATCATCCTTCCCCCCTTTTGAAAATTGTGTCCATGAAATTTTTATCACTTATCAAATAAATGGAGGGTATTTATTCCTCATAGAATTTTATGATTCTCACTTTTAATATTCAACCATATGGTTTTTCCAAAAAAACATTTACCCTATGTATTACCTTATTTTGCAACATTTTCTCACCTCATTCAAGAATTTGGACTTGTTATTCCTCATAAGAGAGATTCCCTTCCAACTGAACTACCTCTGGGCTCAAAAGCATGAGATGGATCAAGAATATACTTTTTCATAATTAAAACATGAAAATCATTGTCTACCTTGTATAAACATGGATGTAAAGCAACTTTGTACGCAACTAATCCAACGTTCTCAATGATTTCATAAGGTCCAATGATCGTCAGACTCATAATTACCTTCTTATCAAAACACATCACACTTATCCATGAAGATACATGGAGATATATAAGATCACCTTCCTAAAAAGAGAGATCCTTCCTCTAGAAATCCACAAAACATGTCTTCCTTCACTGAGCTTTTATCAGGTGCTTCTTGAATCAGCTGATCTTTTTCTGCCATCTCTTTTACTAATTATTTGACAATCAACTTCTTTTCAGCTACTTCATCTAAAAAATTTATAGTTAGACATCGCTTCCCATATAATGACTCAAATGGAGCCACATGTATACTGGAATGAAAACATTTGTTACATGTAAATTCTATCCAAATAATGATGTTGGTCACAACTTCCCTGGTAATCCATTGAGAAACCACATATCTTATCCTCCAAGGTCTGAATTGTTCATTTTGACTATCCATATGATTTTGAACGAAATGGGGTAATGAAATATAATTCAATAACCAATGATTTTTTAAATCGAATAAAAAAGTTATAAGGAAACCTGTGATCATTATCAGATATAATGGAGAGGGGATAACCATGCAACCTGTCTATCTCTTTAACAAACAACCGAGAATTTTGATCTAGAGACAATGTATCTTGAATATGATGAAATGTGTAGAATTAATCAATCAATCAACAGTAACCCATATTTCATTATTACCTTGGGATGTCGTTGGTAATCTGACAACAAAGTCCATGGAAATATTTTCCCATTTCTAATCATTTACCGGTAAAAATTGAAGCATCCATTTCGGTAACTTCTTCTCTACATTAACCTATTGAAAATTTAAACACATCATATTTAAATAAGAAATATATATTTTCATTCCATCCCACCAGTAATACTCTTGATGATTTTTATGCATCATGGTACATCCAGGATGAACAATAAATGTCAAAATATGAGCTTCACATAAAAAATCATTCTTCGAATTTGAATCACCAGGCATTCATAATCTCTTCACAAACCTCAAAAAACAATGATTATAAATGTTTATATTAAGAAAATGACGCTTCAAAACCAACTCTAACTTTTTTAATAACTCATTGTGTTTATTGTATGCTTTCTTAATTCTGACTGATAGCGATGATTTCAGTGACAACTGAAACAAAATATAAGAATTTATTGCACAAACAACATCTATCCCAACGATCATCAACTCAAAAACCAATGTATCTCATTCCAAACGTATCATGGTATATGAAGCATTGCATTTTCGACTCAAAGCATCGGTCACATTATTCGCCTTTCGTGTATGGTAATAAATAGTGAAATCATAATCCTTGATTAATTCTAGCCATCACCTCTATCGAAAGTTCAATTATTTCTGAGTGAATATATATTTCATATTATTGTGGTCAGTATATATTTCAAATTTCACTCCATACTAATGATTCCTACAAATTTTTGAAGAAAAAACAACATAAGCTAATTCCAAATCATGTGCAAGGTAATTTAACTCAATAGGTTTTAACTGATGTGAATCATATGCAATAACTTGATCATTCTATATAAAGAAACAACCAAGTCCTTTCAACGATGCTTTTCTATAGATAACAAACTCACCATCTATGTAAGGAAGTGCCAAAACTGGAGCAATCACCATTTTTATTTACACTTTCTAAAAACAATCATCACATTATTTTGTCTAGATGAACGTAACACCTTTTCGAGATAACTTAGTCATTAAACTAGATAACCTTGAAAAATTACCAACAATCCTTCGGTAATAACCTATGAATATAGGAAAACTACGGATCTTGGTAAATTTAGTGGGTCTGGGCCATTTTTCAACAACTTTTGTTTTGTCATGACCAATAGTTATGACATTTTTTGAATCAATGTAGACAATGAATGAAAATTGTTGTAATGAAAACTCACACTAGATGAATCTCTCGTACATTTTCTTTTCTCTAAATGTTTGAATGACGACCCTAATTGACAATCATATTCCTTTATGATTTTATTATATATGAAAATATCATCAATTAATACAACCACCATTTATAACCTGACTCAACTGATCTATCACTGCAAAAAACAGTTCAACTCTAATTTTGACCATCTCAATATGATGATTTGGAAGGTCATTTCCCTTTTTATGCCTTCCAAACATAGCTATCTAGTTTTATATGAGGAAAACCATTTTGAACACAAAAATATATTAGGAGAATAAATATGGTAATATTTAAATTCTATATAATTTCAATTGTTCCATATATTAATTTATGGACATTAATTTTCAATATAATAACTTTTAAACTTTTCTAATCCAATCTCTAATACTAACTAAAGACCCTACATAAAAACATAACATAATCATGAATGAAATGAATAATTCATATCTAGAATCTTTTTAGTTTTAGAGTATTATTAAATTAGTCCATAACTATGAAATTATATCCCAAAAATTAAAAATTAGACACTTCTATAAAGTTTACATGTTTTTCATAAATTAAAAAATCTTTAAAAAAGAGTCATGTCTTGTTCCATGTTTTAGATAGCATGACATTTCCTAGGTCTTATCGTCGATCTTATTCATCTTTATGTCATGTGAAAAACATTTCAAATCATGGGATAAGAATAAAAAGATCAGTAAGGGTTATAAAAAAAGAATGAATACATTAGTTCATCAATAAATACATAACAATATATTTTTATGATACATCATGAAATTATTTGTTATAGGAATAACAGATAATAATCATAAATCATTAAGATAACTTGTTGCATCCATAACATACTAATGATGTAACTTTCACTACTATGTTAAGAGTTACATTTGGAATACCCATCATAGTATATTTTCTAAATATCATAGGAGAAAAATTCACATTTACCTTGGTCACATTACAAAATTTAATGGAGAGCTACATCGGTGTCAACCACCCTAGTTTTATCATAGAACCACCTGTATACATAAATAGTTCCCTAGAACCACAACATATTCAAAACACATAAAACAAACATAAAGGAAAGATAACATTTCCACTTTTTATTTAAAATATATCATTTAAATATACTAAAATAAAAAAACTATTATTAAAACCATTTTCATTACCAAAATATGTAAAATAATATATGGTATATATTTTCCTTTTAAAAAAATTACGGTTTGTTAAGGAAGCTAATGATCAAATAATACTCACGGAGGTGGAAAAGTTTGTTGTCACTACTTACATTAAAAAGAAACATTCTTTTTTTTTGTTTATTAAAATGCTTCATATAAACAATATTCCATTTTAATGAAATGAAAATTCATAGGATTTTATACAAAATATAAAATAAATTCATTTATAAAACCAAATATGCCTAAATTAAAGGATATTGAGACGTTTTCCCTTAACTCGTGTCCGACTTGACCCGTTCATTCATTAAAATACAAAATAATAAACCAATTTTTCATGTCGAGTTTCATAATTAAATTCTCATGTTTATTATTTCTTTTAATTACTTATTACAATGTTATAAAAATTGTGTAATCATTTATGTAAATAACAGTAATTTTTTCGATATTTGGTACATGAGTCAAAAATGAACTTATATTTATATGTTGTCCAAGTGGTCAAAATTACATTGTCTCCAAAATGATATTCATGATTTAGCTATCAAATATATAACTTATATCTAGTATATATATATATATATGTGTGTGTGTGTGTGTATTTATAATATTACATCGCATTTTGAGATTAGAAATGAAATTCACCGTTCATGGAGACGATAAGTCGTACGTACAGATGAACCCAACTTTCATTTATATTCTGTATATTTAAAAGAATGAAAGCATAATGATGAATAGGAATATTATAATTACTTTATAATATCATATATAATTACATTTACTCCTTCCTTTATATCTTCCACGTATGGCATGAACGAGTCATATCACTTTGAGGGTCGGTAGTTCGCACTTCTTCAAATGAAATTATCACGTTAACCCATTTTGGAAACTACAAAGATATTCTATAATTGAAAAATAAATAATCATAGAGTCAATATAAATATAATATATATCACATATAAATAATTTAACATCATAATGTCTACCATAAAATTTGAATGAATAAGACTGAAGAATCATCGTTTCATGAGACAGTAGTTCACTGTCCACATAAACAATATGTTATTTACCCAATATATAATGAGTGTGTATGTTTAGTTCGAATAATTAGAATAAAACAAAAAATTATATTTAGTATAATAGTTTTGTTATAAAATAATGTAATTAAAAGAGTTTTGGGTGTTGGAGAAGTAAAATAAATGAAAATAACTTAAGAGAGTATGCTACCTTTAAATCGGGTATCTCCCTTTGGTTTGAACCAAAATGATTTATTAAAGTTCCTTATGCCAAAAGTATGTTTTCTAGGTGTAATATAATGATAATTAGATCTTATTTGGGAGGATTTCGTATGATCCATGGGGATTATGTGGTGTATTTTATGGGTTAGAAGTGAGGGATTTTTATATGGGGGGGGGGAGGGGCTTTTTGGAATGATTGATATTATTATTTTATTATATAATGATTTTCGGATTCTAAAGATCCATAACATATTAATTTCAAAGATAAGATGAATATTATTCTTAATAAAACAATATAGTAGGAATTTTAAAGGTTGTGGATATTTTTTTTAAATTTTATAATATCATTTATTTAAATCATTTATTAATAAAGTAAACACTGCATCTTTATTGTGTCATAAATAATTATATTTAGTTGAGGTCTAAAAAATTATAAATATAAGAACATGATGTAGGAAATAATTTTAGACTTATAATGAATATTTATAGTCAAATATATTAATTATATAACATCACATTAAATTTTTTTTTGCAAAACAATACATGTTTATCATATATTTTTTATTTTAAATAAAAAGTTATTAATGTCATTATCTTACACAAATGGATTTCAATGGAAAAAAATATCACCCAAGGGTTGTAGTTTTTTTCCACGACTCATCCAATAAGGTTAGTACAAGAGCTAATGTAATTTTATTTTATTATAATATTATTATTACCTTGAATTATTCAATATCTATTTAACCGTAGTAAATAAAAGTCATATGATACTATTCACCAAAAAATATTTTCATCCTATTTAACCACATTTTACTTACTAATAAATACCATGTATGTCAGCTTTTTAAAATTCAATTCACTGAAGTGCTAAAATTTCATATAAATGAAAATGCCAGTTTTTTAATTACTACTCAGTGTTTTCACTATTCATCAAAAATTGAATGTTTTAAGAAAAAAACAAAAAATTCATCATAAGATATATTTGATATTCTGAATTAAATAATTATGCCTATTTTACCAAATTAAAAAAATAGATGTTTACCTAATTAATATTAAAATTATTACCTATTGTAAAAAAGAAAAAAAAATTATGAAGTAATAACTTTCAAAAGATTGACACTGGTTTATGTCAAATTTCAATGTGAAATTACATCCAATGACCATCATTGGATTAAATGGTAAAAATATAATCTAGTTACACATTAGGACCAATTAAAAAGATAATCTAACAATATAAAATAAAATATAATAAAATGCAGTTTTGGATTAAAATACAGTATTTTTAACTATTCAATAAAAATGAATTTTATCAGAAAAATACAAAAACATTACCCAAAGTAAATTTTGGTGTCTCGATTATAAATAAGATTTCTTTGTCAAATAGAATATATAAATGTGAACAAATTATATTTATAGAGGGTTCTACATCAAAATATGGTAAATCGACCTTTTAATGTATATTCGAGTATTTATGAAAAAATTTATAGTCATTCACATTTTAAGCCCTTAACTATAATTTAATTATTGTTATAAAATTTACTAAATATGTTGAATCATATTGTATTTAATTCTGTACATTCACGACAATACAATCGCTAGGCATTAACTAAAATTTTAAAAAATATTATATTATTATTTTCCAGTATGATTTAGAATTTTGTGCAACATTAGACTTCAAAGAACCCATTGTTTCGTGTCAGGTACACCATCAAACATGGAATCCCCATTAATGTAAAATTAATTTTTTATTCACAGATATGAAAAAATATGAAAATTTTCATATTCATTATTTAATTGGGATGTTACATCCTTCCCCCCTTTTGGAAATTTTTTCCCTTTAATTTGATTCACATATCAAAAAAATGGAGGCACTTATCCCTTATATAATTTTCAGATTCCCACGATGCCTCTTCGACCATATGATTTTTCTACTGAACTTTTACCTGAATAATTATCTTATTCGGCAATTGTTTCTATCTTAAGTCAAGAATCTGGACTGGTTGTTCCTCATAAGAGTGATTCTCTTCCAACTGAACTATCTTTTGTCTTAAAACATGAGATGGACCAGACATATTCTTTCTCATCATAGAATCAAGAAGAACGTTGTGTACCTAGGATTAACTTGATGTTAATGACACTCTATACCCAATTGATCCAACTTTCACCAGGATTTCATAAGGTCCATTGAACTTCAGACTAAAGATTCCTTTCATACAAAAATGTATCACACTATTTATAGTGAAACATTGGGAAATACATGATCACCTACTTCAAAAGATAGATCTTTACTCCAGTTATCTGCATGACTTTTCTACATTCTCTGATCATTTCCCATGTGCTCGTGAATCAACAAAAATTTTTCTGCCATCTCTTCTACCAAGTCGGGTCCCATCAAAATCCATTTAGCTAATTCATACCATAAAGTTGGAGTTCGACGACGCTTCCCATATAATTCCTCGAATGGAGCCATTTGTATACTGGATTGAAAACATCTATTATAAGAAAATTAAACCAAAGAAATAAATTGTTCCAAACATCCCTGATAATCCATTAATCAAGCAAGTAACATATCCTCCATGGTCTGAATTGTTCATTCTGGCATTCGATCTGATTGATGATGAAAAGATGTAGTAAAATGTAATTCAGTACCTAATGACTTCTAAAGTATTTTCCAAAAGTTATAAGTAAACATGGGATCATGATTAGATATAATCGATAGAGGAACTCCATACAACTAGTCTATCTTTTTAACATACAACCGATAAAGTCAATCTAGAGACAAATTATCTCGAATTATAATGAAATGAGTAGATTAAGTCAATTCATCCACAACTACCCAGATGGAATTATTACATCGATATGTATTCAGAAATCTCACAATAAAGTCCATGGATATATATTCAAATTTCCACTTTTGCACTGGTGAATCATCTCTTTTGTTAATTGCCACTCATCTTTAACCTATTGACTAGTCAAACAATTCATAGTAAAATCAGTAATATCTCTGTTCATTCCATCCCACCAGTAATACTCAGTAGATCATTGTACATCTTAGGTCTCCCCGGATGAACTAAAAATATAGAACTATGATCTTCACAAAATAACTTTTTCTTAAACTATGAATCACAAGGCACACATAATATTATCTCAAACCTCAAAACACAATCATTATGAATGTTTAAATTAGGAAACATACACTTCTGAACCAACTCAACCATTTTCTGCAACTCATTGTCTTCCTTCTGTAGTTGCTTAATTCTGACTAACAGGGATGATTTCACTGACATTTGAAACAAAACTTTGGAATTTCCTTCACTGAAAACTTCTTTTCCAAATTTCATCAAATAAAAAACCAATGGATCTCATTCCAAATATAAAATTGTTAATGTATCAATACTTTTTCAACTCAAAGAATTAGCCACATTATTTTCCGTTCCTGGATGGTAATGTATCATGCAATCATAATCCTTGATTAATTCCAGCCATCTCCTATATCACATGTTCAATTATTTCTGAGGGAATATATACATTATACTTTTTTGGTCAGTAATTATTTGACATTTTACTCCATACAAAATATGCCTCAAAATTATTAAAGAAAAAAAACAAAAGTAGATAATTCCAATTCATGTGTGGGGTAATTTAACTCATGAGGTATCAACTAACGTGATGAATATGAAATTACCTGGTCATTATGCATAAGAACACAACCAAGTCCTTTCAACGAAGAATCACTATAGATAAAAAACTCACCATATCTGGAACGTAGTGCCAAAACTGGAGTATTCACCAATATTAATTTCAATTCCTAAAAACAATAATCACATTATTTTGTCTCAATTTACTTTAGAGCTTTTTGATTTATCTTAGACATTAGACTAGATAATCGTGAAAAATTCCCTAAAAAACTTTGGTAATAACCTAATAAAGCAGTAAAACTATGGATATCTGTTATATTTGAGGGTCTTGGCCATTCTTCAAAAAAATTTGTTTTAGCAGGATCAACAATTATGCAATTTTTAAAACAATGTGACCAAAGAATGAAAATTGTTGTAACAAAAAATAACACTTACTAAATTTCACTTACAGTTTCTTTTAATTTAAGGTTATAATGACAATTATTTAATGACATTCATGTTCCTCCAAAATTTTACTATATAGAAGCAATATCATATATTAAAACAATTATCATTTATCACCTGAGTCAATTGATCCATCACTGCAACAAACTATTCAACACTGATTCCGACCATCTGTGTATGTTGATTTAGAAGGTCATTTCCCATTGTATTCCATCCCAGTATATGAAGAGACTCAAAGATTAACGTATTGGTACATTATAATAATTTTGAGTAATATTTAATACATAACAAAAATATACACCCAAATACTGTATTAGTTTAGTGTCTTTGGAAACTCTGAGTACAATATTCAAATCATGGTGAATGATCTTCAACATCTCCCATAAAGATCTTCTCCATTTGTTTTCTTGCCTAAAACCTTTATTCATATCCCAGGGGAAAGAAAACATAAAAATGGTGAGCTAAAATTCTTAGTAAGGGTAAACATGGAGAACATAAAACAATCCATAAACATTTGAACGTAAAAAATGAACATAAAACATCAAAATCATGAGTAATGGCATAAATCTTGGCAGTACATAAGTCACACATCAACATCGAACATTAATCATGATGAAATAGTATCGGAATAAAACATGTAATTATGGAAACCATTAAGCACATGATATGATTTCCATAGTAGCCAAGGCATTGCTACCAAGACCATAATTGAAGACAAAGTCCATTACTGAACTGGGTATTCCAGCCATTCCATCCCTGTATTACTGAACTAGATTTTACTTGTCGTTTTAGCCATGTACATATCATGAGATATGAATCAGTACCCAATAAATTAGAGAGAGATATAGGTCCCAATCATCTCATAGTGAAATCATTATTACGTGTGACACAAAATAAATATAAATCATTCACCATAACCTATAAAATAAAATGGGTTTCATAAACATCATGACATAATAACATAATCCATATAATAAAATGGATATAATTGCATCCTAGGAAAAATAAAACCATGTAAATAATAGAGACATTATACTTGAAACATAATGATACAAAATAATGACATCATAGATGGAAAATAGTTTTGATAAAACACTTGAAATGAATTCTTGAGGAAAATAACATTTCTCATTCAAAATGATTTTCTATTTTACAAAATGCCATGCAATTTTAAAAGAAAAATATTTTGTTTAAAATAATACTGAAATCATGTAGAGGAAGATTCATGAAAATAAGGTTTTATGATACTATAAAAATTACTGTTCATGACGTATATGTTAAAAAAACATTCTTCTCATACATTTTCTAGAAAAGTCAAAAATTATCTCGTATGGTACAATAATGATTCCTTACATACCATGTGGTAAAATTAAAAAGAGGGTAAACATGAATTTAAAAATACATGGAATAATAGTAAATATTTTATGGAAACATTTTTAGAAAACATGGACATTGATGATAAACATAACCCCAGTAAATACTTACAAATAAAAAATCTCAGATAAGAATGAGGTTGGAATAATTATCCCTTACCTTATGTCCTATTTAATTCGTATGGGTCTGATACTCCTATATAGTGGGTTTAAAAATATTATTAACTTTTAATAGAACCATAATAATATTTATGATATCATATATGATTCACTTACAACTTTATATTCTTCTTTCATTCGTCAATTCCATGTTAAAGCAGCATTTTGGGTTAAATCATTTCATTTATCGTACGTGTTTTGATTGGAATTATTGATATGATTACTTAGTTAGTTATTACTTACTTAAAAAATTTAAAACATGATTTATATATAATTTATATTCATAAATATATATATATATATAATAGATCGATAAATGGAATGAAATACACCGTTCATGGAGATGGTAGGCCGTACGTACGAATGAACGCTATTTTGGTTTCCCTATTAAATTAAAAGGAAAAAATTAAATAACATATAAATAAATAAAATATCATTATTATGTCATAAATTTAATGACTATTTATTATATATAAATTATAATCATTCTGGAATGGTTAACATGAAGAATGAATCCCATCGCGTCATGGGGACGGTATTCCGTACGTAAGCACGAGCGATGATATCGTTCCCGTAATTTTTTAATAGAATTGGAGTGGATGATATAAAATCAAAGAATAATTATGATTTTATAATAATCATATATAGTTATTATTTCCAACAATATACCAATCCATGTAAGGTGGTGGTGGAAAAAATAGATTACACCACTGTGTACAGACTGTAAACCGTACGTACGAACACATGGTGATTTCGTTTATTGTTGGATATATATAAAGTGAAATAGGGTTGTTCAATATTTATAATAACATATCTATATATTACTGATACTGATTTTATTACTTTATAATGAAACAAATAAATAATAAAAATAGAAGAAGAAATAAACATGAAATAATTTGTAGAAGAGATTACCTCTTCCTCGATATGCCTCTTTTGAAATTCCTCTTAGGGAACTAGAGTTGGTCTTTTGAGAAGACCAAAACCTATATAATATATCAAGAGAGGATGAAAATAGAACTATCAGGGGTTGTATGAGCATGAAGGCTTAAAATGGACTGAAGAGAAGAGGGGGACGTGCCATTTTGTAACATAGGAGAGGGTCCCTTTTGGAAGCCTCCAAAATATTAATATATTATATACTCAAACCCCTCCTAAAATTTTCAAAATTGACTCAAATTCGAGGATGAGATGATATAGGGTTGTAATATCATCATCCAATAATATTAATACATTTTAGGAAATTATTTTAAATCTTATCAGTTTGATTTATCCATATATAATATATTTAATCTTTTTTGTGGTAATAATATTCTAAATTTTAAATTGTTATAAATACTTATAGAATTGTTGTGAATTGACAATTATTTGATTATTAAATAAATTTTAGTCAATATAAATATTAATTTATAATTTTTAAATATTTTTTGTGAATTTTAAAAATTTTAATTTTTTTTTATTTTTATAAAATATCAACTTTCAATTTTGACACTATTCAATTATTTGAATTTAATTAACATCCAAACAAAATATATGTTTGAAAAAAATATTTAATAGATTTATAACATGTCATATTTATCATTAAAATTATTGGATCACATTAATTGGGTGATATAATATTTATTTTAATATTTTTAAAACCATTTATTTGATAATTTTGTTAATAAAATTATTACTACAACATTTTTGTATAATGAAATAACAAACTTATCTGTTGCATAAAAATAAAAAAAGATACTAGGATGAATTTATATCTAATATATTTCATAAAAAAACTTTTAGTCAAATATATCTTCTAGAACTACCAACTTTTAGAATGTTATCATTATAAATTTATGAAGGTGACATCTTTGACATCATTTATATTAAAATAATATAAATTTCGTAATCTTTATTATAATGATCCAAATTTTCCACAAGTCTACACTTGGATGATTAGGGTATATATATACTCGACCAATATGTTTTGTTCAATTTTATTGTCCTTTTGATGGGTATTATCTTTTTAATAAAATCTATATTTTTGAATTTTCAGTAAATAAATTATTTCTGCATCATTAATGTTTAAGCTATTAAGGTAATTATATATTTCTTAAAAATAATAAATAAATTACCATGATGAAGAAATACATTTTATATTTCAAATTTGTATTCATAATCGAATTTATATTCTGTATAACCTTATATTAAAAATTATTTAATTAATAAAGTTTGAGTGAGACATATTTTACTTTCCATTAAATAAAATTAATTAAACATCTTAATCTCATCCAAGTGATTTCAAATAGATTACATATCGACCAAAGTATGTTTTAGAGAGAAATATAATCATCCAACTATATTAATAAAAGTTTTAGGTTAATTTTATAATATTATTTATTCCTTAATTACCTGATTTACCATTAACGGTGGTAAATAAAATTTTCTGTAGTTACTATTCATAATGCCTACAAATAAAATGTATTCTATTAACACAATTTGGACCTAATTATTCCAAAATATGGAATCCATTTTTACAAATTCAAATCACAGATGATGTACTATTTAATTTAAAATAAATGTCGTTGTCGAAAAAAGAGGTTTTATTTAAAACATTGGAAACAATTGAAATGTTTTTACCTATTAAATCAATGTAAAATTAGTGATAATGAAATACATTATATTATATTTTAAAAATATATTTTGTTTATTATTTAAAACCTTTGGATATTATAATTAAAACATATGAATTATCTCTATGAAAAAAGATGTTTTTAAGTAAAATTTAGCGTATTTTTAGTACTCATAAAAATATGAATGTTATATAAAAAATATAAAAACATTATCCAAAGTAAATTTTTCTATCCTAATTCAAAATAAGATCATTATTTTGTAAAATAAAACATATTACATTGTCAAAAATTAGATTCAAAATGAGTATACCATCAAAAGGCAGAAAAACTGTTTTTTTAAAAATACATCCATTATACGAAAAATTATATTTGTTTTCATACCATGTTCTAGAAAATATGTAATATGAAATATAATCTTATAAAACTAAATATTTAGTTAATAATATTCATTACAGATAGGTCATAATAACTTTATAACAATATATCATTGTTTATTGAAAATCAGTAATGCGTACAACACACGCTATTGAGGAAGGTCGCTCTTGTGTGCAACAAAATCCAAGAATAGTCTTTGCATATACTAAAATATATTACGTTGTTGTTTGTAGTGCAATATAATCTTGGTATATCATACAATACAAGACATAAAATAAATTAAAAAGAAAATATTTCATATAAAATCTAGGGTTGTTACAGATTAGCTATCTAGTTTTCACTATGGAAAACAATTTTGAACACATAAATATCAAGGTGAAGCAACATGGTAATCTGAAAGTGAAATATCATTTCAATTATACCATAGATTAATTTATGGATATTAATTTAACAATATCATAACTTCAAAAGTTTTCAAAACCATCCTCTGATACCTAATATAAGGACACATCTTTAAAACATTACATAATCTAGAATTAAAGGAATAATTCACATTGAGGATCTTTTCAGATTTAGAGTTTTGGATATTTAGGACATAACTATTTCATAATATCTCAAAAATTACAAAGTAGACACTTCTACTCAGTTTCCAAATTTTTCATAAAATATAGACTCTTTACAAAAATTTCATGTCTAGTTCCATGTTTTAGACAACATGAACTTTCCCTGATCCCTTCCTTGATCATATTCATCTTTTAGTCATGTGAAAAACATTTCAAAAATAGGGATGAGATTAAAAAGCTCAGTAAGTGTTATAAAACAATGATAGAAAATAGTAGTTCATCAATACATACATAACATAATCTCTTTATCATATCTCATGAAATCATATGATTTATGAATAACACCTTGTAATAATAAATAATAAAGGTAACTTGTGGAATCCATAACATACATACGTTGTAGCTTTCACAGCTACGTAGAAAGTTCCATTTGGTATACACATCACCGTATATTCCCTAAATATTTTAGGATAAACAATCATTTTTACCTCTATCACATTACCCAATGCATTGTAGAGCTATCTCAGGCTCACCCGCCCATGGTTTTTCACAAAACCACCCATATACGTAAACAATTCTAGAGAACCATAACATATTCATAACACATAAAAAACATAAATTGAAGATAACATTTCCACATTTCCATCACAATATTTCATTGAAATATATTGAAATAATAAATCCATTATCAAAAAAAATTTCAATACCAAAATACCTATATGATAATATGGTAATAATATTTCTTTTAATAATAGTACGACTTTTTAAGGTAGCCAAAGATCAAATAATACTCGCTGCGTTGGAAAAAGTTATCATCTCTGCTTACGTTAAAAAGAATCATTATATTTTTGGTCATTTATTATAATACTACATATAAAAAAGATTCCCTTTGAATGAAATAAAAATTTAAGTGGTTTTATACACTATAAATAATAATTTTGTGTATAAAAGAAAATATTCCTGAATGAAAGGAGACTAAGACGAAGTCTCTTACCTCGTGTTCGACATGACCAGTTCATACATTAATCTCAAAAAAAATAATAAACTAAATTTAATTTCTACTTTCTTAAGATCCGTTTTCATGTTTATTATTACTTTTATATTACTTATTACCATGATATAAATTTTTTTTTATCATTTATGTTAATAATAGTCGTTTTGATGATATTTGGTTCTTGAGTAAAAAATAATCTTATAATATTTACAAGTTGTCCAGGTGGTAAAAAGTCCATTGTCTACAGAATGATATTAATTATTTAGATATATTATATATCATATATATCCAGTATATATATATATACATATTTATAATATTACATAACATTTGGAGATAATAAATGAAATGCACTGTTCATGGAGACAATAAGTCATACGTACGCATGAATGCTACTTTTATTTTTATTTTGTATTATTAATGGCATGAAAAATTAATGATAAATAGGTATATTATAATTACAGTATAATATCATATATAATTTCATTAACTCCCTTTTTTATACATTCAACATATGGAATGAACTAGTCCTATCACATTGAGTGGGAGATAGTCTGCATTTCCTCAAATGAAATTATCGTGTTTACCTATTATGGAAACCTTAAAGGTATACTATAAAAGAAAAATAAAGATGTAAATAGACATTATAAACATAATAAATATCACATTTAAATACATTTATATCATAATGGCCACCATGAGAGGGGGTATGAGAACATTGAACAATCATCGTTTCGTGAGGCAGTTGTTCGTCGTCCACCAAAACAATATGTTCTTTACCAAATAGATGGAGGTGTGTGTAAGTGTAGTTCAGATACTTATCATAAAAACTAAATAGTATATATATGATACTGTAATTGTTATAAAATAATGGAATAAAAATATTTTATGGTGTTGGAGAAGTAAATTAAAATAAAAGAACATAAGAGATGTTGTTACCTTTAACTCGGGTAACTCCCTTTGGTTTGAAAAAAATGATTTCTTTAAGTTCCTTATGCCCAAGGTATGTCTTTTCTATTGAATATAGGGATATTTAGAGCATATTTTAGTAGTTTGTATACAATACATGTGGCTTGATCAGTGGAATTAATTAGTTAGAGTTGATGGATTTTTATAAGGGGTAAGAGAGGCTCTTTAGGAATGTTTGAGAGTACTATTTTATTATATAATGATTTTCGATTCCTAAAGGTCCTAAAATTTTTAAATTATATGAAAAGATTATTCTTGTTTGAAATAAATCCATACAATAATAATTGGACAGGTTGTGGATATTATTTTTAATTTTATAATCTAATTTATTTAAATCATTTATTAATAAGTTAAACACCACATCATTATTGTGTCATAAATAATTTTATTTATTTTATGTATAAAAATTATAAATAAAATACCATGATGGAGGAAATATATTTATATTTATAATGAATTTATCTAGTATAATATATCAATTTATAACCCCATATTAATTTTTTTTAGAAAAACAATACATGTTTATGATATTTTTATTTTTAAATTAAATAAATAGTTATTAATGTCATTATCATACCCAAATGGATTTCAAAGCCCAAAATTGTAACAAAATTATTATAATGGTTGGCCATGACTAATACAATATGGTTATTACATGTTTTCAGTTAAATTTATATTATTTGTATATTATTTTTACCTTGAATTTCCATATTTACCTTTAATAGCAGTAAATTAATGTCAAAAGTTACTATTAATCAACAATTATTTGCTTCTTATTTAACCTAATTTTATTTACTAATAACATCCATATATGTCTGATTTTTTAAATTAAATTCATAGAAGTGGTAAAATTTCTTTTAAATGAAAATTCTGTTTTCTAACTACTACTTAGTGTTTTCATAATTCATCCAAAATAGAAGGATTTCATAAAAATAAGAAATATTCAGCCTAAAAATATTTGATATTACAAATTCAAAAATGGTATATATTTTAACCTATTCATAACATATAAGTTGAATTAATTAATTTTAAAATTAATTTACATTGTCAAAACAAAAAGAGTGTTGTTAAGAAGTAAAAACTATCAAAAAAATGACACTTTTTTATGCCTAGATTCAAAGGGAAATTGATTACAATGAACATAATTAGATTAAATGGTAAAAATTTAATCTAATTACACTATAAAACCATTTAAAAAGTTAATATAACCCTATAAATAAATTAAATCAAAAGGCATTTTTGAATTAAAATACAGTATTTTTTACTATTCATTAAAAATTGATTGTAACAAAAAAATACCAAAAATTTACCCATCATAAATTATGATATCCTGATTCAAAACAAGAATTTTATGTTTTTATATATAACATATTAATGTGACCAAAACGTGGTTTAATGAGGGTTCTCCCTCAAAAGGTGGTAAATCAACCTTTTAATGATTATTAGAGTATTTATGATTATTATTAGATTAATTCAAAATTTAAGCCTCTATATTTTATTGGATAAATGTAAGAACATTTAACAAATATGTTTAATCATATTGAAGTTAGTTCTGTTCAGTCCCAAAAATACAACGTCTTGGCATTAACTACAATAAAAATTAATATTATATTTTTATTTTTTAGTATGACTCAATATTTTGTGCAACATTAGACTTCAGAAAAACCCATTGTTGCGTATTAGGTACACAATCAATCTATTCTTCCCATTTAATATAAAATTAATATTTAATTCACAAATATTAATTAATATGAAAATTTTCATATTCGTTATTTATATGGGATGTTACACTAACACATTACATGGAAGATAATAAGAATGATTTTAAATAATTCATGTCATATAAATTAAATAATAATGTTATTAAAATTTTATTTCTCATTCTGAACTGATAATATATAATTTTATTTCTTACACTGAGAAGTGAAAAAAAATTCATGTACCGGTAGACTACAACCTCTAAAATGTGATGTATTTTTTTCATCACCGAACCACATGGATGATATTTATAGGTACTTGTAATCAATTGATGTTGTATTTATGGTATTATAATCATTATGGAATGATTAAATATTATATAACATCTTTCTATATTAATCATTTAATATGGTAACATCAGTCGTGTAAATATATGACGTATGGTATCCATAATTTTAGCATTTTTCATTTTTCATAACCTTTCAATGATTGGTTTTAAAAATAATAACTAATATATAAATATGATAATCATTTCCTTATTTTTATTTTATATTTTATTAATAATGAACTCTTTTACCAACAATGAATATACTGATGTAATGTTTTATACATAATACTAATATAATAAAAACACATTACATAAGCATAATGGAATGAATAGTTGAATATTACAAGGTATATAGTAATAGAAAAAGAATATTAAACATTAAAATTAGTATCATAAAATCTAATAATTAACATAAATTTATTATTGAGAATGAAAAATAAAAAATGTGACAAATCCAACTGAATGTAACTGACTTCAACTTAATTACCTTTCATTGAGGTATATTCTGATGATATGACTATGCATTATTTTATAACATGTATATACAACCCATTTAACAAATTATCTTGAATTTAGATAGTATTATTATATCTAATTTTCCATTTAATGTTATTCTTTCTTTGTTCATTTCCTTGAAATATTGTGAAATTGGAAGTGGTCATTCATTAAAAAACATCATTTAATAATTTTTTTCAAACTATCTCTTACATACCCATTTATTTTAATGGATTTCATAGAGTATTTATTTTTATAGAAAATATTTATAAATAGTATTCCATAAATTTTATAATTTTATATATTTTTTTTCAAATAGAATATTTTTTACTTCTTTTATACAAAAATTCTTGATAGATGATAAAAGGAATGTTTTATTTTTAATGTATACGACAAGAATAAAATTTTCCACACCCATGAACATTATTTTATATCTATATTAAATTACATGATTTGGTGGTTTCATCAATGACTAACCATATTGACAATATTATATGTATTTTGGTATTGAAAATGTGTTTTAAAGGAAAATGGTATTTTGATATCAAAAAAATATTATTATATAGTTTAAAAGGTTCACATAAAATGATAATGTGATAATAATATAAAATATTAAATTTTTTATCTTTTTTATGGTACATGAGAATTACAAAAGAACTGTGTTATCATGATATATATTATAAGATTCTCTAATCCTTATTATAGCTCGCAGGTGATCCCGATATAGGTTATATTCTTGGTTGAGCCGCATTATACTTAATAAAAAACTGGTGAGCCGAATATTGATTATAATATGTATTGTTAAACATTATATCACACAAATGTTCACAACATCATATATAAAGTGGATTAAATACTTTATAACCCTCCATTTATTTTAAAAAAATCATATTTGATGTTGGTATTATGGTTTTTCAAAAGGAAATGGTTTTGAATGGGTTATATGAATATGATTCTCAAAACTGCAAATATGGTCGACTAATTTATAGAAATGGGGTTTGGGTCTTTTTTTGGGAAATTTTATTTATTTATTTATGCTAAATATTTTTATTTTATAATCATAATGAATATTGAATATAAAGGTTGAGGCTAAGTGACTATTCATGTTTTTCATCGAATTAACAATTTCCATTACTTTAATATCCCATATTAATTTTTTTAACCAATGTTTTTAAAAGCAATTTATATGTTTCAAGGATTGGTAATGGAAATTAATTTTTTTAGTTTATTAAGAATCTAGAAAATTTTACTTTTGTGTTATATATTTTCACATATTTTTTTAATTTAAAAAAGAGTTTTAATTGATAAATGAATAAAATAATATATTTCCTTTCAATGGTGAGACGTTTTACTTCAAATTAGTTTGGAATTTATTATAATATGTGTTACAATCATACTACTATACATGGAAACCAACTTGATCACAAGAAAAGAATTTGTGGAAATTTAATTTTCTACTACTATTGTTTATGTCGGGCCATCTGATGAACCGTTGACATCTCTAGATAGCTTAATATTTTAAATGGTAAATCTTAGTTTTAATGTTTTAGACTCTCCATTAAATGTTTAAAGTGATTTGATCTTAAATTCATTATTGAATTTTTTGTATAATTTATTTACAGTTAATTTATATTAAAGTATTTTGTTTAATGTGAAGTATTCAATTACATTTATTAGAAATGAGTTTTATGGTCTTGATAACCATTCATGTTTATTTTATCATTATTGATTAAAGTTATTTTTAAATATGTTCATTTAATTTATATGAAAATTTAAACGTATTTTCTAATGGAAAACATATATTACCAAAATTATGTTCCAAATTGTGGGCTGATATTAATTAAATGGTTTACAATGTAATATTTAATGCTTTTATTAAAGAAAACATTGTTTGTTAGTGTGGTCATCATGAAACATAAATATAAAACATCAGGAAACATATACAATCGTTATAACCTAGATATAAAATATGTAGTTATAATTATTAATAACTTCTATATGATATATGATATATATATATATATATATATTTCCATGTATAGATATATTATTAACAAAATCTTTGTAAATAATCAATCAATTTTTTATTAAATTGATGTTATTTTTTAAAAATAGGATTTCATCCTTAATGGTTTTCTTGTCATTTAGTATACATGTATTAATATTAAAATTTTCCAACTTCTAAAATTTATTTAAAAAATTGAAAATCATTTTTAAAAAAATAATATCCAAATTTATATCGGATGAATTTTTTTGATTTTTGAGAAAATTAAGATTTTTCATGGAATAGTGAAAAATGATATTTAAAAAAATACAATTTCATTTTAAATAGTCAATTATATTAAATGGTCCATTGTTTTCTAAATATGATTTAAAATAAAATTAGTATTTTTTTAATTTAATTAACATTTTTATATTTTAATAAAATTTATATTTGATTTTAGTATAACATATTTTATATTTACAATTTGATATTTTTTAACACAATTAAATGTTTGTAATGTTCTTTCTATTTAATGAGATAAACTAATCCTTACTTAAAAAAATATTTCAATAAAATGTATATATAATATATTATTAAATATTAATTTTTAAATCGAAAATCATTATTTTTAGTCATTGATTAAATATTAAATCATATTTTTCTTGGAATAAATCTCATCTTTGAAATTCATGTTTTTATTGAGTTTGTGGGGTTCATTTTAAATAAAAAATTTACACTTATATTAATATATTTTAGAAAAATGTTTTCTATAATTTCATTTAAAGTAAATTTTATTATCTAAAATTTTCATATAATATTTTTTCATTTTGTGTACATAAAACAGAAAAAAATTTTAATTATTTCAGTTATAATTAATATATATTTAATATTGGACAAACTAAAATAATAATAGAGAAAATAATTTAAAACATTCCGATAATAAATTTTATTTTCATATTTCATCATTAAATTTCTTGTTGGTCAATAATTGTTCATTTTTTCCTTATGTTATTTGAAAATGTTTGGTACATGTTTTTCAATTCAAAAAATAAAAATGTGCCTTTCACCTCACTTATAAATAAACACAACCAACTCTCTGATTCAAACTATGAATGAAATTATTATCATCCAAAATCATCCAATATATCATCCTTACATCCATCCCCAATATCTTGATCTATTATTTAGATCATAAATCCATATTGAGAAGCCTTTTAGTGAGTACCTAATAATGTTTCCCAATAGAGAGGTATCATGCTTTATCGAGAATATATAATTTATCTCTACATTCATTTACATAAAATAATATTAATTTAAAATTTTATAATTATAATACTATATGATAGATACATATATGTTACTATGTTTATATAATAACCTCAATCAATTTTCTCTTCCATAAAATTGGAAAAAATCATCATTCGTGTGAACAAGATACATCCACATTGCAAACCGAAGACATTCGTTTTACATCCTCACGACTAATGGAATATTGTAATGAATAATTATATATATATATATATATATGATATTTTAAATGTATCTATAATTTTTGTTATGATATCACATATTTCTACAATCGTCCGATTATGTAAAGGATATGATAACATAACACGTGCATACCATAGAATACAACCTCATGATGTGAATTAATTCATTTTTCATTATTTCTTTCAATTATAGGAAATAAGATTATATTTAAGGAATAAATTTTAAATAAATGTAATAATAATTATAATAATGAATTATTTATTATCCTAAATAAATAGTATATCACTTTTACACAAAAATAATAACAATGTAATTCTTGTTTATATAACCAACATCCTCCTCGAAGAGATGTGATTTTTTTTTCACCGCATCTCAAGTATGATATATTTAATTATATTTAATTAAATAATATATTAAATATGATATAGTTTTAATTATATGAAGATAAAATATTACTAAACATCAATCCATGCTGGTCATTAAAAAATAGTGATGTTACGCATGCGAACGTAAGACATATAGTCTCCAAGATTGTAATGTAGTTCATTTTTCAAAAAAGTATATCCTGATTGGTTTTTAAAAAATAAAATATTTATAAATATGATATATATTATTATTATTATTATGATTTTTTATAATGAAGTCACTAAAAATATCCCAACCAACTGATGAAAATATGGAAACATAATCCAAATATCATTGAAAAATTAGACATTAAAATAATTGATTATTTAATATAATTTATCATGGTAATAAGAGAAATAACAGTTAAAAATAAACTTGTAATACATTTGATGAAAGTAATTAATTAAAATTAGTTTATTATTATTTAATATAAATAAAAAAAAGTTACATGTGAGACTCAATTTGAGGGTCCTTGTCTCAATATCATTTCAATTAGGAGTATTTTGTTGTTATACAACAAATATTATTTTATAATGTCAGTATATATCCCTTTATAATTTTTATATAATTAATATCTAATACTTATGAAATTTAATGTTTTTTAATGTGATTCATTCAAGGTTTTTATGATTCACATGATGATAATTTTTAAGGGTTATTTTAACAAAACTCTTGATATTATCATTCAACCAATTTATATTTGATGTCCTTATTTATTAAATTATTTAATATTTTTTTAGGATAATTAATGTTTTACAATTTTATTTTTTCAAATTATTATTTATTTAAATTATTTCAAATATAATCTTTTTAAAAATTTAATGGAATTTTTTTACTAATTTTTTTTTTCGATTTTTAATATATACAAAGACAAATAAAATTTACAACAAAATGATTTTTATTTATAGAATCCTTTGAATTTATTCTGTTGGACTTCAATGAAAACCCAACATTCCATTTTTTTGTATTTTGGTATTGAAAATGGGGTTTTAAAATAATGTAGTATATTGATATTTTATTTTTTCCCTATATGATTCAAAAAGTGTTATTAAAATCGTTTCAGCATGTAAAGTAGGAAACATTATCTATTTTTTCAGTATATACATCTTGAGATTATTTAAAAAATTCCTAGTCTTGTTATAGATTATATTATAGATATGACCCATTATAACTCATGGGTGAGCATGATATAGATTATATGTAGTACCCCCAGTTTTTTCTATATAACCCTTTCTATTTTATTTTTCTATATATAATGTAAAATGTCAAACATGAGAGAGTTTGGGAAATTTCATTAAGTTTTGTGAGCTAAACGGGATGCACAAGGTCAGCGCACAGTTTTTTCAAACGGTGGGGAAATCCTAGGATAAACTGTGATCAATAGTAATTTTTGAGGAATGAGCTTTAGCAGGATTGGTGAAAAAATAGTGAAACGATGCTAGGAGGTTTTGTGATGGATTCCATAAGGAAGTAGAAAACGGATAGTGCTAGGTTTTTCTATTTATGTGTTGAATTAATGTGAGATCCTAAAAAAGTGAATCTCATATGTTTTTGACTCCGACTTCCACATTTTTTATTCTATATGGAACTAAATCCATATTCTTCATCATATAATGTTTTAGAACATTGACCATGTGATTTGGAATTGATCTGGAGCCTTCAATTAGTGTTTAAAAGCTGATTTCTTGTGTCATGTCATTGTTTTTCACCATTCATGAAACATTTTCTTTGAACTGCATAGATATACTTCCCCACTACACCCAGTTTCTCAGAACTATAATTTTTATAGGTATATATAAATTTATGATCCTAATTATTTTGATATGTAGTCTTGATCATGTTAGAGGAAGAAATCTATTGAGGTTTCATGTAGAATCCACCTCCTTCCCTGAGAGTTTGTCATTCGTTTTCAGTTTCTGACAAAACATCGGAGGTAGGTGGCTTCCCTCTCGACTCCTCCTGATATAAATTATTGGAATACATTAAAATTTACTATCATGTGTTAAATTGGTTGTGAATTTTATTATTATAAAATTTTTAGAACACTATTTATTAACGGGTTGAGAACTTTTTTAAATCATGAAAAATTGGTGTTCTTGAAAATGTAATTTTATTCTTGCATTTAAAATATAGATTTAAAATTGGGGATGTTATGAAATTATGTTAGATGGATTTTATTAATACATTATAAATATAAGGATTTTTTTCTTGGAATTAAATGCTTTTCTTAAATTGGAATGTTTAATGATTTTCAACTGAAGAACGTGGTTTTTGAATTAGCCAAACACACTCTAATATATTTGGGTTTGTAATGGGTATTAGGTGTGTGTTCATTTTTATTTGGAATGAATCAAGTCGTAGAGTGCACCAATAGAAGCAGTTGTATATATCTGACCAGATGATTATATATTATTAGGAATGATCATGTACGATGAGAGATACAATTCTTTTGATTTATACCATTATGAATTTTTTTTTGATAATGCGGCATCACATTCCTTCATGTCTTCTCATTATGTTGATTTTATATGTTTAAAACATGATATGATTCCTTCCATGTAAAACATCAATCCCCTCTCAGTGAAAATGAATATTGATCCTTTCTGTGTAGAGAATGTTCTATAACCGTTGTTGGAGTTAAACTGAAGTGTGGATACTTTGTGTTAGATGTAAATGTATTTCAAATAATCATTGGTATGGATTGGTTGATAATGGTCAATGGTATCAACGACTATTATTGTAGAAAAATTAGTTTCACAAATGAGGATGGAATTGATCATCTCTTCAGAGGAAAAGGGGTTGTAAATAAAGGTAAAATGGGTTTTTTTTCACTAGTAGTGAGAAAAATGTCATACTAGTTGGAGAAGTTGAAAATTCAATCAACATAAGGGATCTATAATCAAAATTTTCTTGTATTTAGGGATCAATTTGTTGATGTCTTTCCCAATAACATCTTAGTGTTAACACCTGTAAGGGAAGTGGAATTTATGATTGATTTCTTTCTGGGGAAAAATAAAATTTCAATTCTATATTGCAGTATAGAACCAATATAAATAAGGGAAATTAAACTGATGTAATATATTATGTAATGAAAAGGTTTTATTCACCCATGTAATTATTTATGGGAAGCAACAATCTTATTGAAGACAAAATCAAATGGAAATATAAGGCTTTGTTTTCATTATAAGATGCATAACCATGTTATGAAAAATAATTGGTATCCAAATCCACTCATTTATGAACTGTTTGTTCAATTTAGGAGAGTCTAGTTAATCTCTAAAATTGACTTGAGATCAGGATATCTTCAATTTCGAGTTTGGAAGGATCATATTCCGAAGATAGATTTTAGAAGTAGATATGTCCACAAGGAATACTTATTCATGGACTTTGGTATAATGAATGCACTAGTAGGCATTATAGAATTGATTAATCAGATATTTCAAAGATATATTGATTATTTTTTTCTGGTGTTTTTTTATGACATATTTTTATACTCATGGACAATGGATGAGAATGTGGAACACATGATGATAGTGTTAGATATCATGAGAGATCACCAGTTCTATTTAAAAAAATTAGTGTTATTTTTGGATAAAATAGGATCATTTATTAGCCATGTAATTTCAAAAAATGTAGTTTCTATGGATCCAGAGAAGATAAAAGGTTTTATCTACTAGAAACCCCCAAATAATATCATGGAGATACGATGTTTTCTTAGTGTAGTTTGTTATTACTGACACTTTTTTTGTTACTTTTCACAATTAACATCACCAATGACAGCATTGAAAATGGAATGATCCATTCAAATGGATGATGGATGCTATATGAAATTTCAAGAGATGAATGTTCATATTTCTACAACACATATCTTGACTACTCGAGAATCAGGACAGAGGTACGTGATGTACGGGGATGATTTGGGATCTCAATTGGGATGTTTTCTCATGCAATGAGGTCATGTGGTTTCTTATGGTTCTAGGTAGATGCGAGTTCATGATTATAATTTCCCAGCATACAATTTTCAGATAGATAATGTTTTCAATTCCATAATGACATGGCATCATTAACTCTATATCGACAAATTTACAATGTAAATGGATCATAAGATGTTGAGACTCATTTTCTCACAGTGGGATATGAATTTGAGGAAAAAATATTGATGGAGTATCCCCATATGTTATACATGGACTTCTTCTGTACACATGGAAAGGGGAATTATGTGGAAAATTCATTAACCATAAAGTCATATGCCTAGTTGGATAAATAAGCATTAGATGTTTTGTAGGTAATGTAGGTCCTATTCAACATGTATATCTAATTTTATGACTAATGTGATGTTCCAGTTTTCTTCTTAGATTACCTAATTCTTGATTTGGAAAATAATTTTGAAGAATCCAAAACATCCTATGAATATTTACTTATTATGAGTTCAAAATTCAATGTTGGGGAGACCATTGAGGGTGGGAAACATGATTGAAGTTCAATTTTATAGTTCAGAGATATGATGGTTCTATATATGGATTGTCTAGAACAACTTATACATGCTTAAAACCATTCCAGATGGGATGTACATCTGAGAATACAGAATATGTTTATGGAATTGAAGGCATTGTTTTGGTGGATAATAATAAAATGGAATGTGACAGAGTTCATTTCAAAGTAAATAACTTCTCATTAATTTAAGGAACGCTATCAATGACCAACAAGTATTTTTTAGTCTTTACCTATTCTAGTGTTTAAATCATAGAATATATACATGAATTTTTTTATTCCTTCCAATACTAGTTACAAAACACGATGCCCTGTGAGTAATAGTGGATTTTCTTACCAAGTCAGACCATTTTATCCATATTTATCAAACTCATACAGTAGAGGATGTATCCAAAATCTATATCCGAGAAGTGGTAAAGAGATATTGAGTAACCTTTTATATCATCAAAGATAGATATTTGATCATCACATCTAATTTATGTAAATCCATATAGAAATACCTTGGTAATCACGTGACTATGAGTATAACATTCCACCCTCAGATGCATCTCTATTCAATGAGGATGATACAAATGTTAGACGACATATTTTGGGCTTGTGTAATGAATTGTATTTATCATGGAATGATCATATATCATTATTGGAGTTATCTTATAATATCATCTATATGGCCTCAATACATATGTCTCCTTTTAAAGTATTGTATGGGAATCCTTACCGCTCAACACAGTGCTAGGTGGAAACATGGGACACTTAACTAGTTGGGACTAGCCTTGTTCAAAAAAAAGATGAATATTTGGTTGATTAAGAAACATATTGAGATGCTCAATGTCATTAGAACTAATATATGAATCATCTTTGAAGACCATTGTTCTTTTGGACGAGTGATCATGTTTTCTTTCGGATATCTCCATGTCTCGGACATCTCCATTTTGGGAGTAACGACCCATTGCTTTATCATTGGAATTTATATTCTTTTAATTATGTAATGTAATAACATGAAATCACAACTCAATGAATTATAAAGTAAAATGTGACCATTAAACCTAATATTTTCACCCTATGTTTTGAATTTTGAAAATCTGAAATCCACGGATGCAATCAGAAAGATTATTGGAGTTTGATAAGACAGACTTAATATTTAGTGAATAGTAAGAAACACTTAACAATAGTAATGTTACCCTTATGGCTTGTAATTTGTTAGTTATTAATAGTAAATCATCTATTTAAATATTAACCTTACTAGTGAATGTATAAATAAAATTTATCCATCTTATAAGTAAAAATATGACTGTGTTCGAATTTTTATAAGTCATAAACATTTAATTTAAATTTAAGAGTTATATAATAATTAGAAAAATGTATTTTCAAAATATTTATTCATAAATTATTGTTTTTATATCCTCTGGTATTAATTTAATTTTATAATATGTTATGTAATATTGGAAAACATCATAAAATCGGTTATAGTTTTAAGTATTTATATTTCAAGTATGTTAGGATAATAATTATAAATTAAATTAATCTAATTTGAGAAAATATGTTTGAAATATGGATTTAATTTATGGATTCTACATATCAAATGTTTATTATTGTGAATATTTGGGATTTTTCTAAAATACATGTTTTTTTTGAATAAGAAAATAATATAAATTGTGATAAATTCTAAATACTAAAATTCTGCATCATGCATGAGTCATGGATGATGTAAATTGACATTGATTCAAACTCACATGATCATATTACAATTTTTGGTCATGAAAATAAATAATTTGATTTTATAATGGAAAATAATAAACTAATGATTAAACTATTCAAAAAACTCTCCTCCCATATACTATAAAAACCTCTCACACTCCCCTCTCCTCTTAACTTTTCTCCAGACTTGTAAATTTCCTAAATTCTTCCCAAATCGATCCCCATCTACTTCCCCACGTCTAAAATCCCTTGGTCTCTTCAAAATTTAAAATACATTCCCCATCGGAGGATCTCAAAGATGATTTAATCAAGAGGTAAATTCCACATTATATTTTCATTTATTTTTTTTCATGTTTGTTTGATCTATTTTCATTCCCAACCTCCCCTCATCAAAATGGTATGAAAAATCCAATACCACATATTTAATTTAATTATGATATTATAATGCGATAATTAATTATAATGTCTCATTTCCCTTATATTTTTATGAAGGAATTTAATATACCGTCGAAGTTGTGTTAATTTAGATCATTTAAGGACGGAGGGTTATCAATTTATATTAACATATTCAATTCTGGTAAGTAAACCATTTTAATGGTTTATGTAGACTATTAAATTTTTATTTCATATTATTTGATGTTATAGAATCCTTTTCAACAAAATATGTAAAATAATAATACAAAACAAGGTAATTTTGAGAAAAAAACTCCAAATTAATCGAAGTGTTAATCATTAATGTATTATAATGATTGAGCTACACTCTAAATATAAAAAATAATTTTATAATCATGTAATATATTTTTTCATCACTAATTCCATATAAATTAAATTTCGGACAATGATTCTCATCATACATGTTTATTTGATCATCAATATAGGTGAATTGATAATTAAAACTGAAGGAGAAAACATTCCCAACTAATAAAATTGAACATCATATCCATTAAAAAGGTTATGAATGAACTCAAAAAGGTATAATAAATAAATTAAATATAAATGAGGATCAGGAATTATTTATTAATGAACCTAATTTTATTATTCATTTCTAAATGGTCAAACGAAGAACACCATCAGACTTAAGGTATGGAATATTTTCTTTCTCAAATTTATTCCATAATCACCTCTATTTTATTCTCTTTTATGTGTAATATATTATGATAGTGTATTAATTCTTACCTCCCCATACTTCCCTTGTTGATGCATAAAATATGAGAATCCCATTTCTCTATAATTACTCCCTCCTATGTAAATCTGATACCATTCCAATATTACTTATGGGATTCTACCCGAATAACCTATATTCCTCCTGGTTTCCATATATTTATTTTTAACCAAATATAGATTCCTTTTTTATTTTTTAAAAAATGAAAATAATATTTTTATTATCCAAATTCATGTCTCATTATCCATCCCTCATTCACTTTCAGGGATATAGACTTTTTTAATGAGTCCCTCCTCAATACTTTTCGATTAGAAAATATGTCTTAATAGAACATTGTGAATTCTTACCAATCATCATGTACACTTTATAATCTATTATTAATTCTACATAGGTTTTATAAAACCACACTTTATATTATGATAACATTCCAGGATCACTTATGGTTTTATATAAATGATCATTTTATTTTATTTATTAAATTTCCTTTGATATTTTTCTCTAACCGCACGAAAATGTTTAACTTCTATAGTTTCCCAAAAACTCTTTTTCATGTTTTAACATCATGTTGACATCCGTTATCTAGATTTATTCCTATTTTACCCTAATATAGTACATGTGTTCTCTAATTCCTTTCCAACATTGATACTTTTCTGATATAATCATTTATTATAATTTATGTCATGATTATGATACCCAATTATTTCTATGGGTAACCTTTATGATTATGTTTGGATGATTATATATGATTATTTTTGTTACCAGAATATTCATGAACATGTTAAAATGGGTGCACCCAGATAATGCACTAATGCATTGGGTAATTTTGAGTCTCAAGAGATCTTAAGTGCAATGGTTTTAGCGGTTAGCCTTGGCTTGGTTTACCATGTCCAAAAGTCTTGGTTGATTACCTCGACATGTGCTCCCCTATATTCAACAAGCATTGACTTATGATAAAGTCATGATTATTGTTGATTTCACCATTCAATTATTCAATGATTATATGATCCCATGTTTATATGTTATGATTCTATATTCCATTTTGTATCATTATGTTATGATCTCTAAAACTTATACAAAATCCTTATTATTAAGTTTATTCACATACTCGGATTTCATCACATCCCTTCATTCATGTGATCCCCATGGTACCCTATGCAGATGTATGGTCTCAGTGGACGTTATGAGCTCTTAATTATGATTTAGTAATGAAGTGCGGTTTTTAGTGTTGTGTTTTATGTTTAGGTACTGTCTCTTCCAAGACACAAGACATTACGATATTTGGCTTGTATTATTTTGAATAATTATGACTAAAATCATGTACTATTATATATAAAACTCTAGGGTCACAATAGTTGGTATCAGTAGATGGTATTGTTATTATAGATATTTATAATAGAAAACTTTAGTAGGAACCTTAGTGATGAGATTAATTATAAGAAAAAACCACTATATTTTGCTAAGTATAGCATAAGGGGGTTATCAAGAAAATACATCCATGTATGAATAAAAAAAGTTAAAGGTGGATCTAGCATTGATGTATATAGGGGTGAAACCCTAAAAAACCACTATGAGGTAGACTCAAATTAAAACTAGTGCATGAAAATGGGCCTTAAATCACTGTTGGTTTTACACTCTAGGGAGATATACATTTTAAAATTAATGATCTTGTTAAAAAGAAATTTTAAGGGAATAAGAAAAAAATATAAGAATATAATTTAGGAAATAGATAATGGATAACACAGATTTAATCATTGGGAATCACAGGATATGATATATATATAATTTAGAGGTTTATCCTTTTATGAAAAATGTTTCATTTATATGATTAATCACTATATATTCAATCCCTGATATTCTATATTATTTTTTTTATTAATGATAAGAAATATAAGAATGCATGACAATAATAAATATTCTAGGCATTATGATTATTTCTCTAATGATATGCCTGATATCATTGAAACATGTCCACAACAATTCATGAATTTACTTTCTGAGATGGATCATGTTATGAATAATCACATTAATCTTGGGTAAATCCATCCAACTTAAATAAAAGATACTTTTTCTATATAATCCTTGCTGTGGAAAATTCTTCCCATGTTTAGAGGATCATCTGATCCCCTCCTCTATGAATAGTTGATTAACTCCATTGAAAATCTATTTTATATCCTCTATTCCTCTGAAGAAAAGAATGGATTTCATGCGGTCTATCATTTTTATGGGGAAGCTGATTAGTGGTTAAAACTGATCAAGAATATAAAGAACCTATAAGAAAATGATTCGATGGATTGGGATGAATTCAAGTGAGTGATTTTCAATAAATATTTTCCTTGAAACCGCAATGTCAAGATTAAAAGAGTGTTCCAAGGAATCATGAAAAAGGATGATGATTCAATCGAGGCATATGAAGAAAACATTACAAGGATTGCAAGGTATGCCTCTTACAATACCATGAACACCGAAAGCAAGGTGGATCACTTCTTTAGCAGACTAAATATGAGAATACCAAAGGAATTGGTGATTCAATAATTTGACAGTTATGATTAGATTTCCTGTATTTCCCTCAATATTGAAATTATTATCAGAGAATCAATGTGGTATCATGGGCCCAATGAAAAAAATATGAAAATGGAATCTAATGTGGGAAGTTCTGCAAATAAATTCCATGATGGATTGAAGACCGACCATCCCACATGTATAAATTTAGGGATGAAGCATCCCAAGGAACTGTCTAATGGGAACCATGAATTTCTTAAAATGTGTAAATATGGGACATGTTTCTAAAAATGCAGAAGAGATATGAATAATCCCACTGATTTGGAAGAATTAAGGAATGTTTAGGAAAATTATCATCAATTGATTGAGTGATATAGCTTCCAGGAAGATGGGAATTATGAATATAATTTTCCTAAGTCATGGGTTGTCAGGGGAAAACAACAACAACCTCCAATGAAACAATGAAATGCCTTATGACATCAATACTAATGAGGTGGATTCGGAAAATTATGTGGTGATATGTATGGTAGTTATTCATTCAAGAATAGAAAACATACTATTTGATTCGTGTTACATGCATTCATTCATATCTTGCAAGTAATGTAGAACTATTCAAACACCACCTCAAAATTTGTAGGATATGATAAGTGTGAGAATAGTGAGTGGGAAGATTATTGGACCTAAGGTTTATAACTCCACATTGATAAATTTTTGTGGACTTATCATCTCTGTAAATCATTTCACATATACTTTAGTAGAGTTCTGTGTTATCAGGGGTATGGACGGGCAATATTTATATTAATCCAACATCAACTAGCAGGAGAGGGAGATCATTCTTCATTTCCCAAAGCATTCTCTAAATCTATATTTGTGAAAGAAGGAAGATGAATCCTTTTTAGAATCATTTTTTCAAGTGTGGATATTAATTAATTAAGAGAAATAATGTCTAGCTCAAATGATTGAGACAATGGTGATAATCCTTCTTGAGACACGCCCATCGTGTGGGATTACACTGATATATTTTTTGAAGAGTTGACTGGTCTTTTTCATGATCGATAGTTTGAGTTCTCAGTTGAAGTTATCTTTAAGTCCCTAAAAATATCAATTAATCCTTATAGAATGTCCACCATATAGATTTAATTGATCAATAAGCAGTTATATGATAATATAGAGAAGGTTTTTATACGCCTGAGTGCTTCACCATGGGGTGCTTAAGTCCTCCTCATCAGGGTGAATGATGGATCAATGCACCTCCTAAATGATTATAGGGAGCTCAATGAGATCAGTATAAAGAACAAGTGTCCCCTTCCACAGATAAATGAATTGTTTAAACAACATTGTGGGGCCTGTTATTTAATAAAGGGGGACCTTTAGTTGGTATTCGACCAATTAAATTTTAGGATGGAAGTTATTACCAGGACTGCCTTCCGAACAAGGTATGGACTCTATGAAGTCATAGTGGTTCCCTTCAGAAACACTAATCATCACACAATTTTCATGGATTTATGGAATAGATATATTAGATATTACCTTGACAATTTTGTGGTAGTATGTATCCACAATATTCAGATATACTCCAAGATCATAGAGGAACATGAGAAGCATTTGAATACTTTGTTAAAGATATTGCAAAGGGATAAGATGTAATTAAATAATAAAAAATTGAGTTTCGGATTGTTGAAGTATCATACAAGGGTCATGTTATCAATAGTAAATAGAAATCAATGGACCCTTCCATGACAATGGAAATTGAAGAGTGGCATATGATAACATTGGTAACGGAGATCCATATATTTCCCGGTCTATGCAGGTATATCAATGATTTGTAATGAAATTATCATGATATTCAAACCCAATGAACTATATTACATGGAAGGGAATGAGGTTTTTCTATACTAATCATTGTGGAGACTGCTTTAGAGAGTTGAAAAAGAGGGTTATCACTATGCCAATACCCACACTCATAATAAGTGGATAACTATTTGTGGGGGTATAGTGATGCTTAAATGAAATGAATTTGATACGTGTTGATGAAAAATGATAATTTGATATCCTAAACATCAAGTAATATGAAAATAATTGTGAAATATAACCATATTCATGATATGGAGTTGGAATCATTGATCATTGCGTTAAAAATATAGATGAATTTCTCTATAGTGAGAAGTCTGAGATATATACAGATGACAAGAGTATGAAATATATATTCCCAAAAAGAGTGCCTAATATTAGACGATGAATATAGATATATCTCATCAATGATTATGACTTCTAAATCCACAAACCTCCTAGAATGGAATAAAAGGAAGATAATTCCCTAAATAGAAGGGATCTAGCATCCTTACCAAGTATCATAATTGAATGGGATAAAATCTTCTTAGATTACAAGAGGATGGAAATTGGAATCATTAATGGAGGAACATCGTCAATCATTTCACGAATGATTCCTCAACCATCACTCATGGAGAAAATAAGGGATGCATAAAGAATAGATGTGAAATTCAGACAAGTGTAGAAGACATTATAAATGGATAATCATATCAGTTCATGATTGACGAGGAAGAAGCTATTTGATTTGGGTTACGATTATGTCTACCATCCAATCTAGAGATAGAGAAATATCTTTTTAATGATGAACATAGATTAATATTCTGTATTCACCTATGGATCACAAAGATGTATCAAGATATCTGAGAGAACTTTTGGGTGGAAAATATGAAGAAGGAAATTGATGCGTATGTATCTATGTTGGTAGTATATCAAGAAGTTAAGGAAGAAAAAAAGATGTATAAGGGGATAATGAAACCACTACCCATACAAACATGGATGTGGGATAAAATAAATATATCATTTGTCACTATATATCCATGGAAATCAAGGTGTAACAATTCTATATGGGTCATTGTGGATCATATTATAGTGAAAACTCACATTATATCAATTTGAGAGGAGTTATCATTATATAAAAATTCACTGATTTATATAAAAGAGTTTTTAAGGTTGCATGGTGTACCACTATCTATTATATTTGATCAAAATCTGAGATTCACTTCAATGTTCTATAAAAGTCTCCAACATTCTCTATGCATTGAACAGAACTCCAGTACAACCAATAAACCTCAAAATGATGTTCAATTATAGGGAATAGTTTATAAAATGTATAATATGTTGAGATCAAGTTCAATGGGCTTAGATGGGGGATGAGACAAACATATTTCACATTTTGATTTCTCTTATAAAAAAATATTCTACACCTTCATCTCAATTGCCCCATATGAATCCCTTTATGGGAAAAGGTATAGAACACCGATGTGTTGGGATGTTGTTAGTAAACGACAATTGCTAGTATCTGAAATGGTCAAATAAATGGTGGAGATGGTGAAAAACATTCATCATTACATCATGTAATCTCAATGTCAACAAAATCATTTTTTTTGAATGCCATTGATGATACCTTGAGTTAAAAGTTAGAGACATGGTATTTCCTTGCATTTATACACAGAAGAATGTCATGTGGTTTGGGAAGAATGGAATGTTATGTCCCAGGTACATCAACCCCTTTGAGATTCATGATGATGTTGAGGATGTAGCCTATTAATTAGAGCTCCCACCTACTATGTCTATAGTACATAATGTTTTCCCTGTATCCCTCTTAATAAAGTACATACATGATTTATTTCATGTACTCTCTTCAGATGTGGTACAGTTTCAGATTGATCCCTCTTAAGAGGAGCCACCGGTGATGTTCATGGATCATAGAGATATAGTTCTATTTAACAAGACTACTCAGTAGTTAAACATAATATGGAGGAACCATAAGTAGGAAGAGGAAACATGGGTATTAGAGGAGGTAATGAAGGAAAAGTACCCCAACCAGTTTATTACAAAGAATGAAAAAAAAATCAAGCGTAAAATTTCTTAATGGGGGAATATTGTAACAACCCAATGTTTTATCAATAGAAGTTACATTCTATTAATAATGTCATGTAATAACATGAAATCTCATCTCAATCTCCTTTCATTTGGGCATACTTTTTTTTTATAAATGAATTTATTTTATATGTTTTATAAAATCCTATCAATTTTCATTTCATTAAAATATAATCTTTTTTATATGAAGCTTTTTAATAAATAACAAACAAATGAACTATCAATAATTATAGATGTTTATTTACTTCTTCAGTTAAATTACCCTTTAAAATTCTCCCCATCCCCCATTACTATATTATTATACTTTTAATTTTTCACCATATCCACCTTCCAAGAATTTCAATATTAATCATTTTTTGTATATCTATACCTTTTTTATCCCCACTAAAAATTCACATTATAAAATTTTATATAGCTCTCTAATGATTCACTATAATTTGGATATTACCAATTCATCTCTTTAGAAAAAACTACAAATGTATTTCCATTTTACATTTTAAGAGAAATAATTGGTTGTTTTTCATGTATGTATCAATATTTTTATTATTTTTATCAATTTTAGAGAATTGTTTAAAAAACAGTGATTTTATTTTTTCCGCATGATTTAGAAATATGGGTGTTATATTATATTTTTTTGATAAATTATTTTACTATTCGATATAAAAAACAAAATAATAAATAAATGATTTTAATTTTTACCGTATGATCTATCATGCCTCCATTTAATAGGGAATAATTCTAAAACATTGGAAAAAATTACAATTTCCCAACTCATTAAATATATATCCTCATTTATAGGGTATCAATATACCTTATTTTCCATATTTATTTTCAAAATTTGGTTATGGATAATTGTGTCACATGAAAATAACTTCCCTAATTATATAATAATATATATTTTCATTAATGATGTGAATTATATGTGGAAATCCACATATCTAACAGGAAATTATTTTCTGTTTATTCAGTTATCTAGATTGATTATGAATATATACAAGCACCTCTATTTTTTTAAACAATATCTCCATTTTGAGATGAAATTTTAATAGTCTCTTATAATAGATATATTTCATAATGAGTTTGACCACGTTATACATGAAACAAATATAGGTTATTAGACATGTATTAAAGTATTTTATGTTTCATAGATGATGTGTTCCCCACATGATATCCTCCTATTAGATAATAACCCACTATTTGGTAATTAAGATACATCCCAAAATAAATGGTTGGATAATGAATCCAAATAAGCACTACATAATTTAGTAACATTATAAATATATCTATAAAAACCCATATAAATCAAATATATACACTATATTTTTAGGGAAAAGTTTAATCTCAATATGGAACATTGTGATTTTTTCTAATCAGAAGTACTTCTTCAAATATATCATCACTAAATCATTACATGTGTTGAACATAATGAATAGTATAGATACGGTAAAATCATTCAAATGATCCTTTAATGATAAATGAAATCTTATAAACTTTATTACAATGTGGAATGTCCCATTCATATAAATAATTTGACTTATTAGTGTATAATTGATTCGTGTTCTCTATAGCATCCAATTTGGTATCCAAAAAACTAACTAATGGTTTCATAATATTTAATGTGAGCATATTTTATTCATTATGTTCATTAATATATTTTATTGCATTATAATCGTTGGGTTTTCATAATCGACTGATGGTAACTCAAAATCTATATTGGTCTCCTATCATTGTATATGAGGAGATCAATCCAGAATATCCCCAAGACCATTACTCAAATTTTAGAGAACTTGATTACATATAAAGTATCAATTTTTTCTAAAATAGTAGCAATAATTACAAAGATTCAAATGAAATTAAAAAAACTAAAAATTATCCTGGATATATTTTGGTGAGTTTGTATCATCATCATAGAACATTTGATAAAAATTAAAAAAACACCAGTGCATATAAAAGAGAATAAAAAATAATAATATATATAGAAAAGTGGAAATCCATGTAATAATAAGTTTACTTTTTTAGTTTATTTTATATCACATATTACCTAAAACTAGTACCAAAAACATGATACTCTCCCTATTATAATCACTTCATAAGGATTTTGAGTCTAATATTATCGAAACAATTCATGCCCTTCATAATTTTAAAACAAAAAAATGTTGTATGTATACGCAATTATTATTTTTAATCTATTTCAAATGTGTCATATATCATATACTAGAGGGAATTTCTTATATTTTCATTTAAAAATATGAAACCATAAATAAAATAAATAAAACATAAATTTAATGAATAATAAAAAATAAACACATGATAGAAAAATAAATTCTATAAACAATAATCAAAATTGATTAATTTTAGTTAATGGATCGTCCAAACATCATTGAACTTGTTAACATGTATATATATGAATCAATAATATATATAATATCCCCTATAGGTATAGAAATAATTTTCCAATAAATTTTAATTTAAAATAGATCAAATTTTTCATTTTACTAAAAAAAATTAAAAATATTTAAAACAAACGTCACTAAACCTAAATCCCTAATGAAAAAATAAATGGTAATAAAAATTACCCATCCTTCCACATTTTGTTCTAGACCCCCCTTCTTTAGCACCTTTAATAAAAAATGAATGAATTATATTATATGAAGAAGGATCTTCATTACATCCAACTATAATTTTTCACCACTAAGATAATTCTTTAAATTATAAGTCATCGCCATTCATCTGCCCATAGTCAGCAACCCCTTAAGTGTTTAATCAATCATTAAAAAATAAAATTAATAATAAATGAATAAATTATCTATATAGATGAGTGGAATAATTTTTTTTAAATTAAATTTAATCATGAATGACATGTATAAAAAATCTTATAGCATCAAAGGATTTGATTCTAGTAATGTATAATAATAATTTTATTTCCCCGCATCCCTATATAATAGTAGAAGTCATAAAAAGTACATCTGATCCCAAAAAATGTAATATATTTTTTTGATAAGAATATTATATCCCATGGAATAATTTATTTGATTATACAGTTACTATTATGTCTCATCCATGCTTTAATTACATTTTTTCCTCTAGTGACCTTCATCATGAATCATAGTGTGTGTTTGAGGCATAAAAAAGTCTCCCTTATCGAAATTCATTGATTAACTAGATATAATGATACAAAAAAATATAAAATCCATGATTTGAAATTTAAAATTATATCTATAACTACCTATGGTGGGGAGGGTACATTTAACTATAATTTTATTCGTAGTTATTCATTAACCAATGCTACCTTTTACAGTTTTTTTGTAATGTTAATAATAAAAAGTAAAATAGTGCACATATTTAAAAAATTTCTGCTTATATATATTAATTGTGAATTTGTGGTTCCAATTAGGATACATAATATATTTTTTGTATTTTTACATGACACTCATACATATGGTTCCTTATGCATGAAGGTTTGAGTTTCATTGTGGTATCTTACAAGTTTCTCACACACATCATGTCCCAAACATAGTCACACTATGAGGAATATAAACCTAGAATAATTTTTCTTGTTTCAAAGTAGAATCCAAATAAATATAAAATAATAGTCATGATTTATACTTCAATAAATAATTTAAAAACGTTGGTTATGTTTGGTCTACATGAGTGTTAAAATCATTGAAAGATACATTGAGCAGTATTTTATCATGTTTCAAGTGATAATCATAGAAAATTAACATAAAGTGGATTTAATATAATAAGTTTATATATCCAGTCATGAAATCATTTATTATATTAATTTTTATTTCTATATATTTTATTCATGGAAGGTCTGTTATTCACCTCTACAGATTACATTAGGATGTCATGTCATAAAAATGAAATTAATTTACATTATATGTATGAATTTACCTATTAATAAATTCCCTATTATTACTTATCTATATACCCAATTTAGGGAAAACATTATCAAATTCCTTTTATTATAATGTGTACACTATTAAATCATAGATTAGTTATTTGATCATATAATTATACACCAAATTACGAGGCATTATTTTCCAAATTTCTTAATGAACATTGTAATACTCATTACTTAAAAATGAATCCATATGATTTCCATTCATTGTTATGAATATATCATAACCTAACCCACTGATTCCCCATACATACTAGTAGAAATACTTGTTAATCCACCTCAATATTTCACCTAAATTATATTATCTAAGGACTTGAATTCAGGGAGTATAACATTATTTTGAGGCCTTCACCAAACAAAAACGAGTATACAAATATCTCTTATACCTACATAAAATGAAAACATTCACAATGAATTAATATTTAATTAAATATTTGATAAATTGTACTAAAAACCACCATCAATAAGCCATTATTGATATAGAATTTATCTCTAGAATAAGTGGAATAGAGGAACCACAGTTGAAAAAATAAGCACCCGTGGATGGAGTCCTCCACCAAATAGAGAATAAAAATATTTTTTTAATAGTATCTTTTACCATTGATTATCACTATTAATTTTTTCTACAAAATATATTTCTTTTTAGAATTCTCATTAAAACATCAATGTCTCTATAGAGATAGCATGTGGGGATTTAAATGTACATATAGGGTTGAATATTAAAATACATAGTTGGATTCCATGAAATTAAAAAATTATTAAATAGTATACGATATTAAATAAGGAATTTTAAATCAGTGATACATAATAGATGATGTAATTCTATAACACTGATCTAAAATTATAATACATCTATCTCTGAAAACATACATAAATACTAATAACCACCCACTTAATACTAAGTAGCATAATAAGCTTGAAAACACCACTTTATTAACACTTCACATGTAAAAATATAGTTAACAGAAAAAATATATCATACTTATACCATATCGATGGATTTAATAATTAATATTTCACATACATTAACAAGTATAGAATCAACAAGAATGATATTCTAGATAGTAAATGGGATATTAAACCTTCATTAAGATCACCTATCATCATAATGGTTATTGTGTCAAACAAAAGAGAAAACATTTTTTAGAAAAAATGTCTTCTGAAAGGAGAACATATCATGAAATAATATCACCAAATAGTCACATATAATTAATATATGTAGTGGAAAACAATTAATTAACTAGAAATAATACCATATATGATAATGTTATTGACCTCGTAGATTAGAAACATATATAACTAATATTCGTTTTTCCACAACATCCATTACACCCCCTTTAAATCAATATGGATATCACCCACCTCGCCAATGACTGATTTATGCTTATTTTGTTATGAATGAGATTATATAGAGGATTTATTTTTTATCATTTCAGAGCTTAATGACTCTATCATGCATCCTTGAGAATATAAATTTTATAGAGAATATCATAATTGATGTTTTATTTAACGTAAATCTCCTATAATTTTCCACATCAATGTTGAAAAAAATATGTTTTCAAGGAAATCCCCACATTAATTTTAATTAGTGTTTTCATAGTATCCAACTCTCATGACAATCAGATGAGAATTTTGAAAAAAACGTGTCTTTTATCCATCGTTGAAGGTGTAAGGACACCATAAATGATATATAATGAATAATATCATCCATTACTCTAAAATTATAATTGAATAAAAAAATGTGAAATCATTAAAGCTTGGGGTTTATGGGAATAATGTAATCCAAATAAATCCTATGTTATTTTATAACACTCCACTAATTTTTTTACTACTAGACTGACCTCAAAAATACATGTCCATGGGGTTTTTTCCTCTATTATTTAACTAACCATCTGGGGAATTTCGTATATCAATTATAATTGAGATATTTCCAAAAAATGATCCTAAATAGAATAATGAACCTTATTAAATATGTGGGGTACCCAATACATATAACTAACACATTACATATTAGACAATTAACCACATGGATACTCTGATTGTCTCATATGTATGTGGAAAACGTCAATACAGAGAAATGATTTTTGATCATTTATTTAATCTGCATACAAAGAATGAGGACATGATGTAAATAGTTAAAATATGGACTAATTGAAAAAAAAGGTATTGACTATTTTATATTCCAATAATAATACCAAGGTATTTAAAATATAAAAAATAATCAAAGAATGAAATGATCATGACATGTACATGGTTAGACACACCATTTGTGCCTTGGGTAGAACCTCAATGTGTACTTCTATTGTGAAATCATGTAATTTCCCATATATGTGAAATGTCATCCATATTAAACCAATGTTCGTGGAGTAATGGAAATTCGGTATATAATTATAATTCTCAAGGATTTTTTCTCATCAAAAATGACATGTCAACTATGATATATTGCATAAGGAACCCATGATATGGATTTGACGACTACTCTCATGTTATGTTACTTTTTAAAACTTTATATAGAATGTTTCAATGAAAAATAATACATGTGATATTGATGTAATGATTTTTCTTATAACTCACTATAGAATGTGTTATGTCAGACACTCATACATAGAATGATCATGTTCCAACCCACCTAGTGTATTCAAGGGGGTAACCTGGTATATACAACATGAAACTTGTTTATATAATTTTTAATGAAATTGAATGTGGGCTAACTATTTTTTACACTAGTCATTTTAAAAAACTGTATATTCCATGGATAATAATAAACAATGAGTGATATATAAACACAAGCCATATGATCATGTCATATTCTTTATTTTCATTTTATTTATCATTTTCATTAAATCCAGTATAAATTTTTATACAATAGAAATACTTCTCTAATGAACCATTATTTTAATATTTTCCATATCTATATATATAATAAAAATAGAATCACAGTATAGTCATTTAAATCCTAAATTTTTACCCAATAATTCACTGTGAAACTAATACCTCTGAACCAAAACATCGTGTATTATCAGAAAATCTAAAAATATTCTATACTTGAACTACCATAACAATATCTCTCTATATTCATTAATTACAAAAAATGACATCAATCACAATGGTCATGTTGGTTTTTATCAAAACAGTTATATAAGAGGTATAAATGAGAGTATATAACATGGGATGATATTGGGGAATTTGGATCATGTCAAATAATGAAGTTATTTTATGAAAACATGAATCATGAAATAAAGGGGTATAATAAAAAGATTCATAATGTTAATCCCAAAATTTTTTTAATGTAAGAATCACTTATTAAAAACAAAAAATTAAAAAAACTAAAAAATATTAAAATTATTATAAAAATATATAATATTAAAGATATGATGACTGGAAAATTTTAATCATTACATTCCTTATTAAAATATGTTATCACCGCCAATCCCTTCAAAACATATTTTATAATTATTTATCAAATTTTTTATTTTAATGACCTGAAAATATCCATGTATTGTGGACCAAAACCCTAATGATTGTTATGCCTATACTGTGTAAAAACCTATCTATTTTACTTGGATTCATTTCATTATTTGCATCCATATTGTTAATTAATTAAATGAAAAAAATAATTTTTAATATAATAAAATATAAATTTATTAAATAAATGAAAAAAAATAAAAAAAATTAGAGTATCCTATAATATTTATATATTTTAATCCAAGGATACAAATAATATTCCATGATTATGAAAAACTATCATGTACATGGATGCATACCGTAGTGCCCTTGTTCTTGATCTAGATATGACTAGGCCTGAAGGGTGTTCCTTCTCTCCATGGGATGGAAACAAGCACCAAGCATCTTACAAGAATAAATAAGGAACTTTTTTTTCATAGATCATTGAATGATAACAATATACATGATTTTATATAAAAAATACATGAGGAGAATATACCTAATGTGAATTAGAAAAAATAGTGCCCAAACATATAATTCAAAATGTTAATGAATCATCAAAACAAACTATCAGCATGAAAATATAAAAATTCACAAAACAATGTTTAAAAAGTAAAACCCAACTACACCAGTCTCCATCACCACTCCATGGTCCCAATAATCAATAACATCCATAACCTCCATATTGGACATTCCTATTACTTGGACCTGGAATTAGATTTCATAAAAATAAGTGGAGGATATTGTATGTTGTGAATAATAAATCTAATTAGGTAGTAAAAAAGTGTTTCATATTATATTTACTAATAAAAAAATCATGCATTAAAATTATTTAATATATGGAATGCCAAAAAATATCATTTTCATATTTAAAACAAAACATAGTTCCTTTTCAATAGACACAAGAAATTTCATGTTTTTTTAAATGATCATTTTATATAAAGTATTTTCTAAAATCAATTATCTTGATTAAATAGTACAATAATAAATGCAATATAAAATATAAAAAGACACAACTAGAACCATTTTCATATTCCCATATGTATTTTAGTTTCTATTTAAAAGATCCTCATAGATCACATATTATTGGTCTTGAAAAAAAATGTGTGAAAATGTCCCTTCTTCTATGGTGTAATATGACTGATCCATATCCTATCAAAGATAATCATGTAGAAATTTATTTTTTTGAGTTTTCATCAACAATATATTATAAAGGGTTCAAGATCTTATTTTTTCATTCCTAAATAACTCACCAAATAACTATGTTGTATTATTTTTAATAATATAATATATAATAGGTAAATACTCTAATTTTAAATCTATCATCATTTATAATGAAAGTACATATTATTTAGTTTCAATATTTTAATTCAATTTCAAAAAAAAACCTTTGGATTTTTTAATCATTTCCACATATTTCCTAAAAAACTAATCATTGGATTTAATTATTTTAATTTAATAATTGTTTCTCAAAATATTTCTAAAATAATTTCATAAATCTTACAATTTTCGAAAATCACACACAATTTCAGTTCTAATGAAATTTTTGGTTTTTCCATAAATCTGTGCCATTATTGAATTTCATGATGTATAATTTCAAATAAAGGATTTATAAATCAATTACATTATGTTCCTAATCATACACGAAATTATTTTATTATTTAAAATAAAAATATCAAATGGAATCACTAATTGTTATTCATTTAAATCAGACAATCAACACCCGTAACAGAAATCAAAACGATAAACATAGGTGAGGATAATCTACAAATAAAATCACGAATAAACCTATTACATGATTAGGAATATATGCATCAAAATTTAGATCAGATCCATAAAAACATGATTATATAATACTCTGAGGATGATAGGAAGGAATACTAGAAGAAATTATACAATTGGAAATCTACATATTAGAGAGGGATCTGATCTTCAACTTGTACATTAATTCACTAAAGGATGTCTATAGGGGACCCATAATCAATTCCCTAGAGCCACAAGGTAATGGAAATCATACTAGGGATGATATGTCGGATTATGAATCTTAAATGTTGTGTTCTATTAATTTTAATTTAATTTGTTATGGAATTAATTTCTTCGTGCAAAATTTCTTATAGAGGTCCAGGTGATTATATAAATTTTTCACCCTATAAGTACAACCCTATGAAAAATGAATAAGGGATGCATGGTTTGGTATCACAGTTATACTAACTGTATTATAATTATGAATTTTTTACTTTACATGGTGTGCATGATTTGGAGATCCAGCCACAATATAAGAAACCCCATGGCTACTAACCATGTAACTCCTTCATATAGATATCAATATGGAAAACAATTTATTAGGTTGAACTAAAATATTTTTCCTAACCATGACACAATTGTGTATATTCCATAGAGATTTCAAAATTAAATAAATTCCACCTTAAATAACTAAAAATTAGACTGAATTAAAAGCGAATCAAACTAGGGTCATGAAATATCTATAAATAAGAAATAGTATGTCACAACCTTCATAGAATAAAAAATATTTCCCCAAGAAATAAAATTAGGAAGATTATATATTGATGAGATGATGGAACCACCCCTTCATTAATTCCTCACACATCAATGTCTTTTGTGAATCATAATCATGATACAATAGTACATTGTAAAATAGTATCATCCACCTAGAAATAACCTTTGCTTCCAAATTGATCACCCGGACATCAAACTCTATCACTACTAAATTAGTTACATCATTTACATCCTCCCATTTCATGAAATGAGATGGGTTATAAAATATTTCTGATGATTTTATATATGCAAAGAATCATGTATCAACATCAATATTGTTGGATGTTATAAATCATAAGCCAATTTACCCACATCCTCAATAACCTCAAAACGCCCCAAAAAATATAGTCCAATATTCCATTACCTACAAATCTTTCAATGACTTAAAATAGTTGAATCTCTAAAAAAACTTGGTCACAGCCTAAAAACTCCAAAATTCTCCTATAATGGTTAGTGTAATATTTTTTTTGACTACGATCCATCAACATACTATAATGTATCAACATAATATTTATATCATCTAATGGACCTTGCATAGTCCTACAATATTAAAATGACCAATGTCCAACCAATACAACATTGATGTGAGTCAACATCCATACAAGGCCTCAAATTAATCCATCCAAATTGTTGAATAAACTATTATTATAGGATTATTCATCCCGTACCAAATGGACATCCTAAGCCCCACTAAAATATAGAACATTGGTATAGATAATTTTTTTACAATATGTATAGTCCATTCAATATTTTCATCAATATATGGATGATATGATGTTATTGAGATAACTTGAGATCCCATTAAAATGAAAATTCAACTAGGGATCTCTACCAGAGACTATCCTAGATGATCCACTATGCAATAAAAAAAATGACTTGTATATACAGGCTTATCATGTCCACATATTTGGTTGTACCAATGTTCTATATACTAAATCATGATTTGATTAACTGAAAAATCATAACCCATTTCACCCTATTCTTCTGAAGGGTTCATGGAAATCGCCCTTCTAGGATGTCTATATTGATATGAACCTACATCCATGATAACATTTTGCGGGGATAGATAAAACATGATGGTTTTTGAATCTCATCCCGGACCTATTGGAATATATCACCATGTGAAACCATGTATTTGATGTATCATATCTTACATAGTCAAAGAATCATCATTTTTTATCACATAACATCTTCATGGTACAAGGTTGCACAATCCCATGAGAACCATGATAGTATCCAATCATATAATTTCTAATGGATAAAGGTCAACATAAAAACTCCAATAAACAAGAAATATATCCATGTAATTTACTACTCAAGATTTGTATCCACACCATAAAAATAATTAAAAATGCTATAGAACATATCACCACACTAACAATATTGATGAATAAACTCAAAAAGATTGGGGTTCAACTGAACACTTGTCAAAATATCCTCATTCACATACTAATGAATGTAAAATTAATATAGAAAAACCTCTCTCAATTTCCACACATTTTATAATTCGTTCATGGCCAAGATATATTGATTCATACTCAAAGCTTATGTTATTACTACCCCATTATACTGGAATAAGATGTGTTGATTTGTAATTACTGGAGTTACTCCACCTATTTCTATTTCCTAGATTATGTTATTTTTGAGAGAAGATATAACTCAGGTTTCATAATTATAATTAATGGAAAACCCTTCTGAAAAAAGGAAATTATTCCATCCTTTAAGATAATTAATAATGGATATGAGATCAATATCATTGGACAGATAATTATTCTTATGTAGGCAAAGCATTCTAGACCCATAGGGAATGTCATGATCACAATACATAAACACAAATCCAAAACTCGATGTTGATGCATTATAGAAGACCACATATACTTTCCCATCATTTTATTAATTAAATAGTATTGGAGAATTAAAAGGCGATCCTTCTAAAAATAAATTATAGATTATATCATTCCAAAGAAACTTAACACCCATTCAAGTGAGAATGGTAATAAGAAAAGAAAAAATTGAGAAATCATTTAAATAACATCGATAATTTCAATGTAAATTAAAGAATCCAAGATTCTCAATAACATTTAAATGTTTTCACGAGGAATACCATATTTCAACCTCTCACGATCAACTAATACTCTATGATCTAGGAACACTTATTGGAATTAATTCACTTCTCAAATAATGGATCATAATTTTAAAATTTTGGCATCATTTTATAGATCCCACAAATTTTCTAGCAATATCACCATGATAGACACATGACCCACATCTATTTTAGATTATACCAAGATTTATACAGCAATGAAAACAATAACTGTGTCAAAGAACTCATGTAAAATTCTTTTCATCAAGGGAATGCACACTATATGAGAATTGGTTTGACCCAAAGGAATTACAGGAAACATATTTTGTCCATACCTACTTATAAATATATTATTTTGAATATATGATAAATGAATATTTATCATGTGGTTTCTATATCGAAGAAGAATCATCAAGAACTATTTCACCCATTTGAACTGGTCAAAAAGATAATTAATCTAAGGAAATTATTATTCTTCTTTACAATAAATCAGTTGAGATTCAATTAGTCAGTAAATAGGTGAAGGACACCATATCCTTCCTTTGAATAGAGTAAATGTCCACCATAATGAGAAAAACTACATCCTATAAAACAATTCCCAATAAAATCATCAAAATTACTATTGAACTCCTGTAGTGTAGATTGTTCCCCATGGAAATATAGATCATATACCAATTGTGTACCGGGGAATAAATAAATATAATCTCAACATCTATTACCAAAGGAAAAATAGATAAATATAAAGGAATTAACATTAAAACTCAATGATAATTATAGGTATATCATAAGCTAAATATTATTTTTCCTTGTTTAATATAAAACACAGATATTACTCATCCCAACACTAAAAAATATGGTTCGTCTCTACTCAATGTTATGAACCACTATCTCTAAATGACAAGGTACTCTCTATGAGGCATGTTAAAGAAACCCAAACAAAGATAATTATCAATTATACCCCAATCAGAGATCAGATAATATATCTCAACAATAAAGTAATGTTATTTCATATCAAAAACCAAAAAATTATACACAATCTCAATCTTAGAAAATGAATAAAAAAATGACAATGAGGATCATGCACTCTTTTTTTTCTAATAGGAAGTCTAAAATCATTCATATATGATTAAATATTCATTTAATGTTTTATAATATAAGATTTGTTTTGATATGAAAAGTTGAGATGCACTGGTATCAATAAAAATGATAATTAGGGATGAATCTATAGTGATGGTACCTATCACAATCATTGGACCCAAGTAAAATTCTTCTAGAAAAACTTTTTATGCATGAATACAATAAGTCCATATTTCTATGTTAGAAACCCCTTTGTCCACGAAGTCTCATATTTCACCATATCAAATTTAGGTTATTTTCATCCAAACCAACATCATGGAGAAAAAACATATTACATAATTTATGAATGTGGCATGAGTATCTATAGTAATAAATTATCTTGGGTTCCTTAGTGGAATACTATTTTGAATTCACATCCATCCCACATTGGAAGAAAATAAATGGTCCTCTACAAGGGACATCTAAGGTTTTATTGATCATCTTTCACAATATCAACCATATGACCAATGACATATAAGATATACATTAATGTCAGTAACATAATAACCAATAGGAGAAAAGTAACTCCAATTATCACTAAATCACTAGCTTGGTAAAGCTAAGACGTTATCTCTCTATACTATAAATCAACATAATAATTCATATTTATCAGCAAAACCCATGATCAAATATTTTCATGAATCCAAATAACAAATCATTGTTCCTTCATCCAATAATTTTTAATTAGGAATAAAAATACACCAGATCAACAAAGAAATTTACATATATAATCACAGTCATTAACTATGTTGGACATTAAAAATCTCCATTTCAATTGTTTAAATCATGGAATATTGATTGAACTAATTAGTAAAAAGTACCTTGATGTACTTCTTATCAAATAATTCATACTTCATCATCATCACCATTAAATCAAATCATCTCCTTCTTGAACCATTTATCTTGAAGATAGAACACATCCCCTTAATTGAATCATGCACATCCCACAACTAAAAAATTTACTTATTTCAATTCAACACTTGCTCAGGTTCTTGAGGATCATTCGAGCCTTGGAATGACTGGGGATTCTGGTTAATATCCATGTACACATTATCTCTAGATTCTTCAGGTCATGGATCCCGGAATTGATCCTGAACATGAATGGGTGTAGGATCTTTACCCATAACATACGTAGAAAAAACAATTTCGAAAAGATTCTTGTCAATTGGAGGATCCTCCAACTGTGGTTTACTAGCATCATTCTCATGCATCATATTTAATCATCTTCTTAGTGGAATTATGCTACAAAACGTCAACAAACAACACTATTGTCATAATAATATTAATCAATTCAAAAAATCAAGAATGGTAAATGAGAATATCGATTTCCTATGATAATACATCATGATTTTGATTTCAACCTATTTATGTAATTAACATGTGACATTCTTTAATCATATAAAATATTTGTTTTTAATATTTCCTTAAACACCTATGGTGAATTAATGACCATTATGATCAGGTATATATTTGTATTCACTTGCAACTACCTTCTATTTCATGATTAGACATCCCCAAATTCATTAAAATATTAATGAAATATACTTAACCTCCCATGTGATTCCACATTTTCATGAAATATATTGGATTACTTTGTACCTTGATATTCGATCCAACTTGTACATGAACCGAATGAAATTCCTAATCATCACATCTTGGCATTTAGTACCAAGTATAATAGAATAATATATAGGTAATAGTTTATTCAATAAATGGTATAATATAACAACATCCAAGTTAATATATCAAAAAATATCAATTATAATGTATCTGAATTCAAAGAGGTAAAAATGAACCTAACAGATAGATATACAACTCAATACAACATCATCTCAAACTACCATAATAAAACAATGAAATTTCTAAAATCATAATGCAACAAGTTGACCGTATCTCTACCATTCACCATCACCACTCCATGGCACCAAGATCCATAAAATACACCATATTTATGTCACACATTCTCTTTTCTCAGAACTTGAATTCAAAAATATAAAAACTGTAAAAGGAAAAATGTTGGTTGTAATATATAAAGCTCAATAAGTTCCTAAAAATTGTTATGATCCATCAAAACCACGATGATATAATAATCTCTAATCAAGATAATAAATAAGATCAGAATTTCAACATGACATGATCTCCACATACCTAAGAGGGATTATATATTCCTCCAGAACTTCAATTCACCAAATGAGGAGGTAGGAGGAACCAAAATGGCTTCTCAAGAGTCTACAAGGAATGGAGAATCATATTTCATGTGAGATGAGGGATAGATAAATTTTAAATGGTGTTAATAAATTATATTAATTTTTTTTTAAGAATTAAATTCCATGTGCATGGCATCCCAAGGATGGTCACACTGTTAGACAAAACATTCTCCATATCCATGAATCTAAACTAGAATTACGCAAGGTATTTATGGCATGTCTACAAGGATAAACTAAGTGTTCACCAACAATTTATTTCCTTGTTTACATGGTCTTCAAGGTTTTGAGGGGAAGACACATTGTTAAAAAAGTGTGTGCCCGAAATGTGCACCCCCATATAGTGGCTCGTAATGTGAGGAATGGTTTTCTAGGAAAAACCACATGATTTTTAAAAAAACTGTGCAAACTAAAAAGTACCCATATACCATCCAAAAATTTCTATATTTCAATGGAGATCCTAGAATGTATTATCCAACCAAAAGAGACAAAAAAAAGTATAAGTGATATCTAAAAACAATAAAAAGAATGTTACAAACCCATTATAAAACATTTAATAGTTCCTTTAATTTGGTTAATTAATCATTTTAAACTTTAAAATTTTATCTAGACTCTAAAATTAAATAATATTCAATATTTTTCTCCTCAATCCCCTATGTAACTATCGAATGATTCATGTTTCAATATTATCAATTTTTTTAATCATAATGTTGTTGATTTATGATGATATTTTATAGGTATTTTAAATAATATAATAGATGAATTGGGAAAATGAAAAATGAAAATATGTGAATTTGAGTAATTATATTGATGATGATAGGTAAATGGTTTTATGTGTGTGTGCTTATTTGACTGAGATTCAATTAAAATGTAACGAATTTGTGGATATATTATGTGAACAAAATTTGTTGAGTTGTTAACTTGTTATAAGGTCTGGATGTGTGGTTGTTAATATATTTGGTAATAATATTTTCATGGTCAATCACGTATTAAAACCTACTAAATGATTACATTTTATAAATTTGTTTATAGGGAAACCATTATTGTATATGGTGGGTTGATTCTAAAATTTTTTAGTATTGGAGAATGGAACATATTATATTTTTTATAATTATAATATTATTGTAAAATGTTATGTATTATTTTTTTAAGGTTACTATGTCGTTATAAATGTTGTTATATAAGATAGAGTATCATACTTCATTTATTATAGTGATTTTAAATGTTTACATACTTTTATAATATGAATGTTATACTACAGAAATATTAAACAATATATTAATATATTTTACTATGTGGATAATAGTGGGAGATGTTATTCCCCTATGTTGATGAGATGTGATAAAGGGTTATTTTTTAATGGGTTGTGGCATTCAATATGGTTTATATGAGTTAATAATGTAACCCCACTAACATAATTTTTCTTGTTTATATAGATGAATCATAATATAATTTTTTTATTTTGGAAATATAGTCTCATTATGATGATATATAATTATTATGATTAGTGCAATTTACCTTATAATATTGGATAATATTATTGGTCATGATATAGTTTTTTGTGTCTATATATTTATTATTTTGTGAATGTGGGAATAAAAAATGAGTTAAAAAATATTTCTCATTTGTAATATTATTTATATTATATTTATATTATTAAAATTTATATATTCCATTCATTGAATCTTTATTATACATATTAAATTTATTAGTAAATATTTGTATGGATTATTCAATTATGTATAATTGTGTTTTCAAACAAATTATATTTTCAAATTTATGAATTATATGCTTATTTGAGATTGGTTTTAAGTAACAGTTTTTTTATTAAATGATGAACTATCCTGGAATAAAATAATATTAGTGTTATTCCCTTATAGTTGTTATATAGTGTTCCAAATGGATAGTGTGGACATAATCGTACATGATCTATTAATTTATGTGGATATTTTTTACATTAAAATATTTGAAATTTTAAATTTAATGAATTATTCCCAATTTTTTTTATTTTTTATAAACTTTGTTGAGTTTCCACTTCATATAACATTTAATTCAGTCTTAGAGGGTCACTCTAAATCTCATTGTATGTTTTTTAGGAAATTTGGTAGGTTTATAGAATTTATTTTTATCATAGTGTATGTTCTCAGATATAGTACAATGTATGAACTACTGAGAGTGGAATCAGTTGGTAACATTATCAACAAAATTAACCCTATTTTAACAAATAATCCACTCAAACGAACTAGAAACCTAGAGGTATGCTATTATTCTGAATAATACCTTGATTATTTAAGGATTTAAAAAATTTTATGAATATATTTAATATGTTCATTTAGTAAATTTTGGGTTTTTAAATAATGTAATATTTATTTTTTTCATTTTATTGTGTATGAACCCTTCTGTTTTTATTAATGTGTTTTATAGAAAATGGTGTTATAATTTTTTTTCAAAAATATTAATAGAATATATAATCTTTCAAAATTATGATGATATGATATTCATTGAGAAAATTTTAAATTTTTATATATTATTATTTAAAATTATATTAATAGGAATATGATATTATATCCCATAAATCAGTCATTTAGAAATATATATATTTTTTCCACATAAGATTCTTAATTTTATAATCAGTGTATGTATTAGTGTAGTTAATAATGAATTGAATTTTTATAAATGTAAATATAATATATGTATATAGTTCAATTATTACTACGATATATGTTACTGTAATTTATGTGATAATTAATCGGTTTCATTGGAATTTTATATATTATTTATTTTAATGGAATGATATAATGTTGTAAATTAATAATTGGGATTGATAAATATAATTATTAAATGGTTTATATTTTTAGTATGGTGATATTCATTAAAAATATAAAAAAGTATTATTTAAAACCAAAATATTTGATGTATATATTAGGTAATGTGGTGTTTTCAATATGATGTGTAATTTTTTCCATGATTAAATTATAAATGTAGTGATGAAAAAACTAGGATTATTTTTACTGCTATCATATTTGTTTAGAATGATTTTTAAATGGAATTAATTTTTTTAATTAATTAATAGTAAATTTTTATTAATGGTAATAGTAAATATTTTATGTTAAATTAATTTCAAAAAATGATAATATTTAATTTTTTATTTTCATAATCATATATATGAATTTTATCATGACAAATTTAGACATATGATGGAATGCTATTATGATTAATATTCGGTGATGAGATGGTCGGTGAATAATTTATGAGATAAATTCATAAAATGTGGTGAATATTAAATAAATAATTATTTATAGTATATATATTAAAAAGATATACTATGAATTGTTTTTGGACTAGTACTCCCATAATATTAAGGATGTACAAAATAATTATTTTACTTAAAATTCAATTAAAAAAATGTATTTCAATGAAGTGTTTATGTAATTTGAACATCCATTTAGTTATATAAGGAATTAAATAATATTTTTATGATCAAATTAATTAATCAATAGGTAAATTTTGGTAGTTCAAAAATATGTTATAGGAATTATGAAGGGGAAAAATTTTATCTGAAATTGGATTAATAAAATTTTTTAATTACATTACCCACATCAGGTTTGTTAAAGTTTATAGATTTCTATACTCCTAAATATATAGTGGTTATTTAGGATATATTATATTCTAGGTGTTGGATTATCATGAGAGATATTATGGTTTTATTCTTTATATGTATCATAATGTTAAAATAATCAGTGAGATACATTTCATTTCATTTAATTACAGAGAACGTGGTTGTTGATGGGAATGTTATTTTGTTAAATAGTTATGGTAGTTTAATTCTATTGTATGATTACTATTGTTAGGTAGATTTATTTTTCATTTTTGAGGGTTTTCATAGATATGTGTCCTTAAATATCCATTATTAATATTCTAAAATTATTTTTAAATTTTTATTGAATATCAATAAGTGGATTACAAATCGTAATCATACAAAGTGGTGTTATGAAAAAAAATTGTTTGGATGTTAAATGATTTATTATTTGAATATTATGCTAAATTAATTCTTTTTGTCAGAAATATTTTATTTATTAACATTAATTGAATTTAAAAAATGAAGCTAAATTAGTAATTTGAAGAAGTCTATGATTGATTATGGAATTAGTTTCAAACTTGTATTGACAATTCTTTCTTACATAATTCTATATGGTATGGGATTCCATGTATGTAATGACTGTCACTGAATAGAATAGAAGCAATATAATAGTATAAATATATGATCGACTGTTTAGTAATATAAAAAAAATGAATACTGTAAAATGATGAAAATGTTTGTCTACCGTTAAATGTAGCACTAAAGAATCCATATTATCTTTTAATGGTTGATTAAGATTATATAATATGTAGTGGAATGAAATCTATCTTCCATAGGTATCTATAGGTTTTTTAATCTCTTGTTCCTTGATTGTGATCCTATCATCACCAGTGGAATGACATTTTCTCATAAAGGTTAAACATGAAGAAAATTTGATAATTGAGATTGAAATTTTTATATATAGAATTCATGTGTATGGATACCATTATCTTATATAGGTATGATACACTATATTACATTGGTTACTGACAATATAACTCCATTCATTTACTCATTTGATATAAAATGAATGCATAATGCCTAAACTAGTTATGTATGCGTTCTAGAAAAGAATGAAACCTCTTGTATTTAATCTGATGAAATATATTACCTAATCATAGCTAATGTGTATTATACATATTTTTTACTATTAAAAATTATATTACCATTATATATACTAAATAACAAAGTCAATGATAATAATATCACACATATCATGAAAAATAATATTCAATAAATAAATTACTACATAAATTTCACTAGTCATAAAATATGACACGATGAACATGTAATGTTATGAGATAATGGATATAGGTCATATCTCCTTTAATATACAAATTACTCCACAATATCACTGTACTAGTGTCATTTCAACATATATGGTGACATATACAATATCTTTTAAACATTATCGAAATTTCATTTTGTATATTTTCTAAAATATTTTTTGAAAACTAGAAATAATTTCATTATATATCGGATCATAGAGAATACCATAAATACCTAATAAATACATTGTCTATATTACTATAAAATACATTTAACGAAAAAATATATGTCAAAATAAACACATAATCTATTAAATACAATTTGTGAAACTATGGGATTTTTTATCGTATAAATCAAATTTGAATTCCCATTTCCATATATATAAGAAATTAGGAGGCTCTACATCTGTATTATATCAAATAAATATATAAAGGGATAATTCATGACCTCCATAATGCACATTTCACTCTATATCAATTTCAAAAATCATCATCATTTTCACGAATTCATTATCATATTACCCCTTTTTCTAATTCATTGAATTACCAATGTATATGTAGTAAATCAATCCCATATAGAATACTAATGATTTATTCATTATATGATAATAGATATACTAGGATGATGAAGACATCACAAGTCATTAACCTTCATATATGATAAAATCACATATACCTATCACACATATGTATGAAAATCATTAATACTATTGGGGAATATACATAATCATTCTAAGACTATATCACTATAGGTACCAAATGTCAAAGTCATCATACAAGAGGATGCATCCCATCCTAGATGAGAGCTAACCAGTGACATGTTTATAAACAAACAATAACAACAATGATTGTCTAAGACTCGATTCTTGAGAAATAATGGTATCAAAATATAAAATTTCTCATGCTAGTTATCACTCCAATAGATTGTAGTGGGGACTATAAATTTGAAACAAAAATACATTACATAATAAGTTAATTGTGAATGGAACTCCATTTCATACATGTAATAGATAATACACTACAAAACACTTCTTCGGACCATGAAAATATTTCATATCCTGATAAAAGAAACATACTATGACACACTATAATATTTCCTCAATCCCTATAGTACAACCTGATGATCATAATCATGGAATAACTCAAATTCATCACTATTTTGGTATGTATTCATTTAAATGAATCAAATATATGTCTATATATACATTTATGTGGAAAAAAATGAAAGAATCACAATGTGGGAATTTATTTTTTTTACGATGATATATATCATATTAATAGAATATATTAATATTATTTAACAAAAACATACAATAATTACTCTATAATATATCAATTTTAACATAATACCAAATTGGACTTATGTATACTTCAATATAAATAATTTTGGAAGTATTATTAACGTTCTATGTAATACCTACCACCTCTCTATATGGACATTTAAAAAAATCCTACTAAAGTATTTCATAGTTATCTATAATGCTTACTCAAATTTGATACATGATGTTATTTTCTAATCATATTCCAAATTTTATAATTCATCAATGTATTAAACCGCCATAAATTTCCAATAACAATTATCATGTTATTAATTAATTTTGGTTTCTATATGAGTCATTTTTTAGGAATATCATCATTTTCCTCTGAACCCTTTCGTTTTATCACTTTTCATGAAATCTATTAAAAGTATTAAATTTATTACATCATAAGGATATCCTAAACTCCAATAAAATATAACATTTCATTAACATTTTACCTTGACTAGAAAATATGTTATTGTTTAAATTTTAACGTATCTACGTTAAAAACTACACCCACCCTACACACAGACACTATATTCCTTTCTAAATATTATAATGAGACACAGAAAATCATTTTGTATTTTGGAAGAGATATTATTTTCTTCTATTATGTATATTTAAAAAATAAAATATGTTAACTTTTTCTTATTATTATTCTATATGTTTGATTTTTTTTAGAAAAAGAATATCATTTTTATAATATAACAATGAAGGAAGGTTGATCAAATCACTCCTATGAAAAATTCAATATAAATGTATTCTCAAAGTCAAATTTTGTAAATAATAATCCTATTTTATGTTTTTTAACCTTCCTTCCAAAAATACACATTTTAAAAAACATTTTACATAAATCAAATATAAAATTACAACGAAATAGAACCTGATTTTAGAACATATTAAATACAATTTTAATGGACACAAAATCATATACCATCCAAACAATACTTCAATGTGGATTGAATTGAGCTGGGGGATCCAACATCTCATAAAATGTGATTCAATATATCATATAATAAATAGTCAAAATTAATCATGTAAAATCGCAAGTATATTGGGTCATATAGACAATGACAGTTCCTAATATCCATGATAAATAAGAATTCTATGTTTCCACTAAAAAATGACTCTTGATTCCACTCACACTAGCTTTCTATTGGTCTCAAACCAAGCTTCAAAACACCCACACTAGGGGGAACATAATAGTGTTTTTATGAAACAGATATTTAATAGATAATGTTGTCTATCTTAATTCATAGGTTTCTATGAAATTATATAAATAAAATGTGAGTAATAATTGATAAAACAATCAATTTTTAAAAATATTGATTTAGACAGTTATAACATAAACATAGATCTCATCTCACCTCCAATTCCCTTATAATAAATGAAAATATGATTATCAATAAAAAATTATTATAAAAATTACTATATAGTTGTCCAAAGCTATGAAAAAAAAATAAATAGTGGACCAACATTGATTTACATTCATTCCTAATTGAAATTTCATTATTAATGTCCCAAAGATTCCTTTTCTGAAGAAAACTCAGAAATCTATGTCACATTATACTGTTTTTTCTAGTCCATGGAACATATTTTAAAACCAACCATTTGAAGGCAGTTATTATAATAATTCAAAAAAGTGATCCCTTTTAATTAATACCATTTAACATCCTAAAATAATTCATTCCATTTGATATATAATTCCAGAAAAATATGCATTTCAAACCACTGCATGACCAAGAAACCGTAAAGAATATTTGATAATATAATTATTTTTTAGCATCCATATTATGAATCTTCAAATCAATTGTGTCCCAGAATATCATGTTATGAATTAGAGAAGTCATAAAACATCTTTTAATGGAATATGAGAAATATATAAATCACATTATTAATGAAAAAAATATTATCTAAAAAATAAAAAAAAATATATGTTTCTGAAATCCTTGAAATTTAATGAAATAATAAGTGAATTATTTCAAACAACCATTACATTTATTTATGTTAAAAATAAACTTCATTGAGGAACATAATGTCTATTTTAATTATAAATATCAAAATAAGTATGTAGAATCCCACAAAAACACAAAAAACTCATTACCCATGATACGATTCGAATGATACAGTATATTAATCCCTAATAGCCATTAGGGTACCTTGAGTAAATGAAATTGAAAGTATATTTTGGATTTAATAATAATAATATAATAATATGGGAAAATGTGGGATTTATATTATCAAATTCGACGGAATCTAATGTTGGTAGGCTTCAAATAAATATTCAGGCAAGGTGAATGTTCTCCACCTAAGAAAATGCATTCTTCAAAATTACAATAATGAGAATAATTGGCCAAAATATATTAAAATATATTTTGATAATGTAATAATTTGACTATAAAATCATATTAGTAGTCTATGTATTGGATTGGATCTCACAAACATAATGCAAAAATAGATTTCTAGGCACCCTCTATGGCACAACATGAGGAATTATTCCATAGAGAGGCCACACATAACAACTTTTTCTAGCATGGTACTCTCATCAATAGTGCATGGAATAGAGTAACTACCTATATGCCATTTTTTTGTTGATTAATTCTTTTAAAAACAACAAATATATCTTTTTAATGAAATATCATACCATTTTTATACAATTTTATTATATTTGTATTGTGATGATCAAGTAAACGTTTTTATACCAAAATATCCATGATTTACGTTGATAAAGTATCCTTAATTTACATGTTCATTAAATATTCTATTTACTTCTTATATTGTTCTTACCTATTTCCATGATTACACTTCTTTGAAATTGGGGAGGATGATGATAGTGTTTCAAATCCTGAAACAAATATATTTTGTTACCTATCCTTGTCACATCCAAATTAAATTTCAAAATAACCTTATTTATAATATAATTTTATATTCAATCATTCACCTTCTTCCTTTTTTATCCATTCACTTTTATTATTGTTGTGTATATCCATCTCTTTATTCAACAGTATATTCTTCAATTTTATATCCTTTTCATCATATCTCCAAAAAACCTGGTTAATTAGGATATTACTAAGTCATATCATAAAACAAAAATGAGAATTCATTCATAAGTGATACTTTACGTTCTAGTGCTCTGATTGGTGGTAATTCAAGTATTTATCCAAATATTTATTTTTATCCATTAGGGATTGATGTTGTATAGTTTTTTTATAATTTATATTGTCACCATATCTTTTAAATATGGGGTTTAATTATATTTTTTATTTTGGTTATTTTGTTTGTGGTGATCAAACATAAAAAATTACCTTATACATTGGAAGTATTTACCTATGAGTCGTAGAGCCTTCTATACATGGAAGAATCCATATAAGGCAAGAAAAAACAGATCAATTTATCTATCTCGTTCAAAATTGAATCCATGATTTTGGGGTTTCATTCCCATTTTTCTAGAAAATTATTTTTAAAATAAGGTTTTGTTTAGTTACATGTAATGAAATTCTTATCTCCCATTATATAAATTCCATTTAATTCATTGATGTCTTGAAATACGTAGGGAAGTTAAAATATCTCACATGATATAGTTTTTTGTTTCAATGGTTGAGATCACCTATAATGAATATTTAAAATAAAATCCCTTATTTTACAATTGTCTTTATTTCAGATGAAGTCTTCGTAGTATAATAAAAATGATATATTCTAAGATGAATTACACTTAATTATAAATTACATAAATAAAATGGATTCGATATGTATCCCAAGATTATTTTTTCATTATATGACATATTCCCCTTAAGTTATCCCCCCTTTAGATAATAAAATACCAAATGGGAATTATGTTGTAAACAATAATAAATGGTCTGATGGTTCATCCAATGAACCACTCTATAGTTTAGGACAATTATATATATATCCATATAAAACTTCCAAAAATTATAAATATAATATATATTTATTATAAAAAAATAATATTATCATCAATAATTAAAAAATTTAATGATCGTATGTACTTTTTAAAAAATAACATTCCTTAATCATTATGGTTTTTGATGAAAATGATAATTAGAGACTCCGTAATATCATTCAAAAAAACATTTAATGATCAATGATATCTTATAAATTATTTTAGAGTATAAAAATTTCATTTATCATAAGAATGTGGAAAATTTAAAGAGAGTTGGAGTGCTGTTTATGAGGGTCTCCACATTGGTAGCCACAAATATAACTAATGTTTTAGACTGATTTATCATAACATGTATTATAACTAAATTCATGACATGAGTATGCTTTATAATAATCCATGTTTTTACTTAATCAATTCATTTTAATTCATAATCCATAATAGTCTTATGACATCTTCAATTTAGTGATCCATTTCGGATGTTCTGAAGATAATCATTCACATTTTAGAGTACACAATCATTTATTACCGGTCCATATGGAAAATAAAGTAAAATTATTTATAATGATTAATGTATAATTAAAAATATACAAAAAATTATTATTTTCAAATTGTGATGTTTCTGGTCCATATACCTAGAACAAAAAAGAAAAAACATCTATGAATGTAAAAAATAATAAAAATTAAAAAATTAATAAAATTGAATTTTGGTAAAGAATATAATAAATAGTGAAGTATTTAACTTATTTTTCTAGCTATTTTTCTCTATTAATAGTGCCAAAAACTATAAATTCCACTAATAATCACATTATTAAGATGGTGAGTCATGTACTATAAAATAATTCCATATCATTTATAGATCTAAAGCTAACAAAGGATTAATATCCACAGAGTGTCTATGGTAAATCCATTGGTAAGGATTCATAATTCATAGAACAGATGGATATTCCCAATTATTAGATAAAAATATAAAACATTTAACAAATAATATATATTATTTAATAAATAACTAACAATAATGAATACACTATTTTATTTTTTAATGACTAATTTTCTACTAAATTATTCATTTTCATCCGCTTGGATTTTTCTACAACATACAATTCATAAACATCCTCTAGCACATAATCAATAATTTTATAAGAGAGTATTCAATAATAAAAAAGGAAAATCTATCATGAATGACTATTATATCTAACAATATGAGTAAATTAAAATATTATAAAAATTCATGTAATTCCACAAAGAGAACTTGAAAAACACATATAGACATAAATTATTTTTATCCAACAATCCAAAACTATAATTTTATTTCTATATGTCCTTTGTAAGAGTTTAATTCATCAATAGTGTCTATGATGATGAAATAAAATATATATATACATATATTTTTCTAGAATATGTCGTGGAATAATGGAAATTCTTATATAGTTAATATCCTGTATCATATATACCTACACTATATTTTATCCTAGGGTGACCATTATCATGAAACATAGTTTGTGATCGAAGAATGAAAGATATATCCCTTTTCAGAATTCATTAAATACCTATATTTCCAGATAAAATTAAATATATATAATATGTGAATAAAAAATTAATATTCATGTTCATCGATCAGTGTAAATCACTAAGAGGGGAGGGTGAGAATCAATGTCCTTTTAATTTTTTTACTAATTTGTTTTTTTCAATTAAACCTCTATGTATAATTAAATCCATGATCCACACTTCTTGTGTTTCTCAACCATACCTCAAATGGTGCATTAAATTTAAAGGCACTAAACAAAAGTATTTACATTGTTTGGTTCAAAGACCTTCTCTTTGTTGTGATGGTTATTCCCCAAAACATAGATTATCCACTACAATATTTTTATCAATTACAATGGTTGATATAGATTCCCACTGTATGTCTTCTGAGTCCCAATAGTGGGTCTTTATACTGCATCCCACAGTGTTACCCAAGACCACTTGTCTTCTTTAGATACCCACTGAAGGCTTATTCTCCTTCCAGAAACTCAAAAGGTTCTTCTAGATCAGGAGTCACACTAGTAGCTTCCATCTTTATATTCATTTTAGTGTCACTATATATGGCCTTATGCAATCTCGACAGAGGCTTTCTGAATCACACTTTCCTTTGTATATCTTAAGGAATATTCAACACCCTTTGGTATGGTATGTTGGCCATGATCAATAAATCTAATCCCATCTTTTGATCAGTCTTCAGTTCTACAGTTCTCATGAAATCATATCTTCTCTTGATGAATACATGTCCACACACATATATGTGCATGTGGATAACACAACTACTTCATTAATGCTAGAGTGATTCTTTATAATATCAGCTCAGTCTAAAATCATTGATTCTAAATTACTGAAAAATAGATTGAATACCTTCTTTAATTTTGTCTTTCTTCAGTATTAGTCCTCATTCTCTTTATGCCTAGATTTCATGGAATTAAATACCTCATGTTTTGGGTATCTCAATTCTCTTATCATGTGCATTAGTTTATGAATATATGAAAGCATGTATGATGTGTTTATTGTAAACCTAAGCACACACTATTCTCCAGTATCAATGCGTTAGGTTCAATGTCGGTGGGTTATGTAAATAAACATGCACATTCCCCTAAATATTTTCTTTTTAATATTAACATAGTTCCTTTAGGTTTTGAAAAAACCCACACAATTGTTCTTTTAATTTGGCTTCAATGTGTGTAATGTATGTTCTTGTATTCCGATCATGGTGAAACTCACTATCTATTACTTATCTTGTTCTCTTTATCTCTCATCTCAATCTATTCTTTCGGGTGACTTTAGGTTTTACGTGTGTTCTTATTCAAACATGAATGGTTGTATGCCTTTGGATTATTAGTTCTCATTTCATCACATGCAAACACATTGTCTTAAGATATTATAAATAACTTAATGTCATGCATGTGATATTTTTAGTGAAAACATGGGTCCTCTGGTTCACTATAGTGTATGTGTGTATTGTATTCTTGATTATTAATGCATACACATTCCCTTAATCTTCTTCTTTCCCACACAACATGGTTTTGTATAATAATAATGTTAGTAGGTTCTCGGATGCATCGTGCAAATAGTTCAGAGCTCTCAACTCTTCGCCTTCATTCCTATCAAGAAGCACAAAGTCTTATACATCACAGAAGGAGTGTGTGTGGTTGGTCTCAAAGAACCATGAAGGTTTGTGGGTTCTGTAATTGCGGAGTACAACTAGTGTATATGTGCACCTATTGTGTACTAGTGAGATACTCCTCAAGAGACACATATTGGGGTGGAAGTGAACATGTCACATGTTTGTGTTTCTTCTGAAAACCAGAGTGTTTTACTCTTCTCCTTCACACATGGGATGCATGAGAATCCATCACATAGCAAGGCTATGCAGAAATCTCTTCTTCACATAGTAAGGCTTTGCAGAATCAAAATAGTTCAGCGATCTATTTCTCATAGAAACAAGTGCTTCTTCTATGAATGGAAGTTCCATTTTTTGTCTATGTGCCTCCAATTTTATAGGCGAGGAACAACGCGTATCTACGCATTTATATCCATATAATACAATTATTTGAAATCCCATGATCATTGGGTCTGAATATTTCAAACACAGATGAGATATCTGGCATATCTCTCCATTCTTTTCTCTTCAAAGAAGACTCCTTATTTCACGCGAAAACATCTCATGTATGTGTTTAAGAACACATGAAAATAATTTTATTGAGGGATCAAGTTGTATGATGTGGCCTCACACATTAGATTATTTGTCCATTTTGGATCATTGGTTTCATGCATGCATGAATATGGAATTGAATGCATGTACTTCATTATTCTTAGAAGATCCAGACGAGCTCCTCAGTGGATCAAACAATGGATGGAGTGGTGATTTTGGTGTTCTGGTTCAAGCCCCGGTTCATAGGAGAAGATCTTTGTATGGATGTTAAAGACAACATAGCTAGAGAGATAGGAAGATGCTGGTTAAATCAACGAATAACACGATCAGATGAAAGTCATGGATGTGCGTGATCGATCAGACGGTGGACCATGTGTCTACAATGCATCAGATGGATGGGATCAAGTCCAGAGGATTTTGGGCCATCCCACATTGAAACGAACAAACGGTTTTTCACTATTTAAATAAAAATTCTTGGCAGCACATATCCAGAATTTCCCTCCCCCCTCTCCAGGTGTGGCCTTGCACCAATGTTCTATGGGCGCATTTCGGTGCCCACTATCTGCCCCTCAGATGCACTCCTACCACCCATTATGAATCATTGTGAACATGGGTTGGTCACCTTAAATTATCATGTAGGCTTATACATGGCCTGTGAACATACCTCATACAGGGCTGGCATTGAGGGCATCCCTCAGGCGTAGATTCCCCTCAGGCCCTACATGTTCTTGGGGATGAGGTCCTAGGCTGGCATCCTTGGTTGGCCTTTATTTTTTTAGGTAAGTCACTACTTGGTGAAAAACCAAATGTATAAGAGTACATGGACACCTTTTCTTAAAAATCCCATGCATGTTCAATGCACTAATTATATTCCATAATAAGCGCTTCCTCCTCTTTTCGTCATCTTCAAACATCATCCTTCCTTTGTTTTTGGAATAAAAAATTCAATCTCTTCTATATTTCTTTTTTTATATAATAATAGATGGTTCATGGAATATTTCATCATTCCACATGAATTAAAGCATAATTAACGGTCTTCAATGTTGTAATCAGTGATGTGTTCTCTTTAAAAAAATTCTTCTTCTTGAAGGATCATAAAAAAAATTGTCTGATTTCGTTTTCCAACATCCTCCAATTATAAGACATTTGATGGATTTTCTAAAGTCATCATGCAATCAATAATTTCTTTTAGTTCATTATGATTGTGTAAACATGGATCACTTTGATACAATTATTTGGAACATAGAAATTTCTCAATCAATCTTCAAAATTATTTCTTCAATACTAAGCCATAATAAAAGTGGGAAATTCACTGATTTAATAACCTCTCCCCTTCATTCAATGGCACAACTTCCATCATCTACTTTTCAAGCACATATTGAAAACCTAATGACAATTGACTCCTTATTGTCAATAATTGGATCAACATGCTCTACAATCTCCCCCTTTGTATCTTGTTGTCAATATCATATAAGAACACATTGAATGGGTCAATATTTGTGTCAAGCATTTCTATAACTTATTAGAAACCAAATTTAAATGTGTAGTAGGGCATGGTCAAATCATTTTATCCTCCCTTTGAATAATATATTCATTAATATTTCTGAGAGAGGGATGATGTCACATGGTTAAAATAGAAAATTTCATTTATACATTCAATTAGAAGTCTACATTGGACTAAATCAGTTTAGAAAATAATATAGATAAGACCATGTTTTTAAATGGTGTCCACAAATAATCATACATGTGAAATCATAATCATAATGTATCAACACTTATTCTAGGGGTTTGAAATAGAAACATTTATCAATGGAATGCTAAATCAATCACTTAATTCTCCAAACATATTAAAAAATTAAATTGAATAGATAAATATCCCTATCTTATTGCATCATTTCATCAAATAAGCACTCCACCTTAATTGAAAATATGAAAAAATTAATAATAAGGGATGAATGTGTTATAAGAATACATCAACATCAACGTCGTGATATGATATGCAATTCAAGGTTCGTGTTCACAAAATCCTTGATATCACCTTCTTTATTTATCTCACCCCCAAGGGGTGCACTCTTTTTGAAATAACCATGGAGGAAAATATCATCAGATAATATTGATGATATGCATGTTGGTAATCATCAACTGTGGATCACATAATATAATTATTAAATCATGTATAATGAGTCCAACTAGTATTTCTCCACATTTCTCATCAAATTTTCATCTTGAGGATGACCTTCAACTTTAATTCACTGAAATGTAATAACACGTATATAAAAATATATATGGGAATACGATTAAAACTTTTGCGCTTCTTAATAGATGTATTGGAGATGATAATTTTCTCTCCATGCAAGAACTCATTTCCTTGAAACTCTTTTGTGTTTGTTACACTTTATGTTGATATTTCATCTCCATTTGGAATTTTTATTTTTCATTGCCAGCATAATGTTTTTACTTCCATTCACCTTCAACTTGTGTGGAATGTGTTTCTTTACATCCTTCAGTAGTTAAGTTTATTTTACTAGTTTATGCTGATAAATTTTCTCCATTTGGGTTGGAAACAAATATAATCATTTTTTTTCATGATGTCCATCCATCATAAACCTTATACATAGTAGTTTTGAGACACTTGGGTTGTCATGTGGTAACAAACTCTCATGAAATAAGAATTGGCATTCATGTGTAACGACGTGTTTCCCTTTTCCTTTGCTTTAGCTAGTACATCATCTTCTACTCTATGAAACTCACTATAAATTTTCCATTGATTAAGAAAGATAACTAAACACTCCATCATAATATTTTCGGATATTGAGCTTCTACAAGGCTTCTTAATTGCCTTCATGTTACAATTCTTAGGAAACTTGTTATCATTATCATTAAGAATATCATTAGTCAATCACATCTTCTTCTAGATTGATTCTCCTTTTAGTTTCATCTTTCTTCAATTAATTTCCATGACTTTATTATACTGATACATGGTTTTTCCATTATTTCCACAATAGAAGCAACTTATCTTTATTGACAAGTCATTCTTGGAATCCATCTCAATATTATTCATTGGAATAATTTCGTTCACTATTTTCCTTAATTCATTATATTTTATATTCCTATTGGAATGATTTTCAACTCCTATTTCAATTTTCTACATTTTTTGTGTCCTATGATTCTTATCCACATATGCATGAGAAATGGCATGATGGAACCACCACTCATCATAACAGCATCTACTTCTATTTATATTATTACAGATGTCTTCACGATATTAAAATTTATTCATGACCAACCTATTCTTGTTCATCTATGTTTTATTCCTTTGCATTGCAGGATGCTTCATTTAATCACATCTACATTCCCTAAATGTAGTTATTCCACAATTTTCATATACTGACATATTATTCCAACCATCATTGGCATTATTCCGTAACATCCAACATCACCATCCATATCCAATAAATATCATTTCATTTGTTGTAGTGTTTTTATGGATAGATTCAGTGCTTTTTTGTTTCATGAAGTCTCTTTTTTTCTTTGGAGTATTCATTTGGGAGTTTTTGTTTTTAATTATCACAACATCCATCATTAAAATTTTGATGGATGTGTCTACATTTTTATCAATCCACATATTCCATGAATTTTTCCATGAACTTGTACTTTCGTATGCAACAACACTAATAGAATCACAAATAACAGGGTTATGTGATTCCTTCTTCTAGGAGGATGTTGAAATTATATTACAAAATGATATGATGTTCCTTTCGTAATCATATTATTTAATAAAAAATGAGGTGATGCATGTCTTCTTTTAGTATATTGGGATGTTCTAGCATGGAGTGATTGTAGATTCTTAATTTTCATATCCAGCTCTAAACAAATTTTTATGAGGGAGTTATTCACATCCTTAAATGATCTCAACATTCTCTCAATATTCTCCTTCAACATTATCATTTTTTCTTCCTGGATATTTTTTAATTATTTCAAAAATAGGTGAGTTTCTTTTACCATGTTGGATATTTCATCTTGTTGAACAGCTTTAACAACCATATATACATTGTGCAACATTTCAAATTTATGGAAATCTTCTACAAATACAATCTTAACGAATTCACTCTCATAAATACTTCCCTACAATTCCTCAGTAACATGAGAAAGAATTTCATTGTAAAGTGAAACTATTTCTTCCATTTCCATCACTAGTTTTTTGAGAGTGTTAGATATGCCAACCCTTTTAGCCAAAGCCTCTTCAATGGAATCGACTTCCTCTTCCATCTGTAATTTTTTAACTTGAAGAGTACTAATAATTACAATAATATGTCACACAACTTCTCTAGGGACATTCTATAGAAGATCATTGATTGTTGTATGAAGATCACTAATTGACATATCATCATCACAATGTGAGAATGAGTCATCAGAAGATTAATATGTATTATCACATGTTTAACCTCTCATATTTACTTTGGTAGAAGGTGTCTCCCCACTAGTGGTTTGATTCTTCATCAACATACATTCCTATGTCTTCCTTATATTTTTAAGTGTTTTTTGTAGAAATCTCCATTGGAGGTCTGTCACTCATTTCTAGAAATATATAGTTCTTAAATACCTTACTGGTTCATTTAGATAGAACCTCCCTTTGATACCAATTTAAGTTCCCAAATCTGTGTTAATCACTGAGAGGGGAGGGGGTGAATCATTGATCTATTTACCTATTTTTAATTAATTATTCTTTTCAATTAAACCTCTATGGTTGATAAAATCAATGATCCATTATTGTTGTGTCTATCAACCTTACCTTGAGTGGTGCAGTAAATTTAATGGAACTGAACACAATGATTTTCATGGTTCAGTTCAATGAACCACTACTTATTGTGTTGGTTATCCCCCCCCCCCACCCCCACACAAATTTTCCAGTACAATATTGTTATCAATTACAATCGTCATTTTATAGTCCCATTGTATCTATCCAGAGTCCCACAGGTGGGTCATTATATTATATCCCACATTGTTAACAGAGTCCACTAGCCTTCATTAGATTCCCACTGAAGCCTTTTCTCCTCCGTGAATCTCACATGATTCTTCTAGCTCTCAAGTCACATGAGAAGCTTCTATATTTATGATTTTTCTTGATTAACTGTAGATTATCTAATACTCTCTCCCCATATGTTTTTTTAATAACACATTCTTATGTATATATTAATGAATGTTAAATAGCCTTTGGTATGGTTTGTTGGACTTTCTCAATAACTTTGACAACTTTTCTGATCAATATTCACTCCCACAAATCCCAGAAAATTATTTTTTATTTTGATGAAGACCAAACCTCACTTATATGCATGGAAGTGTTTCACAGAACATCTACAAGACTTCAAGAATTATTCATCACAATATCAGCTCAGTATGCCTTCACAGACTGCCAATTGTTGAATACTAATATAGAATAACTTCTTTAGTTCTATCTGTATTCGATCTCATTTCACATTCTCTTCCTACATGGATTTCCTGGAATTCAATACCTCTTGTTTTGTGTATATGGATTCCCATTACATGTGCATGTGTTTATACTAGTATATGTGCATGTATGATGTGTTTATTATAATCATAAGAAAACAATATTATCTTGAATCAATGTGTTAGGTTCCATTTGTGTGGGTCATGTAATTAAACATGCACATTCCACTAAATTTATTTTTTCTCAATATGCACAAATTTCCTTCAGGTTTTTCACACACACACTTTTTCATTTAATTTGGATTCAATGTGTGTTATGTATGTTCTTGTATTCCAATATTTGGGAAACACACTATCTCTTGATCATTTTGTTCTCATTATATCTCTTCTCATGCACATGGTTTTGGTGACATTATGTATTATGTTTTTTCTTTTTAAAACTGAATGGGTGTATACCTTTGGATGATTTTCCTCTTTTCTTTCCATGAACAAACACTATCTTAAGAGATTATTAAACCCTCAGCCTCAAGAATGTGTTATTTTTTGTGAAATAACTAGGCCTTTGGTTCACATGCATATATGTTTGTACTATCTTTTGGATTTATAATGCATACACACTCCATTCTTCTTCTTCATTCTAGAACAACCCAAATGGGTATATTAAGAATATTCCTGGGTTCTCAGATGGATCATGAAAACAGGTTTCAGTGCACACCTCTTCATCTTCGTTAAAAATTGAATCACATAATCTTCTTGTTCGTGAAAGGTGTCTATGTGTTTCATCATCACATAACCAAGAAGGTTCGTAGGTTTTGTCTTCATATAGTACAACAAGGGTGCATGTGCACCTATTTTATACCAGCGTGATGCTCCCCAAGAAAAATAGGCGAGGGTACAAGATAATGTATCGCATGTTTGTGTTTCTTTCACGAACTAGAGTTGTTATATTTTATCTTTCTTCCAAGGGATGCGATGGACTCCTTCACATAGAAAGGATGCAAAAAACACTCTTTTTCATGTAGGAAGGCTATGTGGAAACCACTTTTTACAGTGCTCCGTTACTTGAAAAAGATTGATTTTTTTCTAAGAATGAAAGAACTGTTTTTTCCCTCATTGGTTCTTCTTTTATGTGCGAGGAACAACCCATATCTACATGAATAAATCCACATAATTCAATTATTTGAAATCTAGTGATCTTCAGTTTTGAATATTGAAAACATAGATGAGATGTACCTTATATCTCTGCATTCTTTTCTTTTTATCATAGACTCCTTCTTTCAGGTGAAAACAATATGTGCATGCATTTAATAACACATGCATGGATTTTCATTAATTGATCGTGTTTCATGAACGTGCCTCACACCATTGGTTTCTTTGGCCATGTAGGATATTCAATTTCATGCATGCATTCAAATGGAATTGCATGCATGGACTTTGTTCAGCTCATATTATCCAGATGAGCTATCTAGTGGCTCAACTGGTGGCTGGAGTGGTGAGTCAGGTGTTCTGGATCGAGATCTAGTTCATGGGAGATGCTCAAGGTTCTAGAGGTTCAAGAAAACTTGGATAGAGAGATCAGACAACACTATTTGAATTCGCAAACCGCATGATCAGATGGATGGCCCAGTTGCACGTTATCGATCCTATAATGGATTGGATGGCAGCCCGCATGTTTTAGATGCATCAGGCGGCTGAAAGAATGTCCTGTGAATTTTTTTCTTTCCCACATTGAATGGAACACATTGGTTCTCATGGATAATGTATCAATGCATGAAAATATAACTCCATAATTCTCTCTCCCCCCACTCTCCTGATGCCACCCTACATAGGTGTATTATGGGAACAATTATGCGCCCACTCTCTACTCCTTGGTTTCACTCCTAGTGACCACTATGCAACATTGTGTGCACATGTTGATCATAGTGCATGCACATACGGTCTTATACACGGCCTGCACTCATGCCTCATGCTGGGATAGCCTTGAGGGATTCCGTCAGGTGCTGTTGACCCTTAGGTCTTGTGTCTGCTTGACGGTGATGTCATCATCTTGCCTCCCTGATTTGCATATTTTTTTATGTAATGCCATACTTGGTTAAACCCAGTGATACAATACTGGATGGAAACCTTCATCCTACTATGCCTAGGCCTGGGTAATTAACTTAGATTTTTCCATACTAATCCCTCCCTCATCTCCCCTTCATCTTAAAACATCATCCTTCATTTCATTTTGGAATAACATATCCAAGATCTTCAATATTCCTATTTTGATTAAATATTATATGATCCATTGATCCTTTCTTCATATCACAAGAATTAATGAAATATACATGGTATTCAATGTTGTAATGATTGATGTGTTTTCATTAAAATACAGTTATTCTTCTTTGAGGATCAACACAAACAATATTTTTATTTTTTTACAAACATCAACCAATTAAAACCTATTGGAATGATCTTATAATGTTACCATGCAAACATTACTACTCTGCTGGAATTGTTGGAGATCAGGGATCGGATTACCGTGGCCATGACCTCCTCTTTATCAAAACTTGTTCATGCTACAAAAAATACCAACCCGACGTGGCGCAATAGAACTCGCTCTAGTATGTGGTGTGGATGCTGATCCTTTTCCATTCAGATCTGGTAGAAAGGTCCTACAAATACACTAAACATGACCCATAAGTCCACAATCTCAGCACTCGATAGGGTCTCTATTTTACTAGGTCCTCTTAATCTATAGTTTTATACACTAATTATGCACAACAGAGCTATCAAACTGGATATTATGGTTGCCACTACCCAAAATAAAAACATTCAAGGAACGTTTCCTTCCATCAAAAAAACTTCGGGCCTGACATGACACTGATATTTTAAAACAATTACAAGCACAATCCCTTATGTTATGCTCATTGAAAAGTGCATGATAAAAAATTTCATAAAAGGTATTTAGGTGAAAGACATTAACCTGATTTTGAATGGCGCACTGGTTCCCATCCTCAAATTGACTTCCAAACAACAACACATCACTGTCTAGAAGCATTGAAAAGTGCTCTAAAAAATGAGAAGTGATGAATATTCCATAACTGACATAGATCCTTACTCGAGATGAATGTACTCTCTAGATTTATTATCTCTAAGTGACTAAGGAGAGAACTGATCATATAATGTAGTCTCAATGTCAACCCATAACATGCAATGATGATTTCCGGCCTAGGTTACGACATCCCACAGACGTTTGGCCAAATCCCAAAGATTATAATTAGATATTTTGACTCCCCACTCTAGAGGAATTTCAAGTTGATAAAATATAGACAACATAGACTCTTCACAAAAATCAGTACACTAAGATCCTTTATCACCAGAAAATTTTGGAGGATGATGCTTCTTGAATTTGGGTTTTAGATCATCCATCATTGGTGCAACCTGCAGAGCACATTACATGGACTGCATCTGATGTATTAAACTATATCAGACATGAGAATTAGTGACAGTATCAGGTACATTAGGTAGTCCCTCAATTGGAACTCTTAGAATTAGGACTGGCGGCTCAGGTCTGACCATGCCTGGAGCATGTTCGTCAAAAACATTGTGGCAAACAACATGATGACTTTGTCATGGAATTGGTCTAAAACTTCCATGCACACAGCATAGAATATTCATAAAATCATGGAGATTAAATCACTTGTGGAATCAAAATGTAAGAAAACTCACTACGTATGGCATGATACCCCAAATTATCTATTTAGATGGATAGGTATCAGTATGTTCTCAAGTATATGTTTCATGTTATTTTGTAACTAAATTCTAGGATTACTCTGTTTTCCAATCATGAACATGAAAATGTGGGATGAGGATGTCCAAACAATTGCTTTCATATTTCAGGATTATCTTTATAATGGATAGTAATTTCATATGAATCTTTTCTTATACAACTTTAAGTAGAAATGAAACCCAATTATTTATAGTAAAATAGATTGACTCATAAAATTACACATCCAAAACCTTGAAGACCCAAATACCTCATGAATTGAGATATGAATTCACTCAGTGGAATCCAAAGTAAAAAAAATTTGAAGAAACTATCACAACATAACTCATCAATTTCAGGCATATCAAGAAACACAAAGAAGTGAAAATCACTTATATGTCATTGAAATGTGTATGATATGTGAATTCTAGGTATCTATATTGATGCATGTAATATTTCCCCTTTCCATCTTATCATCGGGATGAGGATGAAATAATATCGTCAAATAGAGAAATAATCAACATCAACAAACATCATGTGCCTCACCCAATGTTGAAATAATATCAACTATAATAGGAAAAGGCTAAATAATAATTTCATTTAGCATAACATGTCATTTAACCCAAACCTGGGTTCAAAACACCATATCTTATGAACACCTCTGATACCACTTTGTAATGTCCCAGACCTAAATTCCACTTAACAGGTACCCTTATCCCATTGGGCCACATGGACCCATGTGAATCTTCCCAAACTCCAGAGGCAGTCAACTAGTAGAGAGGGCCTATGTGTCTCTATTGGAAGACTATATCCTTATTAGAAGAGTGTAACACAACATAATATTTATTAATTAATAAAAAATAGAATGATAAATATAATTAAATTGCGATAGAAAACCAATACAATGGATACTGAAGTTTGAAAATAACTATATCAAATTGTATAGTGATGATGAAATGTCATGTCACTAGAAAAATGGACATCATGGATACAATACAATAGGCATAACATGTTTTAGAAGGTAATACAAATCAAAATCTAATCTAATCATCCTGAGATCATACTCGTTTGTATAAAATCACACTCCATCCTATCAGTACACAATCATGTATTGGAAGCTACGTGCTTCCCTTGGTCAATACATGCAACAATTTAATCTACTCCATATCCCAAATAGCACTCGGAGAGGTTGTGAGATAAATACTAGTGGGCCACCACAAATGATTTCTATAACATATGTCCACTGTAATGTAATATAAACGTGTGCATGCATATTTGTATAAGCAAAGCAAGAAGTGTAATATAACTAAATAACCATGTACCTATTTAAGCTCTCCACTAGAGTATGAACTTGTAACCAGTTCATTAATTTTTCTATTACCATTTATTGTTAATAGGTCACGTTAGGCATATTCATCACTAACATGACCTCACGATAGTATAAGTAGGGATGGTCTGATGGCATAACATGTAAACCTGACAATGATATCCAGTGAGGGAGTTCTAGGGTAATAACCAAGGTAATGTAAATCTCACAGAATGCTAACTCAGTAGTATCTGAGCCCTGATAAGGGGTAAGATTGTAATAACAGGAGTGTTATCTGAGACATTCTACAATAAGGCCCCTAATGATTCCACAGTGATCAAAAAAGGTAAAATGAGGCTATTCAAAGATAGTGACCTATTGGATTTCACCATGAAACAAACTAGTCAGTGATGGATTCAAGGAGTTTATCAGAGGTGTCCTTTAAGAAGAAAGGGACCCTATAGAAGTACTCAGGTCATTGACAGAATAGAATAGAACCTAATTCTATGCGGTTATCATCCTAAGAAAATAGTACACTTGAATTATAATGGTGTTCCTGAGACCCAAGTTATTCTCATCTCAAATTCCATGGAGAGAACGAGTAAGTCCCTTCATATTTGATATTTTAAACAGGTAGTAATTTAGTTTGTTCAAGACTTTCCTTCCATTACTATGAATATGTCATATAGAGTAGAAAACATTTATTTATTGATCCATGACTTATCTTCCATTACTTTATATAGGCAATGTATCATTGAAACCATTTAATGAAGCCTTAGTTAAACATTAAGGCGTATTCAATTTCTAAGGTTCTCTCCCCTACCTTCCATCAACATGGAATGGGTGCTGTGGAAGTTTAAACTTTTTTCAATCTCTTTTAATAATTCCATGTGATATAATTTGTGTACATTCCATTCAACATTTCAAATTTTATGATTATTTGTATCACTTACCTTATGCGGGTCAAGTGGTGAGCATACATGGTACATAGGATTATGAAATCCTCACAAAGAAAAAAAAATTATTATATGAATTTTTACCATAAGGAAGGACATGAAAGGGAACACCCGAACAATGGCTCAAAAATGTCATAACAAAAAATCTTAATTATGTCATAACAGTCAACATGATGTGGATTGGGTTGTGGGTGTAACCACTAACAACTAATGCTATATATGGAAATAGAAAAACTATATAGTTATAACAAGTCTAATCATGGAATAATAATTTTTGAAATGGTTTCATACAAAACTGATAGTCCCCACACGAAAATTCCAAAAACAATGAACCTTATGGATGAGTTTTAGACCACCCACCTTATGGTTTTACAATCCTATTACTCTAATATCAGCCATTGATTTTTCATAGATTAGAGTTGATCAAAGATAAAGATAAAATTCTCAAATAGAGATATATAGGTCGAGAGTGAATGAGAAGAATAACATCTAAAGAGAAATTCATTATATACCATTATGCATCTAACGTGATGAACATAAGTTTGATTAGATGAAGGATGGATGAGATCTCTAGATTCCATGTTTAAATATTCCAAAATGTCAAAAAATATAAAAAATTATGTCAATACCGCATAAACTCGGGTTAGGGTGGATGGGGTTGGATTAATAGATAATTATCAGCATTTTGGACATTTTAAACAGGTTTTTATCCTTCGCACAGTTTGTCCACACGGTTTGCCAAACCGTGCAAAAAATTGTGTGAGATGATTCTACCTGAAAATCATTCATCTTCACGATTTTAACAAACCGCGTGCAAGCCATTCATGGGTACATGGTATAAATGGGAAACTCATACAGTTTTGCCACACAGCCATGCCCCAACAGTGCAAGTTGTCTCTGTCTGAAAAAACTCTATCCACACTATTTACTCTAAACTGTATGTAGAGTCTGTTTGGTCAAAAAAAATGTTTTTGGGATTCTAACAAGCCCCATACACCCTCAGAACCATTACTAACTCATTATACATCCATATTAGGTTCAATGTAATGATATAGACAGAAACTTAAAATATCCATACGGGAGATCAAAACTTGGTTCTTACATTTGTCTAGGTGCATGTACCCTATATTAAAAATAAGGGAAAACTATATCAACAAGATTCTAGTAAATGGTATGTTCCCCTAGATTTTGTTCACGTTTAGCTTACTCCTGGATCCAGTTCAAAATCCTTCTCCAAGTTATGTTGCTATAAAAAATCTATATAAATTAATGAGGAAATATGAATTTAAATAATATAAACAACTCAAATAATATTGACGACAATATCAATCCAATATCAGAAGACAATAAAGTTTGAATATCATATTACTTTAAAAATAATAAGTGAAAATAATAGAATCAAATAAAATTATTCACTAATACTATAGTCCCAAATCCTATGGTGTCCTAAGGCTCATTAATTTGATAGAGAGATATTAAATCACTTGTAGATAACTATAATGTCTTGAAAAGACATCCCAATAAAGATAATAACATTTATATAATATTATTGACCTCCCATGTGATTCAAAATTGTCATGATCTTTCCCATTCTCTCTACTACCATGATACCTAATCTGGCTCTAACATGGCCCAACAGATATTAACAATCCCGATATTTTGACATCTATCCCACAGATTCAAACAATAATAATTAGTTAATGCGTGTTCCTCAAAATATTAAAAGATAAGAAGAGATAATATTGTATATCAACACTCCCCTTATATAATATACTAGATTTAGAACATATAAAATTGTACTCAAATGTAGAGAAAAACAACCCACAACAAAACATCCTCCCAGACTACGATCATCAAACATTCTAAATCCTCAAAACCCTAGGTAATAATTGGACATTACCACCACTAGTCACCATATCCAATCCATGTTCCATGTATTAACAATTTCATCCTTCTCCATGTTATTATTTCCCTTTTCTCATGCCTAGAATGAGAAATTATATAAACACTATATAAAAAATGTTGGGTGTGTGAAATAAAATTGTACAGGGTCCCACCAAGTGTTCCCTAAAAAATTACATTATAATTAACCAATCATTCATTGAATATTTAGACTATAGGTCATGGAATAAACTATAATTTTTTATTTGTAATAGGAAAAAATTATTTTCAATTGTTGTTAATACATTAAATGTGGCATACGTTACCATTTTTCATAAAATAATACCTTTAAATAAATTTTCATGATAAAAAGAGTTTTATAATAAATGTAAAATATTTTCAAAACACACAAAATAAGAACCTTGTTCACCATCCCAGATATATGTTATATTATATCAATAGGATCTGCATAGTTATCACAACAAGGATCCTATAAAAAGGTGATTCCACATATCCCTTAGTTCCCTTCAAAATATGAGTCAATAATATCCCATCATGGATAATCATCCTAAAAAATAATTTTATTATAGTTTTAATTTTTAATCCATTTTTTCTAGGGGGATGATCCTATAATTGTTTCCCATTAACCATCTAAATAAGCATGATCTCATGTGATCAATCAGTCAAAAAATAATGAGAAAATCATCACATTTGAAATAAATCATACATGACAATTCAATTTACCATCTTTTAGATTCAATATGCTAATTCGATTTCAGAACAAAAATATGGGGAATTCAAAATTTGATGCATTTTTTATTAAAAAAAACATAGGGTTTCAACATTTATATTTAATACATTTTTCAAAAAATAAATTCTCAAATAAATTCTTGAATTCTCTAATTTTTAAAATCATCCCTAAATTCCAATTCCCATAGAAATTGATATTTTTCTCAAAATATATGTCATTTCATATTTCATTATCAAAACATATCAAATGTAGGGTTTATAAATATCATGAAATATATTTCAAATCAATAAATAAAATAAAGCTTACAATTATCGGGAAACTCTAAAATAGAACCCCCACATTTAATTATGGAAGTCATATGATTACCACATGCAATAGGAATGTTTACGACAATCTAAGGTGAGAAAGATCTTAAAATATGATCTTAAATCAAGTTCTTAAATCATGAAAATTACATATAATAAAATAGTGAATAGATCCATAATCAACCTGAAAAAATTATATTCCCTAAATAAGAGTTCGAGTGTGATTAGCTGAACCTATAAGTGAGGAGATCCACTTAATCTAGAGGGACTAGATACTCCATCATAGCCTCGACTGCCAAAAGGAGGAGGATGGAGGACCCAAAATAGTTAATTAAGAGCCTATAAAATTTTGACAAAAATATTATGCCACATGGTTTCAATGGGAGGGTTGCATGGTTAAGAAATATATGTTAAATTACATTTAACCACTATTGGACATCCACGAGAGTAATGGATTGAGCCCCGTGTAAAAGAAAAAAAATGAAACAACCATCACATTCCCTCTATCCATGGTATTCAGAGTTTAGAGGGGTATTTACATGGTTAAAAAATAGTATTGAAACCCTATGCATCCCATAAGTGTATCTTAACGTGTTTCATGGATTTTTGGGAAAAATATCATGGTTTTAAATTCTATGATAATGAATTTCATAATCGATGAATCTTAAAAATTTAACCAAATTTCAGCTGAAACATACAAAATGGGTTTCAAACTATAAGGAAATGAACAAGGGTCATGGAATAAATTATAATATGTAATGGGATGTTACCAAAAAATTGAATAAATTTATGATTTCATTTAATACGGTCAATATTTTTTTTACCCCTAAGAGGGATTAAGACTCTATAACTAAATAATATTTTAAAAATAATATCTTAAAACCAAGTATAAAAATACTATGATTCATGTTGTATTATTATCTTTGTTTATGAATCTGAATCACTTTTCAGTTATGATTATATTGTTTTGGATTCCTATTAGATCGTATTGTACAATATGGGACAATAAAAAATATAATATGGGTATAAAGGGAAAATTATATTTAAGAGGATATGTAAATGATAAAATAAGTATTTGATGGTGTGGAAGATATTAAATTATAAACATAATGTAGTGGTGGTTGTAGTATAAGAAAAAAGTGTGTATAGTTGTTCACATGATACAAGGTGTGGGTTTGTGGATTTCAATATTTTTTGGATTATTCTTTCGTCAATTAAGTGTTAAAACGATTAAATTTTATGTGGTTGAGAAATTATGAGGTTGAGAAACATTAGTGGTAAATGGGGTGTGGATCATAGAATATTATTCCTAGAATAGGTTATCATCACTCTTGTTTTTTATAATGATTATATTATTTTATAAGGTCATGTATTTATTGTTTATAGCTACTATGATGTGATTATAATTACAATATAATGTATAGTGGCATGTCTATGTTATTATAGGGATTTGATATGTTTACTAACTAATATAATATTGATATTTTGTTATAAGAATATGGTAATATTTATTGGATTATATATTATGTGCTTACTATAGAAATATGTTATTACTATTTGTTTATGGTAGTTCATTAATGGATGTTTTTTCAATGGGATGTTGTATTGCCTTAACTTTTTGTGGTGTAATTATGTTATACGTCCACCATAAGAAATTTTACATATATATATATGTGCTGTAATAAAATTGATCTAATTTAATTAGTATAGTCTTCATTTTTTTGATATATAATGATTATGATTATAGAATATTTCATAAAAGGGGTGGATTATATATACTGGTGATGTTGGAATTTGTCGGGTTTTTTTATTATGGTAATGTCCATTTCGACATGAATTGTTTATTAGATATTTAATTTTTTTATTTTAATATTTTAGTCATAATATCTAATTTATTAATTATTATATATTTAATTCCTTAAATCGTTATTATTGAAATTAACTAGACAATGGATAAGTTGTTTGTGTATCTAATTTTGTATAGTTTTGTTCTTACTATAATTTTTTATAATATTAGACATATTCCCTTGTTTTAATTGTTATTTTTATTATAATTAGTTTGTAAACATGAAATAAAATTGTAGAATAAAAAAGATATATATTTTTCAGTCCTTACAGTTGTCAGATAGTGTTCTAAATGGATATTTTAGACTTACATATGGTTATACTGTTGTTTTTTGGATATTATTTCCATCTTAATCATGTAAGGTTTCATAAAAAAATTATTACAACAAAATAATGTTTTATTCTCTTTTATTTAGTTTCCACCTCATATCCCATTGAGGGTGGGGAGTATGTATGGTCACTCTCAATCTCATTGTCAACATAAGAGGAACTGTGTTTTGGTCAAATGAAAAACTAGTATTAGAGTGGTTGTTCTGAGATATAATTTAGTATAAACCCTAGTAACAATGGAGTAAGTTTCTACTGTTATCATCTAATTTTAATATATTATGTTAAATAGAAGAGAGAATCAAACAATGAATCTATAGGTCAAATATGTTTTTTAATGTAGGCAATGATTATTTATAGATTTTAACTAGAAGAAGATTTTACTTTAGAAAATGTATTAAAAAATAATAGGTTTTTGAATAGATTACTATACATATAATTAAATATTTTGTGTGAAATTTGGATGATTCATTATGTTACCAATGATTTCAATTGATAGATATTATGTTAAAATGGGTTTTTCAGAAATATTGTTAGACTATTTACTCTTTCAAAACCACAATGATATGATATTGATTGAGAAAATTTAAAAATTTGATCCATGTTTATTAAAATCTGTATTAATAATAATAATATATTAGATCATTAAAATAATATTTTCGTCTCAAATATAATTTTTCAAAATAATTTTCTTTAATTTAATTGTATTATAATTAATATATTAATAAAAAATGTTATGACACGAACTCTTATAACTAAATTTACCATTTATATTTAATTTACATTATTATAATGTAATATGGTTATAAAAACAAATGAACTAAGTTTTATTGTTATATACTATTGGATTTAAAATAGAATTATGAATCATGATTGTATGTATTAGTTTTGTTGAAATGTGATCACATGATTAGTATAAACTTTAGGTTTTATCAAATCCAATTGACTCAAACAGAAGATGTTCTTTACTAAACCAGTAGGATTGAACACCACATATCTCATTTATCATATCTTCCATGGGAGATAGAATCACAATGATTTTCCCTTGATGAAGACCAATCTAATATAAAATTACATAATAATGAGCAATCACATTTATGGGAGAAGGTCAAACTCATCAATACCACGATCCAAACCATGTTTGTCGAACCATCCCACGAAAATATCATTGTCATGCACCTTACCCTTTGGAATTTTTCATGAGCATTAATGGGATATGTATCAATACCACAATAAACTATTATTTAAATTCAATTTTCAATATAATAATGGTTTTATTTTCATCTTACTATAACATTAAAAATTATTATGTTTTTTATAAAATAAGAGTCAAATATTTTTTTAATAGTATTTAATTTCATTTTAAACGCCTATTTTCATGGGGTAATGGATTATTATAAATAAATAAAATTTTAATAAAATATTATTATTAAATAATTATTTATAAATTCTATTTATCAAATAATTTTTATGATGTAATATGTATGTTTTCAAAGTGTTTGAAAACTCTAACTCTAACTAGAATTCAGAATTTCTCAATAAATGATGATTATTATTTAAAAATTTATAATCAAAATATTTTGAAAATTGTTATTTTTGAATTTATATAATTTTTGTAATCATATCATTGAAATTACCCAATAGTTAATTTTTAATAATTTCATGAGATAGTCAAAAGTTTGGTGGAAAAATAAATACCATATAAATATATATTTTATGATATGAAATCAAAATTATCCAAAAGTGATTTAATAAATAATATAAATGGTATACCTTTCCAAATATAGGTAATTACTTTATAATACGTTAATTTTATGGTAATTTTATAAATTTTACAGATCCTTTATGAATCCCCCTGAACCATTAACATGTTTTAATGTTTTAATATCATATCATTAAGAGTATGAATCTCCACCAAATCAGAATGTTTAATATTTTAAAATGTTTCTCCATTGTACTAGTAAAATAATTTATAAGCAATAGTGTAAGATTCGATGAGACAAAATAATGGTAAGGTTTTTTATTTTTGTTATTTTATTATATAATGTACAAAATCTATACTTGAGAAATGAAAATGAATTTCCTCCACATTTATTTTATAAACCACAAAATGTTCCCACTTCACTTCTATAATGATATTTATAAACCTAATATACATTCCAACCCCTCTGTATATTATTCTCATGGTTCCACAAAAATATAAAGATACTCTTTTAATGCATTTTTGTCACGAACTCAAGGTATGTGGCTCTCTCTTTCTCCTGTTTATTACATAATTTTCTTAATTTAATGTAATTTAATATTAAATCACAACTAATGAAAATTATTTTTTAACATTTACCATACATAAATTATTATTTATAAATGATTATGTACCCCTTTCACTATCATTATTACCACTATTGAATATGTTTTGAGGCCCTGTTATGCAGTTGCAATTTCACTCCGTGATTCCATGAAAAAAATGTGTAGTTATACCCAATACTTATAAAGGGTTTTTACAGTTATGAATTTATTCTTTTTATGGATTTATTACTTGTATTTATCCTAAAAATATTTATTAAGGAATAAATATTTATGAAAATATAATACATGATGTAAGATCTATAAGATATATAATAATTGGAATGAAATGAAATTGATGGGAGAACCCGAAATTCTATAATGCTCAAATCTAATGGGTAATGATTTAGTCTCTTGATAAATAATTTTTGTGACATGTAGTATTCATGATTTCTTTATAGGTCTTTTCCACCATGTTATATTATATTGGTAGTTTTCCTTAACTCATATATATAAATTATTGTAGTAGGTTTTTTCCATATTTCCCTTGTTTCCATTATGATTATCATTCTATATCATGAAATATTTCTCATATTTATCATTATCACTCATTTTATGCCCAAATTATATTACAACTATCTATCTTTTAATATTGTCTTCAATTTATTCCCTTTTTAACATAGTAGATATTATTGCACCCCCCTTTATTTTGAGTGCCCCAAGGTTATCCCGTTCAGTTTAAGGTACGAGAGTGGTAAGAAAGTTTTCAATAATGATGATTTTCTATATTTTATAATATCATGTAATGTAACTAATTCCAAAATACAGTGAACTTCCCAATATTTTATGGTGTATTATATGATATATTGTGTAATAAATCGTTATTTTATCTATAGTAAAGATAAGAGATATCATAGTTGGTATCAAAGGAAATGTGTAGTTAATTTCATATTTTAATTAGAAAACTCAATAGAAAAGAATATGTATAAGACTATGTATATGAAAAAATCCCAATTTTGTTTGTAAGATAGATTATGTGTTTCATCAAAAAAAATCTCTTATTTGTATCCTACAAGTGGTTATGGCTCTATAAAAGAAGTATATAGGGGTAATACCCATGAAAAAACGGTGGATCATAAATCAATTGGGAACTGGAGCACAACAATGGGCCTTGCTTGAGACCAAGTTTGAAACTCCTAGGGAATTTTCTCTGTTGAATTTATTGCCTCATTATGAATCATTATTAAGGAAATAAAAAATTCCCATAAGAGCCTTTTTTATGAAAGAGAACATAGATAATATATATTGATGCCTAGAAATTGATATGTAAAGTAAATACATGTAATTTAAATGATAAACCATTAATTTAAATGGATTCTCATTTATGTGTTCCATAGATCAACGATATTCATTCATGATTTTCCCTTTATTCAATCTAATGGCTGTGAATATAAGTAATTTGTTAAACAAACAGTGTGAAGGTAAATGTGATGAATTCCCCTTTGAGACTCTTAACCCAATGGGAGATGGAATCAAGATCATTATGATGGTACCATCTCAAGTGACTCAGAATATGAATAGAAACATTGATTAGGATGATCTTTCAAATAACACATATAGAGGAAAAGAAAAAACTCGAAACATTATAATACTAATGACTCTGGAATTTAATACATTTTCGGATTCCTTATTCACCAAAAAATTGATCAACTCCATTAATAATAACATCTAATCCTTTTACTGTTATGAGATTGAGAATATTCAACATGCATTTATTCATATCGTGGGAGAGGATTTGTAATAGTAGAAATTGATCATGAATTTAATTCTAGAATATGATATCAGATCCCTTAGGTGTAATGAATTATACTTAACGAATTTTGATAAATATTTTTTTCACTATTTGTCATAAAACCTAAATATATTTCCTTTCCCTATAGAAAAAATATTAGAAATATATTGGGGTAATGATGAAAAAATTTCATGACATGAATGATATAAAAATTTATTTTTCATTACTAAAAATAAATTATTGATCACATATTTGGTGGTCTAAAACCTAATATACAAAAAATCCCTAAGGATCTGAGTATCTGATAGACATGAGGAAATTATACAGTATTCCATAAAGTTGAAATGGTGATTGAAAATTTAAAAGGGTATCATAGGGATAAGAATCAGATGGATGAGTTTAATTTTTGTTTTCCAAAGGGGGATTATAACTTTCCTATGAAACGTAAACATCCCACTTGTGAAAAGTTTGGAAACAAGTACATTGGAAATTTCCTATAGGGTAATGAGGTAATTACTTCTATGTGAGAATGAGGGTCTACATGATAAATATTGATGATGGTGGAATCCCACTAATGCGATGGAGGAAAAGAATGATATGGTCAACCATAAATGAAATTTTTATAGATTTAACTATAAGGATCTAGGGTACATTGCAAATGAATGCACCAATCAATGAGTTTTTGGAGAAAACCAACAACCTCCAAGGAAGCAGGGGTGATATTATTCCATCACAATCACTGATGTGGATTCGGACAATGAAGTGGTGAAATGTAAGAATGTTATTCATTCATTAATAAGGAATATAAATTTTATTCAGGTTCAATACATTCATTTATGTCATTAATGATTATTAGAACAACTAAAACACTAATAAAAATCAAAGAAGGATATCATATAGTGAAAATGGAAAATGGGGAAATAATTGCATCCCAATTAAAAAAATCCTCTCATATCTATGTTTTCATGCTGAAAATATTAGATACTTTTGTCATGATCCCTATATTGGAATTTATTATAATTATTGGTATAGTTTTTATTTACCTATATAGAGTCAAATCAAATTTGATACAAGAACTAAAGCACTCATTTTATCATGATTAATCCTCTCATTATATAAATATATACTAAGATAGATGAATCTTATTTATCCCAAAAATCTATATAATATATATTATTCCCATTGAATCAATCATATCAATCTCAAATAATTTATTCTATAGAAATAATCATCCTAGAAGACATGGATATTAGGAGGGAATATGCTGATGTCTTTCTTGAGTAAATGAATGGTATTCCTCTTAGTTGAGATGTAAAATTTTAAATCATTATTAAAATTATGGAATTACTAATATCCAATAAATCGTATAGAATCAGATATTTTAAACATGGTAAGGTGAATAAAAAAATTTATATGAATATAGATAAAGGGTTTATACTCCCATGCATTTTACCATGGGGTGAACCAGTATACACGATTATAAAGATGGATGGGTTTATTTGAATTTTCATTGGTTATTGTGAGATAACCATGTTCATAATAAAGAATAAGTATCCTTATCAAATTATTGATGAATTGTTTGACCACCTATGTGGATCATAATAAAATCCAAGGTGGATATTCTCTATGAGTTCATAGTAAATCCATTGGAACAATGTAACACTATAAACACATTCTTGGAATTGATTAATATAAAAATAATAGATTCCCTAAAAAATGTAGTCATTATAGATGATGTTATAGTAAACTCTAAAAGAAAACAGGATCATGTGGAGCATCTAAGAACTATAATAACTATATTATAAAAGTAGAATCACTATGATTCATGGTTTATGTATTCTCATTCTTGTTGAATACAATCAAATTTAATTTAATATCTATCCACCCTTCAAATACATAAGCAATTGATGGATAGTTGAGGTGAACATCCTTGACAGAAATATATAGACTCCTTGGATCATGTGGGTATTTTCTTAGATTTGTGATAAATTTATTAGGATTTTCAAACCCTTTTTTCAAGACAAGTCAAAAGGAAATAAGTTTCTTTTGAATGATGAATGTTTAGAGAGCTGTAAGGAGTTTAAAAGGAGGATTAACACTAAAGATATACTCACCCTACCCGCAAGTGGATAAACATTCATTATATTCAGTTATTCAGTAAATAATTCCATGGGATGTGTGTTAATATAGAATGAAAAAGTGATATCGTATTTTTGAAGAAGTTGAATGTTCGTGAAAAGAACTACTCAACACATGATCTAGAGTTGGAAGTAGTGATCTTCATATTTAAAATATAGTGTAATTATCATATTGGGGGAGAAGAGTGAAAATATACACAGATCAATAATAGTGAAGTATATATTCTCATGGATGTATATTAATATGAATTATTTAATCTGGTAATAATTTGATCAGGGAGTATGAGTTCTCAATCAACTACCCTCATAGAAAATATAAAAAAAGATGTAGATGATCTATGTAGACAGGATTTAGGGATCCTAAAATTATAGAAAATTTATAAGGATCAAATCTTATTAGACATTAAGATGATGACAATGAGAATCATACTGAAAGAAACATGGTAAATCCTTTCACTTATGATCTGTCAACATTTTCTTCTCAATATAATAAAATATTCTCAAAGAGATTGTGTGTAAATTTAATATAAAATGGAATCAATAAGAAAAAAATGCTTATAATTCAATGTTAATAAAAAGTATATGTGATTTTGGTCGTCGCAATGTTTAACATAAAATTACAAGCTAAACAAATTGTTCTTGGATTATGCACATAGTTTAATATTATACAACCATCCAAGAAGCACAATTTTGAATTGAGATCTCTGAGAGCACTATTGGTGTGACAATATGAAGAATGAAATCCCCAAATATACACCAATATGTATATTATGTATATAAATTATGTCTAAAATCAAAAAATAATAGGGGTTGTTGAAACCATAAACTATACTTATATTGAATTTGGAAAACATTACCACAGTCCTTTTCACAAGTCTTTTGAAAAAATCATGATGAAATAATGAAATATAGGTTATTATGGATCATCTAAAAAATACATCTCAGTCAATTAAATTTCAAGATTACATATTTTTCAATAAAAATTATTTATATACCTTATAGACATAGTGAGGATTTAAGGAACACCACTATCTATTGTATCTGATTGACTTCCAAGGATTAACTCTATTTTTTCTAAGAGTATCTAGCATGCTCTAAATAATAATTTGGAATTCAGCAAGACTTATCACCATAAATATAATTTATAATATGAGAGTTCTATCATGACTCTCAATGAAATTTTTAGAGAACACTCAATTGAAAAAATATGAAGATGGGACGAACATATTCCCCATATCATGTTATTCTACAACAACAGTTTCCACTCAAGAATACAAATGGATCTGTATGTAGACGGTTATAGGAAGAGGTGTATAATACCTTAAAGTTGAGATGATGTTGGGAAACCCAATCTTCTAGGACATAAAATGGTCAATGAAATGGTGGAAAATATCACGATTATTTAGTAGAACATCAAGGATACTCAGATTTGTAGAAACATCAATATTGAAAATCATCGATGAGACATAGAGTTCAAGGTTAGAAACTTGTGTTACATTGTATAGCTTTATGGAATAAATTTATGAGATTTGGTAAGAAGGGGTATCAATGTCCAAGATACATCCTTACCTTTGAGATCCTTCATTGCATCAGAGTAGTATAATTTCAACTAGTACTCCCAATTAACCTATCTCAGGTACATGATATATTCCATATATCCCTATTGAGGAATTAAATACCAATCCACAGGCATTAACTCAATAAATATGTTTTACTATTTAATAATAACCATTATTATAAATATAATCTGATGATGGTCTTATATCATAGTGAAAAATTTTGACAAATGAAGGAAATGAACCATCTCAAAGGGTTGTGGATAAACCATGAATTTGAAGAAGTGTTGTGGGAATAAGAGGATGTGATTAAATAGTATTATCCACTTTGATTTTAGATATGAAAATGAAAATATTTAGGGACATGTATTTATAGGGGAATATTGTAACCACACTAACATTTTAAAAAAATTTCATCTTTTTATTTAATCAATTTTCTTATTATGTAACTTGATTATAGAAAAAACGTGAACATATTTTGTTTTCTGGCATCCTATCAAAATTACATGGTCATTAAACATTATAAATATTGGTAATTTAGCCTTAGAATTGTGATCATATGATTTGTATAACATCTGGGTTTTTTTAAATCTAATTATCACATACAAAGGTAGTAATGGACTCAACCAATAAGATCTTACTCAATTAATATAATTTATTGTTCCTTATAAAAGAGATAAAATTGTAGGTATTTACGATTTATCAAGTCCAATATGAGATCCAACAACATAATTATGAGAGAAAATGTTTATGGGAGAATTCTGATCTTATCAAGTTCATGGTCCAAACCATATACGATGAACCACCACTGCAAATCTCATCATCATGCACCGTACCCTTAGGAAGATTGATCGTTTATTAAATGTATATGTATCATGAAAATAATAATATGATTATGTATATTCTATATTCAATAGAATAAATGTATTATTTACTTCTTACTATTTAATTATAAACTATTTTTATTTTCATTCAATAGGAAAAAAAATAATTTTTAATTAGTTTTAAATTTACATTATGAATCCTATTTTGAATATTTTATCTATTTTTTGAAATAAAAAAATTACTAATCTATTTTAAATAAATAATTATTAATAAATATAAATTATCATATATACTTGATGATGCTAAATGTAATTTTTATAAGGGTTTGAAAATGGTTTTTGTAAACAAAGAAAAACATTCTCAATAAACATTGAATCTTATATTAAAATTTAAAATTAATATATTTTTATTAAAATATTCGGATAAAATAATTATTTTTTTGAATCATAACGTCACAATTATCCAATTGTGAATTTTTAGTAATTTTCATACACTTTCAAATTTTCCAGTACAATTCAACTACTATATAAATATACGGGGTGTATTATGACACCCTAATGAACCAAAAGTGATTGATTAAATAATACAACGGGTATAGAAACCAAATATATGTTTTCCATTTAAAATTATTTGATTATATTCTTATTTTATTATCTATCAGAATCCTTTCTGAATCCTTCAAACTGTTTATATATTTTATAGTTTTAAAATCACATATTTAATAGTATGCCTCACCTAAAAAACATCAAGGGTGATATTTAATTTTATTATGGCCATTTTACTAATAAAATATGGGAAAAACCCCAATTATATAGAATTCGTGGTAAAACTCATGCCATTGATTTTGGGATTGGTTATTACCTGACATAGTGTCCAAAATATATGATTTAAAATTGATATAGAATGTCCAATTTTATTCCTATATAAACCATCTAAATCTCTCATTTCTCTTCAATAAAAACCCATAGAGAATATTCATACTATTCTGTCCACTCTATATATTTCACCTACTATTCCCCCACAATCCCAAGTAGCTCCAAATAATCATTTTTTGTCAAACTATAAAGGTAAGGGATCCTCTATATATCACCTTTATTAAAGAATATTCTTCATTTTAATCCCTTTTATTTTCAATTCCTAATTACAGGTTGTGTTTTTACACATTCTTCATATTAAAAATATGATTTATAATTTATTAGAGTTATATTTCAATGTCATTTAGCATTCCCACAATCATTTATGCTCCCCCGTTATGTTGCTAAAAATTTAATACTGGATTTCATGATAGATAATGTGTACTGAATACCAATACCCAATTTATATCAAGGATGTTACCATTTATGAAAATATTATTAATTTATTTAGGAAATATACGTAGGTATTCGAAACTACTTGAATATGGAATAAGAATATAGGAAAACTGAATCCATGTTGTATGATCTATGTGGAGCACAAAATAATGATAATTAAATGAATGTGATTGGTGTGCTTGAAATTATATAGAAATCCATTGAATAGGGTAATTTTTTGACCTCACATGTCCTTAAACCATGATCAGCACTATGCAGCCGGTTGGGAGCTCCCACTAGCCTAGGGTTTGCACCGCGCTTGCCCTAGTGCCACCTACGACTTCTCATCCCAACTTCCTTTCAAAATATTCTGATCTAGTCCGCCTCGCATCTCTGTCTTCCACCTCATGCGATGTTCGACGAACCGCGTCTCAGTGCCCTGGATTCGCTTCACGTTATGAGCTTGCCCTGCCTCAGGTTGTGCTCAGCTCTTCCTCGTGCGATGCAGTAGCTCTGGTTCCCACCAGCGCCAAGCTCTCCTTCCAGCGAGTGGCCCTTCGACGGACACGGTGTTCCCGAGGCACCAAGGATCCTACTACTGTTCCCCATCCTCCCTGAGTAGCGCTGTCTACGATAATGACGACTCCTATCCTGGATCCTGCCGTGCATGGACTACCCTTCATGGTTCGGTGTGTTTCTATCCAGATCCATCCACGGTTGTGTTCGTGTATCTTCCCTTACCGTTTCTTCATTATGTCAGTATCCTCTGATCATAGTATCATTGCCCATCATGTTTGTGGGTAGCCGTAGTGTGGATCACTAGTCGGCGCATACACAGCCGATGCAGGTTTGACCTAAGATCAGTTTGTGATGACAACTACTTTTGTCGAGGTTTATGTGTCAGGATTTTATATCTGCTTCTTTACCTTCATGCACAACTTGTGGGTGTCTTTGAGGCTGGGTCATTGTTTGTTTTCTAGAAATAGTTCTCATATGTGGATGGCAGATGCAGATAGGGTCAATATCTTCTCCTGGGTCAATATGAGGTCGTAGAGGGGGACCACAGGAACACTAGGTGCCTGTGTAACATCCTCTCGTGTTCTACCATGTTTCACTATTTTCTGGTTTGTGGTTCTGTTTTTGTGTTCCAGGGTCTGATAACTTCATTTTATGAATTTAACATACCCTATTGGCCTTTCCCTTTCGCACACGCTCCCACTTTGAGCAGTTCGAAGGATTATCTGGAAAATTGGGATGGTGTTGGCAGATCTGATGATAACGTTTCTTGTCATGGTGGTTCTGAGTTTGGTTCTAAATTTTCCACAAAGTGATGGTCTGGAATGACTTTTTGATTGTTTTGGATGGTTTTTTGGTTCTCACTAAGCCTCAAGTTATTTGTGTGGTGGGTTCTCACATAACCAAAAACTGTTTCAAAAAATAAAAAAAATGAATTTTCAGTCAATAGGGTAATTTGTATCCATTTAATACATCATGATGTTATTAGGAGTATACCTAATTCATTTATGGTATGTTTTACACCATGTGATATATTTTTTTGAGAAATTATCCTTGAATCATGTTTATAAATAAGTTTATTTAGTTATTTCTACATTTCCCTTGTTTCCTTTATAATTATCATTCCATATCATGTCTTATTGCTCGTTTTCATGATTCACACTATTTTCCTGACCCATTGAAATTATTACTATCTTCAATGTACTATTTTATTTATGTTATTCCATTTTTATTATCTTAACGAGCTTTATAGCTCACCATTTTTTCATGTATGCCCCCAAGCTATCCCGTGTAGTTTAAAGTGTGAGCGTCTGAAAGATGTTTTCAATAAATATTATATCATCCATATTTTATATTTTTATTTAATATATATAATTATCGATAAAACTATAAATTTTGACCATTTTTTTCATTATGTGAAATCATATTTAATAAATAACTTATTAATGTGTAATAAATATAAGAGTTGTCGTAATATTATTTTATTTATTAAAAGTTTTCTATGAAATATGATTATTGATATATTTGTAATATGATATATAATATAGTATTTCAAGATATATTTAATGAGTTTCACTGTAATTTCAATTGCTAATTGATTGCAATGAAAATATATAATATTAACAAATGAAAAATTACAATGTTAAAATATGATTTCAGGTCATCTTAATTTTTTTATAATATTATATTTGTTAAATGGATTAATAATTTTTATTAAAAATGATAATTTATTATATATGGAATTGGTTTTGTGGTTTTATCAATAGGTTCATTACATTTACCCATTATAATATTATAATATTATTTATAATGAATGAATTTTAATTTTTTGTACTGTGAGATTTCGTGAAAAAGCCTTTTAAATTGTGTTATTTATTTTGAATCATTTATGTTATATTTTATAATATTATAACGAAATATTTTAGGTTAAAATGTTTTAAAATAAAAAATACAGGTTATTTTTTAAATATATATTTTTATATATCAATTTTTTAAAGACTATTTTTGATATATGTTAGTTTCTTTTTATGATGATTATTCAGTGATCAATAGTTCTGTGGATAATGTAAATGATCAAATAAGAAGAGTGGTGAATTGTAAATTAATTATTATATATATAATAGATATTTAAAAATTAGATTAATGTTTTATGAATTTTCTTATGAAATTATAATATTATATGTATGATGGGAGGAGGGTACCTCAATTTTAATTTCATGGTTTGTGTCATGGTATAAGGAATGATATTGAAAGGATTTAGATTGATGTGTTATGTGGTAATGACTAAGAACAACTTATTATATAAGGCAAAAGAAATTTATTTCATATGATTGGATGTGATACTGTGTAATTTATCAAACTATATGGTGTAGTGAGTTTTATCTTATTTCCTCAGTCCATATTTATATTTGAGAGATCTTGATTATTGGTATATTTCAATTAGTTGTGTTTTTTGAAAATATGGATAATGTTAGGTATTGTAATTATTGTGAACGAAATGGAATTTTTTGATGCATTATCGTCCTAGAAGAGTACTGATTTTATATATTTTGGTGGACATCAGGGGATGTTATTTTAATAATTTCATACTTTAGGATTCATATGATTTTGAATATATAATAATTTATATTTTATATACATAATTTCAGTATTATGTGAAATGTGATAATTATATAGAATATATAAGCAGTGAAATTTTTTTATTTGATTACTCATCAATATTTATTATTGTATTTTTGTATAAAAATCATATTGGATGTGATTTTTTGAATCCTTTGATTCAATTTATATGTTAGGTATATATGGATAGGTTATTAGTTTAATGATAATTTTATTATTAGTCTGTTTTATCATTTTATTTGAAATATTGCATTGTTGGAAATATAGTATTTATTTTAGAATGAAGAATTCAGTTATTGAGGTAATTTCTTATCCATTATTGGAATTGGAAGATTATTTTATGAATAATGAATTTTAATATATTTATCCAATAACATTGAAGGAAGAATATGTTTTTATTATATTTTAAATACATGTTTCATAAAAATATTATATGAAATGGTTTTATTATTTAAACTAATATTTAGTTTAATTAGTTATAGAAAAAGATTTTTATGATAAAAAAATTCATAAAAAGTTATTTTTATGAAAAATATGTTAGAGGAATGACTATGGGGAATTAATTTTTGGGAAATTGTATTATTTATTTTTTTAATTATTTTATTTTCCTAAGTTTATTTTAATTTTAAGGATGTATTTACTATTAAATATAGTTTGATTATATTTTATGTGTTATAAATTTGATTTAATTTATAATGACATATTGTATGGTTTAATTATTTCTATGTATCAAATATATTAAAATAATCATTATTAAAATTTTATTTTACTAATATATGAGAGTATTATTGTCGAGGGTAGTGTGATGTTTGTGAATAGTAATTACTATTGAATTTTAGAGTTTTATTATTATGGATAGGTAAATTTATATACAATTTTTGAGGTTTGTCAAAGATATGCGTCCCTATAAATTTGGGGTGTAAAATTTAGAAGATGTTTATGAATTTCCTGATAATTCAAAAATCCTTTTTTAAAAATCATACCAATGTATATTGGTGTTTTGAAAATAAGGTTTAAAGAGGTAAAATGTTTTTTATTATAACATGTCATTAAATTAATTATATTTGTATCAAATAAAAAGATATTTTTTACATGAACCTAACTTGAATTTCAAAATGATAGTCAATTATTTTATATAAAATTCCTTGATTGATTCTTGAATTAGGCCTAAAAATGAAGGAATAATTTGTAGATAGTTAAAGCTAAGTAGGATGTGATTTAAAGTATATAAAAATACAAATTTTGAAAAATAGAATAAATATATTAATATAAATGTAACATTAACCATGTGAGAATATAAAAAAAATGTATAGTGTCGAAGGAGGAAAATGTGTTTCTACCTCTCAATGTAGTACTAAAGAATACATTTCCATTACTTATGGTTTTTTAATATAACATGAGATTAATAAAAATGGAATCTAAACTCCACTGGTACCAATGGGTTTTGTTGAATTGATTGATGCTCATGTGGGATCCTATAATCAACTATGGAATTCTATTCCCACAATAGAGAAGAAAAATAGACAAATGTGATTGAAGGTGTTTTTATGTAAAAATCATGAGTATTAATACCCTTATCATATAGAAGTAGTATCGATTATATATCCATCATTACTCTCCTGATAACTCCATGAATTTTCTCATATAATAAAATGAACGTGTAATGCCTCAACAAATTATGAATGGATTCCTCATATTAACAAAACCTTATTTAATTTCATCCTATGAAATCGCTATTATAATGATTGACACTAGGAATTATTCATAATTTAAAATATTATACCTCATATTTATTTTTAAAATTTAATAAACTAATTTATTGATTATGATATCACACATGTCATAGGAAATTATATTCAATTCATATCATTTTATATAACTACCTCCAATTATAAAATATAATATGAGTGAAATATGATCATATGAGTTAAAGGATACATGGAATATTTCCATCAATATTAAAATCGATTAAATCATTTATAGACTTTGTGTCATTTTAACTTATATGGTATTATATACTGTTTTTTATGAAACCATATCAAAAATTCATTGTGGATATTTTCAAAAAGTAAATTTTATATATATCACTAATTAAATTTTTTTTAAATCATTTTGAGTGGATTATGAATACCCCTTAAAACATATTTTGGATTTACGATAAAATAATTTTATATAAACTATTTTTGTTCAAATAAATACTTATTTCAATAACCATAAAATTTGACCCAATATAATTTTTAATCATTAAAATATAATTAAATCACTGGATCCAATGATATTTCAATTTAGGAGGCTCTACATAATTATTTGTAACTATAATATATATGTCATGACCTGGCCATCCTCATGTAATGAAAATAGTCATATGACCCCTGGGTCTCCAGTAATACCTTGGTTTCCATCCATGTACATCACAGGTAATTACTCCATAGTATCTATTATTAAACTCATGACCATCCCCAAATGGAAAAAATAGTGTGTTTTTTTATTAATGAAACACACCATGGGAAACATCCTAGAAGGTTACTCATCTTGATCAGTATTCTAAGACAAGCATAATAATCGTTGGTGTTCCAATCATGTAGGATCCTAAAAATAAAGGTGCGTCTTTATGACATGGGTTGAAACATTTAGCATTTTAAGTATCATTTTTAAAGAGGTTGTGCACTCTACATACCTTTAATGAAAACAACATTGATGTGGACACCAAGACTCATACCCATCCAATGCCTCTGCTCATCTCTAAGGGTATTGGATCTTATACAATATTTTAGAACACGACCTTCTCTGAGCCCTTATTTTATTCATCTATATATATGGATCTATTATAATATGATGGGTTCATCAATACCAAACCATAAAATATTACTCAATGGGGTGTCTTATTAGACTAATTACTATCCCCACTGACTAACACATCCTTTTTCAACATTAAGAAACTACGAGCCTCAGAATCCCTTTCTATGTATGCACCTTACTCTGAAATGATTCATTAGAATATTCTATAGAGTTAAACATGGAATTTATCATTTCGTAAATACAAAATAAACACATGTACAACAAAATTGAAATAATCACATAAAATTTTTTTTTTTCATAAAAAATTTGGTTGTTATTATCATATAAATACTAAGGATGTTACACAATAAGGGGATCTTGTATGAAATTCACTTGGAACATGTCTCTATATACCTACCTCCACCATCATCACTATATTCAAGAATGCATTAACTTATGACACCTTTTACTATTCATAGTGTTATGAATTGAAATGTAGTATATTAATACCATGTAGCCCACTAATCTATTCATGATTCTCTATGTATATATATATGAGGCTGATTAATACCTCACAAGTCATATTCTATAATATATATTCAAATCAGATATACCTAACATAAATAGATAATAACTTCATAAAAACTATATAACGGTATCCACACACATTAACTGTGTATCCCAATTGGGGGACCATATATCACATTCATCATATAAATGGATACATCCAATCATTGTCATTTTCTTACAAATGAAATTATAAAAAACATACACGGTCAACTTTTATTGTCCAGAAATTAATTCTTATGCAAAAAATAAATAATAATAATTAATTTTAATCCATGAAATGTATATCAATATATAAATTTTTACAGAAAACATTAAATAACTATAAATTTAATAATTCATTTTCAAAAATATGATATAATTAATAATCTAATACTATATTAAGAAAAATTAACAAAATCATATAGTGAATCAATAACATTTTTTATATGACATACTAACATTTTATCGTTTTTTACTAAACAATCATGGGTATTGGTTGAATTGTTGCATTGTAATATAATACCTAACACATATGTATGTGACAATTTCAAAAAACCATCCCACTAAACTCTATGATAAATATCAACTATTACATAATAGAATTTGAAAAATGGTAATATTTTGGAATCATAATCGAAGTTTTCTATTTCATAAATGAATGATTACAGCATAACTTCATACTAATAATTGTTATGGTGTTGATAATTTTTTACCCAATGCTCATTTTAGATATATCATCGTCATTCATGGAACCCCCTTCATTAATCTATTTTTGTGAAATATAATGAAATGACAAAATTTATAATATAAATAATATATCCTAAACTCCAGTAGACTATAAAGGCCATTCATATTGTTTGTTGATTAAAAAACATGTTAATTTATATATTAGAATTTCATTATGACAAAACATACATCTACATACCACTTATAAACTATATTTATTTTTATATTTCATACTATAACACACAATCTATTTTGTGTTTTGGTAATAAAACATATTTTATTTTAATATGACTATTTAAAAAAATAAAACAATTTATCCACAACATATGTAGTATTTTTTATGTTTCAAATTATTAAAAAAATTATATTATAAATAATATATTATAAAAATGGTAGTGGGATCAAATCCATCATATTTTGAAAAAAAATCGGATAGAAGCATTTACCATGGAATTTATTTATCAGGATATTATTCTCTTGTATGTAAGAGAATATGATTAATCATATTCCATATCCCACTTAATATATTATTTTAAAAAAAATTAATTTCTAATAAATAGACATTTTATCATATTTGTGAAAACAAATAGAAATAGCCATCATTATTAAGATATATCTTAGCATAATATATTACATTACATTAGAATAATTGATGAAGAAACCCCTTCCATTATCAAATCAACGAAATCTAATATATTTACCATTTCATTCCTTGGTTTTTTACTCTTGTGTATTTATAAGAGGTTTAATTTATATATTTGGTATCACATACCATTCAAAATGAACTAACTAATTTCTATATCAACATTAATTATAATGGAAATCAATTGATTCTCTTAAGTAGCATCTGGTATATGAGAAATTCAATATTATGATATCATCAATCCTCCTTAATTGTATGTATTGGTTTGATTGACCTTTTGTTGGTATAGTAAGTAACATTATTAGAGATTTTAATGAAAATATTGTTTTTTTATTTAATTTATTACGACCGTGTACAATAAGAATCATTCCAAAACATTGGTATCACATGCCCTGTTCAATTATTATAATAATTTTAAAAATATAGGGTAAAAATTAAATAAATATATTTGTATTTATTTGAAACATTGAAACAATGGTAATATAATTTATTGAATAAAAAAGTATTGGGAAAACATGAATCTCACCTTGCCAAAATAGACACGCTAATTGATTATGTGAGTGGGGTATAAAGATATATAATTCTTATATCATTTAATCCCATTGAATCCTCAATTTCATAATTCCAAGATTCAAATAATCAATATAATACATGTGTTTGAAAACATAAACACATTGTTACAAAGAAAATGGTTTAAATAACACATATAATTAATCATACATCATAACATTTATAATGTTACTAGGTTTAGGTAATCACTGCTTTAATAATGTAACATCCAGTTACAATAGTATAGGTATTTTCATTCTCTTAATTCATTTTGTTCTTTGTTGGATGCATCTTATGAATTAAGATAACGGAGATTGTTATCTATTAAAATGAGCTAATCTTTTGGGGATGTGTGTTTGTTTTATATAGTGGATTCAATGAATTAATTTGTTAAATGGTTTATTGGTTCTACCCATGTAAAGATAATTCCAAGGTGGATTGTTGTTTTTTATAGAAAAATGGACTTTTGGTAATATACATGAGAAATAAACACCATGTAATTGAATTTCATTCCATGTAATGTTGTCTAGGAAGAAGAGGTGAGTTCTTAAAATAATGTGGATGTATTGGACTACGTGTATTTCATTCACATCACGTATCAATAAAAACAATTATTTGCAATAATTTTATGTCCATCCTATATTTTTCATCCTTAGTGGATTATGTGATGTGTAATGGGATTAGACACAATTTATGAATCATTAGTGGTGCTTTTTTTGCATTATATGAGTGATTTGTTTATTTTAATAATCTTCAAGACATTATCACTCTACCTAGACTCTCTTGGAAGAGACTTGGGGGTCCTCCGCTCGATCAGTATTACATCATTCAACGACTGATCTCCATTTGAGTTTCATTGAATCTATCTATGTGAGTAATAAATTTCTCTTATTCATTGTCTTTAATAATGGTTGTGTGATTTAATTTAATTGTTAGATCCATTGGATTATATTTCTGATTCTTCTATACTATTTTTCAATATATGTTGTGTTGACACCCAATAGAGTATTTTCTTTTGTTTGTTATGTGGGATGTGTTGGTTTCTTTGATATATGTTGTGATTTATCATCTTCAAGCACCATTTTTCAATAAAATTAATAATGTATAAGATGGTGGGATACATTATAGGTCCTTCATCATTGTAGTTGAGTGGTCCCTCAAAAAAAATTCAAATAAAATCTCATTATGTTTCTTTGAAAATCATATAGGGTACCAAAAAACAAGGAAACATGCCCAAAAGGATACACACATACACCCATGAGGGGGACCAAAACCCAAAACCCCAAAAATTAAAATTCTACCCCACAATCTAATGTGTGTGACCAAAAAAACCCAATATAATGATCTAATAAATGATTATGAATCTAGTGAATCCACCATTAGAAGTTACTCTATCACACATTACCCAAGACCGACACAATTATATTACATCATAATGTTTTTTGCAGCCACCTCCACACACCTATGAAACATATTACCCCAAAATTAATCATAGAACTATCCAATGAGAACACAACATAACTCACCAAAGTGGGTGAAAATATATAGTATACCATTCTGTAGAGGATAAAAAATTGATAAGGCTTTATTTAATACTCTAGAATGAGGACACGAGACAACTGAACATCCGTAATAAACACCACCAAACTAGAAAACCTCCACCGTATGTCTTCCATCATTGAAGATATAAAAAAATCCAAACATCAAAGGAATCATTGAAACATGACCAATATGGAGTCATGAAAGACTAAGAAAAGAGAAATGTCCAAACAAATCCATGCAGAATTAGATACATCTGAAGGAAGGGAATGAAAAAAATAGCAGGAACACTCGGAGTCCATCGACCGAGGAGCGATTCTCCGAATGTGGAATCAATGGATGAAGAATAATTATTCTGACAAGATTTTCCATAAGGGTCGTGATGATAAATTAGAAGGGGACACCTATGATTTTGATAAATCTAGAGGATTCAATCCACGAACACATATTGACTCGAGAGGATGACAACATCCCTTACATGAATCGACTCTAATGATCCTAATTTGAAGACAACATGACAACATCCTATATGTGATGTTGAGGCTTCATCTACCATATTCTCATCACGATGGCCCCAAAAAATGGCAGTCATGAGGAGGAGTCAATGAGGGTTGGTAAATGTATGAGGATAATGGATATGTCATTCCACCAAGACCACAATATGATGTATGGGGAGGTTATAAGGAAGAATAATATATTAGGGAAGACATAATCCAAGGGGATATCCCAGGGTTTATTCCCATTTCTATCATGTTAGACCAATGTTTAATGAATGTTTATTAATTTCAATCCACTATTATCTAACATCTTTTTGTTTTTTTTGATAAAAAATTATAATTGAAATGGAATAATTGAATGATTTGATTTGTGTGTCTGGTTATATTTTTTTTATAAAATATGGTATTCTTCTTGTTTTGGTAAATATAATGTTTTTTAAATAATTATGCTATTTATTTATGAAATAATATTTAATGAATGGGTTTTATGAAAGAGATTTAGCAATTTGTATCTAAACAATAAAACGTTTGAATCATTTTTTACTTAGGTGGAAGAGATAGTAATTGGCCTATTTTGATGATACTGGAAATGGTGTCACTCATGGGGTGTTCCCATTCAACATAACCCTATTCTTATATAGATTTGATTGACACTATTGGGAGTGTCACATTATTTGTTATTCCGCTACATCGTAGATTCAATACATATTCCAATGGAATTAATATGTATTTGAATATCTATGTTGGGTGTATTAGTGTAATGGTTATCATGACCAAGTGTGACCCTTGATTAGTTTTTATATGGGATTTGGTAGTATGTCATTGTAATATTTAATGTTTATTTATATGGATATAATATGATATGATATGTGATGCATTATTTATTTTGGTATGACTTCCATTATATATGTGATATGATTTGAAAATAGTATCACTTTATTTTTTCATCTATAAAAAATGGGAAATTGAATTTTATTCATTTATTTTGTAATAAATAGTATGAAACTATATATTATGCCTTTTTTTGTAATTTCGATCAATAATAGATAGTTTTATAGAGGATTGTTATGAAAAAAATGTGTCGGATCCTACTGAGGTTGTTAGCTAAAACCATGAATAACCTTTTTGTGGTTCATAGAAATTCATATGTATTTTCATATAGGGAAACATTAGGAACCATGGTGTGGGTGTTTGGATTTCTAAATGATATGTCTATGTAGCTATTTATTAGATTTTGTGAGTTTTCCCCTGATATTTTAGGGAGCAGTTGGTTTCGGGTTTTAATAATTATTTTATGATTATATTTATTTCTTGTGATGGTCTAAATGTACATTTTTTATTTTTGTCCTTTTCAAATTCATTTTTAAGGTATTTAATATATATATTTCATCCAATGAATCCCTATTTTAAAAATATAATCCATTTTTTACATCATGTATGGAAAAATGGTCTCTATAATTATTTACTGATCAATAGGTGATAGTCGAAATCCCATGGGGGTCAGGAACATGCTTGGGGTATGTGGAAATTTGTTTTACGCTCCAGTGTGGGATGATATACAAGAGGGATTTTCATTTTTTAATATAAGTGGTATTTCCTTGGGATTAATTTTCTTGGTACAATTAGTAAATTATAGAAAGTATATTTGGGATAGCATAGGTTGGTTATGTTGGGTTCTTAGCCAAATATTTCATTGATAACAGTCATGATATGAATGGATGTACAAATGTGTGTCACTTTTTTTGAGTTCTTATTTTTATTCTTAGTATTTTATTATGTATTTATTATTATGAATGAGATTTTCCTAATTTATGAACATTTATTATATTTCATTTTTCATCAGTGTGCCTCTCAGAAGTCTCATTGATTCTGCAGAAGAGTTAAGTGGGTCGTCCTCAATTGAATCTACCAATATATCAAAATAATATTATTGAATTTAGGATTGAAATTTTCTCCGTAATCTAATATTCACCAAAATCCCAAAAATAAGTCATTGGGTTGTATATATGAGTGGTATGACAAGAGAATCCATCATGGGAGTTTTTTACACAAATTTTTAATCCATTAATGATGGGAACAATCCTCAACATATAAAACAATTGATGGATAATATTTATTGTATCATTTACATTATATATACAGAGGAAAATATCAAGGTGAATTGTACTTCATTCATACTTTATGGTCCCCACATGCGATGGTGGGATTCCATGGTGTAGGAGGGGAGGCATGTGGGCTTGGATATAAAGGGTTTCTAGACTATCTTCCTTTGGCTAATTTTATCATAGTAACTAATGTGGAAGAATTATATAAATTTCCATTATTTTTAAAAGGGATAGAGTTTATTGTCACTTTCAACCAGTCAATTGGATGAGTGGGATCATTTTTATCAATATTTATTAGAAAATGAGCTACAAAAATCCCAAAAGTGCTTGTTGGGTTTCCAAATTGATATTAAATCACAATTATTTAGACTAAATCATTCGTCATATGTGGATATGATAGATAATTTGATGATGTATGATATAAATGTATCAATGATGGTTGTTTATACATATCCTTCTATTAAAACTGCTGGTAGATTATGTGGAGGTCAAGAGAAAATGAGAAATTGAGAGATCATAAAAAGTGGGGGGGTGGTATTCTGTGGAAGGCCACCTATACACTATTATTTATAACTAGTAATATTACCTAGAAATTTCATCATTGTGTCTTGGTCAAACACACCCAATATTCTTATAATGTAGATTTAATATTGTGTAATGGTTTTGGACTTTAAGGTTGTATATAATGCTTCTTTGAGGTAATATCTACCACTCATTATAATCATGGATCACAATCTATAATGGAAATTTTGGCATAGTCATATGTTCCAAATATTAGAAGGATCCAATCATATACTTATTGAGTGAAAAACCTTATCATAGTATGTGATTTAATGATAGAGGTATATAAAGATCATGGAATTTTTCCTTTGAGTTTTTCTCATGGTGACATGTTTCTATGATGGTTTCTCTTCAGCTGGGTCACTGATGTCTTGGAAAATTTTGAATGTTGGATTCGATATATGAGGGACCATTTGAGGACATTGACCAGTAAGGGAAGGTTTCTTATTGGTGTGAATTTATAGTTCACATGACCATAATTCATGATATTTCCCATATATCCATTGTTCAGATATACCATCTGGATTCCTCTCACATTACGAGTTTAGAAGTGACTAAGATAAAGATAAATGAATTTTTTTCATGTAATAATGAAGTGATCATTTTGTATAATGTGATATTATTCAATGGTAATTATATTTCGTTGGTAAAGTGTTATAGGGAAGTGAATTATATTTTCACAACTCATAGGAACATGAATTTTTGATGAGGAATATGTTGAGTAATATTTTTCCAAACATCATTATTCCATATGACATATCATGGATGGAAATTTCTATATTGTTGAGTTTGTAACATCTTGTCACCACCATTTATGTATTTTCTTTCCCATGATTCATTATCCTCTTTTTTACGGTGCATATTGGGACTCCCAATAATATAGAACATAAATGTTAGAAAATAATCTAATTTTATGATCAGTATTATGGTTTTATTTAATAGAGACATCATTTAAATTTGTTAAATTAGTTACAGGTTCTCCCCATTTTCAGAGAATAACAACTATTGTTTAGAGTATTATATTTAAAGATAAAGTTTTTTATATTTTTAAGAGAAATTATAATTGTATAATGGTAGTATACTCTATGTAACTATTTTTGGGAATATGTCTTGAGTCGCATACATTGTGTGAATATATTACACAATGTTTATTTTGTTCACGCCATGTATTGGTAAAAGTCATTTAAAAAAAACATCTTTCTCAGTGTTTTTTTTCCATCATGGATACTAAAACATGTAACAGTATTAAAATCCATTTACAAATCATAAGGTATTACTATAGGGACCTGTAATAATGATCTATTTATTTCATTCATTTTTAGACTTTTGGTTATTGACATAGTGTCTCTTAGTGAAGATTTTGGGGACCATCATTCGATCCAACTCTATTCATTGATCTTATCATATGGGTTAAGGTTATGTTTCATTTCTCATGGTGTGTAATCTATTCAATTTATTTATTTTAATTTTTCATTGTAGTTTCATTACATTGTGATGTTGAATTTGTTGGGTTTTTATGAAATTTTTACTCTTGATTCATTTTAGAGCCATCAGACGATATTCCAATCGAGGATAACCTTTTTGATTCTTTTTACATGGAATGATTGTTTGTTTTAGGAATGTTATGTTCCATACTCATCATTAAATCATTACTTCATTATTAAATAGGTTCAATTTTATTTGGATAGACTCCAGGCCTTCTAATATTATCATTTTGTTATACCATGATGGTGGATCCTGATGCGGGTGTGTATGACCCACGATTGAGGTATGCAGATTTTTCTATGAACTATGTTGGTGAACTGAATTTCTCATATATTCCTAAATAATAACATAAATAAAATGGAATTACTGAATGATTTCATTTCATTGTGTTATAAAACCCTGAGCTCGCTCTTCCGGACTCTGGTTTTAAAATTGATGTGTAATTTTAAAAAAATAAAATGTACAATTACACAACACAGTAAAAAAAGTATTATTTACGTGTCTATGTTATAGAGGATTAGACAAAATATTACATTAATCAGAGTTGAAACAATAATAAAACAACTTTCCACTATCCTTTAATGCGTGCTAAATCCAAAAGTAACGACATATGTAAATAATCATTGAAGATACCTATGAAAAATATTTTTAAAATATAGGTTGAGAATTCAATTTCCTAGTAAGAAGTATTGTAAAACCCTTGATAAAACTAATTAAAAATATTTCTTTGGGAAAAAATTCATAAAAATTCAATTATGAATACATTTTTATTTACAAAATAATACAATTCATTGAAAAATAATTATATTTCGAAAATGCTTTAAAAAAATCCAGTGATTAAGTTGAAAATATTAAGCAAGCTCTTGAAAACAAAATGAATGAGGCCACTTGAAACTTTGATTGATATATTAGGCCTACCCACTATAGGGATGGATTCAATATCCAACTCTCTATCGTATTTACAATGTTCAAGCAACAGTTTCTTTATAAAATATTTCTTTCCATAGCTTTCCTTACTAACATATAATTTTCACAGAAGTTTTAAATTTTGGAAATAAGTTACTGCATTAAAATACACATTACACATATATTTATATATATGATTATGTGTGTGTATACATACATATAAATATATATATATATATATATTTGAACATCCATTGCATTACACTTTCAGGTTTGGTTCTAACCTAAATTTTGTCATGTAGACCTTTCATAAACATCCATGTATCTAAATATTTTATGAAATACATGATTTTCATATTTTTATAATTTCAGCCATTTTTAAAATGTAATCTTGAATAAAAATTCCCAACAACATAATTGTTTAATTAATTCTATGCATGAAATAATGTCATGAATATATAAATAAATAATAATCACATGTAATTTTTATACATACATGAAATTATCAATATTATTTCATATGCATTCAATATTTCATGAATATATATATATATGTGTGTGTTTTCAATAACCTAATTTCAATGACATATATAAATTTATATATATGTAGTAAAAAATGAAGTTAGAGGGTAATGATCTCAACTGTCAAATATATGATTTCTGTATGTTAGACTAATATATACCTATATATTTTATACCCATGTCAGATATTTATATGATTTATTCGAAGTGTAAAAAAATAACTCTCATTATAAATCATATACGTATATATTATTATTTTATGAACATAAAAATTTAAAAAAAACACACATATTCAATTCATGAATTATAAAGATGAACATGTATTTTATGCTAGTATTAAATAAGGAATTATAAACATATACTTGAAATTAATCAATATCATAAACAATATATTCAATTTTTTAAAACAGTTATTCCTCGAAAATGAATGACTTTTAAATAAAATGTTATTTTAATAAATTAAACTTCCTAAAATAAGACTCATATTAAAAATTTAACAATTTATATATTCATATAGTATGATTAAATCACCTTTAATGTGTATATAAACTAAAACTAAAATAAGTTTTTATACAAATACCCCTTACCGATAATCCAAAAACTAAAATCATAACATTGAAAGAAAGAAACTGATTTTCACTTTTAAAAATTTCGAAATTTTTAAATTTTAAAATAAAATAAAACAATCCCTTGCTAAATAATAATGGAATTTCAATGAAAGTATAAGTATATCTCTTACAAAAAACTAAATTTGAACAGAATTTTTATAAAACAAACATATACATGGAAATTTTAATTGAATAATTCCCATAGTAAAATAATAACAGAATTATGTAAAATTAGAAAATAGAAATTGTAACATGAGATAAATAGAAAGAGGTCATCTGGAAAAATCTATTTGGAGAGATTCCCACTTATCAGCATGCAACATTCCTCAACTCAAAAACTAACACACCATCTCTAATGCTCATTGCCCCTTATACGTATAGAACCAAAACACATAGTAGTGCAACATAAAAATATACCATCAATATAGATGAAGACCAAGATTTATATAGTGGTTCTTTTCCTTGCAATGTTATTACTAATGAGTATTATTTTATAATCAGATATTGACAAGGACTTGCCGACCAACACATCTAAAAAGATTTTATAAATAGGAAAAAATAAAAGAAAATAAAATTTATGTCTTTATAAAATGTAAAATAGATGACATATTGAATCAATTTGAGGCAATAGTCAAATAAGAGACAATGTTTTCGGATAAGAAGTGTAATGAGTTTTGTCACAATTGAAAATATATTTACTAAAATACTCGAAAATAATTTCTACATTATATAATTCTGGAATCTCTTCAAAATAAGTTATATGAATTCTGTATGAAAACATTGATATCCGATGCATGTAGAAGAATTCATCTGATTTGAATCTGGTAAGACTATTTTCAATAGATTTGGATAACAAGAAACTATTTTGATATTACCTATTAAAAAATTCTGACAAAACATAGGTAATTTTCCCCGAAATCATGTTCAGATCCTCCACGCTTCTTAATTACAACCGCAAATTTTAATCGAAGGCCTCCATCCTACTTGTAAAAACATCAGACTAGATTCACAATTTTTCTAGATATTAAATCTCTTAACCACAATGCTCAGCCTCAACCTCACATTAGAAGACAAACCAACACTGAATCAGTATGATACATCCACCGTGATTGACTCCCGAAGACGAAGACATTTCTTCCATGAAGAATCTCTCGACGATGACCCAGAATCTCGCTCGCCTCTCAAGAATGATGACATCCTCTTGAATCGGATCTCTCAAACCCAAAGCACATCCAGTTTTCCTCTTATCCCAATATTTATTTCAATATTTAGTTTTCTTTTTTAATCTCATATTAATATATATATATATATGTATATATATATATATAATATCATTTCATCGTTAACTATATATCAATACACTTATATTTATAATTGTTTTTTTATTCTATTTAATCCGAAAATGAAAATACTAATATTATAATGCATTAATATTCATAAGAACATATACAAAAATAAAACAATTTCAAACATACATTTATATATTGAACATAATAATGCTTTTCATTTTAACAAAATGACATATAAAAAATAAAACTTATTATAAGAAATATTATTTATAATTTGAAGTGTCAATTTTTTAATAGATCTTATTAAACACTAATATTTTATTTTTTAATTCTCAATGAAAAATTATAATTACATTATGGTTTCAATTATATTATTTTCAAAATAGTATTTATCAAAACTATGGTATGGTTTTCATTAATAAAAAATTTCTATGTCAATTTATGTATATAATTGAAAAATAATTTATTAAGTGATTTTATGAAATAAAATCATTATACAGTTATTAATAATAATTTTACATTTTAGAAAAGTAGTATTCAATCAAAATTCATTTCATAAATTTTCATTATAAGAATTTAAGATTTTTAAACAAATTTACAAAAAAAATGTTAAATTAATTAAATAATAATAAAATAAATAAATAATTTATTTACAACTCAGGTTGTTACATTGTCCCCCTTAAATGAATTTCATCATCGAATATTTTTCATCGAACATACCAAAAAACTGAATTTTTATTTGAAGAATTAATGCTCCCCATGAGGGCATAACTATCTAATGAAAAATCTATCGCATAGATTTTATTTTATCAAAAGAAAACATCTAATCTCAAATTATTTCTAGACCATTCCACTAATATAAACTATAACGCACTGATCCCATTCATTATAACACAATGTTTAAAAATGTGTTGTAATTGTTTTATAAAATAAACTGAATAATTTCACAACACATTAAACAAACAAGGATATTTTACCGGACTATGTTCTTGAGGATTAGATAAAACCATAATTTTATCAGAGTTTAAAAAATAATAAAACAACTGTATATTATGATTTTCTGCAGACTATGTTCAAAAGAGATGTCATCTATAAATAATTTCTTAATATAAATTTGAAATATATTTTTAAAACAAATGGTGAGAATTCAATTGCCTAGTAAAATGTTTTAAAAACCTTGGAAAAATTCACATTAAAATATTACATTGATAAAAGATTCATAAAAATTCAATTATTAATACACTTGGACTTAAAAATTAATACAATTCATTGAAAAATAATTATATTTTGACTTTTCTTTTAATCATATATAGTGATTTGGTTGAAAATAATATGAAAACTCTTAAAAACAAAATGACTATGGCCACTTGAAACTTTGAAGGCTATCTTTGGCCTACCCACTTGAAAGATGGGTTCATTATCCAATGCTCAATTATATTTACAAATTTCAAGCACCAGTATCTTTATAAAACATTTTTTTCTTAGCATTCCATAGATATATATAATTTTCAAGGAGTTTTAAATTTTGGAAACATGATACTGAATTGAAATACACTTTAGAATTATATTTACATATATGGTAATGTGTGTTTTCATATATATGAATACATATATATATATATATTAACTTCCATTGAATTACACATTCAAGATTGGTTTTGAAAAAAAAAATCTCGCAGACCTTTTTTAAACATCCAGGTATCTAAACGACTTTTGAAATACATTATTTTCATATTTTTATAATTTCATCCAATTTTAAAATGTAATATTGAATAAAAATTTCTAACTAAATACTTGTTTAATTTATTTTATTCAAGATATAATCTCTTATGTATAAAAAGTAATAATAGTCCCATGTAATTATTCTGTCGCAATTGAAATTATAAATTGCATTTCATATGCATTATTTGATTCAGGAATATATATGTGTGTGTTTTGAAGAACATAATTTCAAGGACATATATAAATTTATATATAAAAATCAAAAAAATGAAGTTAGAAGGTAATGATTTCAATTTTAGAATAAATAATATTTTGTGTTTGATTAATATGTACAATACTTTTTATACCCATGTTAGATATTTATATCATTTATTCGATGTGTAAAAAAATAACTCTCATTATAAATGATATAATTTTTTTTATGTTTATTGCATGAACATTGAAATTTAAACCAAAACAGACATGTTAAATTCATAAATTACAAAATGAACATGGATTTTATGCTAGTTTTAAACAAGAAAACATTAACATATACATGAAATTAATCAATTTGTTAAACGATATATGAAATTTTCAAATATGGTCATTCTCTGAAAATGAATGACATTTAAATAAAATGATTTTTTAATTAATTCAACTTCATAAAATAAAGCATTATATTCAAAATTAAACATTTTAATAATACATTTAGTGTGATAAAATCTCTATTAAAATATATATAAATTAAAACAAAAAAAATTAATACCAATACCCCGTACACATAATCTGAAAACTAAATTCATTATATTGAAATAAATAAAATGATTTTATCTTCTATTAATTTTGAAATATATAAATTTGAAAATATAATAAAACTATCCGTTGCTAAAATAATAATAGAAATACAATGAAATTATAAATAAAATCTTACAAAAAACAATATTTGGACATAATTTTGATAAAACAAACATATACTTGAAAGATTTAATTCAACAACACCCTTATAAAAATAATAACGGAATTGTGTAAAATTATAAAATAGAAATTATAACATGAGATAAATAGATAGAGGTACCTTATAAAAGTTTATTTGTAGAGAATCCCACTTATCAGCATGTCACATTCCTCGAATCACACACTCAAACACTATCTCTAATGCTCATTGCATCTGATACTCATAGCACAAAAACATAGAGGAGTGCAATGTTAAAAAAAATTCCTCCAATATAGATGAATTCATGGATTTATGTAGTAGCTATTTGCCTTGAAATGTAGTTGATAATGAGCATTATTTTATAATTAGTGTTTTATAATGATATGATGACCAAAGCATCTGAAAAGACTTTAGAAAATGACGTATATAAAATAAAATACAATGTATGTCTATATCAAACGTAAAACATAAGACATATTGAATCAATTTGAGGTAATAATCAAATAAAAGCTATGATTTTCAAATAAGATGTGTACTGAGATTGGTCACTATTGAAAAAAGATATACAAAAACGCTGGAAAATTAATTTATACATTATAAAAATCCAGAATCGCAACAAAATTAGTTGTATAAATTCAATACGACAACATTGGTAGGAAATTCCAGTGGATTAATTCAACTGATTGGAAACAGGTATGCCAGTTTTCAAATGATTATGATAACAAGAAACCGATTAATTAATACCTACATAAAAATTCAGATAAAATAGAGGTCGTTTCCCCCAAAATCATGTTCATATATTCCAAGCGTCTTAATTACAACAGAAAATGTTAATCAAAGGCCTCCATTCTACTCACAAAAAACATCTGACTCGATTCAAGATTTGTCTGGAAGTTAAAACATCTTTCCATCATGCTCGTCCTTAGCCTCGCATCATAGGATGAATCAGCCATGAATCAGTCAGATTCATCCACTACAGTCGACTTCCAAAGGCGAAGACAGACCTCCAGTGAAGAAGCTCTCGACATTGGCCCTGAATCACACTCACCTCTCAAGAATGAAGACATCCACTGGAATCTGTTTTCCCCAACCCTAAGCACATCCTTGTTTCCTATTAACCCAAAAATTATTTCACTATTTAATTTTAATTTTTTATCTCATTTTAATATATATATATATGTATATATATATATATTTGTGTGTATATATATGTGTATATATATATATGTGTGTGTGTGTGTGTGTATATATATCATATCGTTTCATCGTTAAATATATATCTATATACATACATTTATAATTCTTTTAATATTTTATTTGATCAGAATATTAATATAATAATATTATAATTCCATTAATATTCATAAGTTCATATAAAAAATAAAAACATTTCCTACATAGATTTATATAAGGAACATAAAAATGCCTTTCATTTTTAAAAAATTTGTTATTTATAAAAAAAACTTTTTTTAAAAATCAGCAATTATGATTTAAAGTGTCATATTCTTACAAGATCATATTAAACACGAATACTTTATTTTATAATTTTCAAAACAAAATTATAAATACATTTTGTTTTAAATTATCTTAATATCAAAAAAGTATTTCTCAAAACTAATGTAATGTTTTTTAAAATATTTATATGTCAATTTATATACATCATTAAAAAATCATTTCATAATTTATTTTATTAAAAAATATCTTTATATAATCAATAATAATAAATTTACATTTTAGAAAAGTAGATTTCTATCAGAATTCATTTCATATATTTTCATTATAAATATTTAATATTTATTAAAAAATTTATGAAACATAATATTAAATGAAAATAATACTAAAAAATTAAAACAAGATATTTACAAATCGGGGTGTTACATGTGTGATGATTGTTTTTTGTGAAAATATATTCTACCCTTGGTCTTGTTAAATGTAATATGATTTTCAATGAATTGTGGAATGGTTTTCATAAATGGAATTCACAGAATGGTTTTAATTAAATTATTAATCCCCCTATATTGGAACAATGTCATCTGGCTAAAAGGGTTGGTTGTGAGACATCAATTACTCCTCCTCGTACACCATAGGCTACCATCTACCTGTGGGGGTGTGAAATGTATAGTGGAAAGACTATAACCCTAGTATGAAGAGTCATATATGTAAAAAACCCATATAAATTAAATAATTAAGTGTATATAAAGAGAGTAAATCGAAAATAATATTCAAATGAGTAAAATATAAAATAATAAGAAAATAATTTATTGATTGATATAATTTCATTAAATTTAATTCTAAAAATAATAAAATAAAAATTTCTATCATACATAAATTATGAATCCAATGCCCTTAGTCCAAAGCCGTATTTCATTAACATGTCCAAACATTATCACATACAGAAAGAAAGTAATCAACCAAATGTCCTTTTCCCTTGTCCAACATACATCCACATAATCTTCTATAGAAGAAAATGGTGGCAGAATATGGTTTGAGTATAACCAAATAGAAAAAACCTGCATTTACAAACTAACTCGTTTGACAAGAAGTGAATGTAATAAAGAAATAAATAGATGTATTAATTAATTCAATATTCAATAAAATAAATGAACAACCATATTTTTCTCCATGATAGATTATATCTGAGCATCTGATACAACCACTCCAACCACAACCATAAAACCATAGTAATATATGATTACTTGGAACTCTGCTAGAATGTATCAGAGAATGTATTAAAACCATGAAAACCACAACCATGTATCCATAGTGTATTGACAACAATATCAGTCAAATCCTTATATGCATTATAAAATTCATGGAATATCCATATATTAATTACAACATGGGACACGACATATCCCTCTTTATTTAATAATTACATAATGGGACATGGACCAGCATTCTCAATAGCATCATCACATCATATAAGTGTGAATTTTCTAGGTCCAAGATTGAAATATAATAATTTTATCATATAACAGAAGTCATTTCCTACTATATTGATATTACCATATCACATCAAAAATCTAAATGGTTAATTATATGAATTATAATTTTTTTTAAAATTCCAACACTAATGAAGTAATAATTTATTAACAATAATTAAAATAATAAATAAACAACAACATAGGGATACTATATCAATTAATCGCATATAGTCTCATGTCATGAGAGATATACATTAATCTATTAACCAATTCTATGTTGTTATAGGTCCTCCCGAATGGAAATTCACAAGCTATGACAAATAAAATTGAATCCAATTTTATTAATGTTGTTATTTTATTAATTATTTAATTTATTTCAGAACTGGCTATGTCATCACAAAAATAGTATTCAATAAACATAGAAATTATAAACCCATATGGTTAAGATTTACACCACTATAATAAATTAACGATCCAATAATTATACTAATAGATAAATACCCTATGGAATAAGGTATGAAATATCACAAGGAAAATCATATATAGAAATGATCAAGATCAAAAAAATGCACACATCAATGGATTTCTCCAAATATTTTGGGAAACCAATGGAGATAAGGGAAAATCTATAATAAAACCACTTACTAGAGATTGATTATGTAAAAAAGTTGTATATAGTTCAGGTTACAAATCCAAATTCTCCATGAAGATTTTATAAGTTCTAGAGAATAAGTATATAGTGAAATAAAAAAATTGTTAACAACCCCACATACTTTATTATAGTAAACAAAGGACATACATGATTTAGAATGTGGTTACACGTCATGTAATTAATTTTCATGGGATACTATGAAAAACACATCACCTAAAATTTATTTTATTAAGAGACATGAACATTACACAATGTGTATTACCTTTTTGATTTATGTACAAATTATAAAAATGGGGTTTCAGCCCATTTTCTCTTTAAACAACCTTAACTCACTCTAAACATTCTCAAAAAACCAAAAACCCCTTTAACTCATACCCATTTTATATCTGGAATCCATTCATTCTGATAAACATTCATCTTTGGAATGTTAGAAATTTTCACCATCATATCACCCCTTGCTGATCCCCACTGATTTTCATATGTTTGGTTTAATGTCAAGGTAAAACATACATGTGTAAAAATTTATTGGAATCTCATAGAAAGACATACCTAAATAAATATGGTATCTTATAACCACCCCACTAAAAAACACAGCCTTGAGCTAATCCACAAATCACCATTAATTATATATTAATAGGTTTGTCCCATGAGTTCTCATTTAAGACCCCTTATCCAATGTCCTCTCATGAATAGGACTATTATTATATTCCACTCGAACAAAAAGTATTGTCATACCCTAATGACATTTCTCACTATTATCCAAAGCTTGTATTAGATTTTCTTCAAAGTACTCATCTGCATAAAAATTGATATATCTTCTGTGTATCATAAGTGGAGTGTTTTGATGATATCACCATATCTACAACACATGGAAGGCATCTTATCTGAAATTGTAGAATATTGGAAGTGCTATATGGAATTCCACCAGTCCGTCCCTTTCCACTATATAAAATTTCACTATAATCCTCGGTTATATCAATCCCTATTTCATGATAAAATATTTCCCTAACCATAGGGAGAACTAAAGGAAAACACGATCACAAAACATGAATTCTAAAGGATATCTTTGATGGCCAGAATATGATTTCTACCTATAATGTGTGGTTAAAAACCAATACCTAATCAACAGAACCACATTAGATATATTCTTTAAGAGACTGGGCCAAACAATTACTGGTTCAATAACATCAATCCAAAAAAGATATCTACAATATGAATTTCATACTAATCAGCTATATGACCCATTTTTTATATACTCATGGAAGATAATATTATATTAAAACTTCATGAGTGCGATATGTTTTTCAAATAAACAAACAAAATCCAAAACATTCACTCATTACATGACCTAAAGAGCATAAATAATCCCCTCAAATAGTCTATCCGTATGTGGATGATAGGTTGTGCTAAAAAATAATTTCATTCCTGATTCCTTCTAAATACCCACCTAAAAATGTGATTTGAATAAATAATCTATTTCAAAATTCATACTCTTCAAATACTGAGAAATTGAACCACCTCATGGAGTTAAATAATTCCTAGATCATCAAAATTGAAGGTTTCTTGGTATGTTTGAAGTGGGAAACATTAGTCGGTTTATCCCTCGTAACCCATATAACATCATTCATATGTGTCTCCTAGGTAACCATGTCACAAAATCCATTATGAAAAAATCCCATTTCCACTCGGGAATTGATAATGATTATAAAATCCATGTGTTACTATGATGCTCAGCTTTCACCAACTGAAAAGTGAAGAATATATCCATGAATAATTCCACCACATTCTTTATTACATACCACCTATAATATCAATGTAGAGAATCAAAAATATTTCTTAAACAGAGATGAACTGCTTATCTAGAATGAAAGAAACTCCACCATCACCTCCTCATGTAATATTATAAGAACCCATACTAATCAATGGAAAATAAATGAATTTTCACTACTAAGAGGCCATTTTGATGTTGTCTCACCACCATAATATTTTTCTCTATGAAATTATCCCTACCGATTAGACAACTAATCATTTATAATCAGTTCTAAAATAAGGGTCTTAAGAGATGTTGTTGTCAGATCTACATGACCCTATGACTTCTAAACATACAAATGAATCTATACAGAGTGGTCCATTATCCACCATGCTTCACTGGACTCGCGTAAGACATATTTATGTGTTTTTTTATTCAAATAATAAAAAATAAATTTCCTTTTATTTGTGAATATGTAAATTAAATGTTGAAATAATACAGATACTTGACCGACCTCCTCGACCGAATGATTAGGTATCATTGAGAAATGATACAATAGAGGATCTATTGGTCTATGTATACATGAAACATCTCACCCATGAGAGTGTGTCTAAAAAATCTCAGGTAATTATCTTCAACTTATAACAGTAGTATTTCAGTATGAATCTTTCTCTATCTGACCTCTGTATCCTAAAGCCATCAGAGACCAATCGTTCATCCAACATTAGGATGTGCTAAGTACTAATCTAGATGCATCATTATTCAATGTATATTGTTAACCCAACACTAGAAATTTGAGGATATGTACTAAAGTCAAACTACCATTCAATTATTAAAAATATATATCACAATAAATATATAAAAAAACTACACCTCTTTCATGGTCATCCTTGACATCGGTGATGCCATGTGGGAAAAATTTTGGATACTGTGCCAATAAAAACATACTAAACCAAGAATGATTATAATCTCAATGTTATTATTAGATGTTTTTCAATATTCAATGGATGTCATTTTATCTTGGTCTGTTTATATTCATGACTACGATATGACATTTCCCAATATGTACATTTTATTAATACAAAAAATACATTTGGTTAACTGTTAATAAATTAAATGCTTTATCAATGTACTTCAAACGATACCAGGATGTATGGCATGATCATTTATTAACTGATATTGCTCTATGATATAATTGACAAAAACCACCACAAACATTCTATGATAAGGGCTAAAGATCTTATATATTAAGGAAACTAATATATTCAATGTGATATCCGACCCAAAAAACATCACATAGAACTAATAAAAGACAAACCGTATCCAAAAAGTAGCATGAGTTATGTATGATGGACTCACTCTCAACTAATAATAGCCTGATCTAAATTAAATCATACGAGAGATCTTATATCTTATAAATGGAATGGAAAAAATCATCACATCATGGATGTGGATATCTTTTATTGAACATAAAATTGTTCAACCTTTGATAATAAACACATATGTGAAAAGATCCAATATCCACATAGTAAAAGTGAACTGGAAACCAAAAACGGGATATTCTAGGTTATGTGAAGCCTTATGATTCAAAATTATCCATCTCAAACATCAACTATCGATACAATATTAGTTCTATTATGTATGGTGTGATAGAAACTATCTCATCTCCCAACACCAACTCGATCATGAACTCAATATCTCACTCTAGTGTAAAGCGATAGAACTCTTCATGAAAGACATCCTAAAAATGGTCTACCACATGACGAAAATAATCTTGCTAATTTCTTCCATGAACTTGAGAAATAAAATCTATTTGAGTTGTGATATAATACAACCAACACTGAATTAATACTTCATTACCATCCTATTTATCCCACTCCACTTGGTGAAAATAACTCCCTCATTTTAATGATTCAATGGTAAATTTCCTCCTGTAATATTTGAGAGAATTATGGTATAGAACTAACTAATATCTTCCATGAATCAAGTCAACTCCTATCATTTCCATCATGATCAGTTTAAAAAATAAGTAGTTACCACCAATATCTATACAAAATGCCTTAAAGAATTAGAAATTCTATGACCAAACGCTTGATGGTGTTTTAACGGTCAAATAACCTTCCTTAATTTCCACATCCAATCATAAACCATTTTTTAAAATATTTGATAAAAAATAATGTGATCCTCTTATATCAAAAATGGTAAAATATAAGTTAGATGAAACAATTATTGTACCTAATGAATGAAGGTCCATCATCCATGACAGTATGTGTAGTCTATATAATGGGAAAATGACATGTCCTTCATATTTGGGATTTAGTCTTACTATCGTGAGTTATTTGTAAAACATGTTACTACTACTTATACACTGGGGTTCCACTTACCATGTCTAAGAAAAAATTTCTAGTGGAACTCTAACTACCAACATACTAAGGGGTGGATGAGCCCCTTCCTAGCTCAGGTTCGGGTCATGATCCGTTGCTAGTAGTATGTACTAGAATATTCATAGAAAATCTATAAATATGACACTATATTCAAGAAATATGACACATGACATTGTGTAAGGAAACTATTTTTCATTGTGTCCAAACAAGAAAACAAATTGTATGGAATGAGAACAAGGCGTTGAGATGGTTGTACACTAATCTGACTTCTATTCCCATTAATTTATTAGAGGAAACATTTTTAAAGGCAAATTTTTCACAAGAATGAGTTATCCATGTTCTCCTTGTGAGAATATGGTGGACACTACTAGGGTATTCTCTCAGATTCCCTTTTATGATGAGTTAATGGTTTATCACATTCCAAAAGATGATCAAGGGAAAAATGAATACCAATTTCATAATATAACAGTTAATATTAACTAAAATCATCTCTGTTTAGATATATCATTAGATTTTAATGGTGGAAGAAACTGATGTTAGTTAGTGAAACATCCTTTATAGTCCAACACTAACATTCCCTCTTATATTGGATGCATGAGCTCAGGATCAATTTCATCACTCAATTTATCATGATAGAATTGGGTTTCTAAATTCAATTCAATTTACTTCAAGGATAGATCATAATGTTTCAAAACATCTTATAGAATATCCCACAAATTCATGTCATCTCCATGAGGCATATATGTAGCAGGATTATTCCTCATAAAAATTGGTGTCTCATGATTCCCGAAGATTCTCTAGACTGACATCATCAAGAACCTTGATGTGAGGTTCATCGTTCCCCAATAATAATTGGATAATGCTAAAACCAAATCCACATTTTATGCTTTTACATTGAAGAAATAATATGAACAACCTCCTTTTCCTAGGATCACACGACCCTCATGATGAAATCATGATGTCAGACATCCATCTTCTCCTCAGTATCTAATTGAATCTCTAGTTCATTTGCTATAGGAATATGAAGATTTCCACTATCCTGATGCACATTTCAAATTTGATGAAGATGAAATATACAGTAAAAATTAACCACATTGAGAATTATCAATAAACAAGGTCAAAATCATAATGTTACAACAGGAAAACCACATACTCCTAGTCTAACAAAATATGTCTTACAAGTGTTTTATTCAGACAAATCAATTAATATGATCAATCCATCGAAACAGATATATCATATCATAGTTCAATAGTAAATGTTATATCATCTTTAAAAATAGGCATCCATTAATCAAGAACAATGCATTCTAATATATCTATATATTCCAATTTTGATGCATGATTTCACATATTATATCATACTGGGCCACAAGTACTAACCTAATGAAATATTAACATCATAAAAATATAACCTTACAAAAATATTGATTCAACCATAGAGAAATAAAATCAATTGTAACAACCACTAAACATAAAAAAATAACATCCATGAGTACTCAAATTTTCCCCCATACATGGGTTTTCTACTCACATGCCAATTCACATTACATGGTCACAAAACATCATAGTCTCCTTGATAACTTTCTACAAATATTAATGTAGTAGAAAGGATAAAATATTTCTTATTATAGTACCTTGGAATTACAAATGATCTGAAACTCTTTAATAGAGCCAAAAGGGTTGGTTACAAGACCTCGTTCACACCTCCCCATAAACCAAAGGCTACTGACTACCATAATGGGTTTCAAATGTATAGTGGGAAGACTATTAACCCAGTCATGAAGTGTCATATATGTATAAAAAACACATAAATGTAAGAAATGAAATATAATTCATAGAAGAAACAAAAAAATATGATCAAACTTAATGAAAATATAAATAAAAATGAAAAAATTATAATGGCATTCTATAATGTTCCTAAATTTCATGTTATAAAAAATACTAGTAAAAGTCTAGTAGAATCAAATAAAAAATCTAATTACCCTTATCCCAAACCCCATTTCATTCCCATATAAAATCACTAGCACTTCCAGTAATAAATAAATAATCATATATGTAATTTTTTCTTTTCTAAACTTATATCCACCTAATATACCTGAGTACCAAACAATGGCCAAAATAAAATGGCAGTATAGCTCATGATGTGAACACCATAGTGTCTAATCTATTCAGTAGGATATGAATTGAATGAAATAATTTTATTAACTTTTCGATTAAATAATTCCATAATTAATAAAATACAACAAAAACATACTCTATAACTAAGAAATATTATCTCTAAGTATGTGTTACTACTTTTTCAACCTCAAACATACTTCTAAGGTAATATATCCAACATATGTTTCTTGTAAGAATATCTCATAGAATGTATTAATATCATTAAATCCACTACCATATAACCATGGAGTAGTCCCAATAATCCATGTCAAATCCACATATATATTACGGCATTAGTGTCAAATCCATATAGGAATTATGACATGGGACCTGGAACAGATCGCTCACTATAATAATTAAAAATAGAGGCATAACCAAGCCCTCTCAATATCATCATTAAAATATATAATTGTGAATGTTCTAGGTACATGACTAATATATATGCATTTATGTATGGAAGGAAAGTCTCGGTATACAACACAGATATTAAAATATCATATCCTAAATATAAATGGATAATTATTTGAATTTCCATTTTCCATTCTCATACCACATTAAATTAAATCTCAATTTATTAAGTGTCATAAAAATAATAAATAAGATATGACATGTGGATTATATATAAAATAAAATAATATTGTGTCTTTTCATGATAACAAAATATAATAAATTATCTTATTCTATTTTTTCATTGTTTTCTCACCTAATGGATTACCTTAAGATATTTCATAAGACAATAGAAACTATAATACCGCAGAAAATGATAATATTCATGATTTAATTGATTTGGATTCAAAATACACCAGATTAATCAAAATACATTGTAATCAATTAATTTATTAAACCATATAGAAAATATTTAGACCCCCGATCATTTCAATGATTATCCAAACAATTATTCTAATGGAAAACACTAACATGTTACAAAGTGAGTATGGTCACCAATATAATCCTATATCAAAATTTATCATGATCAAAACCATAAATTCTATATGAAAAATTATATCACTAAAAATGTGGGAGAACCAATTTAGAGAGTGGAAAAATAAACTCAAGAAACTTACTTGGTAATGATCATGTAAAAGTGTTGTTTGAAATAGAGTTTGGCACTGCAAATTAAACTATAAGATAACTTAAGGTTGAGTATATTTTGATTCAATATAAAGTAATAAAATCTATCCACAGAGTAATAATATAAAATAACATATTATGAAATTACACCGTGCAAAATGTGGTTACGCATTTGGTTTTATTTTTAATTCCATATGTAAAAAAACTCATTACCATAGATATATTTTATAAAAAACCCGAATATTAAATGACATGTAATCCATCTACATAATGTGTAAATGTTCTACAGATGGAATTTCATCACATTTTCTCATTAAACTTCTGAAGAACCCTTTATTTTGTTTTCCAAAATACCCACAAATAAGGAAACACTTTAATAATTTAATATATATGAATATAACCATTTTTTTCACCATGACAATTATTTATTTATATAATCCTTTGAATTAATTCTTGTGGTCTTCAATAAAAATGCCACATTCTCTTTTGGGGTATTTTTTTATTGAAAATGTGTTGTTAATATAATGTATTGTTTTGATATTTAAATTTTTTTCCTATATGGGATAAAAAAATATAAGAGTGTTTCAAAATGAAAAGATTGGAAAAATTTCTATTTTTCTCATTATATAATACATGAAATTATTAGAAAAAATGGTACTCTAGTTATAGTTTATACTAATGGATATGAATCAATATAACTCATGAGTGAACATCATATAAATTATATATAGTAACCTTGATTTCTGTTATATAACCCTTTTTATTTTATTTTTCAATTTATAAATTATAAGGGTGAAGGATTGGAGAGTTTGGTGAATTTCATTATGTTTTTCGGGATAAAGTGGATAGACACGATCTGCGAGAAATTCACTCAAACAGTACATAAATACTAGGATAAACCATTCTTAGTCCCAGTTTTGAAGAAGTAGTTTCAACATGGTTGGTGTAAAATTATAGAGACCATGAGATGAGGTTTTGTGAGGGTTTACAGAAGGATGTTACAAATGGTTAGTGCACAGATTGTCGAACCGTGTGCAAGATTAATATGAGATCCTAAACAACTGAATCTCACATGTTTTTAACTCTGACTCCCTCGTGTTTTTATTCTATATGGAACAGACTCTGGATTCTTATTCATTTAATGTATTATAACCTCTAAAATGTTATTTGGAATCGATCTAGAGCCATCACATTCTGTTTTGATGCTAATTTCTTGGGGTATGTCATCGCTCCTCACCGTTATTGCCACATTTTCTTAAATCTACATAGATCTACATCCCCATTCCACTCTTATTCTCAGAACAATAGCTTTTATGTGTTTATATAAACTTTGGATTCCCAAGATTATGATATTTATTCGTGATCATGTCCGGGTATGAAATCTAAAGAGATCTCATGTAAAATTCCCATGGTTCAGTGGGCGTTCGTATTTCCTTTTTACTTTTCACCAAAATATTTTGAGGTTGGTGCATTTTCTCTCAACTTCTCTTGATATAAATTATTGGAATACATTAAAATTTAATATTTAGTTTTTAATTGATTATAAATTGTATGTTTTAAAAAAAATTTATAACCCTCTTTAGTGACGTTTTGAGAAATTGTGAAAATATGGAAAATATTTGTCTTCTTAAAAATGTGATTTTATTTTTGGTTTTAAAATATGGATTTTTAAATATTGTATTTTAAGGAATTTTGGAAAATTTATTTAATTAATACATTCTTAATATATGGAATTTTTTATTGAAATTAAATTGTTTTCATAAATTTGATTTTTTTTAATTATTTTTAATAAAAGAATATAACTGTTGAAATAGTTGAACAAAAATGAATTTGTAATGGGATTGGTATGGTTTTTTGGAGTTTGTTCCAATGCATTGGGATGGATAATGGAATGAAGGACCCCTATTATATGGTTGGGATAGATATGGGCGTGAACTAACCCCATTAATATGATCCACTATGTCAATGCTTAGAGGAATTATAACTCGCCACCCGTGAGTATAGGGATTTTCATGTTGCATGCATGGTTGGCTATGAGGTTTAATGGAATGGAATGATTATTCCAAAATAATATTTAGAAATGGTTTCATGTTTTTCTTTTATTGTTTTTATGGAAGAATTATTTTCTAGAAAATTGGTTAAATTAGAACTTGTTTAAATTTGGTTATAAATGGTCTTTGAAATTGTTTATATGTAGTTATAATATGTTTTAGGAAATTGTTTTATGTATACTAATTTATATTATTTTTTCAAACATATCTATTGTTGTGGTGTGAGTAGAGATGTAATTGGGAAAATCCTATCATTGTTTATACTCACCCTTTCTTTTTAACTATTGTGATTTTTTAGATCCTATCATCATGAACATGGGAAAAGGTTATGTGTAACATGTTCTTAGTATGACCTCAGAATATGTGAGATGATTTTTGATGTTGGTTCTTGGATCATGTGGAGAACATAGTATTAGGATCATTTATGAGACATTATTTTTTTTCTATTTTCCGTGATTTGGATTTGGATTCCATCATACCACTCAATGGTGTGGTATTGTTTTAAAGATGATGGTTGTGTTGTCTTGTTTTTATCATGAATTATATAGTGGTTGTTTTTTGTTATTTGTGATTGTTTATTGGTTTATTTCTATAAGTAAAAATCATCCCCCTATTTATTTTTATCAACTTCATAATTAATATACAGCCTTCGGCATATGGGGGATGCATCTTATGTCCATGTAACTATTTTTTGTATTCTCTAGCCAATTGGAATGGGAGGGCCATTACAAATGTTATCTGTGTGTTCGGTCCTTTCCTAACTAGTGGTCTTCAGTCTATGTATTTGAGTATAATTCATTTGTATCTATCCCATAGGTTTTAATACTAAGAAGGAGTAGGATTGATGGTACATGAAATGTAAAGCATAAAAATTCATAGGTAAACTTTTTATGTTGAACGTCGTGTTTCAAGGGAGTTAGGTACATATGTGTGCTAGAGAAAATTATTGGATATGGAATCTCATTGTCCTGGGTTTATCCAATGAGATGATCAAAACATGAAATGTAGAGGACTTTCATCATTTCATATTTTATTTTCAGAAAGGATATAAGATTTTATGCTATGTGTTGATTTTTGAAAAATGAAGAAATTGTTTTCAAATGATGGGCATTGAGAAGAGCATGGTTGTTACATTTTTAAATGATATGGTTTTCAAAAGAGAGTCAAAATTTTGCAATACTATTTAAATGTGTAAAATGATGTTTTCGGAATTAGTGGTTGTGATAGTTGATATTATATAGTTTGATATGCTAAAACTTCAGTTTCTATAGTGTGATCCATAAAGTGTTTTCTTTTTGTTTAACAAATATAACTCAATATAAAATTTTGAAAGCAGCCAGGATAAGATGTAGGAAATATGGATGCACCATATCCAGAGGTTATCCACGACCTAGTTCAGAGTATAGTTCAAACATTCCAAAATATGGATACAAGGAATCAGAGGGCTGACCCAAGGCCTGTGGATTCATCCATCCAGTTCATGAAGTATAATAAACCCATTTTCTGGGGTGATTTGGAACCCAAAAAGGCATTTTTGTGTTGGAAAAGTATGAATCATATCATTTATAGAATTATAACACCCGAAAAGATCAAGGTCAAGAAAAAAATGAATATTCCTGAGGATCTTTCATGCTAGTGGTGGGATCTAGAGGTGTAGGCTAAACTGTTTCATGACCTTAGTTGAGACGATTTTGATAAATTTTTTAATAATTTTTTTCTATAGTCGTTCACAATCATGAAAACAATGATCTTCATTATCATGTGGTAGGAAAATATCATTATCATAGAGTATATGTCCATGTTCATGCATTTAGTGTGCTTTTCACCATAATTTGTTGTGATTTTGGCCTTGAAGTCACAAATCATTAAATCTAGTATAGGACAAAAGATTCTCGGAATAATTATGCTGCCCTATATTATTGATTAAACAGAGATAGTGAAAATGGAGACAGTAGATTAACATTAAATATCATGATCTATGGGAGGATTATGTATGATTATACCGATAATATGTAGTGGTATCTATATTACAAGAAAAAATTAGAAAAGGGACACCTATTTCTTAGGTGGGAGCATGACTCCAAATCTGACAGCTATATCAGTGAACCATCCTCCCAAACCTAATAGAAATGATGATGTTTCACATTTTTTTCAGTTGACCAAATGAAGTAGGAGTATACAAAACCACATAAAACATGTCATAACATCGAGTAGATTGGGAATCATCTGAGATATTTTAGTAGTGCTCTGATGTCATATGATTGAGAAATTTCTTTCTAGTCACAAGCATCATATGCTTTGATATGATGTGGGCATAAAAAATCAAACGCATTAGTAGGGAACAGCTAACCATGGTGATTCTATGAATACCATTACTCCCCGATAAGGGTTTTCTTAGAAAAGAATCAAAGAGGAGAGTGTAGCAAGGAAGCAATTGAATAAAGCTGACCAGATGTTGATAAATTTTCAGGCTGGAGCACTACGGTGAGAGATACGATTCTTTTGAATTCTACCATTAAGAAATTATGGTTTGAGAATGGTTAATTACATTCCCTCAATTATTCTCATTCTTTTTATTTCCTATGTTTAAATATTGATATGGTTCCTTACATGTGTAAACTTCAAACCCCTCTCAGTGATAAAGAAAAATTATCCTATGTGTGTAGAGCATGTTCTATAACCATTGATAGAGCTAAAATAATGATGGAATTACTATTGTTTTAGATAGACATATTTCGTATATCCAAAGTATTTAATGGTTGAAAATACTCAAGTATCACATTGACTATTATAGTAGAACAATTATTTTCACAGATGATGATGGTATCGAGCATATCTTTATAGGACCGAGGGTTGTAAAGACATTTTCAATGGGATTATGTTCATTTGAATTGGAAAAAATATCTTAAAATATGGAAATGTTGAACATGGAATCTATATAATGGATTTTGAATAAAATCATTCTAGTAGTTTTGTATCAATTTTTAGATTTGTTTCCCAAGAACAACATTCGGTTTCTACCTGTATTGGATGTGGATATTCTGATCGATCTACTTCTGGGTACCATCCAATTTCCCATATATCTTATAAGATGGCACAAATATAATTAATGAAATTTAAATTGATTTTTGATGATATGGAATAAAACAGCTTCATTTACCCAAGTACATCTTCGTGGCAAGTAGCAGTATTATTCTTGACCAAATAAAATGTAACTATAAGGCTGTGTGTGGATTATTGGATGGTTAAGCATGTTATGATAATGAATCAGTATCCAAATCCACACATTAATGATCTATTTGATCAATTTATGGTAGTTTAGTGGTTCTATAAAATTAAAATGCAATCATAATTTCATCAATTGCAACTATATAATGTTTTTATTCAGATGATATCTTTCAGAAGTAGATATGGACACTATGAATACATATTCATGGATTTCGGTCCGATGACTACACCAGTAGACATTATGGAATTGATAAATCATATGTTTCAATGATATATTTATTATTTTTAGGTTTTTTTGGATGACATATTTTTTTATTAAAGGACAACAGATGAGCATGAAGAACACTTTGTAATAGTGTTAGATATTTTAAGATATCATCAATAGTTTTTCAAACTATCAATGTATGAATTATAGATACAATAGGTATGCTTTATTGGTCATTTAATTCCTAAAAATGTATTTTCTATAGATCCAGATAAGATATATTATTTTCTCTCTTGAAAAACACAAATAATATCATTGATATATGATGTTTTCTTGGTCTAGTTGGTTAGTACCGACACTTTTTGTCTGACTTATCACAACTGGATTGACTAAAGAAATCATCGAAAAAAATAATGATACATTCAAATATACAGATGAATTAAAGATGTCTTTGCTGCAACATAATGTTCATCTGACATCAACACATATCTTCACTATTCTAGAAGCATGACATGGGTACATGGTTTACTATGATGCTTCAGGATCGCAGTTAGGATATGTTCTCATGCATAGAGGCTAGGTGGTTTCTTATTGTTCAAGGTAATTGTGTGTGCATGAAAATAATTTCCCAACACACAATTTGGAGTCACATATAGTTTTTTGTGCCTTAATGACTTGTTTTCATTAACTCTTTGTTGAAAAATTTACAGTGTTAATGGATCATAAGAGTTTGAGACCCATTTAATCACAATGAGATTTGAATCAAACGAAAAGAATATTGAAGGAGTATCTCTAGATGTTATACATTGAGTTAATATATACAATTGGAAAAGGGTAATTGCATGGAATATTAATTAAGAAGTATGTCATATGTGTTGATGGGGAATTGAGTTTTAGCTGAATGGTATGTAAGGTTGTCCTTAGCCGATATATAAGTAGAATTTGATGACCGGTGTGATGTTGTAGTTTTTGTTTCAGATTCCATGATTCTTGATTTTATAATTCTATTTGAAGGATCAAAAGCATCCTATGAAGATTTCCTGGTTATGAGTTCAAAACACAGTGGCGGGGAGACCATTGAGGGAGGGATTCTTGATGTGAGTTCATTTTTCAGGTTCATAGATCATATGGTTTTCACTATAGCTTCTATGTATAACTTCATAATTATTAACATCATTCTAGATGGGTTTTAAATTTTATAATATTGAATATGATTAAGGGATTGAATTCATTGTTTCATAGGAGAATCATGAAATTGATATTGCCAGAGTTCATTTCATAGTGATTAACATTTCGGCAAGTAAAGGAACAACATCAACGACCAAAAGGTATGTTGTAGTCTTTATCTATTTATGTGTAGAAATCAGATCATATAGCCAAGTATTTTCTTAAATGCCACCCAAAAATTGTTTGGAAACACAATGCCATGTGAGTAATAGTGGATTGGCTTACCAAGTCGGACCACTTCATCAATAATCGTGAAACTCATATAGTGGATGATCTATCCAAAATCTATATCTGAGAAGTGGTAAAAAGTTATAGAATTTCCATTTCGATCATCAATGATTGATATCTGATGTTGACATCTCATTTCTAGAAATCTATAAAGGAATCCCATGGTATTTTTATGACTATAAGTACGGCGTAACTCCCTCAGATGGATTTCCAATCCATGAGTACGGTACAGATGTTTGAGGACATGTTGGGGGCTTCTGTAATGGTTTTTTGTATCATGCGATGATCATATACCATTAGTTGTGTTCTCTTATAATAAAATCTATAATTCCTCGATACATATGTTTTTTTTAAGTATTTCATGGGCATCCTTATTATTCTACACAATGGTAGGTTGAAACATGTGAGACATCACTAGTTGGGACGACCCTTGTTCGAAATAAATGGAGAAGATTTAGTTGATTAGGAAAAATATTGAGATGGTTCAAAGTCATATGAAATAATATGTTGATCATCTTTGAAGATAGTTGTTATTTATGGTGAGTGATCATGTTTTCTTGCAAATATCTACATGTCCCAAACTTTGTTATTTTTGTTGTAATGACCCATTGTTTTAGCAATGGAATTTATCATATATTAATTATGAAATGTAATCACATGAAATAAAAAAAAATGAAATATTAAGTAATATGTGACCACAAAACATAATAATTTCACTCCTGTATTTTTAATTTTGAAAATATGACATACATTGTTCAGATCAGAAAGATATTTGGAGTCCGATAAGACAAGCACAATTTTTGGTGAATAGTTACCAACCCTTAAAAATAGTAATGATTCCCTTTTGGATCGTAACATCAAACATAAGAATAGTAATTAAAAATTTTATATATTAAATTTACCAGTGAATGTATAAATAAAATATATCCATCTTATAATTGATAATATGATTGTGTTCGTATTTTATTTTTTTTATGTCTTTTGGTTTCACGTCCCACCATAAAGCTATAAGTGTGTCCAAAATAACAATTTTATTTTTACAATAACATAAGTATTTTAAAGACTTAGATTTTCCATGTAGTAATTTTTAAATTAAATGGAATTATTACGAGTCGGAAAAAATTGACGGTGCATGCTTTTGAGGCCCGGTGTTCCCGAAATGAAATTCTGAACATTCATGTAGGTATGCTCAGTAAAGACAGGTGTGATGTTTTCTAGCATATTAACTGGTGGTCAGATTAAACATCTTAGGGAACTATTGATTCTTATAATCTGAGACACTCTTAAGGGAGGATTCACTTAGACCTCAGTAATTCTATAGAAAAATAATGAATTTGGACTTTTTAAAAATTATTAAAATAAATTTGTAATTTTATTCCTCGCTTTCTTTTTCACCAACAGACAGGAAGTAGTGGCAAGACCAATGATGTGTTAAGCCATTAAATGCCTTGAATCCTTAAATCCTTTGTCACACAACTGTTGGAATTAGGAATGTTCCTATTAAATGAATCCCTATTAATTCCACTGACATCAATCACCCTCCCCCTCTCCTATTTATATTGATATTGGGGAGAGATGTTCGCATGGATTCACGAAGTGAAGAAATTATGATAAAGTTCCAAGACACCAATCACCTGGATGACTGAGCCAGTTTTAGCAGGTGGTGACGAGCGACACCAAAAAATCATCCGAAATACAATATTTGAGCGGAAACGTTGGTGGCTTGTTGTGGGGACTATGAACACCGACTCTTCCTCAATCGCACAATTTCTCCAAAAATCTTGATGTAGGGATTTAATTTTTTTTAGAATGACAAGTATTTGTAGAATCCTATTACTCCCTCATGTTTTCATTCAATTGTAGAGGTAGCAGGCCAAACAAAAATGTTTGAGACCCTCCGCTACCTAGTTTACAAATGTGTTCTCCGTAGAAGACCGCCGGCGCAACGGCACCGACCGGCCATAGTGGAGGAGGCACGTTTTCGTGCACCACATGAGGAGGACATGGCACAATTCCATGAGGGTAAGTGGATAATATAGTACTATCCATGCACAGAGGTTGTGCGGTGCGCCGTCACTGGCTCCCTGTGGGGAAGGTCAGGGCCAATCCGCGATGAGTGAAGAGGGTGGCCAGCTGACGACGACCACGGAAGGCTGAGGCTGAGCAGCGTGCCATCACACACTGCAGGAGTAGGCCTCAAATAGAATCCACGATAGTGGAGGGACGTGCCCTCTTGTGGGTCCTGCGGTAATTGGGCGATGCCCCTTGTAGCCACTGAATCATAAGCCGAACTGCCGCTCGGCCGTTTCGGAAAACTGAAGGGACTCCCCCCGCAGGACCACTAGGGAAGGCCCTGCTCTAGTGGGTCGCGGATGACTAGTGGGCCACACCACCATGGGCTAGGCCACCCTCACCCAGCAGGTCGCGCCATCGCATGTCGGGCTGCATGAGCCCAGAAGTCCACACCCCCACGGGTCGGGCTGCCCACAACCGGCGGGTCGTGCCTCAGCGGGCCGGGTCGCGTGAGCCTAGTGGGTAGGGACATGCCCCCTGCGGGCCATGATGAACTACGGCCAAGCGGGTCGAGCCCTCAGTTGCACAACCTAGTCGATTCTGTCCCAGACCGAGTTGGTACGACCATGTATAATCGGACCCAGGACCTTCCTAACTAATTTCACTTAAAGGACCACACCATAAAATTTGGTTGTCTGTTTGACGAACCATCTATGTCTCTAGGACCCTTCCATCGAGACCGTCCTTTTGGTATACTCCACTTCAGTTTTGTATAAATTTTTATTATGACCAAGTTGGATTGAATCTATTTCCTACTGGGACTAGAAACTAAAATGCTTATAAGCCTCATACCGGGCGTCCAATTGATGCGTCGTCTTTGGAGTTGAAATAAATAGAACATTGCGGTCAATTGGGATACATATTCATGGAGCATAGTGTTGGTAGAGGTACATCCTATGTCTTAAGGATAGGTTCTCCAAGAATCAAGTGTACTATGAGCGCATATCCATTTGCTGGCAGGGAGGCAGAGGTTGGAGACAGATCATAAAGAGGTTAGTACCAAGCAATCTTGTGTGAGTCAGCACATACCGATACTCTATTGGTAACATCCTGTGTGGGTCGTCACTCAACCATCTTGTGTGGGTCTGTTCATACTGATCTTGTGTGAGTCTGATCGAGAGGGGGTCTGCACTCAATGATCTTGTGCATGTCAACTCATACTGATCCCGTGTGGGTCAGATATAGTGTGGGTAATTACAGGGTTAGTACCAATCGACTTCAGGTTGGTCGGATCCTGCATGGGTCATTGTGGGGGTTAGTACATATAGATCCTGTGTGGTTCAGACTTCATAAAATTAATAATTATTCCCCTGGACAGAATAAGATGATATAGCTTCGCAACTAATCATATGTACTTCTGTTGTAACTCCTCGAACCCAGTTACCCATAGTCGGGGCATTATTACATAACATTGTCATGATCACAAGAAAGATCAAATATCGAATGACCTATTGGTTTAGTATCCTTGGAAACACTAGATATATTCATAATGTTTTACATTACATCATGAAGTGAAAAACTACAACAACAACATATTGTCTCCATAATCCACACTACTATCCACTCATAATATCCCTACAGGTCATTCATAATTTACTTCATCACTTCCTTGGAAAAATAAAACATAGAAAAGGGGTGAGCTCAAATTCCCAGTAAGGATAACAATATAGCGGAAACTTTCATAAATAAGAATAAACATTTAAGGAAATTTATAACTAAAACAAAAGCCTTTTAAACTTGAACTTAAACATAATATGGAAAAAATAAAATGAAATAATTCCATTTAATTATTCACATGGAAATTATACTAATCGAATAATCACATGCAATATCAATAACCACTTTCATAATGATGGAATGCATAATTCCAGACTATCAAAACCACATAGCCAAGGCCTTGTGCCAAGACTACAAATAAGATTTTTCCACGGCCTTGTTCCAAGACAATAGTTTGTCTCAAGAATCCTACCAATGCATCGAGGAGCTATAGCGGGCTCCACCCGTCACATATTAAGTCCAATGCATTCCCATATGAAAAGGTTTAAACATAACATAAATATTCGTATTAAAACTAGCATATGAAATGTCAATACTTTCACCATAAACTATGAATGGTATAAAAATAGCACATCCATAGTCAAACAAATCACAAAACCTTCAATACAATATAGATGTTTTTTATCATAATAAATCAACTTCAAATAAGCGTAAAATCCATCAAAGGATGTTGATATAGATGAAATCAAAACTCTTTTTAGAGAAATATCTCTTTCTATTTTTGAAATCATTTAAGAGTCATATATTTATAAAATAAAACATTTTCATTGAAAATATTCTTATAAGCTTGTAAGGGAAGCTTCGAAAATTTTATAAAGGCGGAAAATAACCGCACCTGCCGTATAAGTTAAAAAAACATTATTACCTTAATTCTATCGAAAAGGTTAAAAGCACCTTGTTTGGAAAACGACAGAAATAATACTTTATAAAACTCTTTTAAAAAGTCAAACAAGGGTATAAATGACTTTAACCCATATTCTATTAAATAGTAAAAATGTTTGGAAATATATTTTTAGGAAACATGGATGTGGATGATAAAGAGATCCCAGTAGATTATTACGTATAAACAACCTCGGATAATGAAGAGATTGTGAAATAACCATTACCTTGTACTTTTCCTTGGATGGGGTAGGATAACATCCTGTATAATGGTGAAATAATTTTTATTAAATTATACAATAATCAAATACATTAATATGATATGATATATGATCTTTTAACATTGCTTTGTAAATAATATCTTAGTATTAGCGTCATTTCGCGTGTTAACTTACTCGTTTTATTTTATATGTTTTGTTACATAAGCCATGTTTTTCATGGATAGGTTTTATATTATTCATATACAGAATTATATCAAGTCCTTAAACATCATTTTCAAATCATAAAATTATAATTATACTTGAATGGATACGATGGATAATGAATCTCATTGCGTTCGTGGAGACGGTAGTCCGTACGTACGCACGAGCGACAATATCATTATTTTTATATTAAAATAATATATAATTGGATAGTATGTCATATATAAAGAATCATTATCATGTTATATTTATTATTTAAAAATATTTACACATCATTATTATACCCATACAAATAATAATATCTTGAATAACAATTACACCACAACGTGGAGACGGTAAGCCGTACGTACGCACCTATGGTGACATGTTATTCAAAGGGTGGATAGAATAATGAATATTGTTGTACCATATTTATAATAACATCACAGTATATATATGATACTGGAGTTATTATTTAAGAATGGTAATAAAAAAGGAAGAAGAAGTGGAAGAAGAAAGGAACTTGGAAAAGGGTGGTGAAATCATTACATCTTCTTCGGGTTCTTCCTTTTGATTTCATCAAAAGAGCTCCATAGGTTGGCTTTCTGATCAAACTAAGGCCTCTAGGTTGTAGTTAGGGATATTTGGAGAGTATTTGGGCAGAGTTTTTCTGAACAAAAAGGCTTTGAAGGTGTGAAGAAATGAGAAGGAGGAGTGCCCTTTTATAAGAGGGGTGAGGGGCACCTTTGGAAAATCTAGAAATATTAATTTATAATAAATTCATATTCGGTTTCGAATGGCTCCAAATTTTATTATTCAAAGAATAAGGTGGGGATAGGTCGAACATCACTCAACCAATAGAATTTAGACAGGTTTGTGTACTTTTATTAACCTTATCTTCAAGTATTAACTCTAAGTTAATTAGTTTCACTTTTACAATGTCTCTTTGTATTTTTATATTATATGGTTAATAAACATACTATATACATCCAAGAGACCCCCAAGTGGTCAATTAATGATACAGATATCATGATTTAAGTCTCTTGGCTGATCCTTAGATTTTTATGAATTTAATATCAATTAATAATATAATATTTGTTTTAAACATTCTTTTATGTCAATTTTGACACTATTCAATAGTTGATTTCTGTGAAACTCATAATAGAATTATTAATGCGCAAAAAATTTAATTAAATCATTCCTAACATGTCATATTAACTTATAAAATTAGTGTAATTCATAAAAATCCTCAAATTATATTTATTTGTGTATTTATAATATCAATTATTTTAATTTTTCACTATTATGGTATTTACTGCATCATCATTGTGTCATAAATAAATTAATTTATATAAAGTCTAAAAATTATAAATAAAATATCATTATTTAGGAAATCTTTGTGGCTTTATAATGAATATTTATAGTCTAAAATCCAACATAAATAACCCTATGTAAAAATTGTTTTTCTAAACGATATATGCTTGTGTCATTTTTGTATTCATTTTAACTTAATTAAAATAAAGTGACCCTATCACCTACAAGTGGCTCCATGGGGTCCCAAAATCGACCCAAATATTCCTATGGTCGATCATGTATCAACCAATAAGGATAGGACACGTTTTAGGGTAATTTAGTATTATTATAATATTATTTTTAACCCTTATTTACTGGATTTACCTTTAATCATGGTAAATAAAATATTTACCAAAGTAATTATTCAAAATGTCTCAAAATAAAAGTTTCCTATTTACAGAATTTGAACATCCTGATTCAAAATATGGAATCCATTTTTACAAATTCAAAACACAGAAGTGGCAGAAATTAATTTAACATTAATTCCCGTTGTTAAAACAAAAAGCCTGTTTTTAAGAGATACTAACTATCAAAAGATTGACACTTGTTTATGTCTGGTTTAATTGTAAAATTATGTCCAATGAACAACATTATATTAAATGGTAAAAATATATTCTAAATATACTTTAAAACCACTCAAATTAATAATTTATTACTATTAATTTTTTTGATTAAAAAAAGTTGTTTTTAATTAAAATTTAGTAATTTTCAATATTCATCGAAATATTAAAGTTATCCGAAAAGTACCAAAATTTCACCTTAGGCTAAATTCGATATTATGAATCTAAAAAAGAATTCCATTTTGAAATATAAAATATAAATAATTTCAAAAATTAGGTATTACTATTCATAACGGCTAGTTTGATTGGTTATGGTGTGTCAGAACCTGGTGTTGCGTACAACACACACTATCTCATTATTCAAAGAGAAGCGTACCGTAAAAGTTTGGGGTGTTACATTCTCCCCTCCTTAAAATAATTTCTTCCTCAAAATTTCTAGAATTTTATCACATGAAAAGACTTGGGTGGTTCTTCATCATATGTTCCTCGGGTTCCCACGTTTCCTCTTCCATCTTATGGTTTCTCCACAAAACTTTTACCAGACGCGTCGTCCGGTTTCTCAGTACTTCTTCTCTCGTATCAAGAATCCTGAAAGGCTCTTCACAATAAGATATATTGGGTTCTAGTTCTAACTCCTCATAGGTGAGTACATGCGTTGGGTCTGGTATTTATTTCCTCAACAGAGATACGTGGAACACATCGTGAACTTTGGAGAGAATTGTCGGCATTGCCAATCAGTAAGCTACAACCCCAATTGGTTCTATGATCTCGAATGGTCCGATGTACCTGGGAATCAATTTACCTTTCTTACCAATAACGTATGACTCCCTTCTATGGAGACACCTTCAGGAAAACATGATCACCGACTTGAAATTCCAAATCCTTTCTTCGATTATCGGCATAGCTCTTTTTCCTACTTTGAGCTTCTTTGATGTGATTTTGGATTACCTTCACCTTTTCCGTCATTTCCTCCACCAGTTCTGGACCTACAAGTTTTCTTTCACCAACGTCATCCCAACAGGTTGGGGTGAGACATCTCTTTCCGTATAACTCTTCATATGGTGCCATTTGAATACTCGAATGGAAGCTATTGTTATAGGAAAATTCTACCAAATGTAAATATTGATCCCACATACCCTGAAAGTCAAGTGAACATGATCTTAGCATGTCTTCTAAGGTTTGAATAGTCTGTTCTGATTGCCCTTCTATCTGTGGGTGGTAGGCAGTGCTCAAATGAAATTCAGTATCCCGGGATTTCTGAAGACACTTCCTGAATCTTGAAGTAAAACAGGGGTCACGATCAGAAACAATCGATAGGGGTACTCCATGAAGTCTCACAACTTCATTAATATATAGTCTTGCTAGACGTTCTAGTGGTAGATCTTCTCTTATAGCAAGAAAATGTGCTGACTTGGTAAGATGATCAACAATAACCCATATTGCATCATTCATTCTAGGAGTCTTTCGTATCCCCATGACAAAGTCCATCGTAATATTGTCCCATTTCCACTCTGGTATGGGAAGAGGTTGCATGACTCCTCCAGGGTGTTGCATTACAGCTTTCACTTGTTGACAAACCATATATCTTGACCCAAAATCAGAAATCTCCCTCTTCATATTGTCCCACCAAAAATGTTCCATTAAATCTCTATACATTTTGGTGCTCCCATGGTGTAGAGAGAAATTGGAACTATGAGCATCATCCATAAATTCCTTTTTTAGATCAGGTATATCGGGAACAGAAAGTCTCTTCCCGAATTTGAAAATTCCATCTTCATACACAAAGTCTCTCAGTCTCCCATCATTCACAGCTTTAATCTTCTTTTGAAATTCTTCATCATCGGTCTGAGAACTCTTAATCCTTTCTAGTAAAGATGGTTTGGGAACCATTTGAAAAAGCATTTATGTTTCTCCTTCCCTGGTTATTCCCATGTCCATCTTCACTAGATCCATGACAATTGGATCCCTTTCAATTCTCATATTGTTCAAAACTCCATGATCTTTTCTACTCAAAGATTCTGCCACATTGTTTTCCTTCCTCGGGTGGTAGTGTATCATACAATCATAATCCTTGAGCAATTCATGCAATCTCCTTTGCCTCATGTTGAGTTCTTTTTGTGAGAAAATATACTTCAAACTCTTGTGATCAGTATAAATCTCACATTTTTTCACCATAGAGGTAGTGCTTCCATATCTTCAAAGAAAAGATCACAGCTGCTAACTTGAGATCATGAGTAGGATAGATTTGTTCATGAATTTTCAACTGTCATGATGCATAGGCAATAACCGTATCATTCTGCATAAGGACACAACCAAGTCCTTTCTTCGATGCATCACTATAAATAACGAACCCATCATTCCCCGATGGTAGAGTCAATATAAGAGCTTTAAATAATCTTCTCTTCAGTTCTTCGAAACATTCTTCACACTCTTTTGTCCAAACAAATTTAACCCCTTTACGTGTGAGCTTCGTTAATGGGTTAGCCAATGGGCAATATTCTCGACAAAATGTCGATAATAACCTGCCAAACCAATAAAACTACGTACCTCAGTTATACTCGTAGGTGCTTTCCATTCTTGGATTGCCTTGGTCTTAGAAGGATCAACAGAGATTCCATCATTAGAGACAATATGGCCAAGAAATGAAATCTCATGAAGCCAGAATTCACACTTGCTAAACTTTCTATATAATTCATGACTTCTCAGAGTCTTCAAGATAATGCGCAAGTGATTTTCATGATCTTCGTAGATTTTTGACTATACCAAGATATCATCAATAAATACCACCACAAATTCATCGAGATATTCCTTGAAAACTCTATTAATCAGATCCATGAATACAGAGGGTGCATTAGTCAATCCAAAAGGAATTTCTGTAAACTCATAATTCCCATACCTGGTTCGAAATGTTGTCTTTGCAATATCTTCCTTCATCACACACAACTGATGGTATCCAGATCGAAGGTAAATATTTGAAAAGTATTGTGCTCCATGCAGTTGGTCAAATAAATCATCAATGCCTGGTAGGGGATACTTGATCTTTATTGTTATAGCATTGATGTCCCTGTAGTCGATAAATAACCTCATAGATCCATCTTTCTTTTTAACAAAAAGAATAGGGGATCCCCATGGAGAAACACTAGGGAGAATAAATCCCTTATTACTCAATTCCTATAGTTGTTTCATTAGTTCAACTAATTCTACAGTGGCCATTCTATAAGGGGTCTTTGATATAGGCCATGATCCAAGAATTAAATCAATGGAAAACTCAACTTCTCGTTCTGGAGGATTTCTAGGTAAATCTTCTAGAAATAGATCTACAAATTCTTTCACAACAGGTACATCCTCTATTTGAACATTCCTTTCCTCACCCACAGTTATTTCATTCTCTTATCCGCAATAATTGAATTTAGTTGAGCTACTGGGGGTGGATCTAAATAAGAATTAGGTGGTGACGATTCTGCTCTAAAGATAAGGTGTTCCTTATCATCATCATCAAGAATCGTAACCTCATTCTTATTACAACAAATCTTCGCATCATAGTCAGAAAGCCAGTCCATACCGAGGATAATATCAAACTCAATCATAGGTATGATGATGAGTTCAGCAGATAAAGAACATTTATGTGCTCTAATGGGGACTGACTCACACAACTGTGTTGCAATGATACTTCCCTTAGAATTTTTAACTGACAACTCCCTTGGTAAATCAAATTGGAAATATCTAATTTTCCTAGCAAAATGGGATGTTATGAAGTAATTCGATGATCCAGAATCAAATAATGCATTTGCTAAACTTGAGGAAACCATTAAATTACCTGCCACCACGTCTTTTGGAGCTTCTGCCTCAGCAGTAGTGATAACATAAGCTTGACCTTGATCCCTTGGCCTTTTCTGAGGTAATTTCTCCTGACGCTTAAGACATTCATTTGCATAATGCCCCATCTACCTGCAATTATAACACTGAACATTGGTAGCTTCCTTCTTCCCTGTGCAATCACGATATTGGTGGCCTTTTTCACCACACTTGTAAAAGACTCGTGTTCCCTTCAAGCAAGTACCGGGGTGTTTCTTCCCACATTTACCACAGGATGGTTATTCAACCTTTCCCTTCTTCCCCTTATTTCCATTCCCAGATTGATCAGCAGGTCTCTTCTTCTCTTGCTTTTCTTTAAAGTCATAAGACTTAGAGAATTCCATTTCGTTCTTGATAGCACATGAGACAATGTTTTTGTACGATGAAAGGATTGTGAGACTAATGCTCGATATAGAAATGGTTTTAACCCATCAAAGAAACGATCAATCTTACTTATTGGGTTACACATATAATCTCCAGCATACCTTGATATCCTTGTAAAGTTAGCCTCATACTTTGCTACATTCTCATCCTCCTTTTGTCTGAGACTTAGGAACATCCTTTCCATATCTGCTCGGTGGTCGCGAGGAAAGTATTTTTCTAAAAACAGATCTTTGAACTCCCTCTATTCCATATTTGAGACTTCTTTATCTTCCTTCGTATTTTTAATCAATGACCACCATTGATCAGCATCTCCAGTGAGGCGGTAAACTGCCATGATAACTTTTTCTCATTCACTACTCCCCAAAGCATGAAATATTTTAACTACGGAAAATATTCATTTCTCAGCAACTAAGGGATTTTTACTCCCATTGAACGTTGGTGGTTATTGCCTCATGAATCGATCTAACATTGATCCTCCACGCTGCGGATCAGGGTGCTCCATACGGGTAAGGTTATTATTCATAACCTGAGTGAGTTTTCCCAGTATGGTGATTAGCTGATGGGCACCAGTTGCATCACCATCTCCATTAAAATTATCTTGAGCAAGAGGTAAATCCCTACATGGAGTGTGTGCATTGATACGGTTTCCATTTCTTCCACTAGGAACCATTTCTAAACAATGGCATAAAATAGATCAGTTTGTGAATCAAAATACATAATCCCAAACTTATAAAACACTTAACATAAATTGAACTATTTATGGATATAATCCATAATCATAAGAATGTTTTCTTTGAGGATGTATATACTCATAAACCCTTCATAATGATTTGTAAAGAAAACGAGAGTTATCCTAAGCATATCCCCCGGGAGTGTCGTAACCAAGAGTGAAGCAAGACCCGTTGTCATGCACCAGTTACCGTTCGAGTCTAGCTCAAAGCGATGTTTTTGGGTTTTACCCCTAGGTACATCTGTGCCAGAGCCGCCTCTACCTGTTCGTATCCGGACATGGATTTATTTCTTCGAAAACTCACAAAATCCCTACAATACCAAAATTTTAGGAAGTTCTTCTATACTAATCCTAAAAGTTCATCTTAGGTCTACGAGCTCTAATCAGAGTTTATCTAAATCTAGCTTCCAAGGTTTGTACTAATCTTTCTCTGATACCAACTGTAACGCCCCAACCCCAGTTACCCAGAGTCGGTGCATTATTACATAACATTGGAATGATCACAGGAAATATCAAATCTTGAATGGCCGATTGGTTTAGTAGCCTTGGAAACACTAGATATATTCATAAAGTTTTACATTACATCATTAGGTGAAAAACTACAACAACAACATATTTTCTCCACAATCCACACTATTATCCCCTCATAATATCCCTGCAGGTCATTCATAATTTACTTCTTCACTTCCTGGAAAAAATAATACATTGAAAAGGGGTGAGCTCAAATGCCCAGTAATGATAAAAATATAGCGGAAACTATCATAAATAAGAATAAACTGTTATGGCAATGTATAACTAAAACAAAAGCCCTCTAAACTTGAACTTAAACATAATATAGCAAAAATAAAATGAAATAATTCCATTTACTTATTCACATGGATATTCTTCTAATCGAATAATCACATGAAATATCAATAACCACTTTCATAACGATGGAATGAATAATGCCAGACTATCTTAAATACATTTCCAAGGCCTCATGCCAAGACTACAAATAAGATTTTTCCAAGGCATTGTTCCAAGACACTAGTTTGTCTCATGAGACCTACCGATGCCTCGAGGAGCTATAGAAGGCTCCACCCGTCACATATTAAGTCCAATGCATTCCCATATGAAAAGGTTTAAACATAACATAAACATTCGTATTAAAACTATCACACGAAATGTCAATACATTCCCCATAAACTATGAATTGAATAAAAATAGAACATCCACAGTCAAACATATCACAAAACCTTCAATACAATATATAAGTTTTGTATCATAATAAATCAACTTCAAATAAGCGTAAAATCCATCAAAGGATGTTGACAAAGATGAAATCAAAACTCTTTTTAGGGAAATATCTATTTCTATTTTTGAAATCATTTAAGAGTCATATATTTATAAAATAAAATATTTTCATTGAAAATATTCTTATAATCTTGTAAGGTATGCTTCAACGATTTTATAACGGCGGAAAATAACCGCACCCACTGTATAAGTTAAAAAAACATTCTTACCTTAATTCTGTCGAAAAGGTTAAAAGAACCTTGTTTGAAAAACGACGAAAAGATTCCTTTATAAAACTCTTATAAAAAGTCAAACAAGGGTATAAATGAATTTAACCCATATTCTTTTAAATGGTAAAAATGTTTGGAAATATATTTTTAACAAACATGGATGTGGAAGATAATGTGATCCCAGTAGATTATTACGTATAAACATCCCCAGATAATGAAGAGATTGTGAAATAACCCTTACCTTGTACTTTTCCTTGGTTGGTGTAGGTTATCCTCCTATATAATGGTGAAATAATTGTTATTAAATTATAAAAGAATCATATACATTCATATGATATGATATATGACCTTTTAACATTTCTTTGTTAATAATATCTTAGTATTATCGTCGTTTCGGGTTTTAACTTACTCGTTTTCTTTTATATGTTTTTTTACATAAGCCATGTTTTTCATGGATAGGTTGTATATTATTCATATACATAATGATATCAAGTCCTTAAAAATCATTTTTAAATCATCAAATGATAATTATACTTGAATGGATACGATGGAGAATGAATCTCATCGTGTTCGTGGAGACGGTAGTCCGTACGTACGCACGAGCGACAATATCAAACATTTTATATTAAAATAATATATAATTGGATAGTATATCATATATAAATAATCATTATCATGTTATATTTATTTTTTAAATGAGTTACACATCATTATTATACCCATCCAAATAATAATATATTGAATAACAATTACACCACGACGTGGAGACGGTAAGCCGTACGTACGCATGTATGGTGACATGTTATTCAAAGGGTGGATAGAATACTGAATATGGTTGTACCATATTTATAATAACATCACAGTATATATATGATACTGGATTTATTATTTTATAATGGTAATAACAAAGGAAGAATAGGTGGAAGAAGAAAGGAACTTGGAAAAGGGTGGTGAAATCATTACCTCTTCTTCGGGTTCTTCCTTTTGATTTGATCAAAAGGTCTCCTTAGGCTTGCTTTCTGATAAAACTAAGGCCTATAAGTTGTAGTGAGGGATTTTGGGAGAGTATTTGGGAAGAGTTTGGACGAATCAAAAGGCTTTGATGGTGTGAAGAAACGATAAGGAGGAGTTCCCTTTTATAAGAGAGGTGAGGGGCACCTTTGGAAAATCTAGAAATATTAATTTATAATAAATTAATAATCGGATTCTAATGGCTCAAAAGTTTATTATTAAAAGGTTAAGGTGGGGATAGGTCGAAAACCAATCATACAATAGAATTTAGACAGGTTGCGTACTTATATTAACCTTATCGTTAAGTATTAACTCTAAGTTAATTTGTTTCACTTTTACAATGTCTTTTTGTATTTTTATATTATATGGTTAATAAACATACTATATACATCCAAGAGACCCCAAAGTGGTCCATTAATGATACAAATATTATGATATAAGTCTCTTGTCCGAACCTTAGATTTTTATGAATTTAATATCAATTAATAATATAATATTTTTTTTAACAATTCTTTTATGTCAATTTTGACACAATTCAATAGTATATTTTTGTGAAACTCATAACAGAATGATTACTCCGAAAAATTTAATTAAATAATTCCTAATATGTAATATTAGCTCATAAAATTATTTTAATTCATAAAAAGTCTCATAATATATGTATTTGTGTATTTATAATATCAATTATTTTAATTTTTCACTATTATAGTAATTACTGCATCATCATTGTGTCATAAATAAATTAAATTATTTAATGTCTCAAAATTATAAATAAAATATAATTATGTAGGAAATCTTTTTATATTTCTAATGAATTTTTATAGTCGAAAATCCAACTTATATTACTCTATGTAAAAATTGTTTTTCTAAAAGATATATGATTGTGTCATTTTTGTATTCATTTTAACTTAATTAAAATAATGTGTCCCTATCACCAACAAGTGGCTCCATGGGGTCCCAAAATCGACCTAAAGATGCATATGGTCGATCATGTATCAACCAATAAGGCTTGGACACGTTTTAGGATAATTTTTTATTATTATAATATTATTTTTTAACCCTTATTTATCGGATTTACCCTTAACCATGGTAAATAAAATATTTACCGAAGTAATTAATCAAAATGTCTAAAAATAAATGTTACCTATTTACACAATTTGAACATCCTGATTCCAAATATGGAATTTATTTTTCCAAATTCAAAACACAAAAGTGGCATAAATTAATTTAAAATTAATTCATGTTGTTAAAACAAAAAGCGTGTTTTTAAGATATAATAACTATCAAAAGATTGACATTTGTTTATGTCTGGTTTAATTGTAAAATTATGTCCAATGACCAAAATTATATTAAATGGTAAAAATATATTCTAAATATACATTAAAACAACTCAAATTTATAATTTATCACTATTATTTATTTTGATAAAAATGTTGTTTTTAATTATAATTTAGTAATTTTCACTATTGATCAAAATATTAAAGTTACCCGAAAAGTACCAAAATTTCACCTTAGGCTAAATTTGATATTCCGAATCTAAAAATGATGTCCATTTTGAAATATAAAATATATATAATTTCGAAAAGTATGTATTACTATTCATCACGGCTAGTTTGATTGGTTATGGTGTGTTAGAAATCGGGGTTGCGTACAACACATGCTATCACATTATTCAAAGAGAAGCGTACCGTAGAAGCTTGGGGTGTCATATTTGTGCCTTAATTATATACCTGTTGTGAGATGATTCTTTTATATTCATGGTGTTATCTTCATTGTGTTATGTATGTGGTACTTTTACCTTCTTGTTTTTATCTTCGTGGTGTTACCTATGTGTTAATTTTACCTTCAGGGTATTACCTTCATAGTGTTACCTGTGTTGTACTTTTACCTTCATTGGTGTTATATTCAATGTGTTACCTTTGTGGTAATTTTAAATTTGTAGGGATAAAATTGTGGTATTCTTCCCTCATGTATGAATGGAGTATATCTTGATAACATTGGTATATGTATTGGACTATACATTAGTAGAGTTGTTGAATTCTATGTGCTTTGTAGTTGAGGTCTTGACTTGTGGGCTTTCCATTGTGGAAGTAAGGGAGACCATCGGGTTTCTCAAGGTCCCTACTGAGTATCATTATACTCACCTCTGCATTGGCTATGCACACACCTAGTTATGTCTTGTCCTAATGATGGAAAACATTGATCGAGGTAGAGGGAGCCCGGAATAGACGGTGCTCGCATGTGGACCTTTGACATGAAGTGTTACTGTGACTATTGAACGTGATCTGTACCTATGCTTCAGGTAGGATCCTTAGTGGATGATCAATGAGCTATTTTTCTCTATTCAGTAGTACATTTACCTTCCAGTTGGGCTTTTATTCCAAACCCTTCACATTCAGTACACTTATTAATACAACAGTTTAATTTACGGTTGGTTCTTGTTGTGTTCCTGTATTGAGTGATTGTACAGGTTGATAGGCAATGCCATCCTTTTTTAGGGATATGCCTTTCCTGTGTTAGTCATCAACCCTTGGCCTACGGAAGGTGGTATTTAGGGTATTCACTACATAGGCCCCAAGGGATGGGTTGGGAAAATGTGGTATCAATGGTAGATTCTACAATAGAACTATGACTCCTATATTTTCAATATGGCGATAGTGTTAAGTGTTATGAGTGTGGAATTCTATTTGGGGAATCCCTTTTTGGTGTGGCATCTAATATATCCATACACGAGGACCCGAAATTCTGATTTCTGGATTAGTGCACAAAAAAATGATTGTGTGTGTTTTGAAGAGTTTTCTTATGTTTTCATTAAGTCATCTCACTGGGTATAACTTATTGACCGTGAAACACCTGGTTTCTTCTTGGATGCTACCATATTAATAGCCAGCCAAGATTCCTTATAGAGTACACAATGACGGCCCACTGTGCAATTAGGGTTCGGTAGAGGACCATCTTTAGGAGCTATTACCATATGGTGGTGCCCGAGTAGCACCACCACCTATTGGGAAGAAGATTCCACTAGACCCACTAGTAGAGGGAGAAAATCGACTGAGTAAATAGTATGAGTTTTAGTGGTAGAGATATCGATGGTTCTGAGGAAGAATTATCCACATGTGGATGAGGACTGGATCTAGGCTGTTGCCAAGGTTTTTCGTATAGTTGGGACACCAATAGATCTGATGGTTATCATGACTACCATTCTCTTTCAGGGAGAAACTAGGAGATAGTGGAGTCTGAAACTCTAGTTACACGATGAGGTGAAACTCACATGGGCAGAATTTGATGGCCATTTAGGGAATTGTTCGTCCTAGCGACTCTATGTTCAGTGATTATACAAGAGATGATTCACTTACAGAATATAAGCATGATCGTGGCCCAGAAATGGGTGAGGTTCACCGATCTCTGCCACTACTCTGCCGACATTGTATGAGACACTTTCTTCAGGACCCGAACCTCTAAGTAGGGTATTCGATGGAATATCAGAGCATTGATGGTATCACTGGTCATTCTGAAACATGATCCGGTGCTAGGGTGATAACTTTTGGTGGAGAAATTCCTAGCTGAGCATGCACCAACAAAGGGAGCAAACACTAGATGTTAGGTAGTGGAGCCATATGCAGGAGGCAGTAGATGGATTACGTGGGGGTCCAAGTGGACCATACCTTCTGGTGGATGACCTCTAGATAAAGGTTCATTGGTGAGGGGCTCACGGGAGAGAGGGGGACATTTGAGGATCAATTAGTGATACTAGTGCGATGGTCGGGGTCACATGGCTCGTAACTTCCCGACCAGCAATACAAGTGACCAACTAACTATCAAGGGACCACTGAGGTAGAGGTAGAGGTTTTAGAGGGGAGGTCTATGGGGTGGTGGATGTGGTAGAGGAGCATGTCCTATAGGAGGTGGTGAGAGGAAATTCAATGTTCTACAGCCACCACCACCAGGTGGTCCACCCCGACCACATGGAGTAGAGGATAGGGAAGATCACACCTCCAGGAAGCTGAGGCCTATGATCACGATGCTCCAAAGAGGATTCAATGTATGATCTGTGTCTACTCCACCTTATCTACAATACTTATAGAAATAGGATTTAGGCCATCATTCATTTCCACAACACTTGTTCAGAGCTTAGAGAATACGATGGAGTCATTGGATCGATCTTTACGATTAGAGAATCATATGGGAGAAGATTCAATGATTAAACACAAGTGCTGGAAGTGTGAGATTACTCTTGTAGGCAGGAGCTTCAGATGGGATCTTCTAGTAGTAGTGTCGATGACTTACGACATCATCTTGGGTATGGACTAGTTATCCATAGTACATGCTCTAATAGATTATATTAGGAACAACATTATGTGTGTCTCTAAGGAGGGGACCATGTTTTCCTTCCCAGGTTAGAAGAGAACCATTGCAGCCTAGGATATACTTACCCAGAGAAGGGTAAAACAGATCACGAAACATTTATCTTGCCTTACCCTCAGAGAAGGTCATGTTGAGAGTCTGAGCTATCCTGTAGTGGTTGAACAGTATGCTGATGTCTTTCTTGATGACGTTCTAGGACAACCTCCACATAGAGAGGTATACTTTTACATTGACCTATAGCCCGATATGAAACCGATATATACACCAACATATCATATGGATCCCACAGAGCTTCGTGAGTTACATGTATAGCTGGTGGACTTGCTGAAGAAGGGGTTCATAAGGCCCAGTGTTTCTCCATGGAATGCCCCGATTTTGTTCGCCTAGAAGGAATATGGGAGTTTGAGAGTATGGTTAGATTATCGGTGGTAGTAACAGGTGACCGTGACGGACAAGTATCCACTCTAGAGGAGTGATGATTCTTTGATCTGTTTAAGGGAGCTCAATGGTTTTCGAATATAGACCTTAGATCAGGCTATCATCTGCTCAGGGTACGAGATGTGTATGTCCATAATATGGCCTTTAGATGTCTGTATGACCAGTATGAGTTCCTCTTTATGCCTTTGGTGTGAAAAAATCCCCTGAAGTGTTATCTGAATCATGGAAACGTTCTTCCATCCATACCTCGATCACATTGTGGTAGTCATCGTCAATGACATATTAGTGTACTCAGTGACTGAGTGGGAGCATTCCTATCATCTGTCGATAATTATGGTTACACTTTGAGAGAAACAGATATATTTTAAGGTCTCGAAGATCCAGTTTTGGATACGAGAGGTCCACCTTCTGGGAACTATTTTCACAGAGGATGGAGTTGCAGTAGATCTGGAAAAGGTAGAGGTTGTTCATGCTTGAGAGCCACTTAGAAGTGTGTCCGAAGAGCAGAGTTACCTGGGGTTGGCTATCCAATACCATATAATCATACCATAATTTTATATAGTTGTGGAACCCTTGTCATTGTAGAAAATGAAGGGACATATTTTCATGTGGAAAGAGAGATGCAAACATAGTTTTTAGGATCTGACGTGGAGAATTATGAGTCCCCCATCCTAAGGATACTAGAATTTGGTGTTGGATATGTATTCTAATGTGAAACATCAGGGACTGGACATGGATGTGCCCGAATGTAGGAGTGAGTATTGATCGAGTATGATTCCTGACAAATGAGAAAACATGAGTAGAACCACACCCCCATGACCTAGAGTTAGAAGTAGTGTCTTCACCTTGATGATGTGGAAACATTGCATGACGAGAGAATGTTTTATAGTCTACTCTGATCACAATAGTCTCATGTATATCTTCTCACAGAACGACCTAAACCTAACATAATGATGATGGTTATATTTCTTCTAGTACTATGACTTTGATATAGTCTATAAATTTGGTAAGTGGAATGCAGTGGAAGATGCACTCTACAGGTGGTCTTGACTACATTTGCTGATTAAGGCGATAGTGATGATAACTGTGTTGTAGATATCCTTTGTGGATAGAGATGGGGAAGCTTACCACTAGTCTATGACTTTCAGTCAGCCACTTATTCATCCTGTTTAGGAGTCGCAGCTTGGAAATGTTGACTAGGAGTCCTGATGTGCTCATATATCCTCATGATAGGCACCTGATGGATTTTATGAAGGTTGGGTGAAAGTAATTTTTTTAGAGGACACACCAGATTACCGGTGGCCCTACTAGAGGAGGTGTTGAGGTAGTTTAATATGTCCCCTCTTATAGTACATCCTAGTGTGGGGAATATGTACCATGACCTTTTTCATCAGCACTGGTTGCCAATGATGAAAAAAGTTTAGGCGAAGCTTGTTTCACGATGCCTCACTTATCAGCAAGTGAAGGATTTTCATCAGGTTCTTGCATGCATAGTGCTGCCACTAATGGTGCCATGGAGGAAGAGGGAAGGTTTCCCCATAGAATTTGTGATAGGGATTCCACCAACGTCCAGTGGACTTGATTTCATCTGTTTTATTGTTGACTGACTCACCAAGTAGTCCCACTTCGTACCCATCTGAGAGTAGGGATCAATAGGGGATTAGGAAACCTCTATGTACATGTGATTGTATGAATTAATGGGGTGCCATAGACGATCGTATTGGACCGTGACACAGGTTCTACATCCCATTTGTGGAAGGGAATACATGTGATATTCATGAATCAACTACGTTCGAGCATCACCTTTCATCCTCAGAATATTTTTTAGACGGAGCAGACCATTCATACACAGGAGGACATGCTTCGTGCAGGCATCTAAGATTTTGTCCGCAGTTGGGATGATCAATTTACCTTGGTAGAGTTCACATAAAACAACAACTATCACTCCACCATTGGTATTACACCATATGTGGATTTTTATAGCCGCCCTTTCAGATCACCTCTATGATGGACAGACCTAGGGGAGTCAGTGCTTATCGTTCTAGAGTTGGTATGGGCTACCACTGAGAAGGTGTAGATCATCATGTAGTGGATGAAGACTACACAGAGCAAACAAAATTATTATTCAGATAGGAGACTAAGGACCTTGGAATTTGAGGAGGGAGACCATGTCTTCTTAAAGGTCTCACCATGACAGGGTTTGTGAAGATTTGGCTGAGGTGGAAAACTCTAACTGGGGTTTATCATACCATTTCTGATACTTTGAAAGATTGTTGATTTAGAATACCGCTTGGAACTACCACCATAGTTGGGGAGGATGCACGATGTCTTCCACATACCACTAGCTGAGGAGACATACGCATGACCCAACTCACATCATCGACCTTTGAGATCTAGACATTGATGATGGGGTGACATTTACTGAGGTTCTAGTAGAGATTGAGGATTGACAGGACTGGGTCCTTCATGGACGATTTATAACTCTAGTGTGCATTCACTGGCTGTATGGGATCATCTAAGAGAGCACATGGGAGTGAGAGATTCAGATTTGGGCTCAGTACCTCCATATGTTTCATTAGTCTATGTTGTGGATTTTTTGTATGAAAATCCCTAAGGTGGGATGAATGTATAGAGCCAAATTTTCCAAGTAATTCGTTTCATTATATAAAATTATTACAAGACATTGTAAATTAATGGAACAGTATTTTGTAGGCATTATGTGCCCGAAATTAATTTGTGAACTTTTTTAGGTATGTTTTGTAATGGGGCGGGTGACATTTTCTATGTTTTGAATCTATTCTCGGATTAAAAATATGATAGCACCTCTGATTCTGTAGCATTGGGATTCTATTAATCGAGGCATCACTTTGACTGATGTATGTTTGGAAAAAAAAGATATATTTTTTTATATTTAAAAGAATAATAAAATTACATTGTATTTAATTTCATTATTTCATTTCCCACAATGGACAAGTGGTAGAGGTGGGACCAATGCCATGTCAAGTCATTAAATGGATTGACAACTCATATTCTTTGTAAAAACACTATTAGAATTTGGAAGGTTCCTGTTAAATGAACCCCCATTAATTCCACGGGCGTTATTCTCACTTCCCCTCTCCTATTAATATGGAACATTTGGAGAGGTATTGGATTGTCATCACCAAGCGAAAATGTTTTGATAAAGTTTCATGATGCCAATATTTTGAAGAAAGAGTCGGTTCTAGAGGATGGTGACGAGCGAGACCGAATCACGAATGGAAGGACAATGTTTGAGCGGAAATGTTGGAGGCTTATTGCGGGTATGATGAACACCAACTTGTCCTCAATCGAGGGAATTCTCCAACGATCAAGTGGTTGTGATTTATTCTGTTATAATTTAAACTAATTGTTGAATCTGGTTCCTCCCTCTTGATTTCATGCTAACGTAGAGGGAACATGCCAAACCAACATGGCCCAAACCCTCCACTACCTTAATTACCTTTGCGTTCTCTATGGATGACTGCTGGTGTGGAGGCAGCAGCCCACCATGAAGGTGGAAGCGTGCTATTGCACACCGTAGGAGAAAGAGGTGCCACTATGAGTTGTTAGTTAGTGGTGCGGCCGACACCGACTAGTAGCAGAGCTGTAGTGGAACGTTGTCGCGCGCCGTTGGAGGGGATGGTCGTGGCCAAAGACGCAGAAGGTGAAGACAGTGGCAGGCTCAAGCCGGCTGCAGAAGGGGGAGGCGGAGCATCATGCCGTCGCGCGCTGTAGGAGGATGCCATTTCTCGAAGCTGCGGTGGGGGAGGGACCCGCCCACCAGCGTGTCACGTGGAAATTGAGAAGCACCCCATGGAGCCACCACTTCAAAAGTCAAATGGCCCCTCAGCTATTCAGGAAAACTAGGGGACTTCCCCCACTCCTCCCCATGTTGGCTTGGGGATGACCCTCTGTAGTGGGTCGTGTATGACATGTGGTCTGCGCCACCGCAAGGAGGGAAGCCCGCACTCAGCGGGCCCCACCTCTGCGTGATGTGCCACATTAGGCTAGCAGGATTCTCCTCATGGGAAGATCTGGGCTCACCCATTGGGTTGCACTTCTACAGGAAGGGCAACGTGAGTCAAGTGGGCCATGTCATTGTGGGTCGGGCCATGCCCCCTATTGGGCAGGCCAGACCGCGGCCCATCATGCTGAGCCCACCATAGCCGAACCCTGCCAGGTCATACCCGGATCAGTTCGCGTGACCGGAACTAGGTCGGGTCAGCCCAGACAGGGTCTGGTCGGGTGGGCCCGAACTGGTCGGACCGATCCTGGGCCCTTCCTGGCTAGTTTGACCTAATGGACCATAACATTAATTCTGGGTGTTAGTTTGATGAATCATCATCGACACTGGTACCCTCGGAGAGAGTCGTTCCATTTTGTATATTCAACATGAGTTTTGGGGTATTTTGAGGTATGGACAGGTTGGTTCGAATCAAAATCCAACCGGTCCCTCAATACTAAAACTCTTATAAGTTACAGATCAGGCATCCAATTGACGCACCGTCTATCTTGTGAGAACCCTTTTGACATTATGGCCCTTCAGGATACTTCTTCATGGATCTTTGTGGAGGATGAGGTATTAAATATGGCTTTAGGGGCACTTCTCCAAGAATTAGGCACACTATGAGTGGGATTCCAGTGGCTAGATTTGAGGCGGAGGTTGGCGATAGATCACACGGAGGTTAGTACCGAGAGATCCGGTGTGGGTCATCACTTTCCGATCCAGTGTGGGTTAGATCTTGTGTGGGTCAGCACTCAACGATTCTATGTGTGTGAGTGCATACAGATCTTGTGTGAGTCAGTTCTCAGCAATACTATGTGGGTACACACATACCGTTCATGTCTGGGTCATATCATATTTGGGTCATTACGGGGGTCCATACCTATCGACTGCAGGTAGGTCGTATACTGTGTTGGAAATTTCATGGGTTATTACTTATCAATCCTATTTCAGTCAGAATCCATATAATCATCATAAGTGCCTCTTGATAGAATAAGATGATCTAGCTTCTCGACTAATCATCTTTGCATATGTGTCTTACTTATATACCTGTTGTGAGTTGGGTCTTTTTCCTTCATGGTGTTATCATCCTGATGTTACATGAGTTTTAATTTTACCATTGTGTTGTTATATTTGTGGTGTTACATGTGTGGTACTTCTACCATAAGTGTGTTACCTTTGGGGTGTTACATATGTGTTACTTTTACCTTTTTTTTGTTACTTTCATGGTGTTAAATTCATGGTACTTTTACCTTCGTGTGGTTACCATTGTGGTACTCTTCCCTCATGTATGATATGAGTATATCATTATTACTTAGGTATATGTATGGATATATACATAAGTAGAGTTGTTAACAGATTTGTGTTTTGTGGTTGAGGACTTTTTTTGTGGTTTTTCCTTTGAGAAACTATGGGTGACCTTTGGGGGTCTCGGGGTCCCTACTCTGTATCGTTATACACAACCCATGCATGGGATACAACCACACCTTGTTGTGCCTTGTGCAGATGATAGACAATTTTGATCAAGTCTGAGGGAGGGAGGACTAGAAAGTGCTCAGAGGTGGACCTTTGATTTGACATACTGTAGTGACTACTGATCCTGAGATGTACCTTTCGTTCAGGTAGGATCCCCAGTGGTCGATCCAGGAGCTATTTTAACCATTTCGGTTATACTTGTAGTTTCTAGTCGGGCTTGTATTCTGGCCCCTTTACATTGAGTACACCATTTACAATAATAGTTTACTTTGTGGTTTCTTCTTGTTTTGTTCTGGTATTGTGTGATTGTACAGGTTTAATGGCAATGCCTTCCCATTTTAGGGATACACCTTTCTGGTGCTAGTCGTCAGCCCCTATCCTATGGAAGGCGGGTTTGGGGTAGTCATAACATGGTCCCTTTGAGATAGGTCATGATTGGTATCAAAACCTAAAAGATGTTAATTATTTCATCCTCATGAACCAAAATACAACATCATGGATTCCACATAAAAATTCAACATGACCAATGAACATGTCATTTGTCGCAGCTCACCATAAGCCTTTATTTGTGTCCACAATCACCATGGGATTGTTATACTAACTTCGGTTACACAAAATAAATGATGTTAATGATTTCAAACTCAAGATCCAAAATCCACACAACATGGATTCAAGAAAAAACCCCACCATAACCCATCTGTATTTGAAGGATCATGTTATTATGTAAATCGAAACAAACATTCAATGTAATCACATCATTATTATATTTAAAATAAATCTTGAATAAACTCAACATGAATCGATAACCAAAAACATTAATTATTTATTCATGAACAAAATAAACTATATATAAAAAATCATCCATCATGGATGTTACATAGAGTCACAAAATAAATAAATAATTTAACTCAGAGATCTACCCTAAATATATTGGTTACTGACTATCACAATTAAAAATTTAATCACCCATCTATGAGATTTCTCACGTGCCAAATTAATATGTCAAATATTATCACCTAAAATGGAACATTATAATAGTATAAACCACTTATTATTTTCAATATGTATAAAAAATTATTCAATATAGGATTCAACCAAATCATTAGTAAAATTTATTTTATATGAAATTTCACCAATGAAAATTTCAATATATTCTAAAAATAATATTTTACCATACATAATATGAAAATAATATATCCATTTAATTTAGTATTATATCGAATAAATAGTTTTATATAATTTAAAACTATTCTAAAAACTTTCTTTTTATATAATACTATATTTTTTATAGGCCTAATATTTCTTCAAAATATTCAATTTAAAACTCATATAAGAAAAATGAATACCTAATGCTAATATGATAGTATAATATGGTACCATTTAATAATTAAAATTTGAATGAACATAAAAACATGTCACATCACACCCGAACAATAGTTCCTTGAGGATATAATTGTGACATGGAATGGAATAGAAAATAAAATGGATCCTCAATATCATATAATAAATAACAACTAAGTATAATGGGAAAATTACTATAATATGCTATGACGTGGTTAATAAAACTACCAAATTACAAATATGAATTAGAATTCTATATTTTATTTAAAAATATAATTAAATACACATGATTATATTCACATTAGCATTTGATAGGGCACACCACTATCAAATAATACTCAACAATAAATGGGACTAGAGAGTGGATTTATTTAACTAGTATAATAGAAATGCAGATGACTATCATAGTACCTTGGGCTACATAAAATGAAATCAATAAAAATAAAGTAATGAATCAATCAAATAATCAATATATATGTATACACACGTAATTAAAACATAAAATTAGATTGCTTCTCACGTAGAATTCCCTCAAAATAAATAACTAACTTTTCAATAAAGATAATTTATATGGGATAATCCATGTTATTAGTCAAAATTTATATGAAACATAAATAAAAAGGTGATAAAACTATGATAAATACACCACTTAACGTAAATATCCTTTATAAAGACCAAAACATGATTTTTCTAAAACAAACACAATAATTAAAATTCTTTCTTAAATATATATCAACATTAGAAAAAATATTTTTAGTTTTACTTCATAATACACTTTTTAAAAACAATCTCAAAATTAATCCATTCTATTTAAAATCATTGAAAACCCAAATTTTTATCCTTCCATTTAAATTTAATTCCAAAAACCTACATTTATAACTTTTACATGACCAACAAGGGGAAAAATATATTTGATTTTCCCAATAAAATTTTGACATTGATAAGATGAATATTCATAAATAGTGGGTACTCAAACCCGTAAGTATGAATTTGAAAATCCATTAAACATCCTTTGGGATATGTATGAAATGCAATCAATTGACATTCATAATTAACCTTGAATATTATATATATATATTTAGAAGATAATAAGTTATTTGAAATCATTGAGAAATTAATGACATTAAATGTTAAAGAAGGTCCAAAAAACCATTACCTAAATTTATTTAAAAACACAATATAATGGTATTAAACATGTCACCATTAATGGAAATCATAAAACTGAGCAATTATAATCTCTCAAATAACCTTAAAACATACACCCGGTGATTAGATTCATAGAAAACACTAATTCCATCAATAGTATCTATTGGAAAACCTAGATAAAGGAAATTGTTTGAAGTTGGAAGAAGGGATAAGATGAAATGAAGAGTGTGGAAAAATTAGGGACTGAAATTATGAAATTATATTTTATCCAAGAATGGGAGGCTTCAAATTAGGAAGGATAGGGAATGTTCCATACAAATTACAAGGGGATAATCCAGATAAAAATAATGGGATGAATGAATAAAAATACATAAATATACCGGGGGTGAAATAATATATTTTCTTTTATGAAATCTTGGTACACTATGTTTTTTCATCTCCCTAACCACTATACTGAAATAATAGATTTTTGGGCACCCTCCATGATGCATCCTGATGAATTATTCCTTAGATATTCCAATAGTATCTAAATTATACCATGTTATGTTTATAAATTGGGCATGGAATGTAGAAACATTCCATCTCTATATTTTTTTGTTAAATATTTCTTCGATAAACAACACATAACCATATTTATAAATTTATCATCAACAAGGTATCCAATATTTTTAAATATTAATGGAGTTACTCATTTAAATTATTCAATACCAATATTTCCATGACTAACATATATACAGGAACATAAATGTATAGATATGGAAAATTTTATTTCATCATCTTAAATTTCACATCCAAATTACTTTATATCATATTCTCTATAAACAGGAAAGGTGTATGGTGATGATTCAAATCATTAAAAATGGATGTTTTTTACTACTATAGGTAAATTACTCATTAAATTTCTCACCATACCCCATTTATAGATCATTATACTTTTCAATTTTCACTATATCCACCTTCTTATACTTTCAATTTCATTCAATTTTTTGAATATCTATATCTTTTTTCCCCTCTCTATATAAATATTACAAAATATTCTTCATCACTTGAATGATAAATGAAAATTATGATATTGCCAATTCATCTCCAATGAAATTTTTTTGATTGTATTCCCGTGTGATTTTTTAAGTTGATGTGAAATGAATTGTAGTTATTCAGGTATTTATCAAGATGTTTAATTTTTTTATAAAATTTAGAGTGATTTTGAAAAATAGAGAATTTATTCTGTCACCATGAAATGGAAAAATTATTTTTATATTATATTTGGTTGATAAATTAGTTTACTATTAGAGATAAACCAAAATATATTAAATAAATGATTGGAATTTTTACCCAATGATCCATTGTGTCTTCTTTAGTAGGTAATCATTAAAATATGTTAGAACACAGTACATTTTATCCAACTCAATCACATTTTTATCCTCATTTATAGTGTTTGAGTATCAATATTTACCTTATTGATTTTAAACTATGGTTTTCTATAATTGTGTCAGATGAAAATATCTTCCCAAATTATAATAATATATATATCTTCATTAATAAAATGAAATTTTTTTGGAACTCCAAAAATATCACATGAAATTATTTTCCATTTCATCGATTATCTAGATTGATTATGAATATTTATAAGCACCTCTAGTTGGTTAAACAATATTTCAAATAAAGAAGAAATCATAATAGTATCCTTTAATTGGAATATTTCATATTGATTTTGACGCATTTATACTTTCCAAAAATAAATGTTATTATACATTTATTCAAATATTTTTTGTTTTGTTTAGGATGTATTCCCCATAATATATCATCCCATTAGATAATCAACCAGTCTTCATTAATGAGGATAAAACCTATATGAAATGGTTGGATAATGCATCCAAAGAAGCACTACATAATTTAGTAACATCATAAATATCTCTATAAGGACCCATATAAATCAAATATATAATCTATTTGTTATATAAAATATTTTAACTCCATTCAGGAATGTATCAATTATTTCTGATTTGACGTACTTCTTCAAAAATATCATCAGTAAGTCATTACAAGTGGTGATCAAAATGAATAGTAGAGTCATGTTAAAAACATTAAAATGGCCATTTAATGATAAATGAAATCCTGTAAAATATATTACACTATGGGAATTCTAATTCATCCTAGGAATTTGAAAAATTAAATGATAATTGAATCATGTTCATGATGGCCCCCACTTTGGTAACCAAAAAACCACCTAATGGTTTCAGACTATTTAATGTGAACATATGTTATTCTTTATGTTCATGAATTGAATTGTTTGAATCATAATCCATGGGTTTACTTAATTGAAATATGATAATTAAAAATCCATAAGGGTTCTCTCTCATTCCCTATGGAGAGATCTATTCATGATGTCCCCAAGACCGTTACTCAAATTTCAGATAACTCGGTTTCTTATATTGGATCCTTGTTTTGTAAAATGTTAGAAATAATTAGGATGATTTAAATGAAACTATAAAAAATAAATTATTCTTGAAATATTTTGGGGAGGATGGATCATCATCATAGAACGTATGATGAAAAATCAAAAAACACTTGTGCATATAAAAGAGTATAAAAATTAAAAGTATATATAGAAAAGTGGAAATCCATGTAACTATACGTGAACTTGTTTTGATAGTTTTTTATCTCCTATTCCCTAATAATAGTACCCAAAAGATACTCCCCATCTTATAATCACTTCCTCGTGATGGTGAGTCTAATATTATAGAAACAGTTCATGCCCTTCATTGTTCTAGAACTACCAAATGAAGAATGAATATGTAATTTCCATGGTGAATCCATTGGGAATGTGTCACAAATAATATATTATATAAATTTATCAATTTTAAGTTGAAAATATATATCCTATAAGAGTTAAAAAATTAAATTTAATGAAATGTAAAAACATAATCTCATGATAGAAAAATAAATTCTATAAATAATAATGAAAATTATTTATTTTCAATGAATATATCATCCAAATATCATTCAACTCATTAACATGAATATATAAGAAATAATAATATATATAATATCAATATAAGTGTCAAATTTATTTACTAATCAGTTTTAATTGAATATAAATGAAATATTTAATTTCATTATAAAAAATGAAGAATATTGTAAATAAGCATCACTAAAACACAATCCATAATGAGAAATTAAATGTTCATAAAAAATACCCATCCTTTTTTATTGTGTTCTAGATCTCCCTTGTTCATCACTTTTCACCCATAAATGAATAAAAGATGTTATATGAAGAAGGATCATAATTCAATGCAAATATAATTTTTAACCACTATGATAATTCCATTAATTATAACTCATCCCCATTAGACTACCCTTAGAAAACAATCCCTAAAAAGTGTATAGAATAATTAATAGGTAAAGGTAATTATTAATGAATAAATTATCTAAGTAGATGAGAAGAATAAAAATCAGAAAACATTAAAATGAAATAATTATATATAATTATTAAAACACTTTTATCCTTAAAAGTTTTTATTCCAGTAATCCATAATAATAATATCATTTCCCCACGTCCTGCTATAACATTAGAAAAAATAAAAAGTACTTATTATCCCAAAAAATTCATAATACACACAAACATATATATATTCATAATTATATTATATCCCATGAAATAATGGATTTGAATATACATTTACATTTATGTCTCATCCATGCCTCTATTATATTTTTTACTATTAGGTCCTTCATCATGACTCATAGTGTGTGATTCCAGCATGAAGAATGTCTCCCATAAAAAAATTCATTGAATAACTAGATATAATGATGAAATTAAAAATTTATAATCCATGATTTGAAATTTAGAACACAATCTATAACTACCTATGGTGGCGAGGGTAATGTATGCTACAATTTGATTTATAGTTCTTCATTAAATAATTATTTCATTTGTAGTTTGTGTTGTATGTAGAATAATCAAATGTAAAGTAATTCACATATATGAAAAATAAATTCTTAAATTGATAAATTATGACAGACTTATTCCAATCATGATATATCATATATTTTTTGTATTTCTCTTTGTAACTCATAAATATCATTTTTTATTCATGATGGTTTATGTTTCATTGGGGTATCATATCTGTTAATCACACGAATCATGTCCAAAACCCAGCCACACTACCATGAAATGGAAAATGGAAATATTTTGTCCAATTTCAATACATGTATCCAAATATATCTATAATAATATTAATTATTCATACTTATATATATAATTGTGATTTTTTTGTTATATTTAGTTCATATGAGTGTTGAAATCATGAAAAAAAAACTTTGTTCATTTATGTTTTATCACGTATCAAGGGATAATCGTATAAAATTAACCTATACATTATTTACTATAATAATATTTTATGTCAAATCAGAAATATTTTATTATATTTAGTTTTATTTATCTACATTTTATTCATGGAAGTTCTATTCTACACCTCTACTGAATAGATTTCAATGATCAAGTCAATAACCACATTTCATAAAGTCATCACTATAATTAGAATGTCATGTCATAAAAATGAAAATGATTTTTATCATAGTAATTAATGTACCTATTTAATAATACCCTATTATTACTTCTATATATACCAAATTTAGCCACAATATTCTCCGATTTCTTGTTTTAGATTGTTTGAACTATCATATCCTAGTTTTTTTAATCATATTATTAGACTCCAACATGTGAGGGATTATGTCTAAAATTTCACAAGAAAAACCTCATAATACTTATAACAGAAAAATAAATCCATAAGATTTACATTCGTTGATACTAATATAACTTGATCTAACCCACTAAATCCCCAAAACTACTAATACAAATAGTGGGTAATCCGTCTCAATATTTCCCCTAAATGTCCATTGGTTAAGGACTTGAATTCTGGTAGAATAATATAATTTTGAGGCCCTAACCAAATTAAAACGAGTAAAAAAAATATTTCTTATACATACATACAATGAAAACACAAAACATTATATAATATGTAATAAATTTTTTAATAAATATAATTCACATAAACCACCATCAATTAACCATTATTGATAAAGAAATTATCTCTAGAATAAGGGAAATAGAGAAACCATGGATATAAAAATAACCACCTAATAAGGATATAATCCTACTCCAAAACCAGATTAATAATATAGTTATTATAGGTATATTATACCATTTAGCATCAATAATAATTTTTTTAAAACAAATATTTTATTTTACAACACTCATTAAAACATCACTATCTCCATAGTGATAGCACGTGGGGATTTAAATGTCATTATTGGGTTGAGTATGATAATACCTAGTTGGATGCCATGAAATATAAAAAATTATTAAATAGAATACCATATTAAAAAAATAATTTTAAGATGGTGATACATATAAGATAATTTAATTCTAAAAAACTACTTTAAAATTATAATATGTCTATCTCTGAAAAGTCACATAAAAAACTAAAAACCACCGACTTTATCCTAACGTGCCTTGTAATCTAGACAACACCACTTTATTATCACTTCCCTAGTCAAAATATAGTGAATAGAAAAAAAAATTTTTCATACTCATTCTATATAAATGGCATTAATAATTGATATTTCTCATACTGTAACTTGTACAGAATCACCAAAAATGATATTCAAGACAATCACTGGGATATGAACCCATCATTATGATCACCTCTCATCTCAATGGTCAATGAGTCAAACAAAGAATAAAAGCATTGTTTAGAAAATGTATCTTCTAAAAGGAGAACATATCAAGAAATACATTCTCAAAATAGTCACATAAGATTCATATATATATAGTGGAGAAACAATACCTCACCAGAAGTAATACCTTATATGATAATGTTATGGACCTCATAGATCAAACACTTAAATAACTAATATTCTCATGTCCATGACATCATTTAAAACCCCTAGAGAACCCCCACCTCACCAATTAAAGAGCTATGTTAATGTTGGTTTTAATAAATTTATATGGAGGATGAATTCACAAACATGTCAGAGCTTAATGAATTTTTAATGCATACTAGAGAATATAAATTTTATAGATAATATCATAATTGATGTTGTATCTAAATATAATCTCACATCATTCTCCACCTCAATTTCCAAAAAAGTTATTTTTTCAATGAATAATCTACCTTAATACTTATTATTGTTTTCATAGACTCCATCACTCCTAATAATCACATGAGCATTCTAAATAAAACTAGTCTCATAGCCATCAATGAAGGAGTCTGGTCACCCTTATTGATATAAAATGAAAACCATAAACTATAACTCTAAAATTCTCATTCAAGAATTAAAAGTGAAATCATTAATCCATGATGTTTATGGGAATATTTTAGTCCACATAAATCATGTGTTATTCTATATTACTCTTCTAATTTCTCTACCACGAGAGTGACCCCAAAAATACATGTCCCTGGGTTTTGTTTGTCTTATACTATTTAATAATCCCTCAGTGGAATATCATATATCAATAGAAATTGATAGAATGTCGAGATTTAATATTAAATGGAATATTAAACCTTATTAAACATGTGGGGACCCAATACATATCACTAACACATTACTTGTTTGATAATTAACCCGATGGATTCAATGATTTTCTAATATGTATATGGAGAACATCAATTTAGTGAAATGATTTGTGATCATTTTTAAATCAGAAAACTTAGACTAATGACATGATATAAATAGAAAATATTTTAACTAATCGAAAAAAACATGGATTGGATATTATATATTCGAGTTACAATATTGTGGTAATTAAAATGACAAAAAACATCAGGGAATTAAATGAACATGACATAAACTAGGTTAGACACAACATCTATGATTTAGGAATAACCTAAGATTGTACTTCTATTATAAGTCCCCAGACATTGATCAATTCATAACCTTGAGTAAAATCAATAATTAAAATTGAGAATTTTTTCAGGTTTATAGTTTTAGAGATTTATTCCATAACCATTACATTACATCTAATGTATTAAAGAGCAGACACTTCTACTCAGTATCCAATTTTTTCATAAAATAAAACATCTTCAAATAAAACAAATATTTTTTTCTTTATATAAATCTTTATGAAGTAGTCATTTATCATACCCTATTTAAAACATTTAAAAAACATGGGATGAGCATAAAAATCAGTAAGGGTTATAAAATTAGGAAAGAAAATATTAGTCTATCAATACATAATATCAATGAAATTATAATTTTAAATTATAAAAAATAATTCATTAACATGCCCCATGAATCATAATATTTTTTAATAAAACATAGAAATGATAAATCATAAATTTAACTTGTTCCATCTATAATATAATTAGGTTGTATCTCTCATTGCAATATAGGAGTATATTCCCAAAATAACATAAGAGAAACAATAACGTTTAGCTTCGTCCTGTTACCTAATGAATTAGAGACCTATATCGAGATCACCTGCCCTAGTCTTATCACATTACATGCTTTCTACATAAAAAAATCCATACAACTATAACATAATCGAAACACATGACCAAAAATAATGGAAAGATAACATTTCCACAGTGCAATTGCAAGATATCGGTTCATGATATTGACATAATCATTCTATTATTAAAACCATTTTCAAGAACATAATACTTAAAATGGGTATATGGTATTTAATTATATTTTAAAAACATCATGGCTTGTTATATAATCCAAATATCATATAATTCTCGTGGCGGTGAAATTGTTTTTTTCACCGAGTACGTTAAAAATAAACATTCATTTTATCTGTTTAGTGAAACAATTCATAGAAAAAATATTTCCTTTGAAAACCATTGGATGAAATTAAAAAGAAATGGTGTATAATTATACACTGTATAAAATAAGGTCGTGTATAGACAAAAATATGCCTAATGGAAAGGAGATTGATAGGATGTCCCTTACTTCAATTCTGACTTGTCTTGTATGTTCCTTGTTCTTCCAGAATAATAAACATAAATAAATTTATAATTTATTAATAAACCATTTCATGTTTATTATTCATTTTATATCACTTATTTCTTTGAAATATATATTATTTAATTATTTGAGTTCTTTTAGGACATTTTTTCGATGTTCGATACTTGAGTCAAAAATGATTTTGTTGTAATTAATAATTGTCCATGTGGTCAAAATTCCATTATCATCAGAATGGTATTCATGATTTAGATATCATATATACACTATATATCCAGTATATATATATATTTAATAATTTCTATATAATTTGGATAAATTAAAATGAAATGCACTGTTCATGGAAATAGTGATTCATACGTATGCATGAACGATACTTGGATTTAATTTTTTCTTTTTTAATAGAATGAAAACCAAATAATACATGGGTATATTATTATTATGGTATAATATTATATTTTATATACATTACATTAGTTAATTAACATCATCCTATATACATTCCATGTATGGTATTAACGAGTCATATCACTTTAAGGGGGTGATATTATGCATTTCTTGAAATGAAATTATTGTATTTATACAACACGAAAAGAATAAACGTATTTTATAATTGAGAATTACAGAAGAATAGTGATAAAATATATATCATAAATATAATATATAATTATATTTCAATAAAAATTTCCACAATTATAGGTGGTAAGGGAAAATCAAACAATAACACTTTCGTGAGGCATCAGTTCACCATACAAAGAAACAATATGTTTTTATTAATTAGAAGGAGGTGTGAGTAAGTGTAGTTATAATTTTTATCATAAAAAAACCTAGTATATTGAAGATACTGGTGTTTTTATATAAAATAATAAAAATATGTTCATTGGGTTTGGATAAGGGAAAATCATGGAATGAAACTTGAGAGAAGATGTTACCTCAAATCAGGTAACATGTTTTGATTTTAGCCAAATGGCTCCCTTGAATTTCATTCTAACAACAATAAGGAATATAGGAGGAAGAGAGGGATTTTAGGATCATATTTGGTAAGATATATAATGATCCAAGGGGAGTTATTGGTGTGAGTAGTGGGTTATATGTGTGTTATTTAATAAGAGGGGGAGGGGCTCTTTATGATAGTTTGAAATTATTATTTTATTATAAAATGATTTTCGGTTTCAAAGGTTCCAAAACTCATTACATTAAAATATAGGATTAATATATGTCGATATAAAATCATCCAATTAGAAATTTACTGGTTTTATAAAAAAATTTATTCCTTGTATATTTTATATAACCATTTGTTAAATTATTTAACTTTTACCATGTCTTCTTTATATTCATACTATATGGTTAATATATTTACTATAAAATGCCAAGAGACCCAAAATGGATAATTAATGACATTTTGACATTACATATGTCATTTGTCAAAATAATTTATTTTTAGTATATTGTTTCATTTAATACAATATTAATTTATTTAAAAACTCATTTATGTCAACTTTGATTCTAGTCATATAATGAATTTTTAAAAATCAATAGCAACCTAATCAATTCAAAATAACTTCCTTAAGATAAATAAAATAAGTCATAATCCTCAATAAAATTTTGGCATGTAATAATAATATTCATAATAAATTTATTTTAATATTTAAAATCTAATTTATTTAAACCATTCAATAATGAGGTATACATCACATCATCATTGAGTCATAAATAATTGTTTTATTTGATGTCTAATAATTATAAAAAAAATACCATGATGTATGAAATCATTTTATATTTATAATTAATATTTATATTCAATGATAACAAATATATAACCCCACATGAAATTTTTTAGCAAAACTCTACATGTTTATGATATTTTTATTTTTACTTTAAATAAAATGTTATTAATGTAATTATCTTACTCTTGATTCTTCCAAAGGACAAAATTTATAAACAAGGATTTTATTTCCCTAAAATGACTCACCCAATATGTTTTGTACATTTGTTAAGGTAATTTTATATTATTATAATAATATTTTACCTAGAATTACCTTTTTACCTTTAACCGCAGTAAATCGAAATAAAAAGTTAATATTCACCAAAAAAATATTTTCATCATATTGAACAAAATTTTAATTAATTATTACAACCAACTATGTCATATTTTTAAAATATCATTTCATAGAAGTAGAAACATTTCAAATAAATGAAAATTTCGGTTTTTAAAATATTATGCAGTTTTTTTCAATATTCATAAAAAAATTGAACTTTTTAAAGAATACTAAAACAATCAACCAAATATAATTTTTATATTCTGAATTCAAAAATGAAATATATTTTATAATATTAAAAACATTTATGAATAATTAAATATTTTAAAACTAATTTCCTTTGTCAACACAAGAAAACGTGTTCCTAAGAAGTAAAAAATATAAAAAGATTGACATGTGTTTGTGTTTAATTTCAAAGTGAAATTATGTCCAAAGAAAAACATTTTATTAAATGTTAAAAATATTTTACAATTAAAATTTATACCATTTGAAAAATATTACATCAAAAAATATAAATAAATTAGTTGAAATGTCATTTTTGACATAAAATTCAGTATTTCATACTATTAATTAAAAAAAATTCGGAAATATACCAAAAATGTACACATATTAAATTTATTTTACAACACATCTAATAATAAGTTTATTTTTCCAAATTAAATATATATAAGTGAATAAATTATATTTAAATGAGGTTCTCCATTAAAAGTGAGTAAAACTAACTTTTAAAAATATTTGATTATTTATGCTTAAAATCGGATGCATTCCCATTTTAAGCCCGTAAAAAATATTGGAAAAATTTAAAAACATTTAACAAATTTTTTAAAACATAATATGATTAGTTCATTTCATTCATGTCAATAAAACGACAAGACATATAGTTTAATTTAAAATGATAATATTATATAATTATTTTTATTAGTATGAATAAGCATTTTGTACAACATAAGACTTCAAAGAAACCCATTTTTTCATGTCTGTTATACAATCGAATAGAGAATACTCTTTAAATTAAAATTAATATTTAATTCAAAATGATTAATAATTTTTAAAATGACATATTTGTTATTTACCTTCAATGTTACATCTATTGTGTACTCATTTAGTTTACCTTTTATATGAAATTTCATCCATATTAACACAATCTTTGAGGAGTCAGGGAAATCTGGTGTATAATTCTAATACTCAAGGAATTTCTCATCAAATAGAATGGTCTGTCAACTATGATAAATAGCATGTTGAACCCATAATATGTATTTGGAATGTACTCTCATGTTATGACACTTTTTAAAACATTCTATGGAATTTTTCAATGAAAAATAATCCATGTGGGATTTATATTATGATTGGTCTTGTAACTCACTATACAATGTGTTATGTCATCTACTCATACATAGCATTTTAATGACTCCACACACCTAGTGTATTCAAGGGGGTAACCGAGTATGTATAACATGAAACTTGTTTATATAATTTTTAATGACATTGAATGTGGAAAAACTATTTTCTTACATTATCCTTTTTAAAAAACTGTATTTTCCAAGAATATCAAGAAACAATGAGTTCTATATAACCATAATCCATAATATCATGTCATTTTCTCCATATTCAGTTTCTGTGTTTTTTTCATTACATCCATTATAATTTTTTCTACAATATAAACACTTCTTAGATGAACCATTATATTTATATAAACCATATATATATAGGAAAACAGTTTCATAGTATACTCTTTTAAATCCCACATTTTTACCTTATATTTCACCATGAAACTAATCCCTATGCACCACAACATACTGTATTGTTAGGAAATACCAAAAAATTCAATTCCAAAACCAGCATAACTATGTTTCTCTATATTGATTAATTATTCAAAATAACTAGAATATTAATGATCATGTTGGGTTTTTATCATAATTGTTTTATTAGAGGTATAAATGAGAGTATATAATATGAGGAAATATTAGTGAATATGGATCATGTAACACCCCGAGATTTTATGAAAAATATTCTTTTTAATTTCATTAATGTCTGGTGTTGTATGCTACACCAAAAGTTGCTTGCACGACACACATACTTGACTTGCCTTGCATTACATGCAATCGCGACCTTCCACGTTAGCGTGTGTAGTACGCAATAACGAGTTTCACTAAACAACAATATGCTATTAAAATATTATTAAAACTACCCGTTATGAATAGTAATAACCACTTTTTGAAATTTTATAAATTTTATTTTTCAAAATGGACTTCATTTTTGGATTCGGAATACCAAAATTAGCCTAGGGTGAAATTTTGGTATTTTTCTGAAAAATTTCAATTTTTGATGAATAGTGAAACCACTAAGTGGTAGGTTAAAAACTGAATTTTGCATAAAACCTAATTTTACCGCTTCTGTGAATGGAATTTCGAAAATCCGAAAGACAACGGTTAATATCAAGGACTAAAATGTGGTTCAATGAGATGAAAATAATTTTTGATGAATAATATCTTTTTACTTTTTTTCCCCACGGTTAAAAAATAAATAGGGTAACTAAGGGTAAAGATGATATTATTATTACCCTAACACATGTCCTAATTCTATTGGATAAGTGAAATCCGACCAAAAACAATCTTAGGAATAAAATATGACCATTTAGGCCCACTTGGATTAGATTAGGACATTTATTATTAATTTATTTAAAGGAGGGTTAAAATAGTTAAAATCAATGTTTAATAAGTAAATAATTTTTAATATGGGGTTATACATAAGATAAATTCGACTATAATTATTCATTAGAAAGCTAAAAATCTTTCCTACATAATAGTATTTTATTTGTAATTTTTTGACATTAAATAATTTAATTTATTTATGACACATTGATGATGCAGTAATTATCTTATTAATGAAATATTGACATAATTGATGTTATAAACACCAAAATAAATGTAATTTGAGACTTTTTATGAATTACAATAATTTTCTAGGTTACTAGGATATATTAGTGTTGATTTAATCAATTTGTTTTGAACATATAATTCTGTTATTACTTTCACAAAAATCATATATCAAATAGTGTCGAAATTGACACAAAATAGTTTTTAAATAAAATATTATATTATTAATTGTTATTTTATTCCTAAAAATATAAGGCTCGGCCAAATGACTTATATAAGGATATATATATTAATAATAAAAAACTTATGGTTCGTTTGGTATGTTATAGTAAGTGTATTAACCATATAGTGTAAGAAAACAAAAAGTCACGGTAAAAGTTAAATTATATAACTTAGAGTTAAATATAATTTATAAGGATAAAATAATAACCTAAACTTGTCTAAATCCTATTGGTTGATAGTATTTCGACCCATCCCCACTTTACCTTCGAAATAAGACACTTTGGAACCATTATAAACCGATTTTGACTTTAATATAAAATAATATTTTGAGATATTCCTAAGGTGCCCCTCTCCTCCCTTATAAAAGGGCACCTCCTCCCCCTCCTCCTCACACCAATTTGAGCACTCAAGCTCGGACAACCCCTTCCAAAACCCATATCCACTTTCCTAGAATAATACTAGAGGTCCTGATCTTCTTCAAAGACCAATCTTAGTTCCCTAAGTGGAGGATTCAAAGAGGCGTTTCAAAGAAGAGGTAATATCCATTACCGATCTTTTCAATTTATTTCTTCTTCAACTTCTTCTTCATTAGATGTTTCATGATAAAGTAATAACATCAGTATTACTTACATACTGATATGTTATTATAAATATGAAACAACCCTAATTCATCTTCTATCCATCCTACGGAAAAATGAAATCACCGCGCGTGCGTACGTACGGAATACCGTCTCCACGACGCGATGAGATTCATTCTCAATGATTAACCATTCACGAATGATTATAAAGTATATATAATAAGTACTAATGAAATATATGACCTAATAATGATACTGGAATTATTTATATTTATATGTCTGTCATCTACTTAATTCCATTCAATTCAATAAGGAAACGAAAACAGCGTTCATGCGTACGTACGGACTACCGTCTCCATGAACGGTGTATTTATTTCCATTTACTGACTTATTATATATGTATATTCTGAATATATATATATATATATATATATATATAAATCATGTTTTATATTCTGGAATTAAGTAATCATGGTCTAAGTAATCATATGAATAATTACAAGTAAAAAACACGAACGACAAATGAGATGATTTTACCCAAAATGCTACTTTGACCTGAATTTACAAAATAACGGGTAATATAAAGTCATAAGTGGACCATATATGATATAATAACAATGAATATGATTCTGTAATAACTCAATAACATGATTTAAATCATTATACAGAAGGTTCGGACACTTACAAAGCAAGTCAGACCTAAGGTAAGGGAAATATCACAATCTCATTTTTATCCGAGATTGTTTATACTTTAGTATTTACTGGGGTGTATTTTATCATCCACATCCATGTTCCCTCAATATGTAATATTATTTACATCCTTATACAATAGTTTATATCCAATTGTACCCTTCGGTAAGTTTTTTTAAAAGATAAGAAAGGAATCTTTTGTCATTTTTCGTACGAGGTACTTTTTGACTTTTCTGACAAAAGTATGGGAAGAATGTTTTTTTAACTTATACGACATGAATGGATTTTTAAAACATTATTTCCAAGAAGCTTCCTTTATAAGTTTTCAAGTTTATTTTTAATCAACTTATTTTAGTTTATAATTGTATGACATGTCAAGAAATGAAAAGTGTTTTTGAAGTAGAAAGGATATATTCCTCAAGAATGGAGTTCAAATGTTTTATCAAAATTATTTTCCATCTAAGATAATATAGGGTTATGTTTTTGTCCCTATTATTACATTGATTTGATTATGTTGTGAGGGAATTATTTTTATGAAGTCATTTACCTTATATGATTTGTTTTATGATGTCATGATGTTTCAAGAATCCCATTTTTGTTACATGTGTTATGCGATGATGTATGATTTATGATTATGTGGCACACATAAGAAAGGATTCATTATAAGATGGGTGGGACCTATATCTCCCTCCAATGCATTGGGTAAAGATTTTATATCTCATGGGATAGACATGGCTGAAATTGTAGTTTATACCGGTTCAGTGAAACAGGATTGAAACGTGGGTTACTCGATTCAGAAATGGACTTTGTCCACTAAGATAGTCTTGGCAATGAGTCATGACTAATAAGATATGATTCTATATGATTATGTGTGTATGCCACAAAGTTTAATGTTTTATGTTATGATTATTGTGATTACATTTCACTGCCATGATTTATCCCATGTTATGAAATTATGCTCTCTTTTGCAGGTTAAGATTTCCAAAATGTTATGCTATTATGAATATGATGTGACTGATGTTTCTTTTGATTACCCTTACTGAGCATTTGAGCTCACCCTTTTATGTTTTCTTTTCCCCAGGATATAAAGAAAGGTTTTTGGTAAAAAAAAAGAAAGATCTTTATGGGAGATGTTGAAGATCTTTCACCACGATTAGAAGATTTTATTCCGATTTTCCAAAGACACTAAACTATTATGGTCCTTGTGTGTGTGTTTTTGTAATGTACTAAGTATTCAGAAAAAATAATGTAATGTACATGTACGTCAAGCTTCGGGTCTCTACAGTTGGTATTAGAGAAAAAGGTTTAGTCAACCTTTGGAAACTAGGATGCGAGAATTTTAGTGAGATCCCTAGAGATATTTCTAAGGTATGTCTAGGGATGTCTCTAAGGTTAAGTATACGTATAGGTTATGGTCCTAGAATTGCGCTAAAGATATTAGAATTTATCCTATGATGTTAGATATTGAGGGTACTCCCCCTTTATTATGCTGTTTTCCCTAGCATGATTTTGTCCTCTCACACTATTCTTTTTGGGTTTTAGAAAATGGTTGGAAACAAGATGATTCACGATAATGGAGGATATGATGGACAATGGAATGATATTCTTCAGGAGCAACCAAATGAAATGGGATTTGGAAGTCCAAACATCATTATTATGCCGAATCAGCAATCTCATAATATGATCAATAAAGTATAATTTGGTAAGTTTCATGACTTGGCTAATAAGAGAAATATGGAGTTTCATGATGATCATAGAGGAAAGAAAATTCAATTTCCCCTATGTAAATAATGTAGGAAGAGGAATCAAGGAGAATGTTTCAAAGGAACTGGAATATGCTTTGGGTGTGGAAAAGAAGGACACAAAGCCAGTAAGTGCAAAGGAAAAGGTTCAGTTAACACCAGGGATGAGGATAATGGTATTTCTACGACATCAACAATGGTTAAATGTTTTAAATGTGGAATGTACGAGCATTATGAAAACCAATGCCCTAAGGGAAAGTCTCATGAAGAGAATCAGTATGGTCGTATGGGTAGTATTTATGTTGATGATGATGAAGAGACTAAAAATGATATGTGAGATGAAATAATTGTTGAAGATCGGTCAATATTTTAAGAATGTAGTGGAATGATTACATGTTTATCATGTGTAATGTTGTATAAGAAATCTCATGGTACTATGGAATAAAGAGACATCTAAGGATTGTTACACTGTTGTCTTTCCTTGAGTTTTGAAAGTCTATGATTAATGGTACCACTATCCATGAAAGGTTATTAAGATATTTTTGGAATGTAGATGATATGCGCATAATGAAGGGAAAAGGAGAAAATTAAATTTTTAACAGTATTCATGAGCTCATGATTGATATAAGGACTAAGTGATATCATGGTTTGAGTATATAGAATTTTGAGGACTTTGGTATGTGAAAAGTGTTAACTTTTAACTGTATTCATGTTTTCTCTAAGATTCAATGGGTATTCAAGATAATACATGATTAAGGACTTTGAATGTTTGGAATGTGACCAACAAAACATATCTTATGATATATGGGGATCAACGATGGTATTAAATCTCTAGTAATCGTTTTCACTATGTTATGAGAGTGGACTGCAGTATTATGGATAAACCTAATGATTGGAATGGATTATGTTTGACATAAGTTAGTATTATTGATGGGATGTTATAGTAATATAGTTTTAGAAAAAGGACAACCTGCAGGACGGGCGACATCCCATCGCGTTGGACAAGGCTGTGGGAATCGAACCCACAACCGAAGTGCGACTGGCCTTTATCGCATACCACTGGCCTACAGGAAGTCCATGTTTAGTAGAAACTAGTTTTATTATATTATGTTGTGTGATATATGATGTATAAGTCCATTTTAGGAACCATATATGATTAATCTCACTATAGATCGACTTATGTATATAATTTTTGCTAACCTTTTGTTTGAGACACATGGAATGACCCGTCATTCTATCACATGATCTGTTAACACTTCACGAATAACAAATTCAACTTCATTTATTTATGAGATGAAGTGTAAATTGTTCAAGGCACGAACAATAGTGAGATTGTACCAAAATAAAGTAAGTATTTATTCTAATTCAAATTTTCAACTTTAGGGAAATGATCTTGAAAACCAAAAATGTTGTCCTAGTGCCCTTATATCCGATGAATCAGATGGTACCCTAGATCGTCACAAATTTATGGCTTTGTGATTTCTGGCTTTTCCATAGCCATGTTCTCTACCACTCTCCATCAGAACATGATGGTTACATTTCTCTTCCATATCCATATTTTCACCTATGTGGAATCCCAGTGATTAGTTTATTTGGGTAACCGTTACGTTTCATACTTTCGTTTTTAAAGATTGGTTTTGGTATTCCTTTTTACGATGTGGGTTTCTATTAATGAAACTTTTGAATAGTAAACCATTTATAACCCCAACGAATTTCGAGGGAGAAATTCATTTTAAGGGGGGTAGAATGTAACACCCAGAAATTTTATGAAAAATATTCTTTTTAATTTCATTAATGTCTTATGTTGTATGATACACCAAAAGGATCTTGCACGACATGCATCCTTGACTTTCCTTTCATTACACGCAATCGCGACCTTCCTCGTTAGCGTGTGTAGTACGAAATAACGAGTTTCACTAAACAACAATATGCTATTAAAATATTATTAAAACTACCCGTTATGAATAGTAATAACCACTTTTTGAAATTTTATAAATTTTATTTTTCAAAATGGACTTCATTTTTGTATTCGGAATACCGAAATTAGCCTAGGGTGAAATTTTGGTATTTTTCTGAAAACTTTCAATTTTTGATGAATAGTGAAACCACTAAGTGGTAGGTTAAAAACTGAAATTTGCATAAAACATAATTTTACCGCTTCTGTGAATGGAATTTCGAAAATCCGAGAGACACGGTTAATATCAAGGACTAAAATGTGGTTCAATGAGATGAAAATATTTTTTGGTGAATAGTAACTTTTTACTTTTTTTTACCACGGTTAAAATTAAATAGGGTAATTAAGGGTAAAGATGATATTATTATTACCCTAACACATGTCCTAATTCTATTGGATAAATGAAATTCGACCAAAAACAATCTTAGGAATAAAATATGACCATTTAGGTCCACTTGGATTAGATTAGGACATTTATTATTAATTTATTTAAAGGAGGGTTAAGATAGTTAAAATCAAAGATTAATAAGTAAATAATTTTTAATATGGGGTTATACATAAGATAAATTATACTATAAAAATTCATTAGAAAGCTAAAAAGATTTCATACATAATGGTATTTTATTTGTAATTTTTTGACATTAGATAATTTAATTTATTTATGACACAATGATGATGCAGTAATTATCTTATTAATGAAATATTGAAATAATTGATGTTATAAACACCAAAATAAATGTAATTTGAGACTTTTTATGAATTCCACTAATTTTCTAGGTTACTATGATATATTAGTGTTGATTTAATCAACTTTTTTCGAACATATAATTCTGTTATGACTTTCACTAAATCATATATCAAATAGTGTCAAAATTGACACAAAATAGTTTTTAAATCAAATATTATATTATTAATTGTTATTTTATTCCTAAAAATCTAAGGTTCGGCCAAATGACTTAGATACGGATATATATATTAATAATAAACAACTTATGGTTCGTTTGGTATGTTATAGTAAGTGTATTAACCATATAGTGTATGAAAACAAAAAGTCACGGTAAAAGTTAAATTATATAACTTAGAGTTAAATATAATTGATAAGGTTAAAATAATAACCTAAACTTGTCTAAATCCTATTGTTTGATAGGATTTCGACCCATACCCACTTTACCTTCGAAATAAGACCCTTTGGAACCATTATAAACCGATTTTGACTTTAATATAAAATAATATTTTGAGATATTCCTAAGGTGCCCCTCTCCTCCCTTATAAAAGGGCACCTCCTCCCCCTCCACCTCACACCAATTTGAGCACTCAAGCTCGCCCAACCCCTGCCAAAATTTCTTCTCCACTTCCCTAGAATAATCCTAGAGGTCATGGTCATCTTCAAAGACCAATCTTAGTTCCCTAAGTGGAGGATTCAAAGAGGCGTTTCAAAGAAGAGGTAATATCCATTACCGATCTTTTCAATTTAGTTCTTCTTCAACTTCTTCTTCTTTAGTTGTTTCATGATAAACTAATAACATCAGTATTACTTACATACTGATATGTTATTATAAATATGAAACAACCCTAATTCATCTTCTATCCATCCTACGGAAAAATGAAATCACCGCGCGTACGTACGTACGGAATACCGTCTCCACGACGCGATGAGATTCATTCTCAATGATTAACCATTCATGAATTATTATAAAGTATATATAATAAGTACTAATGAAATATATAACCTAATAATGATACTGGAATTATTTATATTTATATGTCTTTCATCTACTTAATTCCATTCAATTCAATAAGGAAACGAAAACAGCGTTCATGCGTACGTACGGACTACCGTCTCCATGAACGGTGTATTTATTTCCATTTACTGATTTATTATATATGTATATTCTGAATATATATATATATATATATAAATCATGTTTTATACTCTGGAATTAAGTAATCATGATCTAAGTAATCATATGAATAATTACAAGTTAAAAACACGAACGACAAATGAGACGATTTTACCCAAAATGCTACTTTAACCTGAATTTACAAAATAACGGGTAATATAAAGTCATAAGTGGACCATATATGATATAATAACAATGAATATGATTCTGTAATAACTCAATAGCATGATTTAAATCATTATACAGAAGGTTCAGAGACTTACAAAGCAAGTCGGACCTAAGGTAAGGGAAATATCACAATCTCATTTTTATCCGAGATTGTTTATACTTTAGTATTTACTGGGGTGTATTTTATCATCCACATCCATGTTCCCTCAATATTTAATATTATTTCCATCCTTCTACAATAGTTTATATCCAATTTTACCCTTCGGTATGTTTTTGTAAAAGATATGAAAGGAATCTTTTGTCATTTTTCGTACGAGGTACTTTTTGACTTTTCTGACAAAAGTACGGGAAGAATGTTTTTTAACTTATACGACATGAATGGATTTTTAAAACATTATTTCCATGAAGCTTACTTTATATGTTTTCAAGTTTTTTTTAATCAACTTCTTTTAGTTTATAATTGTATGACATGTCAAGAAAAGAAAAGTGTTTTTGAAGTAGAAAGGATATTTTCCTCAAGAATGGAGTTCAAATGTTTTATCAAAATTATTTTCCATCTAAGATAATATAAGGTTCTGTTTTTATCTCTATTATTACATTGATTTGATTATGTTGTGAGGGAATTATTTTTATGAAGTCATTTACCTTATATGATTTGTTTTATGATGTCATGATGTTTCAAGAATCCCATTTTTGTTACATGTGTTATGCGATGATGTATGATTTATGATTATGTGGCACACATAAGAAAGGATTCATTATAAGATGGGTGGGACCTATATCTCCCTCCAATGCATTGGGTAAAGATTTTATATCTCATGAGACAGACATGGCTGAAATGGTAGGTTATACCGGTTTAGTGAAACAGGACTGAAACGAGGGTTACTCGATTCAGAAATGGACTTTGTCCACTAAGATAGTCTTGGCAATGAGTCTTGAATAATAAGATATGATTCTATATGATTATGTGTGTATGCCACAAAGGTTAATGTTTTAAGTTCTGATTATTGTGATTACATTTCACTGCCATGATTTATCCCATGTTATGAAATTATGCTCTCTTTTGCAGGTTAAGATTTCCAAAATGTTATGCTATTATGAATATGATGTGACTGATGTTTCTTTTGATTACCCTTACTGAGCATTTGAGATCACCCTTTTTGTTTTCTTTTCCCCAGGATATAAAAAAAGGTTTTTGGTAAAAAAAAAGAATGATCTTTATGGGAGATGATGAAGATCTTTCACCACGATTAGAAGATTTTATTCCGATTTTCCAAAGACACTAAACTATTATGGTCCTTGTGTGTGTGTTTTTGTAATGTACTATGTATTCAGAAAAAATAATGTAATGTACATGTACGTCAAGCTTCGGGTCTCTACAGTTGGTATTAGAGGAAAGGTTTAGTCAACCTTTGGAAACTAGGATGCGAGAATTTTAGTGAGATCCCTAGAGATATTTCTAAGGTATGTCTAGGGATGTCTCTTAGGTTAAGTATACGTATAGGTTATAGTCCTAGAATTGCGCTAACGATATTAGAATTTATCATATGATGTTAGATATTGTGGGTACTCCCCCTTTATTATGTTGTTTTCCCTAGCATTGTTTTTTCCTCTCACACTATTCTTTTTGGGTTTTAGAAAATGGTTGGAAACAAGATGATTCACGATAATGGAGGATATGATGGACAATGGAATGATATTCTTCATGAGAAACCAAATGAAATGGGATTTGGAAGTCCAAACATCATTATTATGCAGAATTAGCAATCTCATAATATGATCAATAAAGTAAAATTTGGTAAGTTTCCTGACTTGGCTAATAAGAGAAATATGGAGTTTCATGATGATCATAGAGGAAAGAAAATTCAATTTCCCCTATGTAAATCATGTAGGAAGAGTAATCAAGGAGAATGTTTCAAAGGAACTGGAAGACGCTTTGGGTGTGGAAAAGAAGGACACAAAGCCAGTAAGTGCAAAGGAAAAGGTTCATTTAACACCAGCGATGCGTATAATGGTATTGCTACGACATCAAAAATGGTTAAATGTTTTAAATGTGGAATGTACGGGAATTATGAAAACCAATGCCCTAAGCGAAATCCTCATGAAGAGAATTAGTATGGTCGTCTGGGTAGTATTTATGTTGATGATGATGAAGAGACTACAAATGATATGTGAGATGAAAGAATTGTTGAAGATCGGTCAATGGTTTAAGAATGTAGTGGAATGATTACATGTTTATCATGTGTAATGTTGTATAAGAAATCTCATGGTACTATGGAATAAAGTGACATCTAAGGATTGTTACACTGTTGTCTTTCCTTGTGTTTTGAAAGTGTATGATTAATGGTACCACTATCCATGAAAGGTTATTAAGATATTTTTGGAATGTAGATGATATGCGCATAATGAAGGGAAAAGGAGAAAATTAAATTTTTAACAGTATTCATGAGCTCATGATTGATATAAGGACTAAGTGATATCATGGTTTGAGTTTATAGAATTTTGAGGACATTGGTATGTGAAAAGTGTTAACTTTTAACAGTATTCATGTTTTCTCTAAGTTTCAATGGGTATTCAAGAGAAAACATGATTAAGGACTTTGAATGTTTGGAATGTGACCAACAAAACATATCTTATGATATATATGGGGATCAACGATGGTATTAAATCTCTAGTAATCGTTTTCACTATGTTATGAGAGTGGACTGCAGTATTATGGATAAGCCTAAATATTGGAATGGATTATGTTGGACAGAAGTTAGTATTATTGATGGGATGTTATAGTAAGATAGTTTTAGAAAAAGGACAACCTGCAGGACGGGCGACAGCCCATCGCGTTGGACAAGGCTGTGGGAATCGAACCCACAACCGAAGTGCGACTGGCCTTTATCGCCTACCACTGGCCTACAGGAAGTCCCTGTTCAGTAGAAACTAGTTTTATTATATTAAGTAGTATGATATATGAAGTATAAGTCCAAATTAGGAACCATATATGATTAATCTCATAATAGATCGACTTATGTATATAATTTTTGCTAACATTTTGTTTGAGACAGATGGAATGACCCGTCATTCTATCACATGATCTGCTAACACTTCATGAATAACAAATTCAACTTCATTTATTTATGAGATGAAGTGGAAATTGTTCAAGGCACAAACAACAGTGAGATTGTACCAAAATAAAGTAAGTATTTATTATAATTCAAATTTTCAACTTTAGGAAAATGATCTTGAAAACCAAAAATGTTGTCCAAGTGCCCTTATATCCGATGAATCAAATGGTACCCTAGATCGTCACAAATTTATGGCTTTGTGATTGCTGGCTTTTCCATAGCCATGTTCTCTACCACTCTCCATCAGAACATGATGGTTAGATTTCTCTTCCATATCCATATTTTCACCTATGTGGAAACCCAGTGATTAGTTTATTTGGGTAACAGTTACGTTTCATACTTTCGTTTTTAAAGATTGTTTTTGGTATTACTTTTTACGATGTGGGTTTCTATTAGAGAAACTTTTGAATAGTAAACCATTTATAACCCCGACGAATTTCGAGGGAAAAATTCATTTTAAGGGGGGTAGAATGTAACACCCCGAGATTTTATGAAAAATATTATTTTTAATTTCATTAATGTCTTGTGTTGTATGCTACACCAAAAGGAGCTTGCACGACATGCATCCTTGACTTTCCTTTCATTACATGCAATCGCGACCTTCCTCATTAGCGTGTGTAGTACGCAATAACGAGTTTCACTAAACAACAATATGCTGTTAAAATATTATTAAAACTACCCGTTATGAATAGTAATAACCACTTTTTGAAATTTTATAAATTTTATTTTTCAAAATGGACTTCATTTTTGGATTCGGAATACCGAAATTAGCCTAGGGTGAAATTTTGGTATTTTTCTGAAAACTTTCCATTTTTGATGAATAGTGAAACCACTTAGTGGTAGGTTAAAAACTGAAATTTGCATAAAACTTAATTTTACCGCTTCTGTGAATGGAATTTCGAAAATCCGAGAGACACGGTTAATATAAAGGACTAAAATGTGGTTCAATGAGATTAAAAATATTTTTTGGTGAATAGTAACTTTTTACTTTTTTTACCACGGTTAAAAGTAAATAGGGTAATTAAGGGTAAAGATGATATTATTATTACCCTAACACATGTCCTATTTATATTGGATAAGTGAAATTCGACCAAAAACAATCTTAGGAATAAAATATGACCATTTAGATCCACTTGGATTAGATTAGGACATTTATTATTAATTTATTTAATGGAGGGTTAAAATAGTTAAAATCAAAGTTTAATAAGTAAATAATTTTTAATATGGGGTTATACATAAGATAAATTCGACTATAAATATTCATTAGAAATATAAAAAGATTTCCTACATAATTGTATTTTATTTGTAATTTTTTGACATTAAATAAGTTAATTTATTTATGACACAATGATGATGCAGTAATTATCTTGTTAATGAAATATTGACATAATTGATGTTATAAACACCAAAATAAATGTAATTTGAGACTTTTTATGAATTACACTAATTTTATAGGTTACTATGATATATTCTTGTTGATTTAATCAACTTGGTTAGAACATATAATTCTGTTATGACTTTCACAAAAATCATATATCAAATAGTGTCAAAATTGACACAAAATAGTTTTTAAATCAAATATTATCTTATTAATTGTTATTTTATTCCTAAAAAATCTAAGGTTCGGCCAAATGACTTAGATAAGGATATATATATTAATAATAAACAACTTAGGGTTCGTTTGGCATGTTATAGTAAGTGTATTAACCATATAGTGTAAGAAAACAAAAAGTCACGGTAAAAGTTAAATTATATAACATAGAGTTAAATATAATTGATAAGGTTAAAATAATAACCTAAACTTGTCTAAATCCTATTGGTTGATAGGATTTCGACCCATCCCCACTTTACCTTCGAAATAAGACCCTTTGGAACCATTATAAACTGATTTTGACTTTAATATAAAATAATATTTTGAGATATTCCTAAGGTGCCCCTCTCCTCCCTTATAAAAGGGCACCTCCTCCCCCTCCTCCTCACACCAATTTGAGCACTCATGCTCGGCCAACCCCTACCAAAATCCCTTCTCCAGTTCCCTATAATAATCCTAGAGGTCCTGGTCTTCTTCAAAGACCAATCTTAGTTCCCTAAGTGGAGGATTCAAAGAGGCGTTTCAAATAAGAGGTAATATCCATTACCCATCTTTTCAATTTATTTCTTCTTCAACTTCTTCTTCTTTAGTTGTTTCATGATAAAGTAATAACATAAGTATTACATACATACTTATATGTTATTATAAATATGAAACAACCTTAATTCATCTTATATCCATCCTACGGAAAAATGAAATCAACGCGCGTGCGTACGTACGGAATACCATCTCCACGACGCGATGAGATTCATTTTCAATGATTAACCATTCATGAATGAATATAAAGTATATATAATAAGTAATAATGAAATATATGACCTAAGAATGATACTGGAATTATTTATATTTATATGTCTGTCATCTACTTAATTCCATTCAATTCAATAAGGAAACGAAAACAGCGTTAATGCGTACGTATGGACTACCGTCTCCATGAACGGTGTATTTCTCTCCATTTACTGATTTATTATATATGTATATTCTGAATATATATATATATATATATAAATCATGTTTTATATTCTGGAATTAAGTAATCATGATCTAAGTAATCATATGAATAATTACAAGTTAAAAACACGAATGACAAATGAGACGATTTTACCCAAAATGCTACTTTAACATGAATTTACAAAATAAAGGGTAATATAAAGTCATAAGTGGACCATATATGATATAATAATAATGAATATGATTTTGTAATAACTCAATAACATGATTTATGTCATTATACAGGAGGTTCGGACACTTACAAAGCAAGTCGGACCTAAGGTAAGGAAAATATCACAATCTCATTTTTATCCGAGATTGTTTATACTTTTGTATTTACTGAGGTGTATTTTATCATCCACATCCATGTTCCCTCAATATGTAATATTATTTCAATCCTTCTACAATAGTTTATATCCAATTTTACCCTTCGGTAAGTTTTTGTAAAAGATATTAAAGGAATCTTTTGTCATTTTTCGTACGAGGTACTTTTTGACTTTTCTGACAAAACTACGGGAAGAATGTTTATTTAACTTATACGACATGAATGGATTTTAAAAACATTATTTCCAAGAAGCTTCCTTTATAAGTTTTCAAGTTTATTTTTAATCTACTTCTTTTAGTTTATAATTGTATGACATGTCAAGAAAAGAAAAGTGTTTTTGAAGTCGAAATGATATTTTCCTTAAGAATGGAGTTCAAATGTTTTATCAAAATTATTTTCCATCTAAGATAATATAGGGTTCTGTTTTTATCCCTATTATTAGAATGATTTGATTATGTTGTGAGGGAATTATTTTTATGAAGTCATTTACCTTATATGATTTGTTTTATGATGTCATGATGTTTCAAGAATCCCATTTTTGTTACATGTGTTATGCGATGATGTATGATTTATGATTATGTGGCACACATAAGAAAGGATTCATTATAAGATGGGTGGGACCAATATCTCCCTCCAATGCATTGGATAAAGATTTTATATCTCATGAGATAGATATGGCTGATGTGGTAGGTTATACCGGTTCAGTGAAACAGGACTGAAACGAGGGTTACTCGATTCAGAAATGGACTTTGTCCACTAAGATAGTCTTGGCAATGAGTCATGACTAATAAGATATGATTATCTATGATTATGTGTGTATGCCACAAAGATTAATGTTTTAAGTTATGATTATTGTGATTACATTTCACTGTCATGATTTATCCCATGTTATGAAATTATGCTCTCTTTTGCAGGTTATGATTTCCAAAATGTTATGTTCTTATGAATATGATGTGATTGATATTTATTTTGTTTACCCTTACTGAGCATTTGAGCTCACCCTTTTATGTTTTCTTTTCCCCAGGATATAAAGAAAGGTTTTAGGTAAAAAAAAGGTAGTTCTTTATGGGAGATGTTGAAGATCTTTCACCACGATTAGAAGATTTTATTCCGAGTTTCCAAAGACACTAAACTATTACGGTCCTTGTGTGTGTTTTTTTGTAATGTACTAAGTATTCCACAAAAATAATGTAATGTACATGTACGTCAAGCTTTGGGTCTCTACAGTTGGTATCAGAGGAAAGGTTTATTCAACCTTTGGAAACTAGGATGCGAGAACTTTAGTGAGATCCCTAGAGATATTTTTATGGTATGTCTAGGGATGTCTCTAAGGTTAAGTATACGTATAGTTTATAGTCCTAGAATTGCGCTAATTATATTAGAATTTATCCTAAGATGTTAGATATTGAGGGTACTACACCTTTATTATGTTGTTTTCCCTAGCATGATTTTTGCCTCTCACACTATTCTTTTCGGGTTTTAGATAATGGCTGGAAACAAGATGATTCACGATAATGGAGGATAAGATGGACAATGGAATGATATTCTTCATGAGCAACCAAATGAAATGGGATTTTGAAGTCCAAACATCATTATTATGCCGAATTAGCAATCTCATAATATGATCAATAAAGTAAAATTTGGTAAGTTTCCTGACTTTTCTAATAAGAGAAAGATGGTGTTTCATGATGATCATAGAGGAAAGAAAATTCAATTTCCCCTATGTAAATCATGTAGGAAGAGGCATCAAGGAGAACGTTTCAAAGGAACTGGAAGATGCTTTGGGTGTGGAAAAGAACGACACAAAGCCAGTAAGTGCAAAGGAATAGGTTCAGATAACACCAGGGATGAGGATAATGGTATTGCTACGACATCAACAATGGTTAAATGTTTTAAATGTGTAATGTACGGGCATTATGCAAACCAATTCCCTAAGGGAAAGTCTCATGAAGAGAATCAGTATGGTCGTATGGGTATTATTTATGTTGATGATGATGAAGAGACTACAAATGATATGTGAGATGAAAGAATTGTTGAAGATCCATTAATGGTTTAAAAATATAGTGGAATGATTACTTGTTTATCATGTGTAATGTTGTATAAGAAATCTCATGGTACTATGGAATAAAGAGAAATCTAAGGATTTTTACACTGTTTTCTTTCCATGAGTTTTGAAAGTGTATGATTAATGGTACCACTATCCATGAAAGGTTATTCAGATATTTTTGGAATGTAGATGATATGCGCATAATGAAGGGAAAAGGAGAAAATTAAATTTTTAACAGTATTCATGAGCTCATTATTGATATAAGGACTAAGTGATATCATGGTTTGAGTATATAGAATTTTTAGGACATTGGTATGTGAAAAGTGTTAACTTTTAACTGTATTAATGTTTTCACTAAGGTTCAATGGGTATTCAAGAGAATACATGATTAAGGACTTTGAATGTTTGGAATGTGACCAACAAAACATATCCTATGATATATGGGGATCAATGATGGTATTAAATCTCTTGTAATCGTTTTCACTATGTTATGAGAGTGGACTGCAGTATTATGGATAAGCCTAAAGATTGGAATGGATTATGTTGGACATAAGTTAGTATTATTGATGGGATTTTATAGTAATATAGTTTTAGAAAAAGGACAACTTGTAGGACGGGCGACAGCCCATCGCGTCGGACAAGGCTGTGGGAATCGAACCCACATCCGAAGTGCGACTGGCCTTTATCGCCTACCACTGGCCTACAGGAAGTCCCTGTTTAGTAGAAACTAGTTTCATTATATTAAGTAGTATGATATATGAAGTATAAGTCCATTTTAGGAACCATATATGATTAATCTCACTATAGATCGACTTATGTATATAATTTTTGCTAACCTTTTGTTTGAGACAGATGGAATGACTCGTCATTCTATCACATGATCTGCTAACACTTCAGGAATAACAAATTCAACTTCATTTATTTAAGAGATGAAGTTGAAATTGTTCAAGGCACGAACAACAGTGAGATTGTACAAAAATAAAGTAAGTATTTATTCTAATTTAAATTTTAAACTTTAGGGAAATGATCTTGAAAACCAAAAATGTTGTCCTAGTGCCCTTATATCTGATGACTCAGATGGTACCCTAGATCGTCACAAATTTAAGGCTTTGTGATATCTGGCTTTTCCATAGCCATGTTCTCTACCACTCTCCATCAGAACATGATGGTTAGATTTCTCTTCCATATCCATATTTTCACCTATGTGGAAACCCAGTGATTAGTTTATTTGGGTAACCGTTACGTTTCATAATTTCGTTTTTAAAGATTGGTTTTGGTATTCCTTTTTACGATGTGGTTTTCTATTAAAGAAACTTTTGAATAGTAAACCATTTATAACCCCAACGAATTTCGAGGGAGAAATTCATTTTAAGGGGGGTAGAATCTAACACCCCGAGATTTTATGAAAAATATTATTTTTAATTTCATTAATGTATTATATTGTATGCTACACCAAAAGGATCTTGCATGACATGCATCCTTGACTTCCCTTGCATTACACACAATCGCGACCTTCCTCGTTAGCGTGTGTAGTACGCAATAACGAGTTTCACTAAACAACAATATGCTATTAAAATATTATTAAAACTAGCCGTTATGAATAGTAATAACCACTTTTTGAAATTTTATATATTTTATTTTTTAAAATGGACTTCATTTTTGGATTCGGAATACCGAAATTAGCCTAGGGTGAAATTTTGTTATTTTTCTGAAAACTTTCAATTTTTGATGAATAGTGAAACCACTAATTGGTAGGTTAAAAACTGAATTTTGCATAAAACATAATTTTACCGCTTATGTGAATGAAATTTCGAAAATCCGAGAGACACGGTTAATATCAAGGACTAAAATGTGGTTCAATGAGATGAAAATAATTTTTGGTGAATAGTAACTTTTTACTTTTTTTACCACGGTTAAAAGTAAATAGGGTAACTAAGGGTAAAGATGATATTATTATTACCCTAACACAAGTCCTAATTCTATTGGATAAGTGAAATTCGACCACAAATAATCTTAGGAATAAAATATGACCATTTAGGCCCACTTGGATTAGATTAGGACATTTATTATTAATTTATTTAAAGGAGGGTTAAAATAGTTAAAATCAATGTTTAATAAGTAAATAATTTTTAATATGGGGTTATACATAAGATAAATTCGACTATAAATATTAATTAGAAAGCTAAAAAGATTTCCTACATAATGGTATTTTATTTGTAATTTTTTGACATTAAATAATTTAATATATTTATGAAACAATTATGATGCAGTAATTATTTTATTAATGAAATATTGACATAATTGATGTTATAAACACCAAAATAAATGTAATTTGAGACTTTTTATGAATTCCAATAATTTTCTAGGTCACTATGATATATTAGTGTTGATATAATCAACTTGGTTCGAACATATAATTATGTTATGACGTTCAAAAAAATCATATATCAAATAGTGTCAAAATTGACACAAAATAGTTTTTAAATCAAATATTATATTATTAATTGTTATTTAATTCCTAAAAATCTAAGGTTCGGCCAAATGACTTAGATAAGGATATATATATTAATAATAAACAACTTTGGGTTCGTTTGGCATGTTATATTAAGTGTATTAACCATATAGTGTAATAAAACAAAAAGTCACGGTAAAAGTTAAATTATATAACTTAGAGTTAAATATAATTGATAAGGTTAAAATAATAACCTAAACTTGTCTAAATCCTATTTGTTGATAGGATTTCGACCCATCCCCACTTTACCTTCGATATAAGACCCTTTGGAACCATTATAAACCTATTTTTACTTTAATATAAAATAATATTTTGAGATATTCCTATGGTGCCCCTCTCCTCCCTTATAAAAGGGCACCTCTTCCCCCACCTCCTCACACCAATTTGAGAACTCATGCTCGGCCAACCCCTGCCAAAATCCCTTCTCCACATCCCTAGAATAATCCTAGAGGTCCTGGTCTATTTCAAAGACCAATCTTAGTTCCCTATGTGGAGGATTCAAAGAGGCGTTTCAAAGAAGAGGTAATATTCATTACCGATCTTTTCAATTTATTTCTTCTTCAACTTCTTCTTATTTAGTTGTTTCATGATAAAGTAATAACATCAGTATTAATTACATAATGATATGTTATTATAAATATGAAACAACCCTAATTCATCTTCTATCCATCCTACGGAAAAATGAAATCACCGCGCGTGCGTACGTACGGAATACCGTCTCCACGACGCGATGAGATTCATTCTCAATGATTAACCATTCATGAATGATTATAAAGTATATATAATAAGTACTAATGAAATATATGACCTAATAATGATACTGGAATTATTTATATTTATATGTCTGTCATCTACTTAATTCCATTCAATTCTATAAGGAAATGAAGACAGCGTTCATGCGTACGTGCGGACTACCGTCTCCATGAACAGTGTATTTCTTTCCATTTAATGATTTATTATATATGTATATTCTGAATATATATATATATATAAATCATGTTTTATATTTTGGAATTAAGTAATCATGATCTAAGTAATCATATTAATAATTACAAGTTAAAAACACGAACGACAAATGAGACGATTTTACCCAAAATGCTACTTTAACATGAATTTACAAAAGAACGGGTAATATAAAGTCATAAGTGGACCATATATGATATAATAACAATGAATATGATTCTGGAATAACTCAATAACATGATTTAAATCATTATATAGGAGTTTCGGACACTTACAAAGCAAGTTGGACCTAAGGTAAGGGAAATATCACAATCTCATTTTTTTCCGAGATTGTTTATACTTTAGTATTTAATAGGGTGTATTTTATCATCCACATCCATGTTCCCTCAATATGTAATATTATTTCCATCCTTCTACAATAGTTTATATCCAATTTTACCCTTCGGTATGTTTTTGTAAAAGATATGAAAGGAATCTTTTGTCATTTTTCGTACGAGGTACTTTTTGACTTTTCTGACAAAAGTACGGGACGAATGTTTTTTTAACATATACTACATGAATGGATTTTAAAAACATTATTTCCAAGAATCTTACTTTATAAGTTTTCAAGCTTATTTTTAATCAACTTCTTTTAGTTTATAATTGTATGACATTTCAAGAAAAGAAAAGTGTTTTTGAAGTAGAAAGGATATTTTCCTCAAGAATGGAGTTCAAATGTTTTATCAAAATTATTTTCCATCTAAGATAATATAGGGTTATGTTTTTATCCCTATTATTACATTGCTTTGATTATGTTGTGAGGGAATTATTTTTATGAAGTCATTTACCTTATATGATTTGTTTTGTGATGTCATGATGTTTCAAGAATCCCATTTTTGTTACATGTGTTATGCGATGATGTATAATTTATGATTATGTGTCACACATAAGAAAGGATTCATTATAAGATTGGTGGGACCTATATCTCCCTCCAATGCATTGGGTAAAGATTTTATATCTCATGAGATAGACATGTCTGAAATGGTAGGTTATATCGGTTTAGTGACACAGGACTGAAACGAGGGTTACTCGATTCAGAAATGGACTTTGTCCACTAAGATAGTCTTGGCAATGAGTCTTGACTAATAAGTTATGATTCTCTATGATTATGTGTGTATTCCACAATGTTTAATGTTTTATGTTATGATTATTGTGATTACATTTCACTGCCATGATTTATCCCATGTTATGAAATTATGCTCTCTTTTGCAGGTTAAGATTTCCAAAATGTTATGTTCTTATGAATATGATGTGATTGATATTTCTTTTGTTTAACCTTACTGAGCATTTGAGCTCACCCTTTTATGTTTTCTTTTCCCCAGGATATAAAGAAAGGTTTTAGGTGAAAAAAAGGAAGATCTATATGGGAGATGTTGATGATATTTCACCACGATTAGAAGATTTTATTCCGAGTTTCCAAAGACACTAAACTATTACGGTCCTTGTGTGTGTGTTTTTTTAATGTACTAAGTATTTCGCAAAAATAATGTAATGTACATGTACGTCAAGCTTCTGGTCTCTACAGATCATGTCACATAAATATTTTTTTATAAACATGTGAATCATGAATTCATTGGGTTTAATCCAAAGTGTCATAATGTTAATCATAAGAATAATTTTTTTAAAGGTCATAACATTGATTAAAATAATAATTGTATTAGAATAAAATATTAAATTCAGGAAAAAAATATTAAATTTTAATGGTCTAATGACAAGAAAATTATATTCATTAGATCCATCATTAAAATTTGTTATTACCACCAAGCCCTTAAAAACCTATTTTTTAATTAAGTCGTCCAATTTTATATTTTAATGACATTATGAAATACATTTATAGGGGAAAACCCCCAATGATTGTTATTCCACTACTGTGTAAAGACCATCTTTTTAACATGTAATCATTTCATTATATTCATCCTTTGAGTAAATTTTTTAAATGAAAAAAATACATTTTTAATGTACATAAAATATATATTTATTAAATACATGTTGAATTTATCAAAGATATAATTGTATCTTGTATGATTTATATTTTAAAATACAAGGATATAGATAATGTTCCATGTGTAAGAAAACCTATCATGGACTAGGCTTGATTCCATAGTACCCTTGATCTTGAGCTAGAACTGACTGGGATTGATGGTTGTTCCTACTCCCCATGGGTCGGAAACAAGAACCAACAATCATACAAGAAAAAATAAGGAACTATTTTTTCCTTGAAAATTTGATTATAAAAATATACAAGTAATCTTATCAAACAACCACATGAAGAATGTACCTATATTCAAATCATACAAACAGTACCCAAAAATATTGTTAAAAATATTAATTTGTAATCAAACAAATCTACCATAATAAAAATAAAAAAATTCAAAAAACCATCATTTCAAGTGAAACTCATCTCCACGAGTCACGATCACCTCTCCATGGTCCCATGGATCAAGAACATACATCACCTCCATCATGACCTTTAATATTACAAGGACCTAGCTTCAGAATGTTCACAAATATGTAGAGGAAAATGTATCTTGTGATCTATAAATCTTAGTATGGTCTAACAATGTATTCCCTGATATATTTAATAATAAGAAAAAATCATTCATTAAATTAATATAATATATGGAATCCCTAAAAATACGATCTTCATATTAAATAAAGACATTCTATTCAATAGATATAAGAAATATCAACTTGTCTTAGATGATAATTTTAAATAAAATATTTCATAAATTCATTTGGCATGATTAAATAGTACAAAAATCAGTGTAATAGAAAATATAAACACACAATACCAGAACCATATTTATCTTCTCAAGTGAATGTTATTTTCAACATATAATATCCTCACTCATCACATATTAATGATCTCAAAAAACACTTTTGTGAACGTATCCCTCATACAAAGGTAGAATATAACTCATCCATATCCTAGAGTAGATAATCATATAGAAAAAAAATTTCGTTTGAGTTTTCGTCATCAATATATTGTTAGGAGTAAAAGATCCTAGTTTTTTTCTGAAATATCTCACTAAATAACTAGGTTCCCATATACTAAATAAAAAAATAAAGGGAAAATAAATTAATTTTAAATCTATCATCATTTATAGTTAAATTACATATTTTTGAGTTTCAATATTCTAATTCATTTTTGAAACTAAAACCTGGGTTTTTATTATTCCATCATATTTTATACAAACCTAATAATTGGATATAATTAGTAAAATCTCGCAAATTTTCCTCGAAGAATTTCTTGTCTAATTACATAAATTTAATAATTACTAAAAGTTACACACAATTTCGTTTCCAAGGTAATTTTTGTGTTTTCTCTAAATCCATGACATTATTGAATTTCATGAACTTATAATTTCAGATAAATAGTTTATAATCAAATTAAATGATATTCCAAATCAATCATGAAATTAATGTTATTATTAAAAATTAAATATTAAATGGAATCAGCTATGTTTAATCAGGGAAACCAAACAACCAACACATACAACCGTATTGACAATGATAATTGTATGTGAAGATGATCTATAATTTAATCAAGAATGAGTCTAAATCCTTATGAGGATTATTTTCATCCAAAATTAGTTTAGATCCATAAAAACATGGCCATATAATACTCTCTTAGGATGAGAGGAATGAATATAGGATGAAATTTCACTGGAGGAAATATACTTATTTGAGAGGGACCAGATCTTCAAAATGTAACTAAATTAATCGAAGGATGAGGTTCAGGGACTGAAAATCACTTCTGTAGAGCCTCCAGTGAAGGGAAATCATACTATAGCCGTAATGAGGGAATAATAAATTTAAATATTAGCTTCTATAAATTTTAAATTACTTTCATGATGAATTAATATCATTATGATCAAATTCTTAAAGAAGGCCATGGGATTAAAAATGTATTTCTCCCTATAAATTTACCCCTATGATACATAAATAATATGTGAATGGTTTTGTATCATTGTTAAACTAACATTATTATAATTATGAATTTTTTATTTTAAATTGGGTTCATGATTTGGAGATCTTTCCACACTATAGGAATCACCATTCCCACTAACCATGTGACTTCTTCCTATGGATCTCAATATAAAAAAATATTTATTTGGTAGAAGTTAAAAATTTTCACTAACCGTGAGACAATTGTGGGTAGAACATATAATATATAAAATTATATAAATTCATTTTGAAATAAATAAAAATAAGACCCAAAAAGTGAATCAAACTAGGGACATGGAATACGAGAAAATAAAAAATAGTATGTCACAACCTCCACAACAAAAAAATATTCCCCCTATAATGACTATCATGATGATTCCTTATCAGTGTGATTAGGAAACCACCCCCTAATTAATTCCTCACACTTACATGTCTCCCGAGAATCAGATAAATGATTCAATATTACATAGTTAAAATGTATCATCTAACCTAAAATTACATTTCTTTTAGAATGCATCATCCTAACAACATACTCTACCGCTGCTAAATCAGGCTAAAAAAAATATCATCCCCCCATTTAGAGAAATGATATTGGTTATAGAATATTTTTGATGATTTTATATAGGGAAAAAATAATGTATCAACATCAATTATTTTGGATGTTAAAAATAGTATGGAACTTTACCCACCTCCTCAATGTCCTAAAAAGGACAAAAAAATGTAGTAAAAAATTCTATTACCTAACAAGATATCGATTAATCAAATTAGGCAGAACTCTGAAAAGCACACGGTCACCAACTAGAAACTCCAAAATTCACCTATATTAACCTGTATAATATTTTTATTAAATATGATTCATCACCATTCTAAAATGAATCAATATAATATTTTATATCATATATTGGACCATGCTTGGTCCCACAATATAAAATTTACCAATGTCCAACAAATTCAAAATTGATTTTAATGGACATTCATACAAGGCCTCTAAAGAATCCAACAAAATATATTCTTAGAAACTCTTATTATAGGAATATTCTACATATCACAAATAGACATTGCAAGCCCCCTCAAAATGTATAACATATGTATAAATATGTTTTTCCAAAATCCGTATAGTCCATTCAATATTTCCACAAATATATGGATGATATGATGTGATTAAGATCACTTGAGTTCCCATTAGAATGAAAAGTGAACTAGGTATCTCTATTAGAGTCGATCATAGTTGAAACACCATGTAATCAAGAAACCACATGTATATACATGCTTCCCATGTCTTCACCTTTGGTTCTACCTAGGATGTATATAATGTTTTGTGATTTGGTTAACTGATATATCATAACCCATGTGACCTTATTTTTCTGATGAGTTCAAGGAAACCCCCCCATCATGATGTCCAGAGTTATCTCAACCAAGAAATATGTAAGCATTTCGTAGGGGCTAGATAAAACTTTATGTTTTTTATAGTTCATACCGGGCCTAATGGAATGTATAACCCTGTGAAACAATGTATGGGATGACTCATATCTTACATTTCACAAGGATCGTCTCTTCGTATCACAGAACGTCATCATGGTACTAGGGTGGACAATCCAATGAGAAGTATGAAAGTAACCTATTAAATCATTAAAAAAGGATAAAGGAACAACATACAAACTCCCAAAATATCGAAATATATATATGGATAATTACTACTCATTATTGGTCACCACATCATAATAAGAGTTGACAATTACATATAAATTATCATCACAGAAATGATCGTGAAAAATAAACTTGAGAATAGTGACGTGCAACTAAACATTTTTCTAAATATCATCACGCACATTTTCTTGAATGTAAAGTTAATATATGGAAAGAACTATCATGTAACTATCTTTTTATTATTCATTCTTGGCCTAGATTTAATGTTCCCTACTGAAATAAAATATGATTAGAACCCCCTTTTCATGGGAATAATATGTGGTGTGGTAGAACTACTAAGGGCACTACACCCAATGCTCTGTCAGTGAGTAAGTTATTATGGGGAGAAGATATAAATCACATTTTCTGATTAGAGTTACCTGAAACCCCATCCTTGAAAAGGTAATTCATCCAACCATTATGAGAATGCATCATAGACGTGAGTTCAATATTGTTGGATTCATAATTCTTCTTTTGTGGAGCAATTTATCTATTACTATAGGGAAGGCCATGATCACAATACAGAAGCACACACCACAATCTAGATGTTGATTCATCACAGAAAACATCATATATTTTCCCATCATTTGAATGATTCAACATAATTGATGAATCAAAAGTTATTTCTTAAAAAAATTTGTGAAATATTTCATTCAAAAAAATCATCACTCCCTTTCAAGTGAGAATTGTAATTGGAGAAGACAAAATTTTGAAATCATTCTATTAGCATATATAATTTCCAAATAAATTACAAAATCCTTGAATATCAATAAAATTTAGCAGTTTTTCACATGGAATAACATATTATATGTTCTATAGATCAAATAATATTCTCTTTTCTGGGACCACTTTTCTGAATAAATTCACATCCCAAATCATTGATGAAAATTTCTAAATCATGTCATAATTATATTGATCCCATAAAATTTCTAGAACTATCCCATTGGGACACACATGATCCACCTCAGTTTTAGAGTAAAACATGATGTAAACCACAATGAAAAAAATGGTCGTGTCAAGGAACAGATGGAAAATAATTTTCATCAATTCCATGAAAACAAGAGAAGAATTTTTTAGACCAAAATTCATGACGATAAACTTATAGTGGAAATACAAACACCTATATATAGTCTTTTGAATGCATGATTCCTAAATTATTAACATGTGGTTTATAGATAGATGATCAATATTTGAGAAATGTTTCACCCATTTTAACTTGTCAAGTAGATCATAAATATAGGCAATGATACTTGTTCTTTATTGTAAATCAGTTGAGATTATTGTAGTCAATACATAGGAAAAGGACATGATCTCCATTATTTGTAGTGAGTAGTGGTTCCTCACAATGTGAGACAATACGACCAATAAAACCATTCTCATGAAAATCATCCAACTGTATATTGAACTCTTGTAGTGCAGATGGATCCTTATGGTAATATAGAACTGATACCAATGGTGTAATGGATGCTAAATAAATAGAATCTCAACATTTATTACTCGTGGAAAAAATCTAATAAAAATCCAGGAAACTCGATGAAAACTGATGGTATTTCATAACCCCAATAATATTTAACCATGTTAAAAATAAAATATTGATATCAATAATCCTAAAACCAAAAAATAATTTTTGTCTCTACTGTATCTCAGGAACCACTATCCCTAAATGACATGTTACTCCCTATTAGGCATTATAATGGAATCTGGCTAGAGATAATTTTCAATTAGACCCTGATCCTAGATCATCTAATATATCTTAACAATGAAATCCTGTAATTTCATATCAAGATCCAAAAAATTCTACATAATCTCAATCTTATAAAATAATAAAACCAATGAAGGGAAATGATGATCCACCACTCTGATTATTCCAAGTTGAAAAGTAAAATGCATCATATAAGAGAAAATATTCATTGTACATTTTTTAAAATAATAAAATGGATTTATATGAAATTTTTTTATGCACTGGTATAAATAAATATGATCATTAAGTATGAATCTATTGTGATGGTACCTATCACAATGATTGGGCCTAAGTCAAATTCATCTGGAAAAACATATTTTGCATGAAGAATAATATGCCCATATTTCAACGATTCGAACCCCATTGTCGATCAAGAATATGTTGAAACCAAATTAAATTTAGGTTATTTTCTTCCCATTAAACATCATGGAGAGAAAGAGATATTACAGAATTTATCAATGTGGCTGGTGAATCTATAATAACAAATGATATTCTGTTTCTCAGTGCAAACTCGTTTTGAATGCCCATCAATCCCACATCAGAATCTAGTCAATGGTCCACGACCCTGACTTCCACGGTTTTGGAAGAACTTTGTTCTCCATATCCACCATAAAACTAATCACACATACACTATCTTTTAATGGATGTCACGTAATAACTACTAGGAGAAAAGAAACACCCAACAACATAGAATTACTGGCTTCGACAAGATAAAAATGAGCACTCTATACTACACATCAATATAAGAGGTCATATATATAAATAGAAACCATGATCTAATATTAGCATGAATCCAATTCTCAAATCCTAGTTCCATCATATAATCATTTTTTATAATAAAAAAATAACAATTAGGCCATCTCAACAATGAAATTTTCATATAATGTCATGATCATTAACTATGATGGAAAATAATAAACTCTATTTTCATTGCTAAATTCATGTAATATAGATAAAACTAATCAGTAAAATTTACCTTAAAATATTTGTATTAAAAAAAATTCATACCTTCTCATCATCAATCTTGAATCAAACTATCTCCATCTTGAACCCTCCATCATGAAGATTTCACACATCACCTTAATTGAATCATGAAATTCCCAGAACTAAAAAATACACTCATTTCATTTTATCCAATCCTCAACCAATTGAAGATAATTAGAGCCTAATAATGATTGTGTATTCTAGTTAATTATCTATTACACATTATCTATTGATTTTTTCCATCATAGATCATCGAATAGAGCCTTAACATGAATGGGTGTAGGATCTTCTCCAAGATCATATGTAATGAAATAACCATATCGACAAGATTCCAATCAATGGGAGGATCCTCTAGCTGCGGTTTACATTAAGCTTTCTCATGGATCATATTTAAACATCTTATTGGAGTTTTTATGATATAAAACATCAAGATATAACACCAAAGACATTATAAGATTACTCAAATAAAAAACTCAAGAAACAGAAAAGAAAATATCAATCACATAAGATATTATGTCATTATTTGTATTTTAACCAATTTATGTAATTAACATCTGAAATATTAGATTCATATCAAATATTATTTATAAATCATTCCCAAAACAACTAGGGTGAATTAACACTATTTATGATCAGGGATATAATGATATTCAATATCAACTACCTCTAATTTCATTCGTTGACATCCAAAACTACATAAAAATATCATGTAAATATACTTAACCTCCCATGTGATTCAACATTTTTGTGAATGATTGTGGATTCCTTGGTACCTTGATATACAATTAATCATGGACATAAATTGAAAGGAATTCACAATTATAATTTCTTGGAATTTATAACCTTATATCATGTAATAATAAATCAGTAGTGGTTTATCCACAAAATAGACGAATATAACATAATTCAATTTATTATATCAACAAATTTCAATGAGAATATATTATAATTCAAAGAATAAAATGTACTCAAACAGATGGATATACAACTCAATAAAACATCACCCAAAACTACCATCATAAAAAATGAAATGTCTCAAATCATAAGGTAATAAGTTGACCGTATCTATACAATTAACCATAACAAGTTCATAGTACCAAGGATCTTGAAAATACACCAATATTATGTGGAAAATTCCCCTTTCTCATAACTGGTATTCGAAAATATAAAAAATCCAAAAGGAAGAAGGTAGCGGGTAATCTATAAAGAACATTAGTTTCCTTCTATGATTTTTGATCCATTATAACCATGATGATATAATATTATATATGAAGGATAATATGTAACATATGATGGTACTATTTGACACTATATGCACTTATATGAGAGGGATTATATATTCAACCCGAATATCAATTCACCAAATGGGGAGGTTGCAGAAGGAAAAATTGATTCTCAAGAACCTCCAATGAAGAGAGAATCTTATTTGGTCCTAGATTAGGGATTATTAAATTTGAAAGGTGGTTGATAAATTGTATGTTAAATTTTTGGAAAATTAAATTCCATGTCCATGGATTCTTAAGGAGGGTCACATTGTTAGGAAAAACATGCTTCATAACCATGAACCAAAACTAGATTTTGGAAAGGTGTTTATGGTTTCGCCAAATTGTTAAAATAAGTGTTATCAAACTATCAATTTTCCACTTTACATGGGTTTTATGGTTTTTAGGTTTAGACTCAGGGTTAAAAAAATTGTGTGTCATAAATGGGTGCCTTCATATAGTGGCACCAAATATGGTGATCAAATTTCTAGGCAAAACCACATGATATTACCAAATAATATGCTAACCAAGAATATCCCATATTCCATCCAAAAAACTGAAAATTTTACTTAAGATCCAAAAATATAATATCCAACCCAAAGGGACACAAAAAATTGTTAACAGATATATAAAAATAGGAAATCTATGTTAAATAACCATTAAAAAACTATTAAAAGGTCATTTAATTGGGTGAATTAAATAATTTAACCATTAAAAAGTTATCTATACTCTAAAATTAAATAATAATTAATTAATTTCTCTTCAATCCCCTAGTTAACTATTTTATTATTCATGTTACAGTATGATCTAATTTATGGAATCATTAAAATTTTTGATTTATTGTGATATTGTATATGCATTGTAAATAATTAAATAGGTGAATTGGGAAAATTAAAAATTAAAATATACATATAATAGTAATTATATTTATGAGTATAGGTAAATGTTAGTATGTGTATATACTAGCATGACAATGATTCAATTAGGAATGTAAATAATTTTTAGTTATGGTATGTGTTAGAATTTTGTGGAGTTATTCACTTATATTAAGGTTTTGGAGTGTGGTAGTTAATATATTTAGTAGTAGTACTTTCTTAGTCAATTAGTTGTTGAAAACTAGTAAATGTGTTTGTCTTATAAATGTTTTTATAGAAAAACCATTCTTATATATGGTTTGTTGAGTGTATAATTTTATGGGTTATAGAGCATGTCACATATTATATTTTTTAATAAATATAATATTATTGTATAAGGTTTTGTATTAGATTTATTATAGTTACTATTTTTTTATAATTGTTTTGATATATAATAGAGTCACATATATCCTTTATTATAATGATTTTAAATGTTTACATAGTTATATAATATGATTTTTATATTACAGAAATAATCAAACATTTGTTAATATATTTATTATGTGGTTTCTAATGGGAGATGGTATTCCCCTATGGTTATGAGATGTGATAAAGGGTTTTTTTAATGGGATGTGGTATTCTATATGGTTTCTATGGATTAATGACATAATTTTACTACTACATATTTTTTCAGATTTTATAGATGCATCACAATATTATTGTTGTTATTGTTGTTATTGTAGTAAAATAGTCCCTATAATGATGATATATAATTTTTATGATTAGGGAACATTCCATTAAAATATTGGATAATATTAGTGGTGATGATATAATTTTTTTTATTTATGTATTTATTTTAATGTTTTTGTTGACATAAACAAAATTTAGTAAAAAAATATTTCTCTTGTTATTATATTATATTTATTATGATTGGATTATTAATATTTATATATTAAATTAATTAAATCAACATTTTACATATAAAGTTATCAATGAATATGATTATGGAGTATTCCTTTATGTATAATTTTGTTCTCCATCAACATATATTATCAAATTTTAAAAAAAGTATTCTTATTTAAGATTGGTTTTAATTAATATTTTTTTATTAAATGTTGAATTGTCCTGTAAAAATAATTAGAGTTCTACCCAAACAGTTTTATATAGCATTCTAAATGGATATTATTGACTTACTCATGCATAATCTATTTATTTAAATAGATATTTTGTACCTTAAAATAATTTAATATTTCAATTTAATATATTATTCTAAATAATTTCTATGTTTTATTCACATTGATGAGCTTCCTCCTCATATACAATTAAATTGGGGGTAGCAGGTCACACTAAATATCATTATATGCTTTATAAGAACTATGGTAGGGTAAGATAATGTAATGTTATCATATTGTGTGTTATCAGATATAGTACACTATATAGACTAATGAGAGTGGAATTATTTGGAAGCATTATAAACGAAATTAATAATATTTTATCAAATAGATCAGTGGAACTAACTAGAAAATAGAGGATTGATATTATTCTTAATAATGCTTTTATTATTTCTGGATTTTGACGATGTTATGAATTTATTTTATATGTTCATTTATAAATTTGTTGTGTTTTAAATAATATAACATCAAATTTTACAATATTTTTCTATGTTTTAACCCTTATGTATTTATTGATGTTTTTTTATAGGATATAGTGTTATATTGGTTTTTTAGAAATATCAATAGGCTCTCTACTCTTTCAAAATTATGATGATATGATATTCATTGAGAAAATTTATAATTTTAATGTATTATTATTTAAAATTATTTTAATGGTAATATGATATTATATTAAATAAAGAAATCATTTAGAAAACAATATATTTCTTCAACAAAAAATTCATAATTTTATAAGTAGGATACACATTAGTTTATTTAATAATGCATCAAATTTTTATACATGTAAATATAACATATGTATACAATTCAATTATTAATGCTATATATGTTACAATAATTTATGTGATAATTAATCTATATCATTTTAATTTTACTTAATAATTGAATTTAATCGAATGATATTATGTTGCAAACATGAAAATTAGAGCGATAAAATAAAATTTTATGAAATGTTTAAAATGTTTAGTATTGTCATAATCAATAAAAATATAAAAAAATGAATTAAAACATAAACATTTGATATATGCATAGGCTTTGTTTTGTTATCAATATGTTGTGTAAAATATTCCATGATTAAATTATAAATTCAGTCATGAAGAAATAACGATCATTTTTACTCATATCAGATTTTTTCAGAATGTTTTTTAAAAACATAATTATTTTAATTCATTAATATTGATATTTTAATGGTACTAATAAATATTTTTTTTAAAATAATTCCAAATATTTATAATATTTCATCAATTATGTATATAATCCAAAATATGAATTTTATGATGATAAATTTTGACATAGGCCGGAATGGTGTTATGATGACGGTTTAGTGATGAGATGAATGTGGTTAATGTAAAAGATAAATTCAAGAAGTGTGGTGAAGATGAAATTGGTCATGATTTATATAATATATATTAAAAAGTTATACTATGAAGTGTTTTTGTACTAGTACTCCCATTAATATTATGGAAGTATGAAATAGTTATTATATTTGAAATTCCAGATAAAAAAATGTTTCCATAAATTTTTTATGTTATTTAAACATCCATTTAGTTGTATAAATGATAAAATAATATTTTTATAATTAAATTAATTTTTAAAAAGTTATATTTTAATGGTTGAACAATATGTTATACAAATCATGAAGGGGAATCATTTTATCTGAAAATGAATTAATAATTTTTCTATTTACATTACCCACATCCAGTTTGTTAAATTGTGTGGGATTCTATACTCATAAATATAAGAATGTTTTTTAGGATGTTTAATAAGTTATGTCTTCGATTATATTTAGGTATATTAGGGTTTAATTATTTATATGTTTCATAATATTAAAATAATAATCAATTTATACTTCATTTCATTAAATTACAGAGAATGTGGTTTTTGAGGAGAATGTAATGTTATTAAATAGTTATGGTAATTCAATATTCTAGTCTATGTATTATGGATGGGTGTATTTATTATTCAGGTTTAAGGTGATTCATAAATATTTGCCCATATAAATTACTTTTTTAATATTTAGAAATGATTTTTAAAATTTCATTTAATGTCAATATGTTGTTTAAAAATCATATCCATAAAAATATTTGTTTTGTAAATAATTTGTTTAGTGGTAAAATTATTTTTATTTGAATATTACTATAAATTCATTAGGTTTGTTTGAAATGAATATTTTTAGATGAACCTAAATTTAATTTCAAAAGTGATGAAAAATTATTTATCTAAAAAAGTCCATGATTGATTATGCAATTAGTTTCCAACATGTATGAACTATTCGTTCATAGATAATTCTATAAGGTATGTGATTCCAAGTATATAATTATACTCACTGAACAAAATAGAAGAAATATAATAATATTAATATATGATAGAGTATGTAATAATATTTAAATAAGGAATACTGTAAAATGATGAAAATGTTTTTCTAACATTCAATATAGGACTAACTAATCTATAACCATTTTTAATGGATGATTATGACTACATAAGAGGTAGTGGAAGAGAATATATACTCCATATATATATTTAGGATTTTTTGAATCTATTAATTCTTGATAGAGATCTTATCATCACCCGAGGAATGAAATATTCTCATAAAGGATTAACTAATGAAAAGTATAGAAATTATATTGAGGTGGATTCAATGAATAATTAATGTGTATGGATGCCATTATCTTATGGAGGTTTGAAACATAATATTACATTCCTTACTCTCTTGATAACTCCATTCATTTACTCATTTGATATAAAATGAATGAATAATTTTGAAATAAGTAATGCATGCATTATTAAAATGAATTGAACCTATTTTATTTAATCTTATGAAAGTGATAATCTGATGATATCCAATGGGAATTATACAAATTTTTAACTATTAAACGTCATATTACCATTTGATCAATTAATTAACAATGTTAATGATTATGATATCACACATATCATTGTAAATAATATTCAATGAATAACATATTAAATAAATTTCACAAGTAATAAAATCTGATACGAATATCATATAATTATGACATAAAGATATAAATAATATCTCCTTCAATCTAAATATTACTCTGCAATATCATAGTCCTTGTGTCATTTCAACATAAATAGTTCCCTAACCAATATTTTATGAAACCATATCAAGAATTCATTTTGGATATTTTATAAAATATTTTTGGAAATCTAGAACTATTTTAATTATGTATTGCATCATATTGAAATCCATAAATTCAAAAGAAAAAATATGCGTGTATAACACTAAAATATATAGTTTGAGAAAAATTCTATTTCTAAATAAATAAAGAATCTATTAAATATAATGTTTGTTACTAAGTTATTTTTAGGCATTGAAATAAATTTTAATCAACATTTCCATAAATATAATAATTTAGGAGGCTCTACATATGTATTATATCCTGTCAATATATAAAGGGCTCATTAATGAACTCCACCAACCACATGTCTCTCTATACATATTTCAAAAATCATTAACAGTTTCATAAATTCATTATCATATGACCACATTTTCTAATTCATTGAGTTACCAATGTATATGTAGTACATTAATCCCATGTAGACCAGTAATGAATTATTCATTATCTAAGAATATATATATCAGGATGATGAATACATCACAGCTAGTTCACCTTCATAGATGATAATATCTCATATCCATAACATAAATATATATATAACAGTAATTAATACTATTGAGGCATGTCCATAAACATTCTAAGACAATCTCAAAATAGGTACCAAATGTTACAGTTATCATACAAGAGGATTCATCCCATCATGATTGATCTCTAACCAATGACATTATTATAAAAAAACACTATCAACATTGGTTATATAATACTAAATTCTTGAGAAATAAGTGTATAGGAATATAAAATTTATGTTTCTAGTTATCACAGTAATGTATTCTAGGGGGGACTATTTATTTGAATCACAAACCAATTATATAACAAATAAATATCGCATGAAACTCCATGTCATACATGTAGTGGATAATACAGTACAAAACACTTATTTGGATCATAAGAATATTTCATATCCTAGTACATGAATCATACTCACACACACTTTAATTTTTCTCTCAATCCCTACATTACACTCTGAAGAACATCAGCTAGGAAAAACTAAAATTCACAACTTCATAGGTCAGTTTTCATTTAAATTCGTCCAATATATTTCCATATATTCATTTATGTGGAAAATATGATGGAATGATAATGAGGAAATTATTTTTACCATGATATATTTATTATTCATAAACCCCATTAATAGTAATTAACAAAACCATAAATTGGCTACTATATAACATATCAATAATAACATACTTGAAAAATGGCCTTATGTATAATGCAATATAACGATTTTCTAAAATATTATTGAATGTTTTTGTAATACAAACCACATTTCTATATGGCATTTTCCAAAATATCCACACAAGAATCATTAATAATTACTTAATATGCTTAATAAAATATGAAATATAATGTGATTTTAGAATCATATTCCTCATTTCAAACATCATAAATGTATTATACCACCTTAAATTCACAATAAAACTTAAAATGTTGATAATTAATATTTTTTACAGTATCAGTCACTTTTTATTTATATCATCATTTTCCTTCAAACCCTTTCGATTAATCAAAGATCTTGAAATATAATGAAACTGTTAAATTTAATACACCATAATGTATTTTTTAACTCTAATAAAATATAATGTTTCATTCACATTTTACATTAACTATAAAAATATGTCATTATTGGAATTTTAACAGATATATGTTAAAACATACATCAACAATCCTATTAGACACTATATTTATTTTTGAAAATTATACTAAGACAAACAAAATATGTTGTATTTTGTAATAGAAATTATTTCATTCTAGTATGTATATATAACAAATAAAATATGGTATCCTTATCTTATTCATATTATATACGTTATAAATGTTTTTAAAAATAGTATATTATTCTTATAGTATAAAACTAAAGGTGGTTCGATCATATATATCATATAAAAAAATACAAAATTATTCTTAAAATTACCATTTTTTAAAAATAATCCCATTTTTAACCTTCCTTAAAAAATACATATTTTATAAAATATTTCAGATAAAACAAATCTACAACTAAAACAATATAGATCACTATTTCAAAAATATTAATTAAAATTTGAATGAACACAATAACATGTCACATCCAAAAAATAGTATCATGGAGAATGAAATGAGATAAGGGATGCAATAGAACATAAATTAGAATTCACTAAATCATATCATCAATATTCGAAATGTATCATGGAAAATTATCTAGGATATAAGGTGAAATAGTCAGTGAAATTTCCAATACAAATATGAAATCTAATTTTTCTCTAAAAACAAAAAAAAGTCCCTTGATTCTACTCACACTAGCTTCTTCTTGGTCACACCCTTACCTTCAAAACACCCACACTAGGGGGGAACATGATAGTGTGTTTCCTGAAATATTATTTTATAGATCATGTTGTCTCACATTATTCATAAGATTACCTGAACTAAAATATATAAAATGTGAATAATAATTGATAAAATAGTCAATTTTTAAAAATATTGATTTACACTCTTATAACATAAACATTGATCTATTATCAAAATCCAATTCCCTTATAATAAATAAAAACATATTCATAACTAAAAATTTATTATAGAAAACCCACTTTAGTTGTCATAATATATAAAAAACACAAATAAATTATGGATCAAATTAGATTTATATGCATGCCTAATTGGAATTTCATTTTTTAAGACCCATAGATTCATTTTCTAAAGAAAACATAGAATTCAAATTCACATTATAATATTTTAATACACTCTATAAAACTTATTTCAAAACCAACCATTAGAATATAGATTTAATATCAATTATAATTAGTGATACCTATTATTTAAAACCAATTGACAACCCAAAACAATTCATTTCTATTAATATGTAATTCTGAAAAACCCACATTTCGAACCATTCCATGACAATGAAAGGGTCAAATAAATTTAATCATAACATTATTTTTTAGTATCCATATTAGTCATTTTCATTATCACTTTTCTTCAAGAACATCACATTAGGAGTTAGATAATCCATAAAAAATCATCTATTGGAATGTTGGAAAACATTTAAATCACATTGTAAATGCATGAAAATTGTTATATGAAATTGTAATTAAAAAACTACGTATTTGAAGTCATTTAGAGTTGAATTAAATAATATGTAAAGTATTTTAAAATACCATTACAACAATATATGGTAAAATTATACTACATCGAGATCCAACATGTCTTCTTTAATCTCAAACATCAAACTAAGTAAGTAGAATCCCTTAAAACCCCTAATAACTAATTACCCATGATAAGATTCATTTGATACTATAAATTTATAACTTATAGTAATTAGGTTACCTATGGTAAAATAAATTGAAGGAATATTTAGGAATTAATTAGAAAAAATAGATAATAGGGAAATGAGGGATTTACATTATTAAATTCAAATAAATCCAATTTCGGGAGGCTTAAAATAATTATTTATGGAAGGTAAATGTTACCTAACTATGGCAATGGGGTCATAAAAATTAAAATAATGAGAATAATTGCGAAATTAATCTAAATATATATATTGATAAATTAATATAGTATCTATTAAAAAAATATTATTAGTCTACGTTGTGGATTGGAACTGACAAACAAGATGTAATAATAGATTTATAGATACACTCCATTGTACAACCTGAGGAATTATTCCTCAGAGAGGCCATGTATCAGCATTATATATCATGGTACTCTGATAAATATAGTATGGACCTGAGTAACCACCTATATTTTTATTTGTTTTTGTTGAATTACTCATTTAACAACAACAAAGATATCATTTATTAGATAGGTTATACCATTGGTATCAAATTTTATTATATTTGGTTGGCGTTAATCTAAGAAATTTATGTATACAATAATATCGATTATTTCTTCTAATAAAGTATCCTTAATATGAAATTTCCAAAAACAATCTATTACATTTTATGTTTTTATCAATCATTTCCTTGATGAAACATTTTTAGAAAGGAGAGAGGTGGATGATAGTGTTTCAAGTAATGAAACTCATGTGCTTCTTTACAACTTCATGTTAGTTCAACATTAAATTTCAAAGTAGACTTCTTTATAGGATAATTCTATTTTTAATATTAAACCTTCTAAATTTTTTTATCTATTAATTTTTATTCTTGTTGTGTATATCCATCTCTTTATTCATTAGTCATATCTTTAATTTTATATCCTTTACAACTTCTCTCCAAACATAATTTTTAATTAGAATATTAATATGTCATATCTTAAAAAAATTATAATTCCTTCATAAGTCATACTTGATGTTCAAGTCCAAGGATTGATGGTAATTCAACTATATATCAATATTTTATATTATTTCTATACATTTGGGATTGATGATGAATATTTATTCATGAAGTCATATTGTAACAATATCTATTATAAATGGAATTTAATTATATTTTATGGTTGGATTACTTTTTTTATTGGTGATAAATCATAAAATATTACCTTATATTATAAAATTATTTCCCAATAAGTCAAAGAGCCTTATATACATGGATGAATCATTAAAAAACATGGATAAATAGCATTCTTTCCACCTCATTTGAATTTGTATCCATGATTTTGGGGTGTCAGTCTCACTTGGTTTGAAAATTGATTTTTAAAATATGGTTGCATTTTGTTGTGTCCAATGAAATCTTACTCTCACACTATATTAATATCAATATATTCATTAATTTCTTGAAATAGGTATGGAAATCCACATGTTTCGCATGATTTTTTTTGTTCCATTGGCTGAGATCACAGATAATGAATAGATATAAGAACATCCATTTTAACCATTGTCTCAATTTGAGATGAAATCTTAATAGTCTCATACAATTTATAGATTCCATGATGTCTTTAATATCATTATACATTCCCCAAATAATTTTTATTATACATTTATCCCATGTTTATGATTTCCTTAGATAACATATTTTCCATAAGTTATCTTCCCATTAGATAATCAAATAAAAATTTGTAATTAGATAGTTACCAATAATAAAAGGTCTATTGGTGAATCCAAATAACCAGTCCAATGTGTAGGATAATTATATATATATCCATATTAAACAACCTAAAATCATTATTTACAATAAATTTATTATAAAAAAAATTAATCTTATCATCGATCATTATGATTTTTTCTGATCATATGTACTTACTCAATAATATCATTCATAAATAATTACATTTTGTGATGAATATGAACATTAGAGACTCATTAATATTTTAAAAAGAAAATTTTAATGATCAATTATATCCAATAATGTATATTAAAGTATGGAAAATTTAATTTAACATTAGATTGTGGAAAAAGATAAAAGTGTTGTAGTGGTGTAAATGTGGGTCTCCACATTGGTATCCCCCAATATAACTATTGTTTAAGACTAATTAATGTTAAAATTTATTATAAATAAACACATTACATGAGTATTATTTATAATAATATGCGGTTTCACTTAGTTAATTGATTTTAATTCATTATCCCTAATAGTCATCATACATTTTCTATCAAGTGATCTGTTCTGGATGTCCCAGAGATAATCATTCACGTTTATGAGTAATAAATATTTTATTAGGGATCCTTATGGACTATAAATTAAACATTATTTCTCATGATTTATCTCTAATTATAAAAGTATAACAAAATATTATTTACCAATTGTGAGGGTCGGGTTCATATACACAGAACAAACAATAAAAAACAACAATGAATATAAAAAAGAATAGAATATAAAATATATAAAAAATATAAAATTTGTAAAGAATGAAATAAATAAGAAACTATTTCATCTATTTTTATACCTTTCATTCCCAAGATATATTATCAAAAACCATACATTCTACTAATAATCACATCTTTAAGATGGCGATTCATATACAATAAAATCATTCCATACCATTCATAGAACAAAATATAAAAACGGTATAATATCTATGTATTTTCCAAGCTAAATATTTTGGAAATGTTTAATAATTAATTGAATAGAAGGATATTCTATATTATTATATATAAATATGAAATATTTAAAAATAATAAAATAAAAAAATCAATTGAAAGGGAAATTAAAAAATAACCTCATGAACGAAATATCCATTAAAAATTTAAATTAAAAAGACAGATTAATTTCAATGAATGGGTTTACCCAAAAAACATTAAATCATAATCATCTATATTATAAATATATATTATCTTATAGATTCCCAAGTAGAGTTATATTTTTCAATTAATAATATATCCTTTATTCAAATTCTATATAGTTGATGGAAAATATTTTAAATAAAATCCATTAATTACAATTTTTCATGGAAAATTTTAATTTTCATTCAAAAATACCCATCAATAATTGTATTGTTTGGGATACCCCTTATTCAAAAATATTCATCAATGATGAATACAATATTTTATTTGTTTAAGGAAAAATTTCCAACAAAATTAAACTATGTCATCCTCTTTGATTAATATATATCATAGAATGCATCACCATTCTCTTACACATAATCAGGAATTAAATAAGAGAGTACTCAATCCTAAAAAATTAAATCAATCCAGATTGGATGAATCATTTAACAAGTTGAGTAAAATAAAAATTTATAAAAAATCATGTAATTAATGAAATAGAATTTTAATAACTCTTATATACTTAAATTATTTTTCTTTTAACTATGAAAACCAATAATTTTAATTCTATATGTATCTATGTAATAGTAAAATCCATCAATTATAGCTAAGAAGAAAAAAATATAATATATATACATATATATTTTTCTAGAATATTCCTAGAATAATGTAATTTGTTAAAGATTTAATATTATGTATCATCTATAACTCTACTATATTTTATCCCCGGGTGAGCTTTATCACGACAAAAAGTTCTTGATCGCAACACAATGGATTTATCCCTTCTCATCATTCATTAAATACCTAGATTTCATGATAAAATTAAAGAAAATATTATCTTTGAATTGAAATTAAATTTCCTTTCTATAAATAGAAATGTCGGGATGGTCATTATAATCTATGATGTAATTCACAGTGATTTTTTAATTAATTATTCCATTTATAATGCATGGTGTAAGGAACATATGAAATTTAAAATAGTGCTCAGTTTTTTAGAATTCGGACTTTTAAAAATTCATTGTGGAATACATGTTCAAAATCATGATAGATTAGATACTTTTTATAATTTTACATGTAATTCATATAATGGGTTCCTATAGCATGACTGTATGTGTTTCATTGTGCTGCATTATTATTTGTCAATATGATTTCAATCCATGACCAAGGCATAGACTGATGAATTGTATTTTGACATGATTTTTCTAAAATTCATAAGAAGTTTACAAATATCACAATAAAAACCCCCATTATTCATACTTCTATAATTAATTGATATAAAAGGTATTATTTAGTCAATTTTAGAGTTAATGTCTTGGGAAAATACATTTCAAATTTTTATCTTATCACAATGTAAATAATAACATTTGAAAATAAAAATGTAATTTATTTACTATAATATTTTAATATTTACAATATATAAATATTGTATAATAAATAGTTTTGTAACTGGTCATGTTATTCATTGAATTCAAACTCTAATCTACCACTTAAAAATATAAATGATTAAGTCAATTACCACATCGTATGGATACATCAATAAAATCAAGATGCAATGTAATAAAAATGAATACAAATTACCATATGTGATAGAACATACCAAATTAATGATGCCATCTAAATTATTCCATATATTCACATGTTAGTCAAAATATTATAAGAGTCTTTATGTCATAATGTGTAATCTATAAACACCCATATGGGTTTCTTATTCTGATAAAAAGCCTCATGAATTTAGCTATATATTTCCCAAATTTGCAAAAAAAAATCACTTTAATTCTAACTTCAAAATGTGTCCATAATTTTTCCATTAATTGATAGAAATATATAATTACATGACCCACTAATAACCAACTCTAGATTGTAGACAAATTAGGTAATACATCCAAATAAACTCTCTAATATTCCATACATTGAAGACTAGAACCAATGGAGTATAAAATTAAAAAGTATCATTCAACTAATAAAATATAGTAACATCAAAATATATCTTTTAAGTCCATATCATGAAAATTTATAACAAGATATAATATGTACTAAAAAACATATAATGAATATATATATATATATAACCCATCAATCCTGAATAACTAATATATTAATTATCCTTAGATCAAGGGACATGGAGAAACCATGGATGCAATTATAACCTCCTATTAGGGAAGGAAACAACCAAAGGACTAAGAATTCTAAAATAAGTACTACTAGTAAATTCAAATATTTAGCTTCACTAATAAATAATATAATAAAACTATACCTTTTAAGCCTCCCATACACAATTCATTATTTTCATATAGACAACACATTTGGGTTGATATCTATAGACATGGGTGACTATAAAAATATATATTAGGATCCCATGAAATAAAAAAAGATTAAATAGAAAACAATATTAAATATAGAATTTAAAATTGTTGATAAAGTATACATTAGGTTATGATATTTCTTCAGTCTCAAATTTTACCATATTTGACACTCAATTGGGAGATAAAAAACTAACATTGAGTCAATTTATCTTAATCAGTCTCATAAACTGGGCCACACAACACTATTTCACCACCTTTCTCAAATGATTGTGAATGAAAAAAAGTAACTCTTACTCATATGATATCCATGACCTCATAAATATACATTTTTATAGAGTAACTATTATAGAATCTCCGAAGAATAAAAACAATATAATCAAAGAGCTCTAAAACCATCTAAAGTATCACCATTCAATTTAATGTGTAATAAGCGTAATTTATTGGAAAAATATTTTTCTAAACAAATATTTCGTCTTAAAACAAATAACATCCTGATTTTCTTTATCAAAAAATACACAAAAAAATCTAATTTTAGTTGAAAACCAATACATCAGGAGATTTCATACATTATATGTGGGAGTTATCGCCTCTATAGATCAAATACATAATAAATAAATGTCCAGATATCAATAACATCCACTCAACTTCACTTTATGCAACATAGAGAACCATCAAATTATCGAAGAAGGAGATATGGTTTTTCTTTTATCAATTAATATATATGGAGGATGCTTTCTCAAAATTGTAATGCATTTCCAAATCAATCATGGTTAATGTGTAATATTCATTTTATAAACGATCCAATAATTGATGTAGTAAATAACACAAATATCACATTCATTTCCACATGAAAGTGAAAAAAATTAAGTAATAACTGAAAAATAACCACCATAATAGTTATTGATGTAGGCTGAGTCACATGATCTCATAACAATCTCAATTGTACAGTGAATAAAAGTAGTCTGTTTTCTATCCATTGTGGAATTTGGTCTCCAAGATTTATATACAATTATACGCATCAACGATTACACCCTACCATCGCATTCAATGACTATGTGTGTAATAATTAACCCTATATGTTTATGGGAATAAATAAAACCCCATAAACTATATGTCTTTCTCTAACACTCCTTTTATTTTTTGGCAACTAGTGTAATCCTAAAAATACATGACTATGGGTTTCCATGTACACAACAATTTAAACTACCATCAATGGAATTTTTTCAATTAGTTAATATTCAGATAGTTTGAACCATGTTCCTCCCAAAAATATATGTACATATTATACATGTGGGCGGACCGAAGAATTGTCAATAACATATTACATGGAAAATAACTCACCACGTTCCCACACTAACATTATCTTCTAATTTTTTACATCGTCGTCTAAATTTTAACATAATCAATGAAAATAACTATTCAAAATCAAATTTAAATTCCAAATAACATGAAATATTATGTATAAAAAACAATTTTAAGTGAATGTAAAAAATGTATTGGGTATTTTCTAGAAGAATTGTAACATTTAGGCAATTAAAATATAATTAATCATCACATTTGGATATGTAGATGACATTTAATAAGATAAACACAACATGTGTGTAGTAGGAAGAATCTAGGTGGGTAATTCTATAGTGTATTCATGTAATTTACCATATACAAGAGATTTCATCCATACTAACACAATGTGTGATGCTCGATGGTATTTGTTTATAAATCTAATATATAAGCCATGTCACTTTATCTAACTGGACATGTCTAACGTGTGCCATTATATATTGGACCCATGATATGGATTGTACAATTACTATAATTATATGTCCCATTTTATAAATTTGTATAGAATGTTAAAATTAGGAATAATTAATGTGAGATAGATAGGATGAATGGTCATATACCTCACTATACATTGAGTCTATTCCCCTACTCGGACATTGTATGTTCATGGGTCCACATATCTTGTGTAATAAATGGTTAACCATGATTGTACCCAACAAAACCTATATATATATATTATCATTTCATGGTATTTTTATTGAACTTCATATTATGTATGATATATGGTTCATTTTCATAAAAACCTATCTTCTTGGAAAAAGGAGAAACATAGGGTGATATATAAACACTTTTCATAAAATTGTGTCATATATTCATGATCACGTTCATTAAATGTATTGTTTACCTTCACCATAATTTTTTCAACTATTGATACACTACTCTCATGAACTATTGTTTTCCTGTGAAACATACCCACATATTTATGCCAAAAAACATCATATTATTATAATTGAAATTCCACATTCTCAATTGTACCATTCTTTATAAAGCCAAATTTTCTACAACAACACTACCTCCATTGTCAGAATTTTTCTCATTCATCTATCCCTAAACAATTATAAATCTATATATCCATTTTAATATATCATTAAAATCAATTAAAATAATACACATACTTTTTTTATTTATTATCACAATAGTGAGATAATATTTATGAATGATTATTAAAAATATGGGTAAATGGAGTTAAATGTAGAATATCTTAAAACACTTGTTTTTCAATGAACATGTGAATTGTGAATTGACATGAAATAATCCAAAGTGACCTAAATTTAATGAATTTTTTTTATATAGTTGGTAGAATTTTTTTAATTATTTAAAAACAATGATGTAAACAATGAATTAAATATTACGATGATGGAAATAATTAGAGAGTATTAATAATTTAAACATTGAATAATGGTATTCAAGATATCCTTCATTAAATATTCATAATACCCTAAATCATTTAAAACCCCATTTATTGACTAGTTGAAACAATATTTTAATTAAGAAACATTAAAATATATATGTCTAGTTGAAAATCTCAAAGTTAATGTTACACATATCCTATGTACAAAACACATCCACTAAACATGAATCCACTGAAATATTATATTCCACACATTTTCTTTAGTAATTATAAACATTCATATATGATTGATAAAATATATATATGAATTATGAAAATAATAAATGTATCATAACAATAAAGTATCATTAAATATCTCTATATTTTAATTCGAGGGTACAAATTGTGTGAAATTTGTAAGAAAACATTTCTTGAACCATCCTTGATACCCTTGTTCTTTAATACCTAAGCTATCACTCAAAAGGCCGAAATTATATATGAAATACCAATGGGTTGTAAATTTATACCTAGAATTATACAAAAATATAAGTAGGATATTTGTTCATAGAATATTTAAAGGTAAGAAGATAAAATATTTGTATGTAAACCATTATCATGAAGAATGTACATGAAGTAAAACACATAAAATAGTTTGAAAACCAATAGAAAAAACTGATCAATTTATCATCATCCAAAACTACCATAAAAGAATCTATCAATGGGATCGGGAAACTATGTAACAATGGGAAATCATGTTCTCCAGTCACTTTCACCTATCCATGATCACTAGGACCATGAATAACAACCACCTATATGTCACACATTCCCATTTCTCTGGCATGGAATGAGAAAGTCTAAAAACATCAGATGGATATGGAAGGGCGTGTTCTATAAATCCCACTGAGGTTTCACCAAGTGTTCAATTATATTATTCATAATAATAACACAAACATGAATTATATTTAAATAATACAAGTAGTGGGATAACAATTTTTATACATATTTAAAACAAAACGTACATTCTTTTAAAAATATATAAAAATTAGACATGTCTAATATAGTTTTATTATATAATATAATTTATATAAATCATTTATCTGGTTTAATTTTTTTTATAATCAATGGAATATATAATTAAACCACAAAAAATCACTGTGGTAATTAATTATAAAGTAAATTAGTTCTGGGTTATATGATCCTCGCACATCTGGTTACAATGATCCTTCCCAAAACATATGTGCAAACATCATTTAGGCCCAATCCAAATAGGTTGCATAAATATCACATCAAGTATAATCATAAATAACAATGTTTTTTTAAATATTTTCATTATAAATCCCTTGATAAGGGATTAAGATCCTAGAGAACATTCCCAAAATACCGTAGTAACATAATAGGATTGCTTGTTCTCAATCCATCAGAAAATAAAGGAAACATCAACAAATTTTAAATAATTCATAATTTATAATTTAATTTCCATATTTAATGTTTAATCATGCAAGTTCCATTTAAAAAAACATATAGATCTCATAATTTTATTAATTTTTTATAGAAAACCAATAATAGTTTTTAATAAATTCAACAGATGATATTTTTCTATAAACAACTATCAAACCATTTCATAAATTTAACCATTTTCAAAATTCACCTAAAAATTCAAATTCCATTGTAACTAGTATATTTTCTCAATATCAAATCCATTTTATTTTTCATTGTCTAATAATGTGCATTCAAGTTATTATAAATCAATAAAATTATCATACAAATTAATTATGGAAATTGTTGTTGTAATTAAATTGAAATTCTAAAATGTAACTAACTACCTTAAGTCATAGATATTAAATGAACAACACCCTCAATGATAATTATAACGATAATCTAAGGTGAGAGAGATATAAAAATTGGATAAAGAATCATGATATGACAAGATAAATACTGAATCCATTAAAACAATGTTTAGATCCACCACAAAAATGATTGTATAATACTCTTAATATCATAATACAAGAAATACCACAACCATATATACAATAAGTGATACAATATATGATATTGATTAAATCTTCCACTGGCACATCAATTTTATGATAAATGAGGATTGAGGAAACAAAATATTCTCTCAAGAGCCTTTTTATGAAGGCAAAATCATACTATTGAAAAGAGGGGATAATAAAAATAATTTTTTTTAAATAATATATTACTATTAGGTTTAAATGGAAAACCTCATTAAATGATTACATTTTCAAACAAAGTAATATAACACACTAAAATCATCATTAAAACATGCTTACATTGTAACCAAAACTCATCAATCCCCATAATAGATCATGAAACCATTTAAAAACGTTTATGATAATTGAAATAATTATCCATATATTATTTCTATTTTAGATTATTTACCTTCATATCCTTCTCATCCATCAATTGTTATCGAATAAATAATCCATTTTGTCCCACAATGAATGAACTCCATCACATTAATCTTCCTGATGTTGGAAGTTGTTTTCAATTTTAATTCTTAACTGCTGAACCGCTTGAAGTACTCATAATTGATTTTCAGTATAATTAATCATTTAAATATCATGTTTCCATCCTTTTGCATGGAGGATCAAAAAATGAAACCTCCATTATTACTTCCACAGAGTGAGTGGTCAGCTTCTATGAATATCCATTATTTTATAAAGCATCATCACATTTCATGAGATTTATTTTCATGTAATTAATTTTCTCCATTATTATAAGAATGTATGTGTAATCCTTAAATAATTTTAAGATCATCCATTTTTTTAGTATGACTCCAATAATATGGTCTTCTTTTCTCCAATTTTTTCTTGGTTGGAATGTTAATTCCATTGTTGTGTCTTCCCTAAGAACTATCATCTGAGAAGTATATATCACTCTCGTCATCCTTCTCAGCAACATATTATAATTTATCTATATTATAGGACAACTTCTATGATTAATCTATTTACTCTTGCACCTAAACCACAATTTAGATCCCTTTATTTATGTTTCATTGTTTAATATTGGCCATATTCCACGTAAAATTTTTCAAGATCACTACATTTGATCAACCCCATTGTTTATCTAATGTACCGAGAATTATAATATCATAGTCAACTCATATATTAAGATCATGATTTCATATCTCCTAAATTGTTGTTTCATGATTAGGATCATGAGATTGACTCACAACCACTGAATATGATGAATATGTTAGTATGCTACTATTATAGATTGAAGAAACCATGTATTGTGCCCCTCATTAATCCTGAAATGAAATTTCCATTCCTTGTCATGTTATTATAATCCAATTCATGCCTAATATTTCCATATATGGGAGTGAACATTGGCCCTTTCTTCATTTTCCGCTACTCATTATAGAATCCATTAGAATTCCCCATCTTATTGGTGAAGAAATATTCAACCTCAATGTTGTTGTATGGGATTGACTAAACTATAGATGTTTCAACTACCTGTTAAATATCCCATGATTCCATGATGAATCCAAAGGTCCTAAAAAAATGTAGAATGAACAATAGTATGTCCATAATTCTAAATCAACTCCATTCCTCTAACACAATTCTTCTGCACTACTATACACACCCACTCCACGAGTTCCTTCGATACATCGACCTCCACCAAAATTCATCAAAAAATAAGATGACTAATATAAAAAATTTTACAATTAATACATATGAATTAAACATACATATTTCTAGTCATAGGAATAATTGATGGGGTTTTAATGGGAGGTAAGAGTTTTCGGTAACTGTCCAAAATCGATGATACTAGAGCATCATGCATCATATGAAAATGATAGTTCAACCAATGTAGATAGAACAGTCACCCAATATATTTACAAGGATATTTGGAAAATTTGGTAATCAAACCATATATTGATGTAAACCTAGTCATGGTATTTTTTTTTCATGAAGTACCATAATTTCTCAATCTTGTAATCCGTATAAACATCAGATGTATCAACCAAAATCATGGACCAATGTATAGTGATTTCATAATTAGACCAACAAAGTCATGTTAAGAAGGTCCATATAACTTATCATTTCAAATGATGATATTTAACGATGATTTGAATCATCAAATAGATGTGGCACCTTTAATATTTTAATGTTCTTTCCAGTGTTTGAGAGAAGTTTGATATTACATAATGATATAATGAACTATGGAATAGTTAGAAAGAAATAATGAGGCCGAACACCACCCCTTACCCCCTTTAATTGGGTTTTTTAGGGATTCTATGACATCTATGCCTAGTGAATCGATGTGATCATGGTCGAAAAGATACAGATCCATTTCACTGGACAATATCTTTGTTGCCCGTATTTTGGTAATCTTCTATGATGGTGATTTATTCATGAGATGATATATTATGAAATTAAAAAGGTTAGTTTGGGAATTTAATTTTAATTTTAATGGAATTACACATAGTGTGAAAATTTTTACGGGGAGGACATAACATTTAGATAAATTATTCACTCAAACCTTTCACCCTAACAATACTCCTCCATCTACTTTCTCTTAATAGGGAACAATATTTTCAAAGAAATACACAAGGTTTTTCACTAACTATCTGAAACCCATTCATATCTAATGTAGAAAACAATATTATCTAAATTTTCACAATGAAACATAAAAAATATTCCCAACAAATAACGAAACAATCTAGGCTCATGGAATACATGAAAACAAGCAATGGGATGTAAAAATATTCCCACCATAAACACATTCATTCTTGATATAGAATATCAATATATTTACAAATCAATGAGATCATTCCATCACTCCCTCGTAAATTCCCCATACTCCCATGTCTCATTAGAATCTTAACCAAGCATTAATAACACACAGATTATAGGTATCATCCTCCCATAAAGAGCTATGTTTTCGGAATCAAAAATTGTGATTGGATATTCAATAACAAATCAACCAGTGTCAACATCAAAGACATCACATTTTGTGAAATGATGTGGTTTAGAATGATAATTCTAATGTTGTAATGTATTGAAATAATTATTTTTCTTTTTCAACTATGGTGGAAGTTCGAAATGGTATGCCACTAACCCCACCTAATCAGGAACATAAAATGTCTCCCAATAATGGGGAGTTGGATTCCCTTTCCTCTAATGTCATCAATGAACAAAATGATTTGAAACTCCCAAAAACATAATTTCAAATAATAGTAACTCCAACATTCACCAATACTTGTTATGATAATATTTTTAATCGCCTATGTTCCATAAACAATCTACTATAGATCTATTGAATCCTTTATACCATCTATGGGACTAACTTGGTCAAATGGAAGGTAATTTCCTAATCTATGACCAACAAAATGATTATTTTCATGGCAAGGAATACATCTTCACCTAAGGGGAAGTCCAAATTGTAGACTAGAAACTATTTTTATATGAAAACTAAACTAGTTTCAGATAAATATCCCAATAGCCACCCTAATCAATGAAATAAGGGAAAAGAATGTATTCCAATATCAATATAGCATATTTTTTATAGCCGTATGTATTTAGATGATATAGAATCCTCATGATCTCATATGGTTCATGTGTATCTTGTATGCCTCCCAAAAAATGTAATGTGAACTAGGAATATCTATCAGAGACTTCAGAAATAGAAAACCATGCAACCAATCAACCTCCTATATATATAGGCATTCCGTGTCCTTTACACTGGTAGTATCAAAGATTGGTATAATGGATGCTTCTTTCATCATTTGATCAATCACAACCCATATCATGCTTTGTTCTTGAGGGGATATTGGAAAACCCACCATGATGTATATTGAAATATCATCCCACTTCAATGTCATCATTGGGAAGTGCTTCAACAAACCAAGAGGTTTTGGTTCCTCAACCATGACCTATAAAAATGAATAACCATGTGAAACAATGTTATCAATGTCCCATATCAATCATAGTCACCATATTCCTCACCTCATGTCATAAATCATCATAATGTTAGTAATGATCACTTCCCAAAAAAAACTATAATAGCAACCCATCATATCATTCCAGGTGGATAAATGAACAATGTTCCAATAAAACACCCATCATGGAAATTTATCACTCACAAAGGGTCTCCCCACTATAAAAATAGATCTCAATGGCACAAAATCTATTATTACGCCACTCATCACAATAAGAGAGGTGGTCAAATGAACACTGTTCAAAATATCCTCATACTCATTCACCTAGGATCCCAAATTTAACTATGTAAAAAAAGGTATTTTGTTCCACTCTACTGATTATTCATTCATTGGATTAGTTGTAAGAATCAAACTCATAGAATCTGTGAATGGAATCACATTTTCTTTATTATATGACATGTCAAAGTCGAATGACTATTGCTACTCCACCCAATTCCTCTGACGATTTAATTTCGTTTTCGAGAAAATATAACATAGGTTTTCGTGACCACAATATTCTATAAGCCTATCCCTAAAATGTATATGTTATAGTCCTGTAAGAGAGGGCATAGTGGCTGTGAGTTCAAAATAATGGGTTAGAAAATTAGTATTGTATATACTAAGATATATAGATTCATATGCAATTTCATATAAATCTATCCCAAACATGATGATGCTGGTTCACAAAGGACCAAATATCCCTACCCATAATCTTGATGAATCAAAATTAGAATATATGTGAAAACATGGTTACACTCAACAATATAACTCTGAAATTTATCACCCCAAACAATCATGTCTCCCTTTTAAGTGATAGTCCAGATAAGAGAATATGAAATTGACAAATCCATTAAAAATAGGTGATAATACACCCAATAATTCCCATGGAATATGATTATAGATAAAATTTCATTTTTTCTCATTTCATAACATATTTTACCTTCTCCTCATTAACTAAGATACAATTTTTAAAGACAAAAAATAAAAATAATTCAATATCTTGAATCCAGGAACAATAGTTTGAAAATGGATCATAAATTTGTTAATCTCTCAAAAATATCCATCATTGTCCAAGGGTAACAAATCTAATCCCCATAGGTTTTAGATTAATGTAATATTCGATACAAAATCAATACAAATAATGTGTAGTGGTACTCATGGAAAATCAGGTTCCTATAATACAAGATAACTAAAGGATAATTTTTTTGATAAAAAACATCATGAAGAGGTACTCATAATGTCCATACCAACCCTATACGAAATGTTATATTCTTGAATTAGCAACATCTAGTAGCTAGATCACGGACCAATCTTTAAGAACTACTTCTCCAATTTGATGTAATCAAACATATCATCAATATGAGGTAATATATTCATTTTAGTTATCAAAATTCATTTGGGATCCCAGTTATCAACACACAAGCGAAGTAGACAATAAGATTTCTATTAATATATTACATGCTCCACCAAAGGTGAGACACTCGGGTGTATAAAAAAAATCTCCATAAAATCAACAAACATGGAATTTAACTATTTTGTTTCATCTAGATCTATATTGTAATATTTAACAAATAAAAAACTTACAGAAGGAAAATTTTTCATTAAAAAACTAATCTTCTCTTACAGGTGAAAAACTAAGGAAACCCAATTGAAATACATATTGAAACACAATGTAAATTGATGGGAGATTATCACTGAAATAATCTCTATAAATTAATATTAAAATAATGACATTACTATTCCCATCAGAAAAATTATAGGACATTCTCTACTGAATCTCATCTCTCATTTTCCTTCAAAGACAATTTCATACCCATCATGTGTCATAATAGAGACTCACCGAAGAGAATAGAAAATACATGCTAGTTGATCAATCACCCAATATATCTTGGGAATTATTTCTTGAGATTTTAAATCAGTAAACATAACATTTTAGGTATGCTCAATCTCTATTAAATTTAAATCTAAAGAATTAATAATTATACCATATGCTCTCTTTATTCCAAGGGTCATGGTAATATCCATCATTGAAAATAAATTATCAATAGAAAAGGATAAATAAAAAATATATGGGATGAAATGATAAATGTATATTTGGAAGTATCAAATAAATCAATCACAAATGATGAATATATAGTTATTATACCTCTCACAGTCATTAGACTAATTTCAACATCCTATAAAAATTGTTCCACAGTGAGATGAAGTATAGTTATTTATCTATGTGGATTGAAACCACTTTAATTTGATAATATAATAACACAATGATGCATTTATGTTCCTATGATCCCATTCCACTAAATTTTGAAGAATATATATATTTTTATTTCTTAATATTCTAGAAGCTTCAAAAATAATTTATGATATTGGGTGGCTTAGTACAACCCCCATTTTAAAGCACTAATTTTATGATTGGAATCATGTGAAAAGGAAATCACCAAGAAATAAAAAATGTATGGAAGAACCATTATATCAAGATCCTACCTGAGCCCCATCATGGTTCTTATTTCCTTTAAATAAACTCACATAACTTCCATTGGGATAATAAGGAACTCTCATGTATCCTGACCAACCAGCCAGGTGATGGTTAGCCATCAATTCTATATCTAGAACATCAATATAAGAAGTCAGATTTATCATGGAATACTTCGATCAAATAGAATCTTGATGTCACATCTAAAATATTTGAACCTCCATCTTATCATTAGTCACAATAATAGGAGAAAACTAAAGTATATCAATAATAATCATAAAGAGTAATGTACTTCTCACTACCGTAGAGATTATTAAACCTCATTAACCTTGATAAAATAATGGACAATGGATGGAATAGATCTAAAATAATGAAATTTATTTAATTTTACTATATGTATTATTACTTCTTCATTGTCACCATCAAATACCACTATATCTTTCTGTGTACATCTATGTTGATGGTATGAAACTTCACTGTAATTGAATTATGCGATTCTAAGTACTCCCAATTCCTCTAAATTCCTTTCAACCAATCATTGAGATCTTGAGTATCATTGGATCATTGGAATACTGGTCGATTATTTTGAAAAATAACTTCATCTTTTTTTTTATTTATATCTTTGAGGTAATTTGAATGTAGTGTGAATGATAATTAATTGTGACATGTCGGACCCGAATTCCACCTAACGGGTTCCCCAAGCCCAGTGGGTGACATGCCCTCAGGAGCATCATCCCAAATGGTAGAGGATGCCTAATAGAAGTGAGGGCCTATGTGTGTTTGTGGGAATATAATTCCCTTCTGAGTAGAGTGTATCATAGTGGAACAGATATAAATGAATAGTAAACAATGCAAGAAATATAAATAACATGAAGAATCAAACTGATACAATGGATAAACAAGAATAACAATTTCTGTATCAACTAGAATAGTGATGTTGTAATGTCATGTTACTAGAAAACTAGAATACATGGATAAAATAAAATATGAATAACATATGACACTATGTAAAATAAAAGAAAGACTACTCCAAGAATCTTATATCATACTCGGTCATCTGTTATCAAGCTTTATCTTATCAGCACACAATCATGTATTAGAAGCTACATGCTTCCCTTTTACAATACCTACAACCATTTATTCTACATAGGGTACCAATTGACCTACTCATAGGGTGTGAGATAAATCATAGTGGGACCCACCAATGATGTCTATACCATTGGGACATTGTAATGAAATATAATAGTGTACATGCATATATATATATCTATATAAGAAAAGAAAGAAGTACAATATAAAAAAATAACCAATTACATTCTTCAGCCATCATCTAGTGTTTGAGCATGTAACCAGTTCATTAATTTCGTAATTACCATTTAATGTTAATAGCTCATGTGAGGCATAGCTAGCACTGAAATCACATCATGATAAGTAGTAGAGGACCCAATACGTAACAAGGTATCTTGACAATGATATCCAGTGAGAGATTTTCTAGGTAATAACCAAGTTAACATAAATATACCCAAATGATAAGTCAATAGTATATGATTCTAGAAAAGGGGTAAGATTGTAATCAAAGGATCGAAGTCCATGGAATTCCAAAATAAGGTACGTACTGAGTCCAAGGTGTTTGAGCAAGGTATAATGGGGCTATGAAAGGATTTGGCCCTATGGGCTTTCACCATGGCACCTACAAGTCAATGTTGGATCCTAGGAGTGTATTTGAGGTATCTTATATGATGAAATGGACCCTACGGCAGTATACCAGGAATCCAAGTAAAAGAAAATATAGTGATTCTATGTGGGTATCAACCCAAGAAAAATGTATCTTGAATCAGAATCGGGTTCCCAAGACCCAATTTATTATCCTCTCTGAATCCAAGGTGAGCTCAATTTAGTCCATTCTTATTTGATATTATAATTAGGTAGTAATTCATTTGGTTAATGTCTTCCCTTCCATTACTTGTGATTGTTCATGTTGAGTTGAAACCATTTATTTATCAGTCCAAGCATTGTCTTCCATTAGTTTGGATAGGTCAAGTAGCGTTGCAACCATTTAATCATGTCATAGATATCCATTAATAGATATTCAATAATTGAGGTTCACTATGCTACCATCCATAAACATTGAAGGGGTTCTACAGTCATATAACCTTTATTCAATATCGTCTAACATGGAAAAGTTATATGATTAGTATAATTTCCATTCCACATTTCAAATTTAATAATTATTTGAAGAACATACCTTAGGGGGGTCAAGAGGTGATCATACATGATACATTTCTCCATTAAATCCTTATTAAAAAAACATTTATTATAGGAAGGCTCAACATAATAATGGACATGGAAGGGAACACCCAAAAAGTGGCTCAAACATGCCAAAACATTAAAAACCCAATTATGGCACAACCTTCAACATGAGGCAAAGTGATATGTGGGTATAACCCTAAACAACTAAAAACATATTTGGAAGTATCATAACCAAATGATTCAATCATGTATAATCATGGAATGCTATTTTAAAAAAAGGTTACTAACAAAACCGGTGGTCCCCACAAAAACATTACCAAAAAACAAGCTTTAGGGATGAGTTATAGACCATCCACCAGAGGGTTGTATGATTTTTATCCTCTGGTATCGACCCTTGATTTGTCACAGATCAGATTAGTTCTATGTAATGGTGACTAAATCTCACATAGTGATATCTAGGTTGAGATTGAAATAGAATAAAACAGATTAAGAGGAGTTGAGTACTTACCATTTTCTATCCAATTTGATGAACGAAATCTCACTCAGATTCAGGATAAAAATGATCTCTTGATTCAATGTTTAGATATTAAAAAATTTCATAAAAGGGATATAATTTGGTCAATCATACATAATAATTTATTAGGGAGGAAGGGTTTGTCATAATAGATCATTAAGTTTTTTTGGACATTTTACACAAGTTTTTTAGCATGTGCGTGGTTTTTCTGCACGATTTGTCTGATAGTGCGAAAACCGTGCGAGATAGGATTTCATGAAAAGACTTCATGTACAAAATTAGTTCAACACGAATGCAAACCACACTTGAGTACCTAGAAAAAGGGATATCTCACACCATTAGGCCCCAGGGCCATGTTCTAACCATGCGAGGTGTCTCTATAAGAAAAACAATTGTCCGCACTGTTTACTCTAAGCTGAGCACAGAGTCTATTTTTACAAAAAGATGGCTTATAGGCTCCAAACAAGCCCCATACATCATCATAACATTTAATGACTCATTAGGAATCCATATTAGGTCCAATGTAGAAAATTAGACCCAAAATTAAAGGATCTGTAACTGATTGAAAACTGGGTTCTTATAGTCTTTCACACATAAAAGAACTCTCCCTTGAGTTCTCTTTCCAAGGGTATGGAAACATTGTATGAGAATAGCTCTGGACATTGGGAACATACATCATAATCCCTCTCTCATGTCTCATCATGTATTCAACCATGCTGGAAAAGAACATATATGAGAGGGACAAAATTTCTTCGGAGAGCCTCTGTGATTCAGTCAATGATGCGTACTAGATACTCAAACAAGGAAGCATTAGCTTCTAACTCAATTTAATTGGGATCAAATATATTAGACATTTAAATATCATATTGTTGAACCTGTGAGAAATTAAAGACTTCACTCATGGAATAGTACCTCTGGAGATTGGGAATATGTAATTGAGGCCAAGTGCCCTATTGGACCCACATGACACTTAACGGGTGCCCCTAGCCTGGTGTTCCCCATGGCATCATGATCATCTTCCGAAATTACAGGGGCTGTGGACTAGTAGAGATGGCTTAGGTGTGTCCATGAAAAACAATAATATCATTTATAGAGTGTAGCACAACAGATGAGATATAATGGAATATTAAATAGTTGAATTAATATGAATATATTGAATAATAAAGCTGATACAATGGATAAATAGGAATATAAATAACTGTATCAACTGAAAAAATGATGATAAAATACCATGTCACAAGAAAACTTGAAGGCATGGATACAATACAATAAGAATAACCTGTTCCACTTGGTAAAAGAAAACATAGTCTACTCCAATATTCTGGAGATCATACCCGATCGTCTGATATCATGCTCCATCCTATCAGCACAAAATCATTTATTAGAAGTTTCACGCTTCCCTTTGTCAATAAATACAACCATGTAATATACTCTAGATACAAATCTATGCCCTAAGAGGTCGTGAGATTAATCTCAGTGGGGCACCACCAACAGTGTCTATAACATCAAGGTAGTGTAATGGAATATAACAGTGTGCAAGAATATATATATATATAAGTAAATAAAGAAGTAAAGTAAAAATAAATAATCTAATACCTTCTTCATCCCTCATATAGTGTTTGAACATGTAAACAATTCATTAATTAACCAAATACCATTCATTGTTGTAGGTCACATGAGGCATATCCATCAATGACATCACCCTGTGATAGGATATGTAGTGAAGGTCCCATGACATTTACAAGGTATCCTGACAATGGTATCCAGTGAGGGAGTTCTAGGGTAATAACTAAGGTAACCTAAATTTCATGGAATGCTAACTCAGTACAATATGAGTTTAGATAAGGGGTAAGAAAGTAATATGAGGGGAGTAATCCAATGCATTCCACAATAAGGCGGTGACCAAGTCTGATCGACCAAGTTAAACAGGGCCTAAGAAAAGACATTGCCCTATGGTTTTCACCATGGATCCATCTAGTCAAGGCATGATCCAAGGATTCTATCCGAGGTATCGTGTATAATGAAAGGGGCCCTACAGTAGTATACCATGAATACAAGGAATAGAATAGGACCAGATTCTATGTGGTTGTCAGCCTATGAAAATGATATCCTTGAATCAGAAAGGGGATCATGAGACCCTAGGTATTCTCTTATATGAATCCAAGGCATGCTTAAGTCAGTCCATTCAAATTTAATGTTATAATAAAATAGTAATTCAATTGGTTCAAGTTTCACATTTCATTATTGTGGACATGTAAGGTAGAGATGAAACAATTTATTTATTGGTCCAAGCCTTGTATTCCATTAGAATTGATAGTCCATGTAGCGTTTCAACCACTTAATCATGTTTTAGTTAGCCATTATGGAATATTCAATTATTGATAATAACAATGAAACGTTCCATAAATATAGAAAGGGTGCTATGGGCATGTATCCTTTATTCATTCTATTTTTATAAGGGGACGATATTTATATAGAATACTTTCCATTCCATATTTCATAATTAATAATTATTGGAAGCACTTACCTTAGGCGAGTCATGTGTCACACATACATGGTACATGCCATTATTAAATATTCATTAAATACAAATCCAAATATTATTGTAAGGATCACCTTAAGGAACATAATTCATGGGAACACCTGAATTTTGGCTCAAACATTTCAAAACACTAAAAACCCAATAATGACAAAACCATCGACCAGAGGAAGATTAAATTGTTGGTGTAACCAATAACATCTCATCACATATTTGAAAGAACAAAACCATACGATTATAACAAGTATAATCAAGGAATTTTATTTTAACAAATGGTTTCCATCAAAATTGGTGGACCCCAGACAAACATTCCCAATACAATGAACATTAGGTGCAAGTTATAGACCACCAACCCTAGGGTTGTACGATCATTCTTATATGGTTTCATTCCTTGATTATCCTAGGATCTGTGTGGATCTATAAAAAGATGAAAAACACCCCCATGTATATATCTAGGTCGAAAATGAAAAATAAGAATAACGGCTAAAGAGGACCCTATTACATACCATTACACATCTGATTTATTGAAAACAACTCAATCAGATACTAGACGAAGGAGATATCTTGATCCCACGTTTAGATCTTAAAAAGGCCCAAAAATAGCGGTAATTTCGTTTTTCCAGCATAAACATGAATTACTGAGGATGTGGTTTTATTAATATATTATTAATAGTATTTTGGACATTTTACACATGTTTTTATTCTTCACACGGTTTGCCTACATGATTTTTCAATCTATGTGGAAACTGTGGGAGGAAATTTTTCCTAAAATGCATTCCTCTACATGATTTGATCAATCCATGCACAAGCCATGCATGTGTACCTGGGGAAAGTGGTATCTCACACAGTTAGGCTACATGGACATGCACCAACCTTGCAAGGTGGCCTTGTCCGAAAAATCACTATTCACACAGTTTACTCTAAACCGTGTCAAGAGTCTATTTTCTTCAAAATAATAGGTTATAGTCACTGAAAAACCCCTAAAAACTCCCAGAACTGTTAGTAATTCATTATGCATCCATGATAGGTCCAAATTAATTAATTGTACAAAGAATTATAGGATTCATACCTTAGGGAAAATACGGGGTTCTTAAAGTACTTACCCCTTAAATGAACTCGCCCATGAGTTCTCCTTCCAAGGGTAGGGAGACAATGTATGAGAATAGCTCTGGCCATTAGGAACATATATTGTCTTCCCTCTCCCAAGTCCTTTCTTGTACTCATCCTTTCTACTGTAACACCCATTTAAGAGGGATAGACGTGACTCACAGAGCCTTAGGTTTCGCTCAACGATGTGTAATGGATACTACTTAATGCTAACATCAACTTCTAACTCAACATACTTGGTATCCAATGTATGAGTTAAGTCAACATGATATTGACGAAGCTATGAGAAACGAATTACAATGTGCGTGGCATGGAACCTCTGAGGTAATAGATAATAATAATCTTTCAGCCCGAATTTCACTAGAATACTTAACGATCTGACATAAAGAGGTAAAAATATTACCTAATTTTGTAACCATTTATGCTTAATCTTGTGTAATACCCGAAGGGAAATATGATCCCTAACATAGAACTCAAGAGGTAATTGGCGATGATCGACATAAGATTAATATCTAGACTGAGCAGTAGTGATATACTTCTTGATTATGTAAACTTGTTCTGACAACTCTGGAATAAGTGAAGGACCTAATATGGTCACATCACATACCTATAGCCATCACAAGGGTGAACGACATGGCCTAACATATAATTCCTCAATTGATCTATCTGAATCATCACCCAAAAACTGTTATAATAAGCTAACTCGATGAGATGTATATTCTTCTCCCAAGAACATCCTAAATCAATGACACATTCATAGAGAATATCCTCTAAATCAAGTATTATCTATTTGAATTTTCCATTGATCTAAGTGTGAGAAGTTGTTCATAGAAGAACATGAGTTCCCATTAATTTATGAAAAACCATTCAGAAGGGTGAATTGAAATGAGCATCCCTATATGAAATGATAGTATATGGGAACCCGTATAGTCATATGATCTAAAATATATAGAGTCTTCCCAAAGAATTAATGGAAAAAGTATCCCATATAGGAATGAAAGGGATGGAATCATTAATCGGTCAATGAATACCCATATTGAATCATTACCCCTCTGTGACCTAGGTAATCCGAATACGAAATCCATAGAAACATCTTCCCATTTTTATTATGGTACTGGAAGTTGTTGTAACAAGCCTATAATTATCTAGTGTTCTGCCCTCATCAGGTGATAGGTGCAACACCTAGTGATGAAGTCGGCAATCTGATGCTTCATCCAAGGCCACCTATACTCGCATCGTATATCTCAAGATATCATTGAGATGATTATATGGACTTCCCATTAAGAAACGTGGGAATTTTTTATTAACTCCTCTCTAATATATGTAGGAACCTAGACAAGGAAATGTTGATGTAAAACTGCATCCATGTCCATTGTCAAATCTTTAGATGGGTTATCTCTTGATATACTATAATGGAGAACAAAATTACCTTTATTTGAAAACTACATTTTCATCACCTTCACAACCATGGAAGATGTAACTATTAAGGCTAAGAGGTAAGACTACTCGTGACTGTCATCAAACTCCAGATTAAGTTCAATAAAAATTCCATTTACATTCATTCATAATTGTCTTCCTATACAGCCTGCATTTGAGTTTTTTCACTTAGTACATCTGCAACCACATTTCCATTTCCATACGCACATGCAATCTCTAAATGAAAGGATTGTAGTTATTCAACAAATCTTCACTATCAGAGGAAAAAGTAACGATGAGAAAATATATACATGATTCTTTTGAGATCTGTATGAACCAAAAAGTGCTCACCCAATAGATAATGTCTCAATCTAGGTAAGGCATGGAAAACTGCTGCAAGCTTGAAGTCGTGCATCTGGTAATTTCTCTTTTGAGGCCTCAACTACTGAGATCTGTACGCAATGAAATTTTATTCCTACATCAACATTGATCTAAGGCCAATGACTGCTACATTGCATAATATGATATAATAATTACCTTATTCTAGATGAATCAGACTAAGTGCTGATAAAATCCAACCTTTCAGCTCTTGAATGGATTTCCCACATTTTCTTGACCATGTCAACTTTACACCCATGTTTTTAAGACTCGTAATAGGTTTATCAAGAAAATAAGATTATTGTATGATACACCTATCATAGTCAAGGATACCTAATAAACTACAGATATCAAACACATTTTTTGGATTCTCCCATAAAACAAACGAACTATACTTTTTAGGGACAACAGATACTTCTGCTTCTGAAATTATGCGACCCATGATGTGGACCTTGTTGATTGAGAAGTATCACATGGAATGATTGGAATAAAATTGATTCTCACTCAATGTACTAAAATGATGACAATATGTTTCCCATGGTCGTTACAAGTGAGACAGTACACCATGTTGTCATCTAGAAAAACAACAATAAAAGAATCCAAATAGGGTTGAAAATCCCTATTTATCAAATACATGAAAATAATAGGCGCATTTTTTTGACCGAACGATAGAAAAAATACTCATAGAGACTATAGCTACTATAGAAAGTTGTACTAGGTATGTCTGATGGTCTTACTCCCACTTGATGATATCCCAATATCAAGTCAATGATAGAGAATACATTTTCGCATTGGAGCTGGTTAAAGAGATCATATATTCAAGAAAGTGGGTATCGTTTCTTGATTGTGTTCTAGTTCATCCTTCTATAATCCATGTATAAACAGAGAGTTTCATCTTCCATCTTAATGAAAAGCACTTGTGAAACCCAAGAGGAAGTACTAGGCCACATAAAGCAATTGGACTTAAATCCATCTATCGTTCATTGGACCTCCTGAATCTCTAAAGGTTCCATCATGTATGGTGTAATGTACACTAGAGATGCTCCTGGAACATGCTCAATTGTAAACTCCACCTCCCTCTCAAGAGGAATGCTAGAAAATTATTCAGAAAATACTTCCATGAAAAAATCAACTACATATGGGAAATAAGTTTGAAGAAAACACTGATCCTCCAGGAAAATATTTTCAATCGGGTCGGTCACACCACCAATCCCATGATGCTTTGGTCCAATTATCTATTCCAGAACATCCCAGAATCCTTTGAAAAGAAAACTATTGCCTTTTAGAAATATAAAAGAAACCTTGCAGATATCTCAGTCTACAAAAGAGTGATATTTGACTAACCAGTATATCCATAGAATGAAATTGAGACCCGTAATCTCAAGGAAAAAGAGATTCCACAAGGAAGGGTAGGTGTCAACCTCATGGGAAAAGTACATTCACTAGGGTACTCCCACTATCTGTATTCCCAATTATGTATCGAGGGTCCTTGCACCATAGTGAAAATGTATCTCTAGTCTAAGACATTAAACAATAGAGATAGAAATAAGATTATTTTAATCATATGTATAAAAATATTAGAGACAATAATAGAGGATAATAGAATAGTACATAATTCTGTAGATGGTCCTATAGCTTGATCATAGAGTTTCAGTTGCAAGTCATGCAACTGACTTGATCTAGAACTTTGTGCAACTGATGGTCTACCATGATCATGACTGATCTGACATCGCTGTTGGGGATCAGGGATCAGACTACCACGACCACAACCTACTCGATATCCAGACTTGTCAGTGCTACACTAACTCCCCTCCTGAAGTAGTGAAAAAGATCTCACCCTTGTAGGTGGAGTGGATGATGATTCTTTTCCAATCAAAGCTGGTGGAAAGGTCATGCCAAAGCGGATAAGATGAACTATACGACTGCAAGATCTACACTCCATAGGGTCTCTATCACATTGGGACATCTTATTCCCATGTTTTCCACACTAATGACACACTAAAGAGCTATAAAAATAGATACTATGGCTGCCACAACTTTGACAAAAAACCAAAATGTAACATTTCCATACACTAGAAGATCTATTGTCCTGATGCGACATTGATCCTTTAAACTCAGTACATGCTCTGTCCCTTAGGTTACACTATGTGATAATGGCCTGATCAACTATTGAAGATAAGGTAGGAAGGCAGAAGATATTATCCTATGATCAAATGGTGTACTGGTGCCCATCCTTAAAACATATATCACGCGAAAACACATCACCGACTAGAAGCCATAAAAATCAATGTAAATTAGTGAATCGTGCTGAATATTCCATAACATACATATAACACTGCCCAATATTCATGAACTCTATGGAACTAGATTCTCTTAGGAACCGAGGAGAGAACCGATCAGTGAAGGAAGTCTGGAAGTCTACCCATACCCTGCCCTTATGATGTTCAACCTGGTTGACGACATCCCACCAATGTTTGGACAAATCCCGAAGCATATAATTAACATGATAAACATTCCACTCTTGAGGTGTTTATAGATGATGAAAGATAGAAAAAATGGCCTCTTCCCAAGTCTCAACAACTTGATATCTTCCATTCCCAGAAAAGGTTGGGGGATGCTACTGCTTGAACTCGAGGGTAAGATCATCCATCGTAGGTACAACTCGTAGAGAACCTAGGATGGACTTCATTAGACGCATGAAACTGTCTTAGAATTTAGCATCTATTCTCGAATCAAGTACAACATGTAGTGCTTTATGAGGAACTCCTAGAATTAATATTGGCGGCTCAGGTCCCCCAATATCTATAGTATGGTCGTCACCGCATTTGTGTTAAACAACAAGAGGAAATCATGGAGGCATTGGTCTACAAATTCCACAAACACACCATAGATAAATTATAGAACCAAGGAGATAGAATAACTAGAGGACGATGGCCGTAAGAAAACTCACTACCCAATATATACTACCCTAAATTACCTTCTTAGGCGACCAGGTATCAGTAAGTGCTCAATTATAAGTTTCCAGTCATTTTGCAACAAATTTCATGGATCACTCCATTATCTTTCGTAATAATGACAAGGAGGGATAAATATGTGAAACCAATTCATTTTAGGTTTAATGATTCAATTTATAATTTATAGTCATTTTGGTGGAATCAGTTCCCATACACCTATCACTAATAATGAAACCCACTTATTAATAGTATAAATGGCTGACTCGGTAAATTACTCATCCAAACCCATGAAGGCCCATAAAATTTAGGAATTGAGACAAGAAACCACTCACTTTAATCAAATGTAATTCAATTATAAGAAACTATCACAACATCACTCATCAATTATAGTCATATCAAGCAATGAAAAGTAGTGAAATGCATCTATCTGGCATGGAAATATGCATGAAATGAGTAATTTATGTGATTATAAGGAAGCATTTAATAATGCTACTTACCTTCATATTATTTGTAAAGATGAAATAAGATCCTCAAATAAAGAAATAATCAACAACACCACACAACATGGGAATAACCCTATGGTGAAATATTATGTTCTATTGTAGGCAAAAGTAGAATAACAATTGCATTTTGGGTAACATGGATTTTAACCCGAACATGGGATCGCGATGCCCAAGCATGGATTATGAAAAATTTACAAGCATTTCAATCCTCCAATATATTACCTCCAAATAGTAAAGAATGAAAATAAACCACATCTGATACCAATTTGTGACACCCCAGACTAGGATGCCACATAACAGGTGCATCGAGCTTGGTGGGCCACATGGCTTCAAGTGTATCACCCCAAACTCCATAGGCTGCTGATTTGTAGAGAGGCCATAGGTGTGTCTGTTGGAAGTCTATTCCTACATTAACAGAGTGTAGAAAAAATGAATATATATAAATTAATAGTAAATATTGGAAGCAATAAAATTAAATATTTCCAGAAAAAAGATATAAAGGAAAAAAAATGAATAACAATAACTGCATCAACTATAACAGTGATTGTAACACCCTTAGATTTTATGAGAATTATTCTTTTAAATTTCATTGATTTATTTTGAGGTGCACTTCAACAAATTTATCTTGTACTATATGGAACACTGTATTAGCTTGTAGTATATGAAACACTATTCTTGGTTCATGTTACACACAATTTCATGTTCTTTTTGTGGAAATTATTATACAGAACATTTTGTATAGATTTTGTTTAATGTATAAATGAAATAAGTTTTGATTATATTATATGCAACACCAATTGGAGCTTTCACTACACACAAACCTGATTTGGCTTGCATTACATGCAATCAAGACGTTGTTTGATATCATCTGTAGTACTCAATACCGAGTTTTACTAAACGATATATTATTATAATATTATTATGAACTAGCTGTTATGAATAGTAATACCCACTTTTTGAAATTTTATAAATTTTATATTTCAAAATGGACTTCATTTTTGGATTTGGAATATCGAAATTATCATATTTTAAATTTTTGGTATTTTTCTGAAAACATTCAATTTTTGATGAATAGTGAAAACACTCGATTACTATTTAAAAACCGAATTTTTATTTAAATAATTATTCACTTTATTTAAATTTGTTTTAGAAAAAATAAATTTATACATAATACCTATATAATTTCAATGTAATTCATTGGAGTCATTTTATAAAAATTTTAGATATATAAAAATTTTAATTAACTTTTCACCGTCTTTTATCCACCTCCTAGGAAAATTTGAAAATTTACATAAAACATAATTTTTCCACTTCTGTGAGTGGAAATTCAAAAATCCGAGAAACATGGTTAATATCAAGGAGTAAAATGTGGTTCAATAAGTTAAAAATAATTCCTGGTGAATAGTAACTTTTTACTTTTATTTACCACAGTTAAAAGTAAATAGGGTAATTAAGGGTAAAAATGATATTATTATCACCTTAACACATGTACTAATTCTATTGGATTAGTGATATTCGACCAAAAACAACCTTAGGAATAAAATATGACCCTTTAGGTCCACTTGGATTAGATGAGAACATTTATTATCATTTTATTTAAAGAATAGTTAAAAGAGTTAAAATCAATGTTTAATAACTAAAACATTTTTAATATAGGGTTATACATAATATGAATTCGACTATAAATATTCATTAGAAATAAAAAAATATTTCCTACATAATGGTATATTATTTATAACATATAGACAATAAATAATTTAATGTATTTATGACACATTGATGATGCAGTAATTAACTTATTAATGAAATACAAACATAATTGATTTTATAAATAACCAAATAAATTTAATTTTAGACTTTTTATGATTTTAAGTAATTTTATAGGTTAATATAACATGTTAGTATTCTTTTAATTAAATTTATTCTAACTAATCATGCTGTTATAAGTTTCAAAAAAATCAATTACCAAATAGTGTCAAAATTGACCTAAAAGAGTTTTTAAAAACAAATAATATATTATTATTTGTTATTATATTCTTAAAAATCTATGGATCTGCAAAATGACTTGGATATGGTTAGATATATTAATAATTAATTACTTGGTGTTCGTTTGGCTTGTTATAGTACGTTTATTAACCATATAGTGTAATAAAACAAGAAGACAAAATAAATGTTAAATTATTTAACAAAGAGTTAAATCTAAATTATAAGGTTAAAATAGTAACCTAAACTTGTCTAAAACCTATGGTTTGAGAGTATTTCGACCTAATCATACTTTATATTCTAAAGAAGTCACTTTGGAGCAATTATAAACCAATTATTACTTTATTATAAAATAATATTTTAAGTTTTTTCTAAAGTTCCCCTCTCCTCCCTTATAAAAGAGAACCTCCTACCGCTTTTATTTAAACAAATTTGAGCTTTCAAGCTCAGCCAAACCCAACTCATTTCGATTCTCAACTTCCCTAGATACATTATAGAGGTTATGTTCTCCTCAAAAGTCCAAATCTACTGCCTTAAGTGGAAGTTTAAATGCGGTGAGTCGAAGAAGACGTAATATCTTCTACAGATTCTTTCAAGTTTTATTTCATCTTCAAATACATCTTATTTAGTTTTTTCATTATAAATTAATAAAATCAGTATCAATAATATACTGATATGTTATTATAAATATGAAGGAACCCAATTTAACCTTCTATCCATCCCACTGAAAATTAAATCATCGCGCGTGCGTACGTACAGAATACCGTCTCCACGTCGTGGTGTAATCTGTTTTTCCACCACCACCATACATGGATGTGTATAATGTTTAAAAGAATAACTATATATGTAGTTATTATAAAATCATACTGATTATGAGATGTTATATCATCCACTCTAATTCAATTCAATAATTATGGGAACGATATTATCGCTCATGCGTACGTACGGATTACCGTCTCCACGACGCGATGAGATTTATTCTCCATGTTATCAATTCATGAATGATTATAAAGTATATATAATGAATAATAATGAAATATATGACATGATAAAGATACTTTATATATATATATATATATTTCATCTACTTACTTCCATTGAAGTCAATAAGGATTGGAAAACAACGTTCATGCGTACATACGACCTACCGTCTCCATGAACAGTGTATTTCATTTCATTTTTCTATCTATTATATATATATATAATGAATATATATGAAATATAAATTATTATTTACATTATGGAAGTATTTAAATCATGATATAAGTAATAATAATATCAATAACAACAAGTCCAAACACGTATGACAAATAAAACGATTTTACCCAAAATGCTACTTTATCATGGAATTTACAAAAGAATGGGTAATATAAAGTTATATGTGAACCATATATGATATCATAACAATGAATATGATTCGTTAATAAGTCAATGAAATTATTTAAATCATTATACAGGAGGTTATGATACGTACGATGCATATCGCACCTAATGTAAGGGATTAATTTTCCAGTCTTCTTTTTATCTGGGATTGTTTATTCGAAAGTATTTACTGCGGTTATATTTATCATCCATGACCCTATTTTCTAAAAATGGATTCATGTATGTTTAAAGTCATTTTTAACCATTTATTATTTTTACTACTTGGTATGTAGGGAATCCTTCTTTTTTTACCATACGAGGTACTTTTTTAATTTTCCGGAAAAAGTACGAGAAGAATATTTTTTTAACTTATAAGGTCTGAACAGATTTTTACGGTTTCATAACACATTATTTTCATGAAGTTTACTCTACGGAATTTCATGGTTATATTTAATAAAACAATTTTCTTTTAAAATTTTGTGGAATTTTGTGAAAGTAAAATTATTTTTAAGAATAATGGATATTTTCCTCAACAATTCTATTCAAGTGTTTTATCAAAACCATTTTCCATCTCAGATGAAATTATTTTATATGTGTATGGTTCATGTATAATATCTATTTGATTTAAATGGTTTAACTTTTCTTATGATGTAATGATATCCATTTGTTTTAAATGGATTATGTTTTGATGTGATGATGTTTTTGATACCCATTTCTATTCATTGGGTTATGATGAATGATTTATGTTTATGTTGTGGTAAATGTAAAAATGATTTCATTATGCGATGGGTGGGACCTATATCTCCCTAAAAGGCATTGTGTAAAAAATTTTATCTCAAGAGATATACATGGATGGAATGGTAAGTTAACCCGGTTCAGTGATACAGGACTGGAACGAGGAGTGAACTTGATTCTGAAAGGGACATTATCCACTACGATGGTCTTCGCAGCAATTCCTTCACTACTATTGAAATCATATCATGTGATTAATGGTTTGGCGTAATTACATGTTTTATTACCATGCTATTTTATCATGATTGATGTTACATTATGATCTATGCCTTACGTACTTCCAAGATTTATTTAATAACTCTAGATTTTTATGTTAAAAATTTATGTTCATGTTTTGAAGTTCAAATATATATGGTTTGTTTTATTTTATCCATTCTTACCCTTATGGAGAATTTGGCCTCACCCTTTATATGTTTTCTTTTTACCCAGGATATAAAGAAATGTTTTGAGTAAAAAAGGGGAAGATCTTTATGGAAGATATTGATGATCTTTCCCCAAGATTAGAAGATTATGTTCCATGTTTCCAAAGACACTAAACTATTACGATCATTTAGTGTTCATTTTTGTTATGTATTAAGTATTACGCAAAAGTAATTTAATTTCTATGTACATTAAGCTATGGGTCTCGACAGTTGGTATCAGAGGAAAGGTCTAGTTAATCTTTGGAAACTATGATGTGAAAACTTCAGTGAGATCCCTAGAGATTTTTCTAAGTTTTGTCAAGGGATGTACCTAAGGTTTAGTATAACTATAGGTTACAGACCTAGAGTTATGTTGACGATCATGAATGACCAAGGGTGATCCTAAGGTATCATGGATTAAGGAATGTGTGATAAGTTAGACATCCCATAAGTGACTTTTTATGATTATGTCGTTCCTCGTTATTTTAAATGTTTCTTACACTATGGTTTATTGTTTTAGTCAATGGAATAAGTGAGAAGGAATTCATTTAATGTTGATTCCGATGGAAAAATTGGTGACAGTGATTAAAAAAATCGTGTTATGCCTAGAGAGAAAGATATTGTGATTATGCCGATTTTGTCATCACGATATATGATTAACAAGGTGAACTTTTGTGGTATTCCTAAGTCAACAAATATGTGTAATATGAACATTCATACATGTTCTCATGGAGTGGAACATATATGAAGGAAGACGAATCTTTCTATGTATCATGAAAAATGGAAGAAGAAACTTGAAGAATATCTAAAATGGAGGGGAAGATGTTATCGGTGTGGAGAAAAGGGTCATAGAGTGACAAACTATTATGGAGTTCAATGTATTATTTGTAGAGAACATGGGAATTACCCAACTCAATGACTTGACCTAAGAGGTTACTTCTAAATCAAGGAAGGACTTATACCGTGACAATCATTGATGTGGATGGATTGATGTGTTTATTTATTCGTATTACAGATTAATGTTGTTGAGGTACTTTTATGGTATATTGTAATATTTTTGTATTATTCTATTGTGGTTTTCAATAATTTTAGGGTACCGATATCCATGAAAAGTGATTGAAATATTTTTGGATAGTAGATGATATGCGCATAATGAAGGGATAAAGAGAAAATGAAAAAATTCATAGTATTCATGAGCTCATGACTAAAATAAGGACAATGTGATATCATGGTTTGAGTATATAGAAATTTTGGGATTTTGGTATGTGGATAGAGTTAAATTTTGACAGAATTCATGTTTTCAGTAAGGTTCATTGGGTATTCATTTTATAAGATAATAGAAGATTAAGGTATTCAAATTTTGGGAATGTGACCAAAAAGATATATCGTATGATATATGGAGGATAAATGATGGTATTCACATGCTTGGAAAATGACATTTCTAGTAATTATTTTCATTACACAATGATCTTAGACAAAAGTATTTTAGATAAGCCTAAAGATTGGAATGGATTATGTTGGACATAAGTTAGTATTGTTTAATTTTATAACATTTTGATATTATTTTTGGAATGTTATAATAGTATAGTTTTAGAAAAAGGAAAACCCATTGGACGGGCGACAACCCGTCATGTCAGGGGAATTCCCTTATTAGTATAAACTAATTTTATTTTATTAAGCCCTATGATAGATAAAGTACAAGTCCATTTTAGAAACCATATATGATTAATCTCATAATTTATGGACTTATGTATATTTAATAAATTATGCTAAACTTTTTGCGATAGAAATAGATGGAATGACCTATAATTCCATCTCATGATCTGATATCACTTCATGAATGACAAATTGAACATAATTTCATTAAGAGTTGAAGTGGAAATTGTTCAAGGCATGATCAACGGGGATATTGTACCAAAATCAAGTAAGTATTTCTTTTAATTCAACAATTTTTCCACATTAAGGAAATAATATTGAGACCAAAAAACGTTGTCCTAGTACCATCATATCTGATGAATCATATGGTACCTTAGATAATCACAAACATATGGATTTGTAATTGTTGGATTTTTGATATCCATGTTTTCTACACCTCTCTATCAAGACATGATGGTTATATTTCTCTTCGATATTCATATTTCCCCTATATTCTCCTATGTGGAAACCCAATGATGAGTTACTTTGGGTATTTGTTATGTTTCTAATGTTCCATTTTAAACTGATGATTTAGTATTCCTTTTTATGATGTGGGTTTCTATGAAAGAAACTTTCAAGTAGAAAAACAATTATAACCTCAATGAATTTCGAGGGCGAAATTTATTTTAAGGGGGGTTGAATGTAACACCCTGAGATTTTATGAGAATTATTCTTTTTAATTTATTTGATGTCTTTTGTTGTGCGCTTCACCAAGATTATCTCGTACTATATGCATCATCGTATTAGCTTGCATTATACGCAACACTATTATTGGATCGTGTTATACACAATTTCAAGTTCATTTTGTGGAAATTATTCTACCCAACATTAAGAAAAGATTTTGTTTAATGTATAAATGAAATAAGTTTTTATTATGTTATACGGAACACCAAACATAGCTTTCACTGCATGCAGCCCTGACATGGCTTGCATTACACGTAATAAAGACCTTCTTCGATATCGTGTGTAGTACGCAATACCGAGTTTCACTAAACGATATATTATTATAATATTATTATGAACTAGCTGTTAGGAATATTAATACATAATTTTTGAAATTTTATAAATTTTATCTTTCCAAATGGACTTCATTTTTGGATTTGGAATATAGAAATTACCCTCGGGTGAATTTTTGGTATTTTGCTGAAATCGTTCAATTTTTTTGAATAGTGAAAACACTAGGTTACTATAGAAAAACGAATTTTTAATTAAATAAATATTTATTTTATTTAAATTTATATTAGATAAAAAATTGATGCATAATACCTATATTAATTCTATTTAATTAATTGGAGTCATTTTATAATAATTTTAGATATATAAATTTTTTTTTAAACATTTCACCGTCTTTTACCCACCTCTTAGGAAAATTCGAAAATTTACATAAATCTTAATTTTAACAATTCTATGAGTGGATTTCAAAAATATGAGAGACATAGTTAATATATATATGTAAAATGTGATTCAATATGATAAAAATAATTTTTGGTGAATAGTAACTTTTTTCTTTTATTTACCATGATTTAATGTAAATTGTGTAATTAAGGGTAAAAATGATATTATTATCACCCTAACACATGTACTAATTCTATTGGATAAGTTTAATTAGACCAAAAAACCCATAGGAATAAAATATGACCATTTAGTTTCACATGTATTAAATTAGGACATTTATTGTTATTATATTTCAAAAAGAGTTAAAAGAGTTAAAATGAAATTTTAATTACTAAAAAAAATTAATATAGGGTAATACATAAGATAAATTTGACGATAAATATTAATTAGAAAGATAAAAATATTTCCTACATAATGGTAATTTATTTATAATTTATAGACATTAAATAATTTAATTTATTTATGACACATTCATGGTGCATTAATTTCCGAATTAATAAAATATTAACATATTTTATATTATAAATAACCAAATAAATTTCATTTTAGACTTTTTATGAATTCCAATAATTAAATAGGTTAATATGACATGTTATTATTTATTTAATTAACTTTTTTTGAACTTATCATTCTCTTTTTATTTTTACAAATATCAATTACCATATAGTGTCAAAATTGACATAAAAATGTTTTTTTAAAACATATTATATTATTAATTGTTATTCTATTTCTAAAAATCTATGAATCTACTAAATTACATATATATGGTTATATATATTAATAATTAACCACTTTGGGTTCATTTGGGTTGTTATAGTATTTTTATTAACCATATAGTGTAAGAAAACATGAAGAAATGGTAAAAGATAAATTATTTAACTTAGAGTTAAATATAAATGATAAGGATAAAATTGTTACCTAAACATGTATAAAACATATTGGTTGAGAGTATTTAGACCCATCCACACTTTATCTTAAAAATAAATCACATCAGACAAATTATAAACTGAATATTTCTTTATTATAAAATAAATTTAATGTTTTTCTTAACGCGCCCCTCTCCTCACTTATAAAAGGGCACCTCCCCCCTCTTCATTTACACAATTCTGAGATTTCATGCTCAGAAAAACCCTGCCCATTTCCCTTATAAACTTCCCTAGAAACATTATAGAGGTTTTTGGTCTCCTAAAAAGTCCAAATCTAGTGCCTTAAGAGGAATCTTAAAAGAGGTGCGTCGAAGAAGAGGTAATCTCTTCTACGAATTCTTTCAAGTTTTCTTTCTTCTTCAAATTCTTCTTCTATAGTTGTTTCATTATAAATTAATAACATTAGTATCACTAACATACTGACATGTTATTCTAAAAATTAAACATCCCCATTTCAGCTTCTATCCATCCTATGGAAAACGAAATCACCGCAGGTGCGTACGTACGGAATACCGTCTCCAGGCCATAGTGTATTCTGTTTTTCCACCACCACCTTAAATGGATGGGTATAATAGTTTAATGAATAAAAATATATAGTTATTATTACATCATACTGATTAAGAGATATTATATCATCCTCTCCAATTAAATTAGATAATTATGGAAACAATATAATCGCTCGTGAGTATGTACGGATTACCGTCTCCACGACGTGATGAGATTCATTCTCAATGTTAACCCTTCAAGAATGATTATAAAGTATATATAATGAATAAAATTGAAATATATGACATGGTAATTATACTGTATTTATCTATCTATATATATATTTCATCTACTTACTTCCATTCAAGTCAATAAGGGAAGGAAAACAACGTTCAGGCATATGTACGACCTACCATCTCTATGAATGATATATTTAATTTCATTTATCTATCTATTATATATATATACTGGATGTATATGATATATAAATCATGATTTACAATTTTTAATTAAGTAAATCATGATATATGTAATAGTAATATCAATAACAACAAGTCCAAAGACGTACGATAAATAAAATGATTTTACCCAAAACAATGATTTAACAAGGAATTTTGAAAAGAATAGGTAATATATAGTCATAAGTGAACCATATATGATATCACAACAATGAATATGATTCTGTAATAAGTCAATGAAATTATTTAAATCATTATAGAGGAGGTTCATATACAAATGAATCATATCAGATGTATGGTAAGGGATAACTTCTCCACTCTCATTTTTATCTGAGATTGTTTATTTATAAGTATTTACTGGGGTTATATTTATCACCCATGTCCCTGTTTTCTAAAAATGGTTATATGTATGTTTAATGTCATTTTTACCAATTTTTTTCCTTTAACTACATTGTATGTAATGAATATTTCTTTTGTTTACCATACATGGTACTTTTTGACTTTTCCAGCAAAAATATGAGAGGAATGTTTTTTTAATCTTATAGGGCATGAACGGATTTTTACGGTTTCATAAAACCTTATTTTCTTGAAGTTTAATCTACAAGATTTCATTGTTATTTTAAATAAAATAATTTTATTTTAAAAATGTGTGGCATTTTGTGAAAAGAAAATTATTTTTAAGAAGAAAGTATATTTTCCTCAATAATTCTTTTCAAGTGTTTTATCAAAACCGTTTTCCATCCAAGATGAAATTATTTAAATGTGTATGGTTCAAGTATAATATCTTTATGATTTACATGGTTTAAATTTTCTTATGATGAAATGATATCCATCTGTTTTATATGGATTATGTTATGATGGTATTATGTTTATGAAACCCATTTTTATTATGTGGGTTATGATGAATGATTTATGTTTATGTTGTGGAACAAGTAAAAATAATTTCATTATGAGATGGGTGGGAACTATATCTCCCTCCAATTCATTGGGTAATGATTTATATCTCATGAGATAGACATGTCTAGAATAATAAGTTATTCTGGTTTAGTGATAAAGGACTGGAATGAGGAGTGAACTCGATTCAGAAAGGGACATTGTCCCCTAATATGGTCTTGCCAGCAATGCCTTGGATACTATTGAAATCATAACATTTGATTAATGGTTTGACAAAGTTACATGAGTTATTCCTATTCTATTTTATCAAGATTGATGTTCATTTATGATCTATTCCTTATATACTCCCAAGATTTATTTCATAACACAAGATTTTTATGTTTAAACTTTGTGTTCATGTTTTGAAGTTCAAATTATATGGTTTGTTTTATTTTCTCCTTTTTTACCCTTACTAATCATTTGAACTCACCATATATATGTTTTCTTTTACCCAGAATATAAAGACAGGTTTTAGGTAAAAAAATGGGAAGATCATTATGGGAGATGTTGAAGTTCTTTCACCAAGATTAAAAGATTATGTTCCAACTATCAACAGACACTAAACTATTATGGTTCTTCGGTGTCTGATTTTGTTATGTATTAAGTATTCCACAAAAGTAATGTAATGTCCATGTACGCCAAGATATTAGCCTCTATAATGATGATGTAATGTAATGTCAATAGAATTCTAGAACGCATGGATATGATACAATTAGCATAACATTTTCTACAACTTAATAGGAAATAAATCTACTCCATGAATCCCTAGATCCTACTCAGTCCTCAGCTATCAGGCTCAATTCTATTATCACAACATCATGTATTGGAAGCAGAATGCTTCCCTTTGTCAAAACATGCAACCATGTAATCAAATTCGGGTACAAAATGGAAGCCCGATACGGTGGGATATAAATCTCATTTGTCCATCACCAATGGTGTCTATATCATCAACCGTTATAATGGAATATAAAAGTGTGCTTGTATATATATATGTATTAGTAATTAAAGTACTATAATATATCTAAATAACTATGTGCCTACTTGATCCCTCAGCTGGTTTCTAAATATTCGACCAGTTCAATAATTATTCAACTACATTAAATGTAATAGGTTGTGTGAGGCATATCCATCACAAACATAATCACAGAATAATATATGAAGTTAATGTATGAAGATGTAACTAGGTAACCTGACAATGATATTCCGGGAGGGAGTTCTAGTGTAATAACTAAAGTAATGTAAATCTCTTGGAATGGAAACTCTTTAGTATCTAAGTATATATAAGGGGTATGAGTGTAATCCAAGAAGCGTAATCCATGTAATTCCACAATAAAGAGCCTTTCATGTCCAAGGTGATCAACCAAGGTAAAATGAGGCTATAAAAATATATGGCCCTATGGGATTTCACTATGGAACATAATTGTCAATGCTTGATCAAATGAGTGTATTTGAGGTTTCTTTTAAGAATAAGGGGACCCCATGCTAGTATTCTGGGAATCCAAAGAATAGAAAAGAACCTTATTCTATGTGGGTATCATCATAATAAAACCATATCCTTGAATCAGATTTGGGTTCCTGAGACCCGAGATTTTATCCTCTAAGAATTCAAGGCGATCTCCTGTCCGTCCATTCCAATTTGATATTTTAATCACATAGTTATTCGGTTTGTTCACATCTTGCCTGGAAATAGTTTTGATTGGTAAGGTAGAGGTTGACCCATTTATTTATTTTTCATATCCTTGTATTCTCGTAGTTTGGATAGGCCACGTAGCATTAGAAAGCTTTAATCATGTTTTAGTAATCCATCAAGGAATATTCAATTAGTGGGGTTCACAGTTCTACCATCCTTCAACATGGAAGGTGTGATACAAACATGTAACCATTTTTAATTCACTTATAATAATCACAATTTATATATATAGTATACAAGCCATTCCACATTCCACATTTCATGATTATTTGATGCACTTACCTTAGGCACGATAAGTGGTTAACATACATTGTACATGACATTATGTAATCCTGATTAAACAACAAACCATTTATTATTGGAAATAATAATTTAAGGAATTTCATGCAATGGCACACTAGAAAACTGGCTCAAACTTGTCAAAACACTAAAAACCAAATTATTTCATAAAATTCCACATGAAACAGAATGATTTGGTGGTGTAACCACTAAAAACTAAATCACATTTTTGGAAATAAATAACCATTATATTGAAATTAGAATAATATGGTCTTGTTTATTTAAGAAAAGGATTCCAAAGAAATCGGTGGTCCCCACACGTACATTCTAAAAACAATGAACTTCAGGGATGAGTTATAGACCTCCTACTTTAGGGTTGAATAATCCTTCTCCTTTGGTATTGACCAATGTTTTACCTCAGATTAGAGTATATCTATTGGAAGGTGAAAAATTCTCCTCTGGTGATATCAAGGTCTAGAGTTAAAGATAACTAAAATAGATAAAGAGGACTATAGTACATACCAATTCACTACCAATGTGACAAACATAAGATCCATTGGTTGGCGGACGACCGAGATCTCTTGATTCCAATTTTAAATATTAATAATGATCCAAAAAGATAAAGAATTAGGTCAATTCTATATAAAATCGGATCTGGGAGTATGTGGTTGTCTTAATATATCAGAAAGAGAATTTTTGACATTTTACATAGGTTTTTAGGCAATGCACAGTTTCTCTACTTGATTTTTTAAACCATGCGCAATACGAGAGAGATTGTTCTGCCTGAAAATTCGTCCTCTGCACGATTTGATCAAACCATGCGCAATCCATGCGTGGGTACCTGAGACGAAGGGAGTGCTCGCATAGTTATGTTGCATGACCTTTCCCCAATCGTGTGAGGTGGATCTATCAGAATAATCAACATCTGTAAGGTTTGTCAAACATTGTATAAATCCCATACGAATTACTCTAAACCATGCACAAAGTCTGTTATCTGCAAAAATATTGGTTTCCGGCTCCTAAAAATCCCCAAAATCCCACATAACCATTAGTATGTCATTAGCCATCTATATTAGGTCCAAATATGAAGATATAGACAGAAAATGAAAGGATCCATACCTGAATGAAAAACCGGGTTCTAACATTCATCTAGGTTCATTTACCCTATATTGAAATGAAAGAAAAACTATATCAACAAGATTGTAGTCAACGTTATGTTTCAGTAGTTGTTGATCACTTGCAACTTTGTACTGGATCATATTCAATATCCTTCATAAAGGTATGATGCTACACCACAACAAAAAAAAACAAGGATATAAGAATATTAATAGTATAAAAAAAATAAAAAAAACAGTGATGAAAATATCAATACCGTCTCATAAGACATTAATATTTGGATTTCATCTTATATGAATCATAATAAGGGAAAATAATATAATCATATTGAATTATTCATTAATACTACTTTCCGGAACCTGAGGGTGACCTAAGGCTAAATAGGATGATGGAGAGATAGTAAATCACTTATAGGTAACTACCATGACTGGACAAGCAATCCAAAACATGATATTATAATTTATAAATGATTAATGACCTCCCATGTGATTACAAATAGTCATGATATAACCTATTTTCCTTTCATACATGATACCTGATCTGGATCTAACATGGATCAAAGGGTATTCAAAATCCCCACAACATGACATCTATCATATTGATTCATATTATAATAACAAGTTAATGTTTTTCCCTCAAAATATTTGAACATATGAATATATAATATTGTATATCAACACTCCTCTTGTAGACTTTTCCATAATTCAAACATGTACAATAGTACTGAAACATATATAAAAACAACTCAACAAAACATCATCCCAAACTACCATCCTGAAGTTATAAAAAACCTCAAAACTATATGAAATAAGTTGAAATTATCTCCATTAGTCACCATCAGAAATCCATGGTCCATGTATTATCATGATCAACCACATCCATGTGGTTATTTCCCTTTTATCATGCATATAATGATAAATTGTAAACAAACTATATATAAAAGGATGGGTGTGTGATATAAAATAATGCAGTGTCCCACCAAGTGTTATATAATAGATTACATAATAAATAACAAATAATTAATTAAATATGTAGACTATAGATCATGTAATAAATAATAAGTTTATAATTTATAACAGAAAAATTTATTATTTTCATTTGTTAGAAATCCTTTCAACATGGATTACATTACCAATTTTCATAAAATAATTTATATAAAAACAATCTCCTGTTAAAAATTTCTTTCAAATAAATGTTAAATATTGTCATAACACACAAAATAAGAACCATGTTCATCTTCCCTAATGTATGTTATATTATATCTATAGGATCCACATAGTTCCTATAATAGTGATCTTGGAAAAAGGATTTTTCTCATGTCCCTTAGTATCATTTCAAATATTAGTCAAAAATATCCCATCATGGAAAATCATTTGATATAATATTTTTATTATAATTTTCATTGTTAATCCATTTTCTATGGGATCATGATCCTACAATTGTTTCCCAAATTTTTAACAAAATACTCATGCTCACATGTGATAAATCAATAAATTTATAATTTGAAAATCAAGACATTTTAATTTAATAATAAATTACAATTAAATTTCTTAATTATCAAATTCTATATTTGGATTCAATTTCAGAAACAAAATATGATGATTTAAAAATTTAATGCATTTTTTATAATGAAATATTAGGTTTTCATTATTTTAATTTAGTATGATTATCATAAATTAATTCTCAAATCATTTATTGAATTCCATAATTTTAATAATCATCCCATAATTCCATTTCTATTAGAATTTTTAATTATTCAAAAAATCTATGACATTTCATATTCTATTATTAAAACATTTCAAATGTAGGGTTTATATATACGATGAAAAATATTTCAAATCAATAAATAAAATAAATGATCCATTTACTGGGAAAGTATGAAATTGAGCACCAAAATTTAATAATTGAAATCATAAGATGAACACATGAAATGGGGGTACATTTGACAATTATTGTTGAGAAAGATATAAAAATATGATCCAGAATCAAGAGAATACAACATGGGAAATAAATATAATGAAATAATGAATAGATCCATCAACAATTTATGAATATAATAATCTCTAAATAGGATTTCAATCAATATTGGATGAACCCATACGATAGGAGATATACTTACTGTAGAGGGATCAGATAATCTATCAAAACATTGATTCCATAAAGGTTGGGGTTGGAAGGAAAAAAATAGATTATTGGGACCCTATAGGGAATGGAAAATAATATTAAGTCTAATATGAGGGATTACTAAACATAATATAAGGTTCATTAATTTGAAATTATTTTTTGGGGAATTAAATGATTCTACATGGTTTCAATGGGAGGGATTCATTGTTAGGAAAATAAAGTTCCATTGCATTGTAGCACTTTTGGGCATCAGTATGGGTTAATGGATTTGACCCAAGGTATAAATAAAAATTAAACAACTATCCCTCACCGTCTATCCAGTGTGTTCATGGTTTGGAGGGATGTTTACATGTATAAAAAATTTGTTTCAAAACCATATGCATCCCTTCAGTGTCCCCCATCATGGTGAATGGTTTGTTGGTCCAAACATCATGGTTTTCCATACCAAGAGAAATAATTTCATAACCCAAGAAACAACCAAAATTATCCGAATTTCGCATAAAACCTATTAAATGAGTTTCATCCAAAAGGGAAATGAACAAGGTTCATGGAATACATTATAACATGTAATTGGATATAAAAAACAAATGAATTAATTTACAATTTCATTTATGAGGGTCAATTATTTATTTTACCCCTTATATGTATTTTTACACTACAATCCATGAATAATTGAAAATAACTCCTTAAAACTAAAGATAAGAATAATATGGTTCATGTTATATTATTATATATGTTTATGTATATCAACCATTTTTCATTTATTATTATATTTTTTTGGTGTCGTATTAGATCGTATTATATAATCTGGGATAATTCAAATTTATAATATGGGTATAAAAAAGAAAATATATTGAAGAGGAAAGGTAAATGATAAAATATGTATATGATTGTGTGGATGATATTCAATTATAAAGGTAATTTTGTGGTGGTTTTAGTCTGAGAATGAAATGTGTATAGTTTTTTCAATTATTACAAAGTGTGTGTTTTTGGTTTTTAATATATTTTTTTGGTGAATTATTATATCAAAAATGAATTAAAAACAGCTAAATTTTTATGTGGTAGAAATATTATGAATTAACGAAACCATTGTTGTAAATGGTGTTTTGATCATAGAATATTATTCCAAGAGGAGAGTACCATAACTTATATTTTTTATAATGATAATATTATTGACTATGGGTATTAATAAATTTTTATAGCTTATATGATTTGATTATAATTACAATATATTTTATATAACATGGTTACTTTATTATAGTGATTTTATTTGTTTATTCACTAATATAAAATTGATATTATGTTATGGAAATATGGAAATATTTATTGGAATATATATTATGAGGTTACTATAGAGATATGGTATTACTCTTTGTTTATGGTAGGTCATGAATGGATGTTTTTTCAGAGGGATGTGGTATTACCTTATTTTTATTGGTTTAATTATATAATATATCTAGCACAGACAAAATTTTTTGTGTCATATATGTTTCATAATAAAATTTTTAAAACTGATGAAATGTAGCCATCTTTTTGTTTAAATATAGTGATTATGATTAGGGAACATTTCATAAGAGGAGTGGATAATATATTCTAGTGATGTTAGAGTTTGTGGTGTTTTTTATGTTTATGGTAATATGTATGTGCACATGCATAAAGTTATTGGATATTTACATGGCTTCATTAAATATTTCATTTATTATTAATAATTTACAAATATCTATATATGTTATTCATTAAATCATTATTTTTATTATTAACTTTATAATGGATAGGTTGTCAGTGTATCCGACTATGTACACTTTTTTCTCACCATACATTGATAATTTGAGAAATATGCATTTGTTGGAGTGGTCTTTAGTATTATTGGTTTGTAAACATGAATGATAGTCTTAGAGTAAAAAAAATTATATTTTTTTCTATCCTTACAATAGTTGATAATGTTTTATGTGGATATAATTGACTTACATATGGTTGTACTATTGTTCTATAGGTTATTATTTTTATAAAAATTATGTAAGGTTTCATAAAACAATATTATTCCAACAAAATAATGTTTTAATACCCTTATATTTAGTTTCCACCTCATATCCCATTGAGGTTGGGGAGTTAAGAGGGTCACGCCCAATATTGTTGTCAACATAAGAAAAACCATGTTTCAGTCAAATGATAATATGCTATTAGAGTGGTTGTTCTCAGATATAATTCCGTATATGACCTAGTGAGAGTGGAATGAGTTGTTATTGTTATCATCTATGTTAACAATATTATGTGAAATTGGAATGATTTTCCACAATTGATCCTATAGGTCAAACAAGATTTGTAATGTAGACCTTGATTATTTATGGATTTCTACTAGATGATGATTGTATTTTAGAAAATGTATTTATAAATTATTGTTTTGAGAATAAATTATTATAAATTTATTACATATTTATTTTCAATTTGAATGATTCATTATGTTTTAATTGATGTGGTTTTATGGATATTATGTTAAAATGGGTTTTTCCAGAAATATTGATAGACTATATACTCCTTCAAAACCACAATGATATGATATTTATTGGGATAATTTATAAATTTTATGCATGTTGATTTGAACTATATTAATATGAATATGATATTATATCATGAAAATAATATTTTAGACTAAAATATAATTTTTCAAACACTATATTCCTTAGTTTATTTGTATGATAATTACTATATTAATGAAAAATGTTATCACCGCAACTTTTATAAAGAAATTTCCAATTGTTATTAAATTAACGTTGCAATTATGTAATATGGTTATTGAAAAAAATTAAAATATTTTTTTATTAGATAATGTTGTAATTAAAACACCATTTTGAATCATGACTATTTATAACATCATTTTTGAATAGTGATCACATGATTAGTATAAATATTATATTTTATCAAATCCAATTGTCTAAGAAAAATGATGTTATTTACTAAAATAGCATGATTGAACCCCATGTAGCTCATTTATCATAGCTACCATGGGAGATAACATCGCTGAGATTTTCAAATGATGAATACCAATCTACTATCCAATTATATAATAATGAGAAAACCTGTATATGGGAGACGGTCAAGCTCATCAAGATCATGATCCAAACCACATATGTCAAACCATCCCATGAATATATCATTGTTTTGCACCTATCCCTTAGATGTTTTTCATGTGATTTTAATCGATATGTATCATTACCATAATAAATTATTGTTTATATTCTATTTTATGTAGAATAGTGGTTGTATATTTATCTAATTGAAACCTTAAACCTGATTCTTGTTTTTATAAAATATGACACAAATTTTATTTTTTTAATTACTGTTTAATTTCAATTAAGATGCATATTTTAATGATATAATGTTTTTATTGAAATAAATAAAATTTCAACAAATATTTTTATAAAATATTTTTTAATAAATATTACTGGTCATATTTTTTTATGAGGTCAAATGTATGTATTTTATGTGTTTGAAAACTATTATTCTAAAAACATTCAACAATTATAAATATCTATTTATTATTATTTTAATATATAAAAGGAGAATATTTTGAAAATTATTTTGATTAAATGTATATTATAATTTATTCATAACATAGAAATTATCCAATGGTGAATTTTCCTAAATTTTTGAGATAGTCAAATGTTCAGGGTGTAATTAAATACCATATAAATAAATGGTGTGTGATATGAAATCACAATAATCCAAAACAGTTTTAATATATAATATAAATGATACACATGACCAAATATATGTTTTTTTATATAATATGTTTATTTTTTTATTATTTTATTAATTTTATAAATCAATTATGAATCCCCCAAACTGCTGCCATTTTTAAAGTTTTTAAAATCATATATTGAGGAGTATGACTCTCCTCCAAATCACCAAGTTTCTTATTTTACCGTATTTATTTCTTATACAAATAAAATAATTAATAACACAGCTAGTTGGTATAATCCATGGGAAAAAAGAATGTTATGTTTTTTTGTTTTAATTATTTTTTTTTGTATTGTGTCCCTAACCTATGCTTGAGAAACGATAATGAATTTCCTTCACTTTTACATTATTAACCCAACCAATATCCCACATATCTTCTCTAAAAATATTTTGAAACCATATAAACATTCTAACCCCATCTATATTCCTCCCATGGTTCCCCCATTATATAAACAAGATCCTCTAATGCATTTTATTTCACACTCTCATGGTAAGTGGTAATCTATTTCCCTTGTTTATTCAAGAATCATCCTAATTTAATGTAATTTTATTTAAAATCGCCAATATTGAAGTCTACATTTACAGTTTTTCCAAACATAAAATATTATTTATGAATGTTAATGTACCCCTTTCACTCTCATTAATCACTCTAATGAATATTTTTTTGTCCATCATATGCTGCTGCATTTTCACATTGTGTTTCCATGCCAGATAATATTTAGTTATACCCAACACATATAATGTTTTTTATGAATTATGAAGTTATATTTTTTTGAGGTACTACATGTATTTATCCCACAATTCTCAGTCATGGAATAAAAATTTATGATAAAAGAATACATGATGTAAGATCTATAAGGAATACATAAGAATTATAATCTAAATAAGATTGATGTGAGAACAAGAAATTATATAATGTTATAATGTAATGAGTAATGTTTTAGTCTCATGAGACATAATTTTTTTAGCTTGTTGTAAACAAGATTTAATTATTGGTCTTTTACCACCATGATATATAATATTGGTAGTTATCCATGACTCATGTTTATTAATTAGTGTATTAAGTTGATTACACATTTCCCATGTGGCCTTCATGATTTCCATTCTATATCATGTTTATTATTAATACATTGTTTATGCCCTAATTATATTCCAACAATCTATTATTTACTATTGTTTTAATGTTATTCCATTTTTATCTTAATGTGTAATATAGCTCACCCATTTTTTAGGTTCATAGGTTATCCCGTGCATTTTAAGGCACAAGTGTTGTAAAGATGTTTTAAATAATAATTATGTTATCCCTCTTTATAGAAATCCCGTAATGTAACTAATTCCAAAATACAATCAACTTCCCAATATTATAGGTTTAATTGTAATATATATTGTGTAATGAATTGTGAATTTATGTATAAGAAGATGATGTTTTTAATTTTCGCTATCAAAGGGAAATTTTAGTTATAATCAGATTATATTTACAAAACTCTATATAAAGGAATATGATTAACACTATGTATAAATAAAAAACCACAATTTTTGGGAATGATAGAGTGTGTGTTTTACGAATACAATAATCTTCTATATCTATACAAAAAGTGGATGGGGCTCTTGAACCGAATTAGATAGAGTTAATACCCATGAAAATAGTGTTGATCATGAATCAATTGGAAATTGGTGCACAACAATGGCCCTATTTTCACACCTGGTATGAAACTCCTAGGGAATATGCTCTGTAAAATTTATAATATGAATATAAAGCATTAATAATGGAACAAAAAAAAGTTACCATAAGATCATCTGATAATAAAGAGAACATGGAATATAATTATTTATGCCATTAAATTGATATTTTAATGAAATGTATGTAAAATAAATGTTAATCCATTAATTTCATTGGGTTCTCTTTTTTTTGTTTAATAGATTAAAAATACTCATTCATGATATTCCATGTTTTCTATACAATGGCATTAAATACAAGGAATTGATTAATCAAATAATATGAAGATAAATGAAATGATTTTCTAAATTAGACTCCTAACCCATTGGGAGTAAGAATCAAGAACTTTGTGATGATACCCTCTCAGGAGACTCAGATTATGAATAGAAACCAATATTATGAGGATCTCTCAAATCACCCATAGAGAGGAAAAGATACTATTCAAAACATTATATGACTAAGGACTCTAGAATGTAATATATGGTCTAATTCCTTGTTAACCAATCAAGTTATCAACAACATTATAAATATCATCTCATTCCTTCAATGTTCTGAGCAAGAGAAGGTTCTACATGAATTTTTATTATTCTTTGAGAGGCTTATAAGTAGTAGAATGTGATATAGAATAGAATTCTAGAGGATGATATAAAATCTATGGGGTGGAAGGAATTATATAAAATGAATTTATATAAATATTTTTCTTTCACTCTATGACATCAAACCTAAATAGATTTATGGTTCCTCAAGAAAAATGATGATGAATATTTTGAGTTATGTGAGGAAATTATAGAATGAAATGATTGATATTAAATTGTATTTTTCATTACCCAAAAAGAAAATTTTGAACACATTTTTGGTGGTATAAAACATAGTCTACAAAAATCCAATGAAAATATGAACCTCTAATATCACTTATGAAATTATACATTGTTCCCACAAAGTTAAAATGGTGATTGATGATTCAAAAGGGTATAATAGGGATAATAATTAGAACGTAGAGTTTAATTTTATCATTCCATGGAAGAAATATAATTTTTCTTTGAAATTTCAACATCCCACATGTGAAATGTGTGGAATCAAGTACATTGGAAATTTTATATGGGGAATGAGGAAATTAAAATTCTGTGAGAATGAAGGTCTCCATTGTAGAAATAAATGATGGGAGAATAAAACTAATGAGATGGAGGAAAGAATTCTCTGGTAAAAACTCAAATAATGGTTCAATAATTCAACTATAAGTAACATAGGTACATTTCAAACCAATGCACAAATCCAAGGGATTTTAGAGAAAACCAACACCTTCCAAGGAAGCAAGGGTGATATTTTTCAATCACCCCCACTGAAGTTGATTCAGACAAAAATGTGGTGAAATTTAAGTTAGTTATTCACTCATAAATAGTTAATGTAATTCATATTTTGGTACAACCCATTCCAATATATATTAATTTTTAGTAGAACTACTAAAATACAACCACAAAGTAAAGAGATATAACTTTTACTAAATATGGAAAATGGGGATATAATTGCATCATAAGTGCATAACTCCTCCCATATCTATATTTTAAATCTAAAAACATTAGAAAACATTGTCATCATAACTTTAATGTAATTTTATATAATTATTGGTATGGATTTCGTTTCCCTATATAGAGCAAAAAAATTGATATGAGAAATAAATCACTCTTTGTATCATGAATCATTAATTAATTATATAAAAATACACTATGATGGTTGAATATTTTTTATCACAAACATCCCAATAATGTATATTATTTCAATTATAATAATCATATTAATGTCAAATAATTGATTCTAAGGAAAGGATCATCTTTAAATTCATGGTAATTATGATGGAATATGATGAAGTGTTTCCTGAATAAATTCATGACATTCCTCCTAGTTGAGAGGACAAATTCTAAATCAACATGATACCTAGGTCATTACCAATATCCACAACATAGTGTAGAATGGTTTTTTTCACACTTGAGGAGGTGAAAAAAATGTATATAAGAATATTGATAATGGGTTTATACACCAACGTGTTTCACCGTGGGGTGAACTGGTCTACTCTATAAAGAAGAATGTTGGGTTAATTGGCATTTGAATTTATTATTGTGAGATAAAAATTATCATAATAAAGAATAATTATTCTCTTCCATATATTGATTACTTGTTCATCCATATACATGGATCATAATAAATTCCATGTTGGATATTCATTATTTGTTCATATTAATTCCATTTGAACATAGTAATACTATAGAAATAGTCATGGAATTGATGAATAGAATATTTATAGATTCCGTTTTGAAAATTTTTAGTCCTTATATATGATGTTATAGTATAATATAAATGAATAAAGGATCATTAAGAGAATCATAGAACTATGTTAAAGACCTTATTAAAGGAGAATCAATATCCCAAATATAGAAAATGTGAGTCTTGTTTTATGTATCTTCATTATTGGGGAATATTATCAAATTTAGTGAATTATCTTTTCACCCTAAAAATGCATAATAAATTGAATTATAGTCAAGTCCAACATCTTTGATAGAAATCTATAGTCCCCTTGGATTATGGGGGTAATGTAATAAATTATTGATAAATTTATCATGATTAAAAACCCTTTATACAAGATAAGTCAAAAGAGAATCATGATTTTTGGAATAATTAATGTTAAGATAGCTGCATGGAGTTGTGAAGGAGGCTTACCATAGAACATATAATCACCCTACCCATAAGTAGATAAACTATTATTATATTCAGTTATTCAATAAATAATGACATTGTATGTGTGTTAATAAGGAATTAAGAAGTGATATCCTATGAATCCTGATGTTTAATGATAAATAAAAAAACCACTCAACACATTATCTAGAGCAATATAAAGTGATCTTCACATGGAAAAATGGGAAAAATTATCTTATTGGGGAGAAGAGTGAAAATATATATGGATATAAAAAACCCTCATGTACATACTCACAGAGATTAATATAAATATGAAAGAATAAATATGGTAATAATATTATCGAAGAGTTTAACTTCTCAATCATATACATTCTTGGTAAATATGAAAAAATGTGGAAGACGATATATGTAGATAGGATTTAGTGATTAAAAATTACTAACAATTAAGAAGGATCCAATCTTATTAGACTTGAAGATGATGGATATGTTAATAATAATGGATGATGAATCATCAATCCTTTCAAAAATAATCTATCAACTATGAAATCTTGATATGATAAAATATTATCAATGATACAATGTGTAAATATTAAATTATATGGAATCTATAATAAAAATGAAATCTTTAGAGATCAAATTTAATTATAGAGAAGTGAGATTTGTGTCATCACTAGGATTAACATAAAATCCCATGCTAAAAAAGGAGTTATTGGATGATGAACTAGGTTTAATATTATAAATCTATCCCAGAAGCACAATGATGTATTGGTATATCTTAGAGCACTACTGGAGGGACAATATGAAGAAGAAAATATCGAAATATACCCCAATATGACTTGTATTCATTTAAATGTAGATGAAAATAATAATAATATAAGATGTTGTAACCATTAACCAAACCTTTATAGAATTTGTAAAACATTTCCTTGGACCTTATCACTAGTATTTTGAAAAAATCATGAGGATTTAATGAAATCTTGGTTAATGTGGATCATTTAAAAATACTTCTCACTCAATTACAATTCAATATGGATTTTCTCTCAATATAAATAATGTATATTCATTATAGATGTGGAGAGGCTTCAACAAATACCACTGTTGATTGTATATAATTTAGATTCAAGATTTGCCTCTATTTTTTGTACGAATCTCCAACATGCTCTAAATACTAATTTGGAATTTTGAATTACTTATCACCATAAAACTAATCTCCATCCTAATCCTACTATCCTGACAATCGAGGAAATTTGAATAGCACACTTAATTGAAATAAAGTGAGGATGGTACCCACATATTCTTCTATTTGAGTTATAAAAGTTTCTAGTCAAGAATACAAATCGATACATATGAATACCGTTATGGTATGAGGTGTTCCATACTTATATGTTTGAGAAAAAAACCTCTAAGGCATAAAATTGTAATTGAAATGTTGGAAAAAGGTCATAAATATTCAGTAGAAAACAAAGGCTACTTAGATTTGACAAAAGTTCTCTATTGAAAATTGTCAATGAGACATAATGTTTGAGGTCATAACATTATATTCCATTGTATACCTCCATTTAATTAATTCATGAGATTCAGGTAGAAGGTAAATCTTACTCAAGGATAAATAATTCGGTTTGAGATCCTTGATCGCATCACAGTTGTGGAATACCGACTAGAACACTCACATAACCTATCAAAAGTACCTTATATATTCCACCTATCCCTATTGAGGAATTCTATACCAATCCACTCACTTTAACTCAATCAATAAGTTTTACCATTTATTAATAACCTTTCCTATAACTAAAAACCGATGATGATCAAATATCATAGTGAAACATTTTGGCAAAAGAAGGCATACCACCATTTCATAGTGTTGTGGATAAACTGCTTATTTGAAAAAGTGATCTGGGAACTAGAGGATGTGATGAAACAAAAATATGCTCTTCAATTTTTTTTGGTAAATGTAATTTTTGAGGGACAATTATCTATAGGGGATGTTTGTAACCACACACTCTTTTTAAACAAAACACCCCAGTGATTTAATTAATTTTCTTATATATAATATGATTATTGAAAATATATGAATATATTTGGTTTTCTGACATCCTATTAGAATTAAAAGGTCCTTAAACATAATAAATATTGGTAATATAGCTTCATAATAGTAATCATATGATTAGTATAACTATATGGGTTTAAATAAATCTAATTAACATATACAAATGTATTTATGGCCTCATCCAATAAATCGACACCCTTTTAATATAATTTATTGGACCTTTTTAGAGAGATAGAAATATTGGTATCTAACATTTACCAATACCTATATGAGATCCAAAAATGTTGTTATAAGAGAGACCATTTATGGGTGAATTACAATCTTATCAATATCAGGATCCAAACCTTCTACATTGAACCACCCCTGCAAATATCACTTTCATGCACTGTATCATTTTGGAGTTATATGGTTTATTAAATGAATATGTATGATGAAAATAAAAAAATGATTTTATATATTCTATTTTAAATAGAATAAAGTTTATATTTACTTCTTACCATTACTTAATATATTATTTTTCTTTTCACGCAGTAAGAAAAAATTCTATTTTTAATTAGTTTTCAATTTCCATAAAGAATCTTATTCTAATGATTTAATTCATTTTTTGAAATAACAATTATTTTAGTAAAATATTTTTACTAACTAATTATTATTAAATATAAATTCTCAAACATTCTTGATGTTGACATATGAAATTTTTATAAAGCTTTGAAAACTGTTATTATAAAAAAGAAAACATTTCTCAATAAATGTTTATTATTATAATAAATTTAAAAATTAATATATATTTTAAAAAATAATTTGATAAGATATTTTTTCATATTATAACATCAAAATTATCCGGTGGTAAATTTTTAGTAATTTTCAAACACTATCGATATTTTTAATACAATTCAACTACAATAAAAATATACATGGTGTATTATGACATGCTAATGAACAAAAAGTGATTGATTAAGTTCAATAATGTTTATAGGAGAAACAATATATGTTTTACCATTAAAATTATTTTAGTTCATTTTTATTCGAATACATTTAAGAATCCTTTCTGAATCCTATAAACCGTTTAAATATTATGTGGTTTTAAAATCACATATTTAAGGGTATATCTCACATTAACTTCATCATGGTAGATATTTAAAATGTTTTGGCCTTGTTACTAATCAAATACAAAAACAACACAATTATCTATAAACAATGTGAAAACCATGGAATTTTTTATGTATTTTGTTTCTTTATATAGAGTTGAAAACCTATGTTTTAAAAATGATATTGAATTTCACTTTATTTTTCCCCTATAATCCATCTAAAGATCCTATTTATCCTCTTTAAAAAACCATAGAGAACAGTCATAAAATTCCCTTCACTCTCTATAGTCCTCATATTATTCAGCCTTTCTCCAAAGACACTCCACACAATCATTTGTTGCCAAAATATTAAGGTGTGTGGACCTCTATATATCCCCTTTATTATAGAATATTTTTCATTTTATTCCCTTATACATTACATTACTAAAAATAGGGTGAGTTTTTACACATATTTCATATTAAAAATATGATTTATAAATTATTAGAGTCATAATTCCTTATCATTAATCTATCACAAGATCATTTATGTTCCCCTGTTAGGCTACAAAAAATTCACTATAGGATTCCATGACAAAAAAATTACAAGAAATACCATTACCCTATTTTTATCAAGGATGATCTCCATTATGACCATTTTATTTTTTTATTATGGTAATATATGTATATATTCTGAGCTACTTGAAAATTGAATAAAAAGGGATGAAAAATGATTCCATGCTGTATGTTGTATGTGGCACACAAAATAATGAGAATGAATGGAATGTGATAGGTGTGACAGAAATTATATAACAATACAATGCATTGCATAATTTGTTAGCCATGGGAAACATCATGTTGAGATAGGGAGTAAACCTAACACTATTAGGTTACTTTTCCACCATGTGATATATTATTTGAAATTATCATTGTATCTTATTTAGGATGAAGTGTATTAAGTTGTTTTCATATGGCCCACATTGCCTTTATGAATATCATTCCATATTATGTATTATTGCTCATGTTCATAATTCAAACTCATTATATAACACATTTAAGTTATGAAAATATACCATATACTAATGTATTGTTGTTATTCCATGTTTATTCTTTTAATAGGATTTATAGCTCACCCTTTTTTATACATGTCTCCATGTTATCCCGTGTAGTTTTAAGTATGATAGTTGGAGGGATGTTTTACATAAATATGATATATTTAATAATTATATATTGTTATTTAATATACCTATTTCTCAATGACACTATACTTCATGACCATATGGGTTTTATTATGTGAAATGTTATATAATAAATAATTAATTTATGTGTAATAGAGATGAGGGTTGTCATAATAATTCCTATTATTTTTTAAAATTTTACAATGATATGACTATATTTATATATTTATAATATGATATATATTAGTTTAATTAATGTTATATTTATGAAATTTAATTGGAATTGAATATGATAATAAATTTTAAAAAAACATATAATATTGAAAATTAAAAAATAACGATGTTAGAATATGATTTCATGACATCTTACTTTTTTTGATAATTTTATATTTAAAAATTGGATTAAAAATTTTGATTGAAAACCCTAATTTATGATATTTGGAATATGGTTTTTGGTGTTATCAATAGGTTCTTTTAATATCCCGTTGAAAAAATTATAAAATTATTTAAAAAGAATGAATGTTCTGTTATTATGTATTGAGACATAATGAAAATTCCTTTCAAATAATATTATTTATTTTTATTCATTAAAGATATTTTTTATAATGGTTCAAAAATAAATTTTATGTTAAAATATTTTCAAATGTAAAATACTTGTTATTTCTTAAATATATATTTTAATATATCAGTTTTATGATGATTATTTTTGACATATGTTGGCTTCTTATTACGATGATTACTCAGTGTTTAATTGATCGATGGATAATGAAAAGGGTAAACTAGGAAGAGTAGTGAATTAAAAATTGATTATTATATGTAGAATATAAATTAAAAAATTATATTATAGTCATTTGTATTTGCCTATCAAATTATAATATCATAGGTATAGTGGGTAGCTCAATGTTAATAACATGGTTTATGTCATGGTATAGGGTTGTATATAGAAATTACTAAGATTGATGTGTTATGTGGTACTACATTAGTGGAACTATCATAGATGGGAAAATAATTTTTTTTCGTATGTTTGGATGTGATATTGTGTAAAATATTAAATTATTGGGTGTGGTGAGTTTCATCTTGTTTTCTCAATCCATATTTATTTTCAAAGCTCAGGATTATATGGAATTATTAATTTGTAGTATTTTTTGAAATATAGATTGTGTTAGGCTTTGAACATATAGTGAAGGGAATTGAAGGGTTTGATGCATTATCTTCATAGATGAGTGTTGATTTTATAGATGTGGATGGGCATTACAAGATTTTATTTTCATAATTTCATACATTATGATTCATATGATTTTAATTATATAATAATTTATATTCAATGTACATAATGAAGGTCTTAAGTGGAATGTGATTACTATTCAAAATAAAAATGAAGTTAAATTTTTTATTTTATTACTCATGTAGATTTATCATTGTAGTTTGGTTAAAGAATGGTATTGGATGTGATTTTTTTAAATATGACTATTCAAGTTGTTTGCTAAGTATAGATGGATATGATATTTGTTGAATGATAATTATATTATTAGTTTTGTTTATTGAATTATTGGATATATAGTACTGTTTGAAATATAGTATATATTCTAGAATGATCGCTTGAGTTATTTACATAATTTAATATCCATTATAGGCATGGGGATATTATTTAATGAATTAAGAGATAGAATGAACTTCTCTAAAAACATTTAAGGAAGAAGATATAATTATTCTCTTTTAAATACAATTAACATAAAATGATTCTATGAAATGGTTTTGTTATTTAAAGCACTCTTTAATTTTATAAGTTATTAAAGAATATGTTTTAAGGATTAAATTAAATGATATAAGGTTTTATAATGACAAACATGTTAGAGGAATGATGATGGAGAGATTATTTTTTTGAAATTATATTAATTGATATTTTTAATTATGTTAATCCCTTAAGTGTGGTTTAATTTACTGGTTTTTTTCACTTAAATATTGTGTGATTAATTTTGATGTGTTATAATATATGTTTTATTTAAAATGACATGTACAATGGTTTAATTATTTCTATGTATCCCAAATATTGAAATAATCATCATTAAAATTTCATTTGACTAATATTTGAGAGCATGGTTGTTGAGGGTAGTGTGATTTTAGTGAATAGAAATTTTTACTAAATTTTCTATTTTTATTATTGTGGATAGGTAAATTTAGAGTCAAATTTTGAGGTGTTTCATAGATGTGTTTCCTTATAATATCCAGGTGTAATAATTATAAATTGTTTCTAAATTTTATGTTATTTCCACAAACTCATTTAAAAATCATACCCATGTATATTGGTTTTTTGATAATAATTTTTATGTTGGTAAATTTTTTTAATATAATATTGTTTTGGAATCATCATATATCAGTCAAATGAAAATCCATTTTTACAAGAACTTAAATTAAATATCAAAAGGTAAGTAATTTATTTTCTATAAAGTGCATTATTGATTATTGAATTAGTTTTGAAAATGAAGGAACAATTTGTACATGGTTAAAGTTATCTATGATTGGATTCAATCTATATAAAAATACTATTTAGAAAAATGTAATAAATATACTAATATAAAACTAATATCGAACAACTGGGAATATAAAATGTGTATAGTGTAGAAGGATAAAAATGTGTGTTTACTTATCAATGAATAAATAATGATTCCATATACATTATTTATCGTTGATTTAGATTATATGAGATATGGAATAATCGAATCTCTCTTCCACTGGTACACATGAGTTTTGTTGAATCGATCAAGGCTCGAGTGGGATCATATCATCACCTTTGGAATTCTATTTCCACAATGGATAATAAAAAGGGAGAAATGGTATTGAAGGTTTTTCTATGTATAAATACTGAGTATTCTGACCCCTGTCATATAGAAGTATGATGCATTATATATCACTCAGAAAAATCTTGATAATTCCATGAATTTTCTCATCTAATAAAACAAACTACTAATTCCTCAATCAATAATGCATTAATTCATCATATTAATGAAACACCATTTCATTTCATCTTATGAAATGGTTAACATGATGATATACACAAGGTATAATTCATATTTGAAAATATTATACATCATATTTCATTTTAAAAAATAAATAAACTAATTTAGTAATTATGATATCACACATGTCATATGAAATTATATTCAATTATTATTTTATTATATAACTTCCACCAATCATAAAATATGGTATGAAATAAATATGATCATATGAGTTAAAGTATACATGAACTGTCTCCATTAATATAACAATTAATTTAATTAATTATTGACTTAGTGCCATTTCCACTTATACAGGATCATATATATTTTCTAATGAAACCATATCAAGAATTCATTGGGGATATTTTCAAAAATATTTTTTGTAAATATATATCTAATAAAATTATGTATCAAATCATTTTAAGAAGATTATGATTACCCATGAAAAAATAATTTGGATTTACTCTAAAACTATTTTATTGAAAAAATCTGTGTCAAAATAAATACCTTTCCAATAACCATAATATCTAACCCAATTGGATTTTTTATCACTGAAATAAATTTTAATCACTAGATCCAAAAATATTTGATATTAGAAGGCTCGACATAAATATTAGTTCTATTCAAGATATATGTTATCAACCATACATCCTTGAGCGATGAACCTAGTCATCTTACACCTGGGTCTCCTGTAATAGATTGGTTTCCATCCCCGCACATCATATGTAATTACTCCACCAGTTCTATTATTATAAAATTGACCATCCCCAAATAATAAATTTTTTTATTAGTGAAAAACACCATGGGAAGCATCCCAAAATGTCACTCACCCTGATCAGTACTCCAGGAAAAGCCTACAAATATTTTGTGTTCTAATCATGCAGGATCTTAAAAATAATGTTTCATCTTTTTGACATGGGTAGTAACATTGATCCATTTATGTATGAAATTTTAAAGGGTGGTGTACTCTCTATATCATTAAAAATCAGCACCCATGTTTTGGACCCCATGGTCAAACATATCCAATCCCTTTTAACATATATAAGTGTATTGGATCTAATATAATTTTTCAGGACCTGACCTTCCACGAGCGATGAACATAGTCATTTATCAACACTAATCTCCTACAATACTATGGGTTCATTCCCACCAAACCACAAACTATTACTCACTATAGTGTCTTTTCAGAAATATTACTATCCCCACTGACCAACACATCTTTTATCAACATTAATGAACTACATGCATTGGAATCCATTATTGTCTAAGAACCTAACTCTAAAAATAATCCTCACAATAATACATAGATAAAAAAAAGGATTTTATCCATTATTAATTAAGAAAACATTTAAAAAAATGAATGAGTCACATCCAAAGGATTTTAATTTTGTCAAAAAAAAGTTCTGTTTTTATATCATATAAAAAATGAGGATCTTACACTATATAGGGATCTTTTATTATCTTCACTTGGAAAATGTATCTCAATACCTATCCATTCCATCATTATCATAATGAAGAATGTATTAACATATGACCCACATTTACATATTCATTGAGTTATGAATATAATAGTGGTATATAAATACCAAATATCCCACAAAAACATTGATGATTCCTCATGTATATACATACCAGGATGATGAATTCTTCACAAGTCATATTACATCATTAATATTCAAATTAAATATACCTAAAATAAATATATAAGAATGTCAAAAAAACTATACATGTGTATCCACACACATTATCTGTGTATCTCAATAGGAGGAACAGATATCACAGTAAACATATAAAAGGATACATCCAATCATAGTCACTCTATAATCAATAAAATTATCAGAAACATACACAATCAACTTCAATTATTCAAGTCTTAATTATTATTACAAAAAGTAAAAAAATAATATTTTCTCAATTATGATATCTCCCCTATTTTTTTATATTTGTGAATATAAATTAAACAAAATATATCCTTTTTATAACATATACAAAGATTATGGAAGTCTATGTCATAAACATTATAGATAATCTATAGCACAACATCAATTTTTTGGAACATGAGAATATTTAATATCATGATCCATGAATCCAACTCAAACCCACCTCAACATTTCCTCAAATCATATAACACTCCATTATGAAAACTATTTGGTATGAATACATATTCATACTATGACATGTCATTATTAATTTAAATCCATGAAATGAATATCAATTTATACATTTTTATGGACATAATTAAATAATTATAAATTGAATATTTAATATTATATAATAATATATATTTAATAATCTAAAACTCCTTTAAAAATATTAACAAAACCATAATGTGACTCAAAAACATTTCACTTATGAAATAGTCACATATTATCCATTTTTATACCACTATATGTTGGGTTCTGGATGTATTATTTAATCGTAATATAATGCCTAACTCATATCTATGTGAAAATTTGATAAACCCTCCCACTAAACTAATAAAAATTATCAACTATCGGATAATACAATTTTGAAAATGATGACATTTATGAATCACAATCATAATTTTCTATTTCATAAAGGAATGATTACAAATTAACATCATAATAACAATTGTTATGAGGTTAGTAATTTTTTTACATAAAACTCATTTCAGATACATCATAATCATTATTGGAACCGAATTCATTAATCAATTTTGTTGAAATAGAATGTCACAATATCTGTTACTACATAAAAAATATATTATAAACTCAAGTAGAATATAAAGGAAAAACATTTTGTTTTTTATTATGAAAATATTTTAATTTTTATATCGGAACTTTTTTTGTTAAACCATACTCATAGATGTCTCTTAGACAGTATATTCATTTTTATATTCCATACTGATACACACAATCTCCTTTTTGTTTTAGAATTTAATCAAATTTAATTTTATAATAAATATTTCAAAAAATAAAACATTTTACCCATAACATATATGATATTTTATATGTTCCAATTTTTTTCATAAAATGTATGTGATTCATAAAATATTAAAAAATGTATGTCGGATCAAATCCATCAAATTTTAAAAAATATCTACATAAAATCATTTACCATGGAAATTTTTTTACCCGGATCATCTTCTCATGTATGCTATAGAGTATTATTAATCATAATCCACGTCCAACATCATATATTATTAATAAAAAATAATTTCTAATAAATACACATTTTATCAAATATGTGAAAAATTTATCAATAAATATCCAATATTAAACATTATCATTGCCTAATATATTACATTACATTAGTAAAATTGACATAGAAACCCCTTACTTTATCAATTAAATGAAATCTAATATATTTACCAAATCGTACATTGATTTTTAACTCTTGTGTATTCACAAGAGTTTTAATTTATAGATTTGGTATCACATTCTCTTCAAAACGAAATATCTAATTTCTATATCAATATTTGCTAAAATGTACATCCATGAAGTATCGTAATCAACATCAATTATTTGAGAAATTCTATCTTATGAAATCATTAATAATCATTAATTTTAGGTATTAGTTTTATTGACCATTAGTTGGAACATAAATTAACATTATTAAATAGTCTAACTAAAATTTCATCTTTTCTATTTAATTTATTAAGCATGTGTACAATGGAGATCATACCAGAACCTTGGAATGAAATCCCATGTTAAATTATTATATTAATATTAACTATATAGGGTACAAATTCAATGAATATATTTATATCATTTGAAACATTACATCAATGATAATAGAATTTATTGAATAAAAATATTATTGGGAAACCACCAATCCAACCATGTCAATAATAGAAGCACTATAACTGAGTATGTGAGTTTTTTATAAATTTTTTTTTTCATATTTAATTTAATCCCATTGAGTCCACAATTAGACAATTCCAAGATTCTCAAAATCACCAAAACACGGATGTTTATAAACATAAACACATGGTAACATTGATATTAATTTACATGACATATATAATTATTTATAATTTTAAACATTTATATTTTTTCTAGGTTTAGGTATTTCTTTCCTTAATAATGTAATATCTAGATTCAATATTATAGGGATTCCCATTATATTAATTAATTTTCATTTTTGGGGAAGCATCTTGTGAGTCATTGTGATGCAGATAATTATCTATTAAAATAACCTAATGTTTGGGGATGTATGTCTCTTTTATAAAGTGGATTCCATGACTGAATGTGTTAAATTGTTTAGGGGTTGTCCCCTTGTAAAGATAATTTCAAAGGTGGATTGTATTTTGGTATAGAAAATTTTACTTTTTGGGATCTTCATGAGAAATAAAAACCATGTAATTGAATTCATTGCTTGTAATGTATGCCCAGATGAAGATGTGAGTTTATAACATAGTTTGGATAGATTACACTCCATGTATTTCTTTCAAATTCTGTATCGATATTTTTTTTGTAAAAATATGATGTGCATCCTATATTTTTAATCCTTACGTAATTATTTAAAGAGTAATGGGATTACACACTATGTATGAATCATGAGTGGCACATTTGGGTCATTATATGAGATATCTGTTTATTTTAATCATCTTTAGGAATTTATCATTCTTCCACGATGCTCTTGGGAATTACTTGGGAGACCTTTGCTCTATCATAGTTACAAAATTCATTTACTGATCTCCATTTCAGTTTGGTTTCATCTATCTATGTTAGTAACACATTTCTATTTTTCATTTACATTAATCATGGTCGTTCTATTGAATTTAATTGTTTGATCCATTGGTCTATATTGATGATTCTTCTATTCTCTTTGTCAACATATGTTATGTCTCCTTCCAAAAGAGGATGGTCTTTTGTTTTTGTTGTTGTGTGGTGTGTGGTTTTCCCTATGAAATGTCTTGATATATCTTCTTCAAAGACTATTTTTCAATAAAATGAATAATTGATGAGATGTGGGGATACCTTATTGGGCCATCATCATTATTGGTGAGTTATCATTGAGAATATTCTTTTCAAATAAAGTCACTTTATGTTTGTGTTAGAACCTTACAGGGAATAAAAAGACGAGGCAACATGCCCAACATGATACACAATTATTGTAACGAGCCTGACCAAATCCCGAAACCCCAAAAATGAATTGTGTGACCCTACAGTCCATAATGTGTGACCAGAAAAACCATATAGATTGATTCTTTACAAAATCATGAATCACGGGAATCCCCCTCGAGCAGTGACAAGGTCGCACGTTACCCGAGTCCACATCCACTATAGAAAGTTAGAATTTTTGTGTCAGCCACCTCAAGACACTGATGTCACTTACTACCCCACTTTATTGGTTAGAGATTTCCAAATTCTACACCACATAACCCATCAATGTGGATGAAAATATTAAATTAGGCCATTCAATGGAGGTCAAATAATTGAGAGGGATTCATTAAAAAATCTTTAATGAGGCCACATGACAACATAACATCTTTAATTAACACCACCAAACTAGAATACCACCACATCATGTTTTCCATATCTAAGGATATAAAAATAATAATCTTCCAAGGCATTTGTTGATCCTGACAAGGATGAAGTCATGAACAATGGAGATAAGGGAAACGAATATTAAAATCCTGGGAGAATAAGATACACCCAAAGGAAGGGAAAGAAAAAACATAGCAAGAAACCTTAGATCCCATTGAATGAGGAGTGATTCTCCAAATGTGGAACCAATGGATAAAGAATCAAGAAGCTGACAAGATTGACCATATGGGTTGGGATGATAAACAGAAAGGGTACACATATGACTTCACGAATTCCTGAGGTTTCCATCCGCAACCACATAATAACTCGAGTGGATTACAATAACACATACATGAATCGACTTGAATGATCCTAATTTGAAGAGAACTCAACAACATCCAAAATGTGAAGATGAGGCTGTATCTGAAAAATTCTAAATGCGATGGCCCGGAAACATTGTTTCCAAGAGTTGGTGTTGATGAGGTATGGTGGAGCTGATAGGATAAATGAGATCTCATTAAACCGAGATCATGATAAGCAGAATGAGAATGGTTGAAGTGAGAAGAATATCATAGGGAAACCATAAACCAAGGGCATCTCTCGTGTTCGATTCCCATTGATATCATGTTAGACTAGAGTTTAAGGAATGTGTTTTAATTTCAACACATTATTGATGAACTTCTTTTAATTGTTTTTTATAAAAAAATTATTCATGAGATGTATTTATTTTCTGAATTGATTTATGTGTCCTTTTATATGTATTCTTATTAATTTGGTGTTTCCCCATGATTTGGTAAATATAAATGTTCTTTAAATAATTATGATATGGGTTTCTGAAATAATATTTATTGAATGGTTTTTATCAAAGGGATTTATGAATTGGTTTCTAAACTATAAAACTTGAGAATCATTGGGTACATAGGGGGATGAAGTAGTAATTTTCCTTTTTTGATGATACTGGAAAGGGGGTCACTAATTGAGTGTTCTCTTTAAACTTATCCCTAATATTCTAGTAACTTCATTAAAACTATTGTAAGGTTCAAATACTTTGGAAATCCTATACTTAGTAGATTCAATACATATTCCATTGGGATTAATATGTCTGTGAATATCAATATTGGGGGTATGTTTGTACTAGTTATCCTAACCTTGTGTGGTCCTTGCTTTTTCCCCTTGGGTTTGGTAGTATTGAATTGAAATAATTTAGGAATATAGACATGGATGAGATTTTATATCACATATGATGAAATATTTATTTTGGTATGACTTCCATGATATTTGTGATATGATTTGAAAACAGTTTTACCATATTTATTCAAATATTGAAAAACAAATTGAATGTTTTTATAAGATTTTGATAAAAAAATTAATAAACTATATATCATGTCTTTTTTTTAAATGTTGAACAGTTTTAGATTATTGTATAGAGGTTTGTTATGAAAAACATGTGTCGGATCTAGCTGAGTGTGTTATCTGACACCTCAAATACCCTTTTTGTTGTGCATAGGCCTCCACATGTCATTTCATTTTGGCAAACACTAATAATCATAGTGAAGAAATTTGGTTTTCTATTATCTATGTTTGGGTCGCTAGTGATGAAATGGTGTGATGTTTCCAATTCTATTTCATGGAGTAGTTGGTTTTGATGTTAAATTTACAATTTGATGATTATACTTATTCCTTGTGATGGTCTGAATGTATCTTTTTTAATTTTTTTCATTTCCAAATTCATTATTCAGATATGGAATATATTTATTTTATACAATGATTATCTAGGTTACACATATATTCCATTTTTACATCAGTTTGAATTTTTTTTATAAATAATTTTTGATGATAAGGTGATAGTTGAAATCTGAAGGGGATCAAGAGCATGATTAGGTAATGTGGAAATTAATTTTGGGTTGCAGTTTGGGGTGATATTCAATTTGGGTTTTCTTGTTTTTTAAAATAGCTTGTCTTCCCAAAATATGACTTGTCTGGGTACATTTATTTGATTAGAGAAAGTATTTTTGGGATATTATTAGATGGTAATGTTAGGTTCCTATATTGATATTTCATTGATAACATTAATGATACGTTGGGATGTAAGAATATGTGTCTAATGTTCTGAGTTCTTAATTTTATTCGTAGCATTTTATTATGTATTTCTTCTTATATTTCAGATTGTCATATTGTGTGAAAATTTATTATATTTCATTGTTTATCACTGTGACTTGGAGATGTATGTCATTGGTTTGTCATGAGGGTTAGTTGGATGCTCCAAAATCAAAACTACTTATAGATCATGATCATATTCTGGACATCAATATTACAATTTTCTCTATCACCCAATATGCCCCAAAAGTCCACAAAACATTCATTGAGTTACTTACTAAAGTGGTATGAGAGGATGATCCATAATGGTAGTTCCATTTCAATACTGAATAATCCATTAAGGGTGGGAATACACCTCATGATATAGTGGAATTGATGGATAATATTTGTTGAATAAAGAATTTCTATATACATAGGAAAATATCAAGGTGAAGTGTACATATTTCAGGTTTTAGGGTCCCCATATGTGATGGTGTGATTACACGGTATTGGTGGGGAGTCATGTGGGATTGGATACGAGGGGTTTCTAGACTATGAATATAAAAATATATTTTTAAGGGAAACTTATTTTGAATATGCCTCTAGGGTTACCTTATTTTTATTAGGGATAGAGTTTAATGACAGTGTCAACTAGTCAATTCAATGAGGGAGTTCATTTTTTTCAACAGATATCAGAGAAATTGCAATAAAAAGATCAGAAGTTCATGTTGGGTTTTCAAATGTAAATTAAATCACATTTATTTATGCCAAATCATTTTACCTAGGTGGAGATATTATAATTTTTTTTATGGATGAGAAAAATGTATCAAGTAATTATGGTAATATATTATATACTCTTAAAATAGGTTGTATTTAACGTTGTGGTCAAGATAGAATTAGAAAGTGAAAATATAATAAAATTCGGGGTGTGGTCGTACTCTATGGAAGGTCTCCTCTACACCTTACGATATAACTAGTATTTTTACCTTGACATTTTATCAATGGGTCTTGGTAAAACACACACAATATTCGTTTCATGTAACTTCAATGATGTGTAATAGTTTAGGAATATAATGTTTTTTACAATGTTTCTATTAGGCTCTGTCTGAAACTCATTATGATCATGGATCATCATCTCTAAAAGAAATTGTGTCACAGTAATATGTTTTAAATGTTATAAGGATCTAACCATGGAATTATTGAGTGGATAACTTCAACATTGAACATGATTTTACGATGGAGGAGGTGCAGATATTTGAAATCTTCCTTTGATGTCTCATCACGATGATATGGTTTTTATGAAGGTTTCCCCTCATCTAGGTCATCGATGTATTAAAAAATAGGGAATGTTGGTTTCGAGATATGTTGGACCATTTTAGGTCATTGAGCGGCAAGGTATCATTAGATATGGGTGTTCATTTGTAGTTCAGATGACCTGAATTCATGATAATTCCCATATATCATTTTTTGGGAAATACCATCTTGATTCCACTCAATTTATGAGTTTAGAAGTGATTGAGTTAGAGATAGATTTTTCTGTAGGATCATGAAGTGATCATTAACTCTCAAGTGAAATTATTATGTTGGAATTATATTTTGATGCTCATGTGTTATGAATATGCTCATTATATTCTCGCAACTCTTAGGAGACTGAATTGCAGATAAAGAATAAGTTTAGTAATGATTTCATAAAAATAATTTTCCACATGACTTATCATGGATGGAAATTATTATTTTGGGGAGTTTATAACATCTCATTACCACCATTTATGTATTTTCTTTCCCTTGATTAATTTTTATCTTTTTTTTGGACTCATATTGGGAATCCCAATTATGGAGAACTTATACATTAGATAATGATATATTTTTATGATATGTATGTTGGTTTTATTTAGTGGAGTCTTCATTTAAATTTGTTAGACTGGTTAAAAGATCTCCCCATTTTTAGATAACACCAATTGTAGTTTAGAGTTTTATATTGAAAAATAAACCTTAAAATATTTGTAAGAGAAATACCCATTTCATAATGGGATTACACATCACGTAATTTTTGTTGGGAATATGTCTTGAGTACCATAAATTTTGGGATTTTATTACACAATGGTTATTTTGTTCATACAATTTATTAGTAAAAGTCATTTTTGTTTTAAAAAAACAGGTTTATCAGTGTTTTTCATTCATGTATTCCAAAAAAGTAATGGGATTACAATAAATTTATATATCATAGTATATTATTTTAGGAAACCATAATAAAGATCTATTTATATTATTCATTATTAGTCTTTTGGGTATTGACCTAGAGGCTCTCAGAGATGTTTTCGGTGACCATAATTACATCCATCTCTATTCATTGATCTTCTCATATCAATTAAGGGAATTTCTCCTTTCTCAGAGTCAGTAATCATTTGAATTTATTTATTTCTCTTGATCCTGGTATTAACATTACATTATGTGGTCCGTTTTGTTGTTTTGTGATGAAAAGTTTTCTCTTTATTCATTCTAGAGCCACCAAGTGATATTTTAATTTAGGAAAACACTTTTTATTGTTTTTCCATGGAATGAATGTTTGTTTTCGGTATGTTTTCCTCCACCATCTTCAATAAACCTATATTTCTTTATTAGAGAGGTTCTATGAAATTTTTTTTGAATCAAGGGATACTATAAATATTCATTAAGTTATTCCCTATTGGTGGATCTAGATGCGGGCATGTATGACCTGAGTATAAGGTACATGGTTTTTTCTATGACTTATACTAGTGAATGGAATTTCTCTTATTTTCATAAATAATTTAATAAATGAAATGTAATGATTCAATGATTTCATTTTTGTGTGTGTTGATGGTTTTTTCGAAAAAAAAGACATTTTTCCATTATTTTGGGTATATGATTTGGGTTTTTCAAGAAATTTTGGAATGGTTTCGTAAAATGGCTTCAAAGGAATGGTTTTAACTAAATTTTTATTTCACCCCTATCTAGAACTCTCTCATGTTTCCAAGAATTATTGGCTATGAGACCTCAATTACTCGTCCACATACACTATAGGATACCAACTACCAGTGGGGATTTGAAATGTATAGTGGGGGGACTATAATCACGGTATGATATTTTATAGATGTAAAAAAACATATAAATGAAACAAATCAATGTATATAGGTAGAGGAAAACAAAAATAAGATTAAAAGGAATAAAATAAAAAATATTAAGGAAATATTTTAATGATGTGATGTAATGTAATTAAAGTTGATTCTATAAAATAAAAAATATTGTAGTACTCGAATAAAGAATCAAATGTCCTCAGTTCTAAACCCAATATCATTAACATATCCAAACTCCATCCATTTCAGAATGAATGTGATCAAACACCATTTCTTTTTACCTTGTCCAAACATACGTATATAACATCTGCTCTTGACCAAAATGGTGTCTTAATAGGGTTTTAGTATAACTACATAGTAAAACACAACCATTTATAAACTAACTAGTATGATAAAAATAATTTGTTATAATTAAAAAACCCTTGTATTAATTAACTAAATTTTCAATAAAATAAAACAATAACCTACTTTTTCTCTATAACAGATAATATCTGAGCATCTCTTACAACCATTCTAACCACATCCATAAAGCCGTGTTAATATATGATTCATTGTAACTATGCAAGAATATATCTAGGAATGTATTACAACCACGTCAACCACCATCATTTATCCTTGTTATAATAATAAAAATATCAGTTAAAACACAACATGCATTAAAAAATTTGTGGAATAACCATATAATAATTACATATTGGGATTGGAAAAATCACACTCTCGATAAGAATAACATAATTGGACAATGCCAGGAATTTTCAATATATTAATGACATCATTTACATGTAATTTTTTTGTACATGATCGATATATAATTATTTCATCATATAACAAAAGCCCTTTTTCTACAACATTATATCCCCATACAACTTCAAAAATTTCAATGGTTAATTTTATAAATTATCATTTCTCATATAAATTCTACCTTCAATGAATCATAATTTATCAACAACAACAATAATAATAATAATAAATACACCAAATAGGGATTCAAAATCAATTAATCACCTAATATATCACCCCGTGAAAAACACAATTTAATACATTGGCCAATTCAATTATTTTCACGGCACCCACCCAATGGTTCGCTATAAGATGGAAAAACAACAATTGAATCCAATTTTATTAATGGAATGATCAAATTAATTATTTAATTGATTGTGGAACATGCTATGTCATCAAAATAATAATATCTTCTAATCATGGAAATTATCAACCATTAGGGATTGGGTTTAGGCCCTTAAAACTAATTAATGATCCAATAATTAATTCAATGGAAAACTAACCTATGGAATAAGGTACGAAAGATCACTAGGGAAATCATATATAGAAATGATCAAGATGAAAACAAAAAAAGCACACATTAATGAATTTCACCATAATAGTTGAGAAACGAAGGGAGATAAGTGAAAATCTATACAAAAAACATTACCAGAGTTTGATCGTGTACAACATTTGTCTAAAAAATAGGTTAGCACTCCAAGTTCTCCTTGAAGATTACCAATGTTTTAGAGGAGGAGGATATAGTAAAATATAAGAAAAGTTAACAACACAAAAAAAATTATTAGAGTAGGTAAGGTACATACATCATGTGTAATGTGGTCACGTGTTGTGTAATTATTTTTATTGGGATACGATGAAAAATCAACACATAAAATTTATTTTATTAGAAAACCCGAATATTACATAATTTCAAATCCCGTTATGATGAGCGTTGAAGTTATAAAAATGGGGTTTCATCCCATTTTCCTTTTAAAAAACCATAACACACTTTAAATATTTTCAACAATCCAACAACCCGTTAAAACCTAACCATTTTATATATGGAATCCATTCATTATGATAAGCATACATATCCGGAATGTACGAAATTTTCCCCAACAAAGCTCTCTATGATGATCCCCACTGATTTTCAAATGTATGGATTAATGATATAGAAAAACATACATAGAATAAAATTTAATGGAATCTCATGGAAAGTCATACCTTGAAAAAATGGTATCTTACAACCTCCACACAAATTAAAAACATATCCTCGAGTTGCTCTAAAAATCACGATGAGTTTTATATTTACATGTTTGACCCCTGAGTTCTCATTTTATACCCCCTGTCCAAGGACTTCTCATGAATACAACCAGTATGAAATTCCACTCAAACCAATACTGTAGTCATACTGTGAAGATATTTCTCACTATGATCCAAACCACTTATCAGATGATCTTTAATGGACTAATCATCAAAAATAATTATATATACTACATCTACGACATGTGAATTTTCTAGAAGATATCAACATAGATACGACACATGAAACATGTCATACATGAAACTATAAAATTGTATAAGTGCTAGATGTAATTCCACCAGACCAACCCTTTCAACTATGTCAAATTTCATGATAAACCTGGGTATTAGCATTCCCTATTTCTTGATACAATAATTTTAGAACCTTAGTGAGACAAAAAAACATGATCACAAAACCTGAATTATAAAGGACATATTTTATTTTCATTATATAATTTCTACCTACTTTGTGTGGTCAGAAACCACTATATGATCTGCAAAACCTCCATATATAAATTGTACATGAGACGGGGCCAATAAATTACTTTCTCACTTACAAAAATCCAAAAAATATGTCTAAAAGATGACCTTACACACAAATAATGAATAAGATCCATTTGGATATATTCATGGAATATGATATTATATTAAAAATCCATGACATCCTTATATTTCTCAAATAAACCACCAAAATCTAAAACATTATCTCATAACGTATCCTAAAGAACATGAATATTCCTGTCAAATATTCTTTCTATATGTGGATATTTAGTTGTGCTCAAAATAAATTGAATTCCAAATTACTTATAAAGACCCTCCAATAAATTTGATTTGAATTATGAATCTATTTCTAAAATGATACTCCTCAAACATCTAAAAAATGAACAACCTCATGCAAGTAAAAAATTCCACAATCATTGACCATGAAGGTTTCCTGATTAGTAGGAAGTGGGAATCCTTAGAATATTGATCTATAATAACCCATAAAACATAATTATTATAGGTATCCTTGGTAATACTGTCACAAAAGTCATTATAAAATTACCCCATTTCCACTCCAGAATGGTCAATGGTTATAAAATCTAAGATGGCCTCTCATGCACATCTTTCACTAACTGATAGGTGAAGCATATTGCCAGAAATATTTCCACCACATTCTTCATTCCATTGAACCTATTATATAAATTAATAGAAAGATAAATATTTCTTAACCCTATATTCACAACCTATCTAGTATAGTGAAACACCACCATCACCTCCTCATGTTATTCTATACGAACCCATACTTATCACTGAAAATCAAGCGAATTTTCACTAATGATATATCATTTTGATGTTGTATCACCACTATAAATGTATTCTCTAAGAACTAATTCCTACAGATCAAAAAACAAATGTATCATAATCTGATCTAAAATCATGGGTTTAATAGATTTTGATGATAGATATACATATCCCTATGACCCCATACATCCAAATGCATCTCAAGGGAGAGGGCCATTATCCACCACTATTCACTAGACTCATGTACAACATTTATATGTTTTTTGTTCAAATAATCAAAAAATAAATTTCCATTTCATTGTGAATATCTAAATTAAATGTGGAAATATAAAAGATACTTTCCCCCCCCCCTCATCTGATGGATTAGGTCTCGTTATGAGATGATGTAAGACAGTATCTTTTGTTCTGTGTATTCATGAAACCTCAAACCCATGAGATAGTGTTTAAAAAATATCGTGTAATGCTCCACTGCTTTTAACACTAGGTTGAGAGTATGGAAATTATTTTACGGGGACTCTGTTTCATAAACCCATCAGAAACCACTCGATCCTCCAACATTAGAACTCCACTAATTAAAAATTAGGATGCAATAGATAATCATTATATGCTTTACCCAACACATGAAATGTGATGATATAAACTAAAGTGAACATACCATTATACTTTTAAAAATATCTCTCACAATCATCATATCAATCAAACTTCACCACTTTCATGGTCATAATGGACATCGATGATGCCAAGTGGGAGAAATTCAGGATAATTCACTGATAATAACATACTAAACCTTCCATGTTTCAAATCCCAAATATTTTATTTGGTGGTTTCCAATAAAAAGTGGACTTAATTTGGTCTAGATCTATTGAAAATAATGACTATGTGATGAAATTTCCCAATATGTACATTTTATTAATAAATATACTACATTTGGGAAGCTTCTTATGAATTCAATGCTCTATCATTGTACTTAAAATGATGCCAGGATGCTTTGAATGATCATCTAGAATTACACTATGATATCAATGACAAAACCCCCCACCATACAACTAAAATTATGATTAATGATCTTATTCATTATGAAAATGAAAATTTTAAATGTGATATCCTTCTCAAACATCATCAAATAGAATTAATAAAAGGTATATCATATCATAAAAGTAGTCTGAGGTATGTGTGATAGACACACTCTTAAATGATCATAGCCTGATCTAAATTCAATATTATGTGATATCTTATAAACACTCTGCTAAATGAAAAAAAATCATCAATTCAGGAAAGTTGATATCATTTATTGGATTTTATAGGGTTCAACCTACGATAATTCACACATATTTGAAAAGACCCATTATCATTATAGGAAAAGAAAACTGAAAACCCAAAATGAGATATAATAGGTTGTTTGTAGTCTTCTGATTCTATATTATCCTACTAAAACATCAAATCATGATGCACTATTTCATCCATTTTGTATGGTGTTATATAAACTGTCTCAGCTCCTGACACCAACTCGATCATGAACTCGACATCTCATTCCGGTGGAAATCCCTACAAATCCTAAAAAAAGGCATCCTAAAAATGGTCTCGCATAAGTGTAAAATAATTCTTCATATTTGTTTAATAAACTAGAGAAATACGATCTATTTGAGTTGTGTGATATTCCATTGAGAACTTTATTAGTATGTCGCGACAATCCTATAGATCTAACTCAACTTGGGGCAAATAAAATCCTCTTTTAAAATATTGAAATCTAAATATACTCAATTAACATTTGATATGATTATTGTTATAAACTAACCCATAAATACTACGAATCATGTCAAATCCTTTCATTTCCATCACGATCATTTGAAAAAATTTACAATAACCAACAATCACTATAGAAAACACCTTGAATCGTTTGAAATTCTATAATCACCAAATTGATGGTGTTTTAATGGACAAATAACCATTAATGATTTCCACATCCAATCATAATACATTTTTAAAAATGCATGATAGAAAATATTAGGATGCGCCTATATCAAAAAAAGAAAAATATTAGTTAGATGATACTATTATTGTACCTTTAACGGAAGAAGGTCCAATATCCATGATAGTAAGAGTAGTCAATATAAAGAGAGACGAACATGTGTCACTACCTTGGGATCTAGTCTAACTATCATGAGATATTTCACATGCATGATACTACTTCTCACAGACTAGGGAACGACATGCAATGTCTCATCTCGAACGTCTAGTGACACATTAGTTACCTTCATACATTGGGATAAACGATCCCCATATCAACTCAGGTTACTATCACGATCCCCTACCACTGGTATACATTGGAAAGTTCATAGAAAATATATTAAGATGAAGATATCATCCATTAATATGACACATGACTATGGGGTATGGATACTATAGGTCACTGTTTCCAAACATGACAAAAAATAGTTTGGGAATAGAAGAATGCCATGAGATGTTTGTACACAACAATAAATTTGCATCCCACCACTTCATTGGAGGAAACATTCATAAGTCAAATTTGATTCACCTAAAAAAGTGATCCCTGTTCTCTTTGTTGAAATATCCCATTCACTACTTTGGGAATCTATCAGATTAACATTAATGACGAGTTCCAGGTTCATCACATTCACAAAGACTATCCTGAAAGAAAATGTATTCCTATTTCATGATATAATAGTGAATATTACATGAAATAATCTCTCTGTAGAGATCTCAAACGATTCCAAGTAAGGTACACATTTTTTTTGTTGAAATGAACATCTTTCATAGTACAACACTGACATTCCCTCCTATATCGGATGAATGAAATCATGATAAATTTCATCCGTCAATGTATCATAACAGTATTTGATAAATAATTTCAACTCAATGTCCCTCCAATATAGATTATAACTTTTCAAAAAATATTATACAATATCCCACCAATTATTGGTAAGTCCATGGTGCATATGTGTAGTAAGAATATCCATCCAAACAATGGGTGTCTCAAGATTCGTGAATATTACCGGGACTGACATCATCAAGAACATGTATCCCTAGCTTCATCCTTCCCCAATAAACATTAGAAGATGCTATATATGAAACTCCATTCAAATAATTTAAATTGAATGTATTGTATGAACAACCTCCCTTTCCATGGATCACATGACCCTCAAGAATCTATCATTATTCTGAACATCCATATTTTTCTCAATTACTTCTAGAATATCTAGTTTATATGTGTTAGGAATATATAGATTTCCACAACCCTATTGCACATCTCAAATATCATGAGGATGAAATCTAGAATAAAAAATATCATCATTTAGCACTGTCTAGATTCATGTTCAATATCAAAAGTGTACTAAAAAAATAACAACATACTCTTAGTCTACCTAAATCTGTATTAGAGGTGTTATATTGAAAAAAAATAAATTAATATAATCTATCGCATGAAATAGATATCTCATATCATAGTTCAACAATAAATTATATATCATCTGTACAAATAGACATGCCCTAATCACGAACAATGCATTCAAATATATTTATAAGTTCATATTATGATGCATGTTTTATCATATTATGTCTTAATGGGCCATGAGTACCAACTTAAATAAATTATAACATCCTAAAACTATAAAAAAACATATAATTTGATTCTTCCAAGTTGAATTGACATCAACCGTAACCACTACCTACCATTAAATAACAACATATAGGAGTAATAAAACATTCCCCCACACATGGGTCAGCTACTCACATAAAAAATGACATCACAAGGTCCCAACACATCATAGTCTCATTGCAAACTTTATCCAATTATTAAAGCAGGAAAGAAGATAACATATATCTAATGATACTTCATTGGAAAGAAACATGATCTAGAACTCTCTGATGGGGAAAAAAAGGGTCACTTACAGGACCTCAAGCACATATCCCAATACACCATAGGCTACTGACTAAAATCAGGGGTTTAAAATGTATTGTACTAAGACTGTTACCCCAGTTATAAAGTTTCATATTCTTGTAAAATAAAACACATAAAACACATAAAAGAAATAAATGATATTATAGGCATAGAATAAATAAAAAATATGATCCATCTAAATAAAAAATAAATAAAAAATAAAAAATTATAATAGAAGGATAGAATGTTCCAAAATGTCATGTTCTAAAAAATATTTTTAAGAGACTTGAAGAAACAAATAAATAATTAGAATTCCCTTCTCCCAAAACCCATGCCATTCCAATCTCAAATCTTTAACACTTCTATAATGAAATAAATTAACATCTTGGTCATTTTCCTTTTTCAAAACATGCATCCACCTAATATACCTTGGTACCAAACAATGGCCTATATTGTATGTGAGTAAAACTCATGGTGTCGACACCATAGTGTCTAATTTGAAAAGTAAGATAATAATTGTATGAAATAATGTGATAAACATGTATATTAATTATTCCATAATTAATAAAATATAATAAAAACATACTAAATATCTGTGCTAGATTATCTCTAAGCATGTGTTACAACATTTCCAACGTGAACCATATTTCCATGGTAATGTAACCTATATAATTTACATGATAGAATATCTCATAGCATTTATTAAGACTATTCAAGACACCACCATTTAACTATGTAGTATTCACAATAATAGGAGTCAAATCTGTATAGGTAATACCATGTTATGGATAAATACATTTAGGAATTACGACATGGGACTAAGAGAAGACCACCCTCTATATGAATTACTAATGAAAGAATAACAAATCCCTCTCAATATCATAATTTACACATATAAGTTTGCATGTTTCGGGTATGTTACTGATATATATGCATTTCATCATGTAACAAGATTCCTTGAATGCAACACAAATATTAAAATATCACATCATAAATCTAAATGGGTAATTGTTTGAATTACTATTTATAATTCCCATTCCACATTAAATTAAATATCCACTTATTAAGAGTCATAAAATTAATAAATAAGATATTAAATTAGGATTATATCTCAAATAATAACCTATGGTATCATGTCAGGATAATCAAAATATAATCCATTATTCTGTTCAATTATTTTCATGGTTTTCTCACCTGATGGTTTACCAAAAGCTTTGTTAGAAGATAATTGAAACATTAATACCTCAATGAATGATTATATTTGTATGTTGGATCATTCAAAACATTTCATAATAATTCATTTTATGAAACCATATGGATAAGATTTTGAACACAAATATTTTAATGATGATCCAAAAATGATTTCAATGGAAAACACTAACATGTTAAAAGCATAGGATGGTCACCAATAGAATCCTATATCAAAATTGATCATGTTCAAAATGATATAATCAAAATGAAAAACCATTTCAATGAAACGGTGGGTGAACCAATTTTGATAATGGAAAACTAAACTAAGCAATATACTAGGGAATGACCATGTAAACAATTGTTTGAAATAGAGGTTGGAACTATAAATGAAATTGGAAGATAAATTAAGGTTGAGTAGAGAAGGATACAAAATAATATAATAAAATCAATACAAACAAAATAATATAAAATTTAATTTTAGGGAGTTACATGGTGAAAAATGTGGTTACACATTGGGTAATTATTCTTAATTGGATATGTTTAATATCTCATTACCAAAGATTTATTTTATAACATAACCCACAAATTATATGACTTGTAATCAGTTTACATAGTATATAGTGTTTTACAGCTGGTACTTGATCACATTTAGACAGAAAATATATGAAAACACGTTTAATGTTTTCCAACATACCAACAAATTAGGAAACACTTAAATAACTTATACCCATAATCCATTAATTTAGATAAAAATAAATCGTGGGACATAAGGTCATTTCCCCACCAAAATATCTATATGAAAGTCATCTATGATTTTTCCCATGTATGTTTTAAATATGAAGGAAATATTAACAGAAATAAAATTTGAGGAAGAACTCATAGATAGACCTACCTAGAAAAATAATGGATCATACAAATTGGATTGTTCAATACGATCTGAAAAAAGTGAATAGGAGAAGGCCTTGGGTACTTAATTTGAATGATTAGTAATAAGACTTTCCTATTAATACTATTGATGGTTTCAATCATGGGGTGTTCTCAAGTTCCTTATTATATATGTTCTAGGGGAATAATATAGTATTTTGGGATGTTTAATTTATGGGGTTCTCCTCTACTACCTAGATTTACAGAATATGTATATTGTATTGATGCATTCACGATTTTTTACGTTGGGGGTACATGTGTCCTAGCTATCATGACCAAGTGTGATCCATGATGGGATGTTTCCAATGCATTGAATATTTTGTCTTATAATGTCATAGTTTTATGACCATGGATTTCATATGATTTCTGATGCATTCATTGATTTGATATGAGTACAATAACATATATGAAATTATTTGAACATATTTTTACCATCTATATTTGGAAATGTGGATAAAGGGTAAATTACATTATTTTCCCTCATTACGGTAAAAAACTATTACATTTTACAACCTCCCATGTTTTAATAAATGATGATAATAATTAGATTATTCTATAGATAATTGTTAAAGAAAAATCAGGTGGGGTATTACCAAGCCTATTAGATCACACCCTGTTGACACCTAAAGTGTTGTGTAAGAAAATGTATTCAATTAAACGCAATGAAAGGAAAAGTGAAATATTGTAATGCTTAGGTTTTCTACCTTCCATGACTTAGTAGTTGGTGGTGGGATACTAGGAGATCTCAAACACTAACAAAAATAATTTTCAGTTTTAAATATTTATTATTGTATAATGATTAGACTAGTACACTGGGTTTTTTATACTATATCTTCTTTTGTGTTGAATTAATTACACTGAATTATTTTAAATATTTTTTATATTTAAGTCATTCAATGATTATTTTAATTTCACTTATATTCCATTTTATTTATTAAATATCACTTAAATTCTTATCACTGGTTGAATTTGATGCCAGGGTGCTTGTCATCATCCTTTGGTGATAAGGACCACACTTTAGGTTTGTCACAATTCGGTTCTGGTATCTATTTCATAGGGTGACCTCGTTTTTTTCATTAACAGTTTTATCCATTTAGGATGATATCAATATTATGATTTTTTAATACGATTCCAAAATATATAATAGACTAACCTATCAATTGTGTATCATTTTTCATAAAATTCGAAGAAATAAATTTTTAAATAGAATTCAACTAATGTCACAGGACATTTTAAATTAATATTATCAGTTAGTGGGCCATGATCATCGTTAAACTAAAATTTTGGTTCATTATAATTTAACATGTAATATATATATTATGTTAATGATTCTTCATTACCATATCAAATATGATTCTGTTATAATTGAGTGGAAAAATCATTTCATAATCAACAAAATTGACAACAACAACTCAATTTCTCTACAAACAAAATCATAAAAGGGTATACTCAATAAGTGTGTTCCAAATAAAAAGAAAATAATAAGAAACTATTTCTATTATTGTTATGCATGGAAATCATTCATTTTTCACGATAATCATAGGGTTCCCATAATTATATTGACCCCCCTAGTCAGATGATTGAGGTCATGATAAATGTCATATTTGGATGAATACAACACACAAAACATTTATGGAAATTTAATCCCACCATCTAATCTCATGTTATTATAATTATATAAGAATTATTATTGATTATTTATATTGTAATCCAATTTTTTCACCTAGATTAAAATGTTAAATATATATTACCATCCAAATAGTTACACACATTACTTTATATTTTATTCATCCAAAAAATATAATATATATATATATATATATATATTAACAGATATAAATATAAATATTATAAAAAATATAAGTAAAATTTCTGTGAAATTGTTTAAAATTAAATGACATTAAAAAACCACATATGAGTAATCATAAGGCACACATAATTAACCACCCAAATTTTCTAGAACATTTTTTAGGACTCTATATATCTGGAATGTATAAACTATTGAACCACTGCACCGAAACCGTTAACAGATAGATATTCCATTTCAAAAATAATAGTGAAAATTAAATTTATAAAATTTATTCAAATTGTAAATTCAATCTAATTTCTCTACTTACAAACTGAAATCATGTTAGATTAAAACTAAAAATATATTTATATCAGGAATTTAACATCATTGATTCATGTATAATAAAGGATTGGTAGTTTACCAACTAAAATTAAATCAAATGTAAATATTAATATTATAAAAATAATATCTATGAATAAAATTTTGTCTATTGAATAAATAGAAGAACAATTCACATATTGATAAATTAGAAGACCTATCGCGATCAATTCAAAAATAATGATAGAATACATATTTATATAATTTTTATTTCCTTATGTAAAATCGATTATTCTAAATATAACCACATTATATTCATTTACTTATATGAAAAATTTAATAATAATAATAATATAAAATTTAATGTTGATATAGGAAGTTAATGCAATAAAAATATTGAATCCATTTTCAATCATGTATAATATTTTTCAAAATGTAAATATCTAATATTTATCATTATTTAAAACAAAATCATTATTAAAAAATAATTATAATATCATTGATGTAATTTAGAAAATTATTTATTTTAATTTTATAATTAAAATTAATCCTTTTTTTAAATTCATAAAAAAATACACACTTTTATGTTTTCTTACATATTATTAACACATATATAAATTATAAATCAGTATTATAATTTCTAAATAATGAATTTTAATAATTAATGATATATTTGATATTGTTGGTAAAACGAAATTTATTATTATAATTTAATATTATATATAGACTTATTATTTTAATATTTGACAAAAATGCAGTTAAATAACTATAAAAATTTTATTTTAAATGAATTTATAAATACTATTATAAATTAATAGATATCATGAAACTCATTTTATGGTTAATTATAAAAATAAATAATATAAATAATTTTATTTACATTTTTATTTAAATAATTGTAAAATTATTCTAAAATCATATTTAATGATACAGGATGAATAATTTTTTAATTTTGATTGGTCTAGAGTGACTAAATAATTTAATCTCTATAAGATATATTTTATGACGATTAACTACATTATCATTTATGATAAGAGGTTGTCATATGGTTACTCTGATGTATCTTCTATTATTAATTTCTGAAAATTATTGAATTGAAAATATATTCTTCTTCAATTATGTGAACATGACTATACCCTTATGTATGGTGAAATTAATGATTAATCTTTGGAATACAAATATATAAGAGGTAAAATAATTATTATTTTTCATTGTCAATGGAATACATAGAGGATGCCTTTGATATAACCCTTACACATTTTTTCCCAACCCTTATATATTATGATCCCCAATGTAATTATGCAGATGTATACATAAATCCATAAATACATGATAACCATAATTGGATTTATAAAATAATCACAATTACGATTTTATTATTTGATAGTTTTTAACTACTAAATTTTTATGTTATCATATGACAAAAACATATATATAATATGTGTTACAATTCAAAAACATAAGAACACTTTGGAACATAACTTATGATAAATATAAATTATTCCCCTTGATTAAGATAATATAGAAATGTTCAATATGATACTCTATATAAAAAATAATCTTGGAGGGATCCAACGTTAGACAATAAACCACACCATATTAGAAAAAAACAATATAGATTACTACATATTAATATATATAGGTTAATAATTCAAAACATTGATAGAAAAAATAAAATTCACAGTAAATTATTGATACCATTGATGTGTTTGAAAAGATCTAATGACACTTCTAAAATTCAATAGAATAAATATTGATTCCAAAATAAATGGTCGAAAAGGTAGAATATTGAAGTTAGTCATAATGCAATTTAGGGAAAATTTTTTATTACAGTCCAACATAGTGCTAAAATTTCCATCAAAATCATATATGGTTGAAAATGATCAGATGATAGATAATTTAATTGAAAACCTCCTCTAGTGATATCAATATGATATGATTACTCACTTGATGCTCGGGTTGGTTCTTCTTTTAACCCATAGAATCAAAGAGCCTCGTGAATACAATGTGTGTTGAGCATCAATGTTATTAGATCGAGTGATTTATAGACATTAATGAATTGAAATTAATACCTACATAGTTTGGTAATGTGATTTTTTTTATATCCATTGTGACATTATTGGGATCTACATAGATTTTTTCATGTGTTAGAAAAAGAATTATCAATTTCTTAGAATGTTATCCATTAATTAATAATAAGAATTGAGCCCTATGTGTTTTTTCTTATCAAATAGAATACATAATTATATTTAAAGGGAGTAGTTATGATATTTAAATATTAATAATTCCTATAACATAATTGAATATAATAATTAAATGTAGTGAATAAAATAATAATTATATATAAGTAAACAATACAAAATGAAAATACGACTATACAAAAAAAATCATAAAATACTTGCTAACTAAAAAAAATAATATGGGTTAGACAATTTGGGGAATATTTTTAGACACTCCAATGTTCTTCAAATATAGCATATTTTTCCTATGATTTAATGATTAAAACCTAAATTTCATATCTAATTATTTTTTTAAATGTGGGAAAATAATTTCTTATAAAAATATACATTACGTTTAGCCTTTTTTATTCTAGATAAAGGAATATTTCAATGTTTGGATGTCATATAATCAATTAAATTATTTTTATTATAATGAAAATGAAATGATCCAATTTATTGAAATTTATTTATGAATATAAGACTTATTGTTAAGAAATTAAATTTAAAAATGATTTAAATTTATGAAAATACAATCAAAATTGGTAAATTTGAAATGAATTTTATTTTAGTGTTAACATGAATCATATTGGGACACTAATATAGAGATGGGTTGAATAAGTGTTTCAAACATTTGTTTAGATTATAATTTCATTTCAATTATTACTAACTACTCTTATACTATTACCTCATTAAAGATAAATGGATTTTATATTCCCTTTGAACAATAATATAATCGGGTAATGAAAATAATAAAATAAATATTATAACAAAAATAATTTATCAATTTGATGTCTCGATGTGAGAACCAAATCCTTCTTGTGATCATCCTATAGTTGTTTCAAGGAATTTTTAAATAGTATAATTTATATTCATTAAAAGTATTGTATAAATAAATAAACATTGTTGGATTGGTATAACCCACATAATAGATTATACATCATTTATAATGGTGCTACAAGATCATCAATAGAATTATATATTCCGATACCGTCAGTTATTAAAAGGATCTTCCAAAATAGTTTCATATGATATGGAATCTACTCAAGGATGTCACAGAATAAAAAAGAAATTGATCATCTTTATAAATCAATAGATATTTTTTATCCAATGTAATTTCATTAGTATTATATGCTTTTTAGTCTAGATATATGATCTACTTTTCAAAATGATTATTTTTTTTAAATAAAAAATACTCTATACTACCTTTTTTCTCAATTTTTAGATGATCTGGATAAGATTATCTACATTCAATAAACATCTTGATCTCTATAAATTCATGATATTATTTCATAAAACAATATTCTTTCATAATATCAAATAGATTATATTGTAAACCTCATTCATGTCAAATAAATTGTATGTTATAACACTTTTTTAAACCCTAGCATAAATATACAATATTATTCTGATTATTTTATTTGACCTCTAAATTTTATTCAATATTGTACAACATCATTAACAATGTCAATCAAAATTATTTGTTCACATATCTCATCATCTCATTCATCCTTAATAATATTAAACAATATTACAAAAATACTACGATACTATTTTATTTTTCTCACCTAGGGTGTTTGACCTTCATATAATACATAAAATGTTTTTCTCATGTAATCATTAACTAAGAGAACAATTCATGAAATGTTCATGCATTAAATCATCATTAGGTTTATTTATTTTTTTAATAGGTATGAAATGTCCTACTAACATCCCATGATACCAAATAATGGGACATCTCACTTTCCATCTATTCATAAAATACAATGATTTCAATATAAAATATATATGTGGTTTTATACATCTCTTGTAACAATATTTAGAAATTCCTATATTACCTTCATGTTACCAAGGTATCATGTGGGATCTCCTTTCGACATAGTATTAATATATTCACAATATATTCTTCGTTATCATGTAATTGAATGGATCATGGTATTATTGTACATGGAGTGCTAAAAGTACACTAATATCCTATTTTTCTCTACAAAAGTGTATAAATTTCTACTTATCATAACCAAGATAGAATCAATATATTTTCCTTATGAAAACATGGTATTATAGATGACCTATTTTTATGAAATTAGTTATCCACTTCAAGAATATTGAATGGAAACAATATGGTATATCATTCCTTATCGTATTGGACCAATTAATTCATATGGTCACAATAATGAACATCATTGAATGTTATGTATTTAATGAACTCAAGATATTAAATTAAGTTAAAACTATTATATTTTTATAGGACTCAAAACACTAATAAGATCAGAAGGCTCATATTCATCACATTAGATACCCATTTTTCTATAAAATCAATTTAATTAAAATTACATTTTCAATATGTTTTCCCATCTAACATCATATTTTTCAAAGGAAACCGAACACATTATATATAATTATATCATTTAATAAACTAGAAGTGATTACAGTGGTCAGATCTCAACCAATGTTAGCATTGACCCATGCCAGCTACCCTCTATTGACATACTACAACAAAAGGTCGTGTGACCCTCCATTGTCATCTCTATGTGATAACAATCAATAAAAATTAACCTAATTCCATGGTAATTCCAATTTAAACCACATCCCATCGTTTTTACCCCATGTACCATATTTTTTTGATATAATTATTTGGTGGGCTTATGGATGGCCCAATTTATTAGCGTCCTCTAATAATAGAATTTATCTAATTCCTCAAACAATTCCTAGTAAAAAAATTCATCTTATTAATGATTTTTCATAAAATATATATATAAATCAAGTTTTCATAAGAATTCCTAATTCATCAAGAATCATAACATTAAAAATGTTTATGATAAATTTTAATTCTTTGAATTCAAATTATGACATTTATTAGGAATTATGAACAATAAAAAATCATAACAATTATCATAAGGGATTAGAAAAATATATAACAAGTAGTTAGTCGAAAAAATTCTTTAAAAATCATCACTATCCTTCAATAATATTTATCACATGCATTCCATTATTCTCCATTCGATATTAAAAAAACATATTACTTCATTATCCTTCAAATAATGTAATTTATTCTTTATTATATATTGACAACAAATAAAACCATACCAATCAACCATCTATAATGAATCTTAAATCCCCCATTCTCAATCATTAAAATTCAATTAACTTAAATAAATTAAACATATTTTCTCCACATTATTCTTAATAAAAAAATGACTCATTTCCTCATCTTTTAATGAGGATGATGTTACAAAATGATTCTATAAAATTAATCCTTAACATATTCAGCAACAACTATATGTGGTCTAACAAGTTAAAGAAAAAAAGATTGACATCAACATTAAATCATATATTTCTATTAATGTTTAAACATGTGATAGTATTTAAATTTTTTCACCCTCTAAATGTATAACTAAATTTTCCTAGAAATTTATACAATGAACATCACTCTTGAAATACATTATAAATTTCACAAGGAAAATAATATACTACATTTTTCTACGATTTTAATAATATACCAACACCCCCCTTTATAAATATATATTATATAATAATGGAATGGATAGTATGTGTAATTGAGGTAACACATTTTTTTAATTTTTAGGGATGAACTGAACATCTAGATATTTATGGAACATAACATGATAACATATACTTTATGTCTCCAACCCATCAATGGGTTAACATATATTATTTTACAATATTTCAATTCAATTTTTTTATTCATCTATTATCTTCATAAATGAATTCAAATTTCATTATATATAAGAAAATCAAAATTAAATATATAAAATAATAATGGTTTAAAGTGGAAAACATGAGTGATTGTTGATATGATCAACATTATTATGTATTTTCTATCATCTTAGAGAAAACATTCAATGTAGTTTAAATATTTTTGTTTATATAAATTATTATGTCACCATTATATTTTATATTATTATATTTCGTAGTTATTATTGAATCTTTAAATTCATTCATATTCATCATATGATGATTATTTATCATTACATCATCCACTAGTGAAATAGAATCCCTTGGTGGATTTCTTTATATATACACAATATCTATATGAGTATGGAGGAGTGCCACAGAAGTTAGTTAATTACACCCAATATTTTTGACCCATACAAAATTTTTTCATAAATAGTTGAGCTTTCACAAGTTGATATCCTACTAAAATAATTAATTTTATCACATTATGGAATAACATGTATTCTTTTTTCCATTTTTTCTTTCTAGTTCATCATCACTGCACATTTTTCAATTCTGTAGTACCGTGCACATGAATAGAACTATTATATTATAATTACAATTAAAATATTCAATTTTTAAATTTTCATAAGGATTATTGAATATTTCTTATGTTACCATTCATATGTAACAAATCAAAATCTTCTTCATTAATGTCTCCAACCACTCATTTTGTCTTTTTTGTCTCCTCATTTTTTTCTATCATTAATTTAAATTCCATTATTTTAATTATTATTTCCATTGTATTACTATAGTGTCAAATATTATGACCACTTATTCTAAAATAGATTAATATTTTCATGGTTGCTTGAAATATGTTTCACCTATATTCATTTCCTTATTAGGAGTGGTTATTTAGTTTTATTCAAAAGGATAATACATTTTATCCCCCATTTATCACCAAAGGAAGGTTATTATGAATTAATTATAACATTATTATATGTTTTTTTTTTGTTCTTCTACATCACTATATATTAGTTATACTTGATGGAAAAATACTAAAAAATTTCTTCTTTATGAAGTCCTTTTTATATTACTCAAAAAAAATATTCTTATAATAAATATATTTTTTTGTTAATTTTCTACACTAAAATATACTTATATTCAGTAGTTATAAACATTTAATTTCATCTAACCTCCCAAAATGTAGTAATTCTGTAGTCTTCATAAATTTATTGGTTGTTACAATATACAACATCATCTTGTTCAAATTCCCAGTGGCATCATTAGTAAGAAATAAATACCATTCGTTTTCATGTATTACTTGCATGGTAATATTTTGTACAATTTTGTTTTGAGGATTAAATTTTTATTATGAGAGAATAATTCTAAGATTAATTTTACATGTACATTAGAATATCCACCATTGGTGTTTTTTTTGGATTTATATTTATTTTATCGATCCAAAATGTTCCAAATATTGGAGATGAACCGATAGTAGAATATCAGACAACATCAGTGTAATCATAAATAGATATTTTATGGGATATAGTATTCAACGCTATTGTGGAATATTTATCAAGATATGATCTCATGATCTTATTTACTATAATATTATTATGTTTATTGACATGAATATAATAAAATATTTGTATAGATACATCACAATTTGGGGACTAAATATATTTATATGTTTCTATTGAATTATTTGAATTCTTATTAGCATGGTAGTCATAAATACTAGTCTCCGTAAAATTTCATAATTTACCTTCTAGATCTAGACATTTCATTATTTGATTAATGTTATCATTTTCAATGTATGGAATCTTTTATTCCCATGCACATTTTATATTCCTAATTTTTTATTTATGTTTACATGATATTTAATTCAATGAATTGTCATGATCTATGAATATTCAGGAATTAATTTCCAACTTCGATTCTTTGATAGTAATAGTATATTTTTTTTTATTATTCAAGAGAATGAATCTTCTAAATATACTCTTTATAGAAGTTGTAAATTTCATACACAAAAAAAATCATCTTTTTCCTTAATTGTTTTGTATCAAAGATTACAATATATTTATTTCATGGAATAATTATCTAATGTTTCATGTGCGTGCATCACATCACTAAAAACAAATTAACTCAAACTATTATAATACAAATTCCCTTGAAATTATTTTCAATTTAATGATATATTTTTATTTCAGTGATCCATAAATTCATATTTTTCAATAACATGGTCTGTGAGATAATTGAATAATTTTTATATAATATATATTGGATCCTAAAATTTCTTACCATCATATTGATTATATAAATTTTAACTATAAATAGCATAGAAGAAACAAATTTTATATAAAATCATTTTACATTGAACATTATCTATATTATTTTTTAATTAAGAATATAATTATTCAATAGTTTTGATAGACTCGTATCCATGATACTCTCCATATCACAACTTATTTTCATCAAAATGTTCCTTGTCATCATATTTTATAAAAGAATACTTATCACCTTGATCAAATTCAAATTTTGATTGATCCCTCATTTATTTTATTTATATTTTTAGCCAAATATTTACTTATCTCTTCTGCATGTTTTTATAAACAATAATATAATCATCATCTAATTATAAATTGTATTGTATTTAATGACTTCTACTCCTAGAAAAATATAATCACATTTTTCACTACATATACAAGAAGTAAATTTAACTGATAAAAATATGTATATTTAATGACATGTCGGCCATCAATTTGATTACACTTATATGGACCATTGGATATTGTAGTAAAACTTACAGAGGGAGGGTGAATCATTGTGACAAAATTATATTGACTATATACTTTCTTTTCAACTCAACAATTTATAATTTCAAAACATTTCCAGAATAAATAGAAATATTTTTAATATGAACATTCAACAATTGGTAAAACCTAAAATTTAAATAATTAAATAAATACTTGAACATTTATATTTTTAAAATGATCAGTCCTAATTTGAGAACATTCACCATTTAGTGATCAAATATGGTTGTTTCAAATATTTTATTATCATTGTTATTTTCAGTGATTAAAAGTGATATAAAATTTTCAAAAACGTTTCATAGAGTTATTATCCATTACCATATTTGGAATTTATTATACTATACCACATGTTATTCAATGGAATTGATTATAATATTACCACTAGTTCATCGATACATCATTTAATAATACTCATAATTATATAATTTTGTCTAATGACGGATAACTCCACATCCAATTGAATATGATATTATTCCTCATTCATGAAAAGATTCAATCCCAATGTAATATCAAATTAACTTAATTATTTTTGTTCTTTTATATCAACTGACTATCAAATTTACCATTATTTATTAAATGAAGAAAAATCTATGAAGTATTTTTCCAAAATTGTAAAATATGATGGAAAATATTATATCTTTGTTTTCTAAAATATCATATCCTTAATAAATTAATGATGTTATTTTTTACATGTAATATCTTAAGCAATTTCAAATCAAACCTCTAATATACAACAATCATGTAGGATAAATTTCATGGATATCTAATGTTTTTTTCCCTAACACATATAACATATATTATTATATATTATCTAAAATATCAATTTTATAAAATAATGTATATTTTTAAATATAAATAGTTCTATATAATTGTGGTTCATATATCTGAATGTCACAACAACCCCGAAACATTTTATTGGATTTACATTCCAAACTATAAAAATTATTTCAACTTTTTCATGTAGGGTTTATTGAATGAAAATATTGAATAAACAATTTTCCTCATGACATCATCATGTATGTAATGTATGAAAATATTTCATGTTTAATATCATCATCAATTTTAATACCTCTACATAATTTGTATGTGATTACATAGTTATTTAATTTCAATTTATTAAATTATGTTTTATGAAAATTACTTATATAAAATAAAATGATTTATATTTAAAAAATAATGTTGCATTTTATGGGTTCTTCATTCACTTCTAGGTAAATTAGAATAACGTATCATCATAATCTTCAAAAAATTTGATTTTTTCATGTTTTTATTATATTTTAGGTGACCAAATCACATTGTTTTGTTATTCATTCAATGTAGTTGATCACATTTGTTACCTATTATATGAATATGGTAAAATGTGGGTCTTATATTTATGATAAAATGCTTTTTCGAATGTACTAGTTTTATAAAATTGCATATATCATCAATAAATATCCAATAACTATAGAAAATATCTCCTTTATGACTCAGTATTTTTATGAAATGTGATAATTCCATAGATATAATGTTATATGAAATGTTAACAAAACTATCATTCAATAGAAATTATATTTTGATATTATTTTTTATGAAAAAATATATATTGGTGTTTCATATATATTTAAATGCAATTATACCTTCATCTCATAGACATCATAGCACTCTAAAAATAGCAGAAGCTCAACTCTTCAGTATCATATTCATTCTTCATGATGAAGTCCCATGCGCATGCTCTATTTAATAAGAAGCATTCAAAATGTAGTCATATTACATCACTTACTCTATAATGATTTAGTCAATGATTTATCTAATTCATGTATGATTTTGATTATATGCATAGATTTGATTTGATTGATCATGAATATCACTCTCAGCATGATCACTGAAGATATATATAGATATTTTCATCAAATATCAATATTCTATCATCAATAAATAGATATAAAATAAATAGTGAAAACCCATACTGGGAGGAATGGGAAAGGTCATAGAAAGTATTAGGCATATTGTATTCATCACCTTATATTACTAATTTTCTTTATGTAGTTTTTTAAAAAGAGTAACATAGACTCTATCCAATCCCAAATAGAAGTCTAATAACAAAACATGACAATATATAATAACTATCCTCAGTTAGATATCCAAAATTATGTACTAGGGTATACTCAAAATATCTTATGGCATAGACCCTTAACATCTACCCTCTTTTGTGGTGCTTCCTCATATAATAGTGTCACCCCTCCTCTTTCTACACCATTTGAGAAGTATGTATTCTAACAAACCTTCATCCAAGGATATTATGAGTCAATCTACCTCTAATCTGTTTGAACTCTATTCTGACCTGTGGTTGAGGCATTTCCTTAGTGGGCATATAGTGAAACCATTTCTTGTGTACTCTCATAAAAATGATTAAACCAAATATTCATAAAACATAAATCAGAAATACAAAACATCTCAATAATTCAAAATTGAAACAAATTTTTTTAGCCTTCACAATATTAATGTTTCTTAAATAAACTTCACACTCTCCATGTTGATGTTCAATGTGGTTTTGTCATTTTTTCATTATCAAATATCATAAATATAATGTCTACTTCTATAATCATCCTAATTTACACAGAGCATTGTCTTACCAAATTTCATTCAATAAATCCATATCAATTCAATGAGAATCATCAACATCCTTAAAATACATTTCTAACACTATTTCAATATTTACAATTTTGTAATTTATCACTAATAAAATGTGATTAATTCTCTATTATTATTTCTCCTGGATCCTATATTATATATTGACATTATATATAACTATTATCATTGATAATCATCATTGTATCCTCAAACATATGTTCAGTGGAAAAGTCATGGGATTTGGATAAATTCACAGGATCGAGGAAAAAATTTATTATCAAAATAATGTCTCCACTAAAAGACTTAATCAATAATATAAATATATATAAAAATAAAACATTACAATTACTTATGGCCTATAAAAATAATTGTATAGGAAGTAAATATTGTTATGATATTTTACTATCATTATTTGATTTTTATTGTTGTTTCAATATTCAATGAATAATCTATTAATTTAGTAATATCAACCAATGTATTTTTTTAAAAATTGAATAATTGAGTGGAAAAATGAAAGATAATAATTTAATGAAAGTACATAGTTATATGAATGTACGAAGATACTCTAAAATATAGTTGTTTATTTATATATTTCCATATAAAATAAAACACACAGAGGAATATGAATTAATTACTATGTATTATTTCTCTTTACTCAATACTATTTGAATTTAAATAGAAGTTATAATAAAATGATGTGAATATTTATCAAAAAAATATTTATATAAAATATGTATCTACTAATACAATAAAATAATATTACCTCTAGATTATTTTTCTATGAATATAAAAATGGTTTTTTTTCTTATGAGTTATTTATATATTTAAAATTTGAAAAAGGAAAATATATTTGTAGATAGATTCAATTTTTATCCATATTTCAAATAATCTGGATAAACATTCATTTTTTATGAAACTAACCACAAAAATTTGGATATTGTTCAGACATATATTTATTTGTTGTACACTTATTCTATTGAGTGTAGTTTTAAGATATTTATACTCCATAAAAATAAAATTTCATAATCTTATCTATTATTTTTTAGTAATTGAATACTGATTATACATTAATACGAGGCCCCATGTAAACGATATGGTATACTAATAAAATAACAACTCATTAAGAGAGTGGTGGTGGAGTGGAATAAGTGATATTTATTCTATAGTCCATTATAAATATCCCATGTTTTACATATTTTATATTGAGATGGAAATTTATTTTAATAATAGTAGTATAGGTTTGGTTAATATTATAAATGGTGGGTTTGATTCAAAGAAAAATTCAAGAACTCAATTGACCTCCTCCCCTATTGAGGATTTGTAAAAATATACTAAGGGAAATATTGGAATCTTATCATATGAAATTTGAGTTATAAACCATTATTAGTTGATGATTTATGACCAATTTTTAGTGCTTTTAAATTAGAGAAAACAAAACAATGCATTTCAATGGTATGGAATACACATTTTCTTGGAGGTAACTGTTGATTCTAGAGACATAAAATAATTATTTGTTTGATAAACATTGTCATGAATTTATATCTTAAATCTATAAAACTTTATACAATTCTATCACATGGGCCAATGTTATGGTATGTTTCCCATGAAGGATAATATGTATTGGATTAAATAAAAATCATTTTTATTATGTGTCTTCGTCTTACTGGTGACTTAAATCTGGTATGAAACATCAAAAATTAATATAATATGTGTGAAACTATTGATATAACTTATTAGGGAGAAGAAAACTACTTACAACTAAGGTATAAAACCATTATGGTTTTTCATGAACCCTTTTATAAACTATATTTTCAATTCATAATTAAAATAATTGAATGAAACAATAAAATAATAAATTAAATTTCTACCATGGGATCTTAATTTCCTAAATCATATCATTAACTATTGGTCCTTGTAGTTATTCCTTAAAAATTAAGCTATAATATCTGCCACTATAAAAAATATAAACTATAAGAGGATATGGAAAATGGCTTGTTAGAAAATATTATAATGTATTACGATGATAAGTAATATTATTTGGATTATTCCAAATTAAAAAAAAACCATAAATTCTACCCTCCATGTATTCACATGAAATAAGGTCAGGATAATGAATATTGGACTGACTAATATAATAAACGAGTATAATTTATTAAGATTATGGTGGGGTATTTAGTAATTTTCTTTCATGAAAAAATAATAATAATATGAATATAGGAATCATGATATCCTTCATGAAGTACAAAAGGATTCATAAATACACCACTTAAGTATGATTCAACTAATTTTAGAAAACATGTATATCAAGACTGATTTCAATTTTATTAATGTAAAAATCAAATCCATTTTTTTTAGATGAAAATAATATAACAAAAATAAAGAGGTAGAAGAAATTTCAGCCATATTGTGTTCATGTTAATCTCAAAAAGTGGATTTCATTCTGATCCAAGGATTTAACCCTCTGATAATAAATCTAATATATGATTTGTGGCCTAAAAAATGTTACATTTGATTTTTTAAATATTCCATGAAACAAATTTTTTTTTCCAAAAATTTTGGTTTTATAATTTAAATTATTAATTGAAAATAATATAAGATAATTATGAATCATTGGATAATAAGTATGATTCTCTAAATAAAATATAAAATATATTTTTAATAAAAACGTTTGACATATCAATATAGATTTATAAATAGATGTAATCATTAAAAATATCTTCTTGTAGTTGTATTGTATTTGAAAAATATTCAAAGGAACTAATTCCAAAATTTAATGATATAAATGTATATTCTTTTATATTTATAATGAGAGAATATTAATGTAAAAATCCATTTTAACAACAATTCCATTAAAGGTAATGTTGTCATCGAAATTAATATTGAAATCCTTATATATATAAATATAATATTTTGCATCGTTCTAAAAATAAAAATAATTTTAATTTTATTGTTCTAACATTGGTATACATTGAAATTAAATTATTTATATATTACAAAAGTATCCTGAAATATTTTTTGGATGGGAGAATATTTTTTCTGGAAAGTAATGCTTCCTTAACTATTTGAAATATAGTAATTATGGAACATAAAAATAGATCAGGGTTCATGAATCCTTTTTAGATTATACAAACTGACCAAATTATATTTGTGTACAAAATTATATTAATTTTATTATAAGAAAAATTACAAATGATAAATAATGAAATATTATTTAAATATAATGGATATTCAATAATAATTAATGGATATTATTTACTCAATCACTCACTATGAAAACATTGATAGTGGCCATGTCCAATTTGGTGACAATAAAAATGAAATTTATACAGTTGTGAGATTTAATATAAATCAACATTTAGTGTGATTAAAAAATTAAATTATAATTAATGAATAATGTATATCCTAGTATATATTTCTGATCTCTTCGATTGTGAATTTTTCTATCATTTTTTTATCCATTCATAAATTACATTCAATGATGAATTCCGTAAATTTAGATAACCTGAACTAAAAATGATTACATTCTAGATCATTAATTTTTATGAAATTATAATGTAAAAAATATTAAAACTAAAATTAATGGTTCTTTGATTTTGAAAATATGTCATATACATAATAATGTTTTCCATAGATAAAATATCATGTAAAAAAGTTAATTACGGATTTCCTCAAAATTTTATGTTCAAAAATGAAACCATAGGATTCATGCAATATGGGTATGAAACATAAGTCATAATTAAAACAAATTAAATTTTTTCCAACATTTATTCCATTAAAAAGATATTCGTATTGTTCTTTTTTCCCATTTAGAATATTTTTCTGAGGTCGAAAATCATTTTGATGTCGTTGATTTTGAATTTTTATGATTTACATGTGCTTTTATCTTAAGACATGATATAGAATCATTTTACATTTTTATAAATATTTTCATGTTAATAATGAATTAAAGATATAATAAAATATTTTCATTGAGAATTTATCATTAGGATAATTTTTAAAACCGTAAGTCTCAATCCTTTTTCTCAAACATGTAATTCAAAATAAATTTTCAACCCATAAACACCTTAATAGAATAGTTTTATTAAAATGATATATAAAACCTTCATAGGGATTACAAGAATTCTTTTGTGTGAATATTTCATCTTTGATCATATTTGGGAAGAATAAATTAACAGAACATGCTATGTCAATAATTTATTTCAAAAAATTTATATATCAAATGAAATAACCTATGATGATTGGATTTATGTAATAAAATTTTATAACACTTAATTTTTATATGGAATAGTATATAACTTAACAAAAATATAGAATCATTGATTCTTTGATCCAAATTTTGTTAATTGAATTCATCCAGGTTATTCTAATACATCCAATGATTATAATTATTTCAATAAGGATCCATATATTATTGATGAATCATCTCATGATAATTTTTTTTAATGGAATCACCATTATCAAAAATTTAAAATTCATTTGCCGATTGATTTATTATATAACATGATACGTGGAAATCTCTTTGAGGGTAAAAGGGATGATGATATATAAAATGATCATGAATAACCCATCATTGATATATTTATTATATTAGGTCCTTTGTGGTATAATTTTATTTCAACACACTAACACTCTACAGAATCACAAGACTGATAGGGATGTCATATACCCTATAGGGGATAACCAATGCTAGAAGCCTCCATATTACATTTTCTATTTTGGCTCAAATTCCTGGTGGGAATGAAGCCAATTTCATGGAAAATATTCCCACCATTAGATGGACAGAATCCCCTTCTTACATCATGTTGATGTCACCTCCATTATTTCTGGCTTTTGACACTTCCCCCATGATGGCTCGAAGGCCTAATGGCCCAAAATTCCAATTGGGATAAATAGAACTACTGTAATAGAAGCCAATTACATTATCATTCATCCTACAGTACCAGTAAAGCTCTAATACAATACATGTATAATGCTTATGGAAATTATCTCAATCCTGTATTTGAAACTTGGTGTAATACAATATTAAAGGCATCCATTACCACAATTTATTCCCCTAAATAATAAATAATATAATTAAATATGATAAATATAAAAGTTTGATTACTAGAGATATAGTGTAATATAAAAAATTTATTTTGAAATTATTATATAAAACAATTATATGGGGATTAGAACTTGATTATATATAGACTTCTTTAATAAATGTTCACCTTTTTTATCTCAGTATGATGCAAACACTATATAATAAGAATTAAATGATGTGATTTGGGTAGTTTTTATCAAATGGGAATTAAAAATATTAAATAAGAACATAGTATATGAATTTGTTTATAGGCCATTTCATTATAATGATATTGTAGTTAATGGGAATTTTGATATAAGAAAGATGATCGTAGTTTGATCTATATAAATAAATCTATGTTCATTTCCCAAAGATACAACAATGATGAAGGACGAGACTATAATGAATCAATCTATATTTTTATTGTTTAAAATGCATTATAATTATTTTATCATATTAATATTATATGATTTTAATATTCTTTCATTTTTTTTTAAAATATACATTTTTTCATTGTATTTATAAACGAAAATGTTTGTGTTGAAAAAATATCAGGTTTTGAAAATCCACATTATCCAAATTGTATTTTTAGACATTCTGATTTTTGTATTGTTGTATACATTCATAATGATATTTTTATAAATGGTTAGGTTCATATATATATATATATATTGTGGGCATGGAACAACCCAAGTTATTTAATTAAACCAATTAAATGATATATAAATATTTAAAATTTACGTTGAAGATGTACTTTTTTATAACACATTCATAAATTGATTAAATAATTTTCAAAACTCATGAAAATGACTTTGAAATAAATTTGATGGTTATGGTGAACATTTTCCTGAGGTTTTATATTTATATTTTTTTCAATGATATAAATTAAATAATATTATTTAATAATTTTTTTGGACTTAAATATTGTATGAATTATTCATCCTCGCGAGTTCTAACCGCAATCTCTATTTAGATGAAGTTTGAAATCCAATTTACAATTCTCTTTTATAGAATAATTGTTAGAACCATTTTATATATAACTGCTACAATAAAATATATTATGATATTTTTTTTATGTTGTATATTTTATGAAAACCCAAAATGTATCAATTAAAATCTACTAAATGAACTTTAATATATTTTATGTGAAAATTTTCACATTAATTATTATTCTGAAAAGAAAATCACTCTAATTTGGATTTATATTTAGATTAAAAATAAGAATTTTTTAGGTTAAAAATCTAAAGTACATTTAGAAAATTCTATTTCATAAGAAAATAATTATTTCTATTGTGTATTAGGAATAAATACTCAGTTGCATTATCAAATAGATGAAATTGATTAAATTAGTTCTAATAGTGATTTTGTAAAATTTTAATGTATGTTTTACATTTTAATATATGTTGTATTCAATATTGATCATGTTTAAATCATGTATGCTAAATCATCTTCCATAAACCATTTAAAAAACCAATAATATTTTTGAAGTCAATATACTTTATTTTTATTTATCATTTCTTATTTGATATCTCATAAAATGAAAAAATATATTTAGAATTAATTTGTATTGAAATTAATGTGAAAGATATATTTATAATCATTTACCTATTGATCAGTTTTATTTTATCAAAATTGATTTTTAATTATTTGATTTTGAAATATGTAATTTTGAGTTATAATTTTAATTAATATTAAATATGTATAATAAATTATTTAATTTTTCTAAAATATATTTCTATATATGTTGTTTTTTTATTTTTGGAAACATTGTTTTCATTAATCCTATATTAACAGTAAATGTTTTTATAGAATAAATCATGTGAATTTTCATTCTATGGGAAAATTTTTAAAATTATTTTGAATATCATTAGTAGTTAAATTAAAATTTATTCAATCCTACTAAAATGAAAAATGATAATGGTCATTCTATCATTCACTTCTATAAATAATACATGACATTATGGTCTTGGTATCTAAATTAGTCATAGGTATTTCAAAAATAAAAATAACTGATGATCGATGTTAGGGATTCTCCTAGATATATATTTTAAGCATTAAATATCTAGGTGTACAACATGGAAAATATATCAATATTTAATTTATAAATTTAATGAGTATTTTTTGTATACTTTTTCAAATATTTTATGCAGTGAATGTGTAATTTATAAGAATAATTCCAACACTATAATTGAGATCGAGTTATAACACTAATATGGAGATTCTAAATTATTACTACAAAGATGAATATAATAATGAAATAAATGGAAATTGAAAGTTGATTTTTAGTCATACAATTTTAATCAGCAAAATATGAAATATCCCTCATGAAGGATGATATCTATTTTTAATATTCTTTTACTTGTGATGATTAAATTGGATATTATATAATTATAGAATCCTTTTTAAATCTCTTTCCATTGAGAAAAAATAAATAACATATTTTATCCCTGATCAATTTTTTTCAAAGATAATTTAGACCTATATTGACTAAAGAGTATGTGATTTTTAGAAGGTGGTATTCAAATATATCAATCTGATTAATTTTCTTGGAAATTATAAAGAATTAAAATTTTTGATATTCAATGTGATTTATATTCATTATTGTCTAGATTCAAAAATGCATATTAACTTTTATCTTAATAGAATAATACTTTTCATAATCATTAATAATAAATAAATGATCTGTAGAGGATCTGTGGATTCCATGTGACAATAAAATAAAACCCTATCTGATGGAAATTTATTGATAATAAAATTTCTTGGAAACCCTCTCAAAATATTTAATTAATAAAGAATAAATAAGGGATGGATTTGAATGAAGATGATGACAATCATGTGGACCCTACTAGTACTAATTGGGGAAAAAACACAATTTCGTCTTATATATGTTGGTCCTTTTATGGGGTGTCTAATAGAGACCAAATAGTATCAAAATTTCGTTGATTTTAATTTTATAATGAAGATGTTTGTGCAATTTTAGGTGGAATTTCTACTATTGTCAATGCTCTGGATAGGGATTTTGTGGCTCAGAATAATGTTAAATTTGATATGATAAATTTATCTAAAAATGAATCACTTATGGATGATCAGGTTGTTGACATCCATAATCAAGATCATGCAGTTGCTGAGCATAGGTCAGGTGATGAAAATTAAATAGATGAAATGACTCATTTGAATATTATGCTGATGAACAATAAAATATTTAATACTTTTAGAAAATAGTGGTGGAGAATAATATGGTATCGTTATTCAACATATATTTTTATATATTATCATAAAACATTCCATATTTTTTATAAAATAATTACTTTTAGTGTTTCCTTCATTTGGTAACACAAAAAATCTATTATCACATTCATCTAAATAAGAAGATGTTTCACAAACTATCAACAAGGATGAAACTAAATATAACATTGAGTATCCCATTTTGGAATTGATATCTAAGGTTTTGTTAGCTAAATATTGACAATGTGGATACTAATGACCTAAATCATTATATCAATGCCTATAGGGATTAATTTAAAATCCTAACGGAGAACTCCTCCCCAATAAATTCATACTATATAATGATGTATATGGTGGCTGCTCAAAATTAAAATATGATGAACCATAAACTAATTCATATGGTTTATTATATAAAATTATTAATGAAATTGATGTTTGTAATGGATCACATAATAATGAAAGTGGAAAATTTCATTAGAGAATAAGTGTATTTTGTGTTGAAAGGATATCTAAAAAAACTAAATTATAATTCTATCTACCAATACATATAATTCTATGAAGAAAAAACAATAACATCCATGTTTTTATTCATCAATAATCATCCATCAGCTCATGAATATTAATCTTCATATACTCTTAGGAATATACGAAATTTAATATCACATGTTAGACCAATTAAACATATTTAAATATCATTAGTTAAAGGTTATCATCATTATAATCAGATGTGATCATAATAGACAGTCTTCTAGAATTTCATATAATTTTAACTATATATATTCAATATAGAAATATTAAATAAAATATTATTTTGAAAAAACTAAATTAATGATTGATAACATTGAAATGAAATTGATAGGAGGCAACAATTTCATGTTTTTGTGGAATAATTTTCAATAAAGGATAGAAAACCAAAAAATCTGGTTTCATTAATGGTTATAAATTTTTTGAAAAATCCATTCCAAAATATTTTTACATTAAAATGGATTAATAGATAGTAAATTTGATAGTAGTTCATAGTTGAAAAAAACATTTTTATAAAATATTTTTCCTATGATTTACAATATTAATTGGATGGTGTATATTGAGTGTATTTTTTAACCTGCATTAGTTTACCCGGTCGATAGAGTATTTAAAGATGGTATGATAGATAGATTTATTAACATTGTCTACTTTGGTAATAATGAAATTCTCAAGAGTCTATAATTCCATTATTGATAATTATTTTTCGTCAAAAAAATGATCAAATATCCCAAATTTTTTATACACTGTCAATAGATTTTTATTGGATTATTTTCCCCTATCATCACCAATGAGTAATACAAAAAGTTTTATACTATATTAGATGATAAAATTACTCTATAGAGTTATATTAAATCAATAATTATCCCTATAAAACCTAGATAATTCTATCTAAGTAATTAATTTAATATTTTCCCCTTATTCATTAATAATCAAGATCATTCTATTGCACAATATAAAATTTCAATATAAGCATTTAATACATGATGATGTTGATAGATCAACTTCCTCCTATCAATCAAATGACCAAATTATTAGTAAAATTGTACAATTATTATAAATCTAAAAAATATTTAGAATTTTGAAATATATTTTAGATATAATTATGGTCTAATGATTTGTTATATAGTTTTAGACAACTTCTCTGTGGATAACATTATAAGAAGGTTGCATATGGATCACAATGCATTATTTTAAATGATTAGTGACACTTTTATTGGAGATATAACACCAAAATAATATTTAAATTCTATGAAACGGAGTGAATAATATTTTTTTCAAAAACAATATTCCTTGATCTTGAATTGGGTGATAATTATCTAACTTGAATATAGTTTTATAGTACCTCTAGGTCAACCACTAAAAAATAACATAATGTTTGTGTTACTATTTTTTGTGGATTTATTGATGGAATAAAATTTTGATGATTTTTTTAGTAGAAATATTGATACGTAGTGGTAAAACTGTTATTGGAGCAACATTGTGTAAACAATAAAATCTAATTATAGTTTTATTAAAAAAGTACCTATTGAAAAAGATTATAAATATTCTCTTGCTAACTCTATTTGATCATCATCCACACAAAGTTTATAAAATAATGACTAATGTTACTTTTTTATTTAGCTGGTGTTTCTTTTAAGTCACTTTTTGAATCTCTAATATTTTTAATAAAATTAAGTCCTCTATTTGTATTTACATTTTATATTTAGTTGAGTAATATTATATTCTATTTTCATATTTTAATTATATTTTGAATTATTCCATAGTATTAAATAACAATTTATACAGCATTTTAGAAAAATGGAATGATAGATTTAAATTTATTTATACACTATTAAATTTGTAACATCCATTATTATATCATTATTTTTTTCTCTCACAATATGAGAGATAATAAAATGAAATAAACAGAATTTTTTTTCAATTTTACAATTCCATAGTATATTGAATAATATATTTTTTAATTACAGCAATGTTGAATAATTTATTATGAAAAAAATATTTTTACTATTGTATGGGAATTATAGTTATAAAAAAAATGAGATATTGTTAATATAAAAAATGTTTTATATTTAATCATTGTTTATCTAATGTTATAAAGATTATAAAACTTCAATTATTGTTATTAATAATTTTAATTGATGTATATAGATAAATTATTATAAGATGATAATTTTCTAAGTTATTTCATTTATAGATAAAAAAATATTATATTTTTAGAATGTATTTTGGTAAATAAATATACTCTATATTAAAGGAATATTTTGGTCTAGTTTATGGAATTTCACTATCTGTAAAAGGCATAAGTTTTGTCCGTGACTTCTGAAGAATTCCACTATTTTGGAAAATATAGTCAGATAAGTCATTCAATTATAATGAATGAACTATGATCATAGGAAAAGACTTATGATAAGGATAATGTTATATGACATAATAAAATAAATATGATCAAAAGAAATTATTTCTATAAATAATACACATTGAGATCAGATTTATTACAATGAAAACGGTTTATTATAACTAAATTACAAAAAAGGCATACAATGTATGGTATATTAAAGAAATTTAATTACATTTTCGTGAATACAATTAATAAGGAATTATTTAAATAAAATTTTACTTCTATGTTATTAATATCAAATTTATTGATATCTAAATGAATAATGTATGAATTATTGATGTTTATATGTTTTGGAAATCATATATTTTCATGAAGGATCATAGATACACAAAAGAAGCTATTTTTTCTATTTCTAACAAATTTTCTTTGTAATGTATTATTTAATATTCAATATTTTATTTTATTTTTGATATTAAATATGAAATATAGTATCATATGTAACAAATATATATAATGTTATAAAATTTTAAAAAAACATAATGACTGTGAATACTATAATTTTCAGGAATTTCTATAACATGAATAAAAATATTGATATGATTTTAATCTATTATTTCATTATATATATATAGAAATTTTAATAATCAATAATTATTTAAATACATACTATTTATTTTATGAATATTAATAATCTATAATTTGATTCTTGAAAATGTGTGATGAATTTAAAATCATATTATATATAATTTATTTGCTGGTGAACACTTCATTGTGGAGAGTGTGGAAATATGTTTTATATAAGAACTGATAATTTGATGACAAGAAAATATTCTTGATTTTTAAATAGTAAATACCACATTTACTCATGATGGAATCCCATAAGAAAATGATTTCTATAGAAAAATTCACCAAACTCACAATGAGAGTGTAGATGGAGTGTACATGATGATATTTTTTACCCTACCAACTATAATTATAATTTTATGAAATTATTTTATTTTCCCAAACATATATGTTTATCAATTGTGGTATATGTTTGAAACAACATTTAGGGACTTTTTTTAGGATAGTGAAAATTTCACAAAATCAATTCAACCCTTATTGGTTGATTTCACAATAATACTAATAAAATTAATATTTTGTAAAATATGTTCATTTGATTTTTCAAAAAAATGTATTTCATAATATATTATCCTCGATTATTTGAATGAAAATAATGTAATGATGTTAGTAGATTTTGGTATTATTAATAAAAAGATATATATATATATATATATTACAATAGAAGGGTTTAATTTCCATATAATTATTCTATTGAGGGTGTAGGTATATAAATACATTGCTGATTAATTTGAGTAGTTTTTTTTCATTGAGGATATGTCAATATTTGATAGATTATGATGACTAATTTTTAATTGTTATGCTTTGATTAATTTTTATGGCGTTATAGAAATATTGGATTTCTTATCATTGGTATCCTATGTCATTGGGATACGGTTCTCATTTAAGAAATGATTATATGTTTCTGGTGTCCCAAATATGATTTGACAAATGGTAATGTGATGTTTACTTACAAATATGACTTTTTTTCATATTAAATACTATTATTGATGAATAATTATATATGATAGCATATAATATTTAATTTTTTCACCCACTTTTGATATGTATGATTAGAATTAACCAAATTCAATAGTATTATTTTAATAGATGTTAAACTATGGTATTGTTTTTGTGGAATACATTTTATGATTTTTCTAATATCTTAGATAAGAATAAATTGAAATGTATCTAATTTATTGTGTAATTATTTTTTATCCTCTTCATTTTTTATTTTATGGGTTTTTAGATGGAATCATTAATTTTAAAGATTAATTTTTTGGATAAAAATATAAATTTATGTTCTAATAAAAAACACTATGTGGGTGTTCCTCAATAGAATATGATCTCTTATACTTTTCATTGTTTGGGGAATTAATTAATATGTAGTGGTAATTATAATAGAGAAAAAACTATATAGAAAAATATTTATTTCTATTAGAAATTTATTTCTTTGACTAAAAATCATGTCATATTTCCAGTGTAATTTATATTTTTTATATAATGGATTAGTTTTAGGTTTTAGGAATAGGTTTTCTTTAAAAAAAGTGTTTAATCGCCCAATGTTAGTGGTTATGGTTAAAGATAGTATGGATTTGTAAAAACTCCATAGTTATAAAGTTTACTTTCAAAGGAGACTAATATTTAATACATTCAGTTTTATCCATCCTCATAATATATTGATAGTATAAATCCAGTAATTGAATAAATAATTTGTCTATTATTGTTACTATAAAATTTATTTGAGGATTTAAATGCACCAAAATTGACTATATTATTGTTTTGGTAATATATATCATTTTTTACCAAACTAGAATAAATTTTAAATACATAGGACATAATTTATTTGTAATATTTTTCTCATCATCTGATGAACTAGAAAAAATAGATGGGTATCATGATTAATTCGAAGTAATGTTGGTGTATTTTTTATGAATCATTTCATTATGAGAATAAGTCTATATGATGTTTTAAAACAATTATCAATGATGGGTGTTGATGATGAGGATCCATGAATTGATGATGTATTGTTTTCAATTTTTTATTGATATTGTTGATTCTAACGTTTAATATTATATTTTTTAAAAAACTATATCATTTTTTGGTTTATATAATTATGGTAAATCATTGTAAATCATACAAAAATAAAATACACGTAATATAAATTTATTAAATTTGTGAGTGGATATGATAATAATGATTAAATGGGTTATATAATAACTGATAAACATAATGAACATAATAGTAGTCGTCGATATGTTAAATCATTTGAATAATAGAGGTAATGATGAAAATGACTTTGAACCATATAAATGAAATTTTCTTTTGATTTATTTTAATGTTAATTAAAGTTATTTATGATTCAGTTTTTATTATTTTAAAATGATATGAATCTTAACATATATTTAGTTATGATGACATGATATAATTGTTGGGTCATGTCATGTAGTTTGAAATAGTGTAATGACATATATTAAGTTGGGTGGGTAGGGAACGAAAATTTGATTGATATAATGTAAATAATAATATGTTGATATGTGTGTGTTAATTGTTCAAAATAATATATATATAAATATTGGATATACTGTGTTGAAGGAAACTATTTTTTTTTGTTACTCGGTTTGGGTGTGTGGTTTTGAATACATGTATTTTTTTAGATGTCCTCTATCAATTATATACTTGAAACCATGAAATATAAATGGTATTGATATTTTATGAAGTGATTGAATACTGGTTCTGATTGGTGGGTTGAGTGTTAAATAATGTTGTTATATGTTCATTTAATGAGATTTGTATTGTGATTATTTCAAAGTATTAAATGATAATTTTCTATTATATTTTGTGTTGGTTTCAATGTTAATAATATTATAATGGGGTGAATTTTGGCAATGTACTGTTTTTCAATATTTTTTAAGTATCATAGTGAGATAATATAGTATAAATTTTCCATTATGGAATTGTGAAAATATATACTTGATGGTGTTTTATATTGTTTATTGATGGATTTTGTATTACGATATGCTAATAAAATTTAACTGAAGGGTGTGGTTTTACATGTGATTTGTTTTTATTTAATTTTATTGTGATGGAAATATGTCATATTTCCACCATGGGAACATGTTTTGATTTTATAATTTAATCTATATAATTGTGATATTTTTATTGTTGTATGTTTGACATTAAGAATAAATTATATTTATTATTGTCTTATTTTTTTCATTAGAGGTATCAATAGTGTATAATAAGGATAATAACACGTTCAGATATTTTATAATTATGGTGTCTTGGATATTTTTGTTGATCAAATATGGGGTATGTATACCTATGTTGTTTCAATATTTTATTTTTTATCCATTATAGAGAAATATTTTCATGTTTTACTAATTAGGTATTTATTATTTCTATACACAAAACAAATTATACGTTATGGAAGGAACACACTGGGTATACATAAATGATTTCACCATTATTATTGATTATTTTTAACATATATTTTTTTATTTGTGCATTAAATTGTAAATAATATAGAAATATTATTATATTTCAGGGAAAATATTGAGATGGTTTCACAGTTTTATCAATAGATCCATTAGATAATGTTTTCATTGGACATTATTGAATATATCATTCGTCGGTTATTTATTATTTTGAATAATATTGCCATGTGGGTTTTTAATTTTTATCAAAAAACAATAAGTACTCACATTTTTATGATTTTATTCCCTATGTATAGGTATCCAACTAATGGAATATTGGGGGAATTTTACTGGGTTTAATATTGTTCTTTGGACCAGATCAAGAGTTGGCTTGGAAGGGCTGGGTCATGATTCAAATAAGCTGTATAAATTTTTTTAACTACATGTTTTTTCAAAACTCATATTCAAGACTCATTAAATAATATTATTTAGTATAACATGATTATGAATTAATTTAGTAACTAATATTAATAATATATATCTTCACTTGAATATATCTAAATTTTTATGATAAATAATTATTTTAATGATGAATTTTTTATTATTCTGAGTGTAATAACGATTGACCCAAAATATATCAGTAAACAAATGTACCATCGTGATTATCCTATTGTGAAAAATTATATTTTTAAAAAATATTACCATGATCATCTAACATTTATAAATTTTATTTCCAAATATATTTCAATATGAATTTATAGTTCATGAATTTGATTTTGTGGTAAACCATCCTTCACATATGATATGATATGCTATAGTAATATATGTTTCAATATATAGAAATTTATGGCATGGATATCTTACCATTCATATTTCTACAAAATAAAACGATATATTTTAGATCACTATGAACTAACATCATGATAGTAGTAGATTTTGAAATAACTGTATACCACAATAAAATAAAAAATAAAAAATGATTAGTATACCTTAATCCATGTTTGTTGTCTCATAAATTGGAATCCATCATGGTATATAAGAGAACCCTATATTGTTCAATATTCCCCAGCACTTAATTAATTCACAAACAGACACATGACGACACTTCATTTTTTAAAAACATACAAAACAATAGAATATCTTGTTTTTTCATTTTTGTTATTTTTACCAAATGCGTCCATTGTTAATGAAATTATTTCCCCTAATTAATCACTCAATACAAATTTTACACTAATGTTAAATTGATAATGATTATATGGAAACAACAATTTTTCCATTAATTAAATATATATAAATAGTAATCACCTACCGATTTAATTGACTACCATTAGAATAATTCTTTTTTAAAACCATCTATGAGTATGAATGTACTAAATAATCTCATATTCTTATTCATGAAGCACTATCTTCAAATTTTATACTAAAAACATGAAAATACTTTTCATCCAAAATCATTTATTCAAATAATGTTTTTGTATTATATTACTACTAGATCAGAATTTATAACCCACTCTATGTTATTGTTTTTTCATTAAGGGGTTAGAGGTTTAATTTCCACTATAAATCATATTCATTTAAAAAAATCCTTTTCAAAATTCACTTTATTCTCAGTTGGGTTCTTAAAATATAATATTTTATTTTATTTCAATATACACTCCCAAAAAATCAAGATCACATAGAATCATAGGAGCTCACTAGAGATGAGTATTTTGAAACAAATCTTATAATTGTGTTTTCTCATTTATCTTAATAAAATTTTTTCAAGGATCTATTAATAGTGGCGTTCATAAAATATTTATGTCATTGACACTCTATGATAGTAATGGGAAGAATTTTGATTTGTAAAATACCTTTATATATATATATTTATCACTAATAATTAAATTTATTTATAATTAAAATATAATTTTATAAAAAAATTCAAGACATATTCATTCATATAAATTTATTGAAAATTGAATTTATAGAAAATAGGAATAAATTTAAAATCTGTATTCCATTTAAGAATAAATTTATCTAATATAATATATATCACTATGAAAAGTTGGAAAAAATTACACATTATAATTAATATATGATGATACAATTTCTAGAAAAACCATGCTCCTTATAACCAGGTCCTGTAATTTATTATCATATTCCTTTAAATAAATAGTTTTTATAGACACAAATTTAATCAAGTTCTCTTTCCTAATAGATTGAAAATAATAGAATTATAATAATTTCACTAAATAATAAAAAAAATGTTTTTATTATATATTTGTTTCCCATAAAATAAATCTATGATACCTATATTATATAAACTAACTTCTCTAAAATATTTCATCATTGATGGGTTTAGTGTGGCACCCACCAATTCCTTTAATAAACTACGGTTTGTGAATCATCACAAGATATATAATTATAAAAATGTTAATAATATTATTATAAAATGTAGTGATTAGAAGTTTTCATAAAACTTTATAAGTAACATAAATTACCTATAATTACCATTAGAAAATAATTAAATATTCATAGGTTCATATAATTCAAAACCAAACCACTATAATTTCAGATTAATATAATTATTAAATACATTTTGTAAATATTCACTGACATGATACAATGATATCCATCACATGTCTGTCACGTATTTACTATCTCTAACTACTCCATGAACATCATCATCCCAACAATCACAAGAAATGTGAACAATTCCTAAAAAATATAGAAGTTGACATATTTAGGTGAGAGTGACAATACATTTTTCAATGTCTTACATATATAATAATAGTAAAATTGTTACTCCTATATTAAAAATAAAAAATTGATGATTTTTTTGTATAAATTCTTCATCTCACAACACAATGCAACCCTCATCTATCATAATTCCAATTCCCTTAGTTGTATGTACTCATCAAAGAAATATATAGTAATATATTAGGAAAATAAGCACACACTATATAAAAATTATTATAAATATATATTTACTATAAAAAATATTCCTAATGACTACATCTATGTCTATTAAATATACAACATTATTACGATTTACAAGATAAACAAAACAGAAATTGCCCTAATGATGATGACAATTAACCTGATGATAATACTATTTCTATAAGGGCTATCTTGACCAATAATTTAATATATTTTTCCTCAATGAGGATAATATTAGTGAAATTTTTCTTTAATCTCCATCCATCATTTATGTGAAACATTCCAAGAGAATAATAGAATTGTTTACATATATAGTTTTCACCACATAATAATATTCATCAATCTATTTTTTAGAATACTGATTTAAAAAATTTTATGATTTCATATTTATAAAATAATAAATTCTCATTAACACTAAAACACACCTAATTAAATTATGGACTCACAAAGTGGGTGCTCATGGTTTGAGACAACTACACTACCGTCACTACAAAATCATTAATGTATAAACGAATTACATGTATAATACATTTATTCCTAAAAAAATGCATCCATTTAGATCCGATAGAAAAGTAATCCAAAATTTAAATATCCAGGATTGACATTCAGTGTGAGGTGGATGAAGAAGAAATCATATAACAACCATGAGAACATATCTTGGATTATTTACATCAAATATGTGTGTGATACATATAATACATAAGAGAGAAGAATTTAATAATTGTGAAATGTCTTTAAAACAACTATAAATTACTCTCAAATATCATTATATTTATATAATATAAATTTAGTAGAGGTTAGAGAGTTTTGAGAATTTGAGATAGGTTATATGAAATAATTCTTATCATCTATAGTGTTCACCTTCATAGTTAATTAATCATGGTAATACCATCGCATACCAAACTATATCGAATTTTTATGAATTTAGAGTTATTAAATATTTTTAGTTAGCCACACGCCTTACGATGAAACATAAATTAAAAAGATTTCATCATAATGTTTAGTTAACATGAAAAATTAGATGACTTTTTCACAAACAACAAATTAGTTAATATTTTTAACATATCTATATTTTAAAAAAATGTTACCAAAAAATTAAAAATTAAAAATAAATAAATCTTTACATTGTTATAATTATCTCAAAATATAATGAGAAACCACCATTGGATATTGATCCATTTTAATCATATAATAACATATTGGTGAATTATTATCACATTTGAGTTTATGTTGTTTATTTATCATCTTCAAATTAATTATTCTTTCATTATACATGACTAATGGAATGTTCTGAACACAAATATCAATTATTTGAATTAATAATTCATGATTTGTTTTCTTTCATAAATTTAAAAATTTAATTTCATTAATTATATAGTTTATTTATTTATTTTTACACATATTTTATTTCTATCAATTTTTAGGTAGAAATATTTTCCTAATTATTTTTCATAAAAAATACAAATATAAAAAAATTTATATGAATTTATATTTAGAAAAATAAGTTATTTTTTCTATATTATATTACATTGTAAATTTTTTATATTAGTTAAAAACATATAATATTAAGAAAATGAAAACTTTGGATATGGGATAAATAAACCTATTAATCTATAGGGTCATAGAGGGGGGAAATTCAAGTTTTATAAATGAATGAATATGAAAGGAAGTATTATGTTTGTGGTGATAGGAAGGTGTGTTTCTAGTGGTAGTATGAGGATTTTCGTCTTGAAATTTTATGTTGTGTATATAGTATTTATGTGTGATCCTCTCTTACATGAGTTTTATTTGTGAAAAATGAGGATGAGGAAGTAATTTTTTTTAATATCATGATATCAAGATCGAGTCATTTATTTCTTCTTTGTAAAAATTCACTACATATTGTTACATTAACATTGATGATTTTATATTTTATAATCACTATTAATTCCATTAACATATCTTTGGTCAAAACTTCCTTAATGTATAAGAACACTAAAAAATGATGTTTTTTAATGAAAACAATGCTAAATGAATGAAAATGATGAACATAATGTTCCTAGGTCACTAATACAGCACTATATATGTTATTACAATAATATTGAATTTAGAAATGATTCATGATTATTATTTTATAGTTATCAAAGTTAAATTGAATAACTATTCATATATATTAATCAATCTTATAGGAAATTTTCATAAACAATGGTGGCTACAATGCTATGGTATTATGGACTCTTTGTAATGGTAGTAGCCCCAGAACCTAATGTTATAGGAAATGTAGAAGACAGATGTTTTCAATGGGATTAAGTATAAAATGTAAATATAAATGCTATGAATTGAATAAAAGAATAAACCCCATGGTTCTATATAATAATGAAGTTCCAGAATATTGAAGTAATTATGTTCCACAGGGTTTCATACTATAAAATGTTACAATGCAGTGTTGTTTAGTTATATCATATTAGAGTTTGTAGAGAAAATTGTGATTTGTAAGGTTGTTTCCCTTTGTTGTAGGTTGAGATCCATCGTGAAGTGATCATTTGAGAAGGAATTATTAGTCATTATCCCCACTATAATTGTCATATAAATATATGTACACACATAATATATTATGTTTGAGTCACTCATTATACACCTCCCATTTATTTAATTCAATGGAGAACAAACGGATATCGTGTATATTGAATCTGATGATAATTTAGGAATTCAAATACCAAAAAATATAGCATAGTTATTACTGACATATTCATGTTGGATGAAAGATATTGATATATACATATATGGAACATGGATCTTATCTGTAGATTAAATTTTATATATATTTAATGATATATTCTCTAATAATAAAAATATATTGACATTGTGGATGAGGAGAAACGATTGATAGAAAAAATTATATACATGATAAACATATCATGAAATATGTTGTTAATAAAAGAGGATGGATTTGGACCTCCAAATGATATGATTATATATAGTTCAACCATTACCTTTATACTAGAGGTTTTACTGGGGTTTCATTAAGGTTTTATATGAAATATTTTATTTCAATCCCCTCATGGATAGAGTAAGAGGGTAGTTCATTTGCATTAGTTTTTTATATAATTACTTTGGTATTAGTAAAATTCATATGATTTAATGATTTCACATTGGGTTAGCTAACATATAATATTATGTAAATAAATTTTCTATTTTAATGAATAGTAAATATGAAATTGTTTTGGAGGGTTCATTCGAGTGTTAGTTATATTGTACATATTTCACCATGGACAGTTGGTTAGTTTACACTCTTTGATTAAAACATGGAATTGGGTTTATGTATTATTAATTAACCAATATATATAAGAAAATAATAGTAATATTAGTATAGGTTATTTTGAACCAGGCCATGATTTAATTAGAAATAATTTTGAAAAAAAAGTTCTATCATAAATCATTAACTAAATTATCATTTCCGGATTCCAGTGATAAAATTATATGATTCACCTTGTCAATCCAGGTTATATGTAGAGGATTCAGTTAATTCATTATATTTTAGTTTTAGGTTTTATCTATCGAATTCAAAGTGTCCATATCTCTACTAGATTGAAAATCATAATTTTAATGTTATAAAAAATATGGTTAGATATTGTGATATATTATTTTTTGTTTCTCATTATAAAATCATTCAAAACTATATAATATAATGATAGTTGTTAGCCTTGTTAATTTTTATAATAATTATTTATACTAATATATAACATTAATTTTATACTAATGATAATAAATTTCCCATTTCATTTTATATTTCCATAGTTTACTGTAGTCATTCATTTTGTTTCCCTTTTATGTGAATGATATTTTCTTAGGGTTTTAGGTAGTAATTGTATATTTAATGAGAGGAAAAATTTTGTTTTGAGCCTATAGTTCTCTAATAAAAAATTCATGGATATAAATAAAAGTTCTATACTGATGAATGAATGACCCGATTACCGTACCCGATTACTGATAAGGAATTACTCTATGAACCAGAATTTAATTTTTAATATAAATTTCATGAAATAAAAAATATATTATACTATTTTGATTATTTAAGTAAAAATATAATGTAAAACCACATAAGGAATCAATCCTTGTTGAATTTTCTGAGTCATTATTTGTCCAATGCTTAATTACATGTAACGTAGTTGTCCAATGCTAAATTTGTTTCAATATAAAATTCTCTCTCTGCTATACGACATAGTGGTGTAAGATAAATAGATAAGGACATGAGATGCTGAAATATGGAAAAATATGACAAAGATAATATATGTGAAGTATGTGAAGCACTATGAACACATTAATGATTAATAACCTCAATCTTTAGTTCTACAGTAGCGTTAATAGAAAAAATAAGGTGATGTAGCGAAAATGATGAAACTATAAAAAGAATTGATTTGTTTCATGGAGAATAATAAAATAATAGTAGATTATTGTTATAATGTATATGTTATAGGCGAATTAATTCTAATATATCTATCCACAAATTTATATTCTATTTAATAATTTTTTTGGGAAAATCAAAAAATGTGGTTTAATTCAAAATCACTAAGATGTTTATTAAATTTTGAATTTGGTAAATATCATATGGTTACCATTATATCATACTCCAATTGCATGGTCTAATGATCTAAATATTATCTTATTTACCATATGAAAATCTCTTTGTGGTGGGAATTAAGGGTTAATTTAATATTTAATTTTATGAATTTAATTTTTTTGGGAATCTTCTTTATTATAATATGTAAATCCACTTGAGTATTTCTAATTATAATTTGAATAGTTCTTGATTTTGTACATGGTTAATTTTATTTTTAATTTCCATAATTATATAAATAAAAATAATGAAAATTAACATTAATTAAAAGGGAACCACTATTTTATAATTATTTAATATTTCCCCTACAATGCATTTTTATTCTTTCAGGTTTTAAATGGAAATTGCATCCCCCATTTTAACTTTTTTGTTAAAAATTTTTGAACAATGATAAGGATATCACATAAGAATATTATAAATTAATGTTATTTATTTCATTATTGATGAAAATGAGTATGAAAAATGGGGGGATGTATTATTAGAGATAAAAATAGGATTTTATAGTTTCTGAATAATGGTTTGGGAAGGCAATTTGATTTATATATGAAATTAAAAAATTGGAATTTATTCTTATAACTTTCATGATAATTAATTTGATATGATCTTACATGAAAAGATTAATTTTCCCTATCATGTGTTCAAATTTTTGAGAGGATTCTACATCTGAATTTTCTTACATTTGTTTTAATATTTAATTATATATAAATGACTCATTTTGACCATATAGATCATGCAATGGTGTCTTATCATATATATTTGTTATAAAGGTAACATTTAAGATGATTATGTTAATTTTTGTTGATTGATATATAATCTTTTAGATTGAAATATAAAACTATAATTTTCTATAATAACATAGAATCTATGTATAATGTAGTTATGGGTGAGCCACATTACATGACTATATTTTCGTTTCTTACACTACACTTTTTAATTATCATTATATTCGATGGTTTAGTTAATTGGTTTTATTTTCCATCGTAAAAAGTTATATACACAATAAATATTTTTTGAGGGGGTTTTCCACATTCTGTATGATTTTCGTTATATATATAATTATGAAAATATATTTTCCCTTATGAATTTTATGAAAAAAATTATGTGAATATAAATATTTTCAAAAAATAGTAAGTCATGTTGTCACTAGAAAGGTTAAACAATAACCATTAATTGAATAATTATCTAGATTATGCTATTGATCTATGTGTTTTTATAAATATCTCAAGTTTAAAAAACAATGTTTTCGATACATTATACAACACTAAACAATGAGTTTAACCCAATAACTACAAATTATTTCTTAAATATAACCATTATAACATAGTGATTATATTGAATGGTATGTATTGGAGTAAACACATTATGATATATATATTAATTTAATAATAAATACAAACATATTGATTAATTGTAAAAAATAATATGTTTTTTAGTAAATACTTTTTATTAATCAAAAAATATTTCTTCCGAAAAAAATATTATTATTTCTTATTGAAAGAAATATATAAAATTATTTTATGACAAATTTAAAATATTAATTTTCATAAATTAACGAATTTTTAAAAATTATTTTATTTATTTTATTATATTGTTAAAATTTTGGATTTTATGAAACAAAATTTGTTAATGAATAGTGTGTATTTATATATTTTTTGAAAAATGTTTTTGAGTCTAGAATTTAAATAAAAAAATATTGTTTTGGAATTTTATCAAAGAATATTGTTTTCAGTAATATTATTAATAATTCAATTATATTATTCTTTATTATTTTTTAGTTTAAATTTATATAGAAATTCTTTTATATTTAAAATGGTATTATCTTAATTATTTTTTTTAAATGTGTGTTATACTAATTATATAATTTCTACCAATTAAATAATTGAATCTAGACATTTTTTCTATATATTTAAATAGGAGAAAAAATAATTTTAAATCATTACATTTTATGTTAGGCATTTATTAACAGTATTCCTATTAAGTAATAGTCACCCCGATAGGGGTAAATTGGGTTATTTATTTTTGATATAACATAACAAGGTTTAATAAATTATTAAAAAATATTAAATTATATTATAGTATATAGCATCCTTAAACATCCAATTTCCAATTATACTTACATATTTGATGTTTTAATGTTTTATTACTTCAAAATATTTTATGTAAAAAAGGTTGAAATAGTTTTTCTTTTTGATTTATTTAATTTAAATTATTTACATTGCTAAATTTAATTTTATATTCGTTCATTAAAAATTATTCTAAAGATAATTGATTAATTTTTATCTTCATAGTATTTTTCTAATTGTTAGTGATGATATAATTATACAATATTCTTAGACAACATTGAACCAACATCTATTAAACAAATTGAAAATCAAAGTAAATATTTTAAAAAATTAAAAATCTATTATAGTATGAAATAATTTATAATATGGATAAATTTAATAGTTCTATATAACATGTTAGTAATAATATAATGTTTTAAAATAACATTCATTATTTTTATTTTTTTATTTATGGTCCAATTATTAAAATATTTTTAAAATTCACATTAATGGTATTTTATAATAAATAATATATTGTAAAATTTTTTATAAATCATAAAAATATTGTAATTTGAAAAATTAATTGAATGTGGTTGCCAAATTCAACCATTATACATTTATTGGTCTGATATCAATTTATTGTATTGTTATTAATCTATAAAAGTTACAAGACATTAATAGTACATTAATTTTCCAAATTGAGAATGGGTGTTTAAAACTGAATGATAAGGGTTAACAAATTTCAAATTCATCAACAAATTAAATTAAATAAAAATATTAAATTTTACATAATAATATATTTCATTTATATAAATTTTGTGATATTTGTGCATGAAAAATATTTAAAATTAATTTTATACATTATGAAATTGCTGGAATGTCCCACCCCACAATTATATAAGAACACCTCTCATGTCTACTAATTACAATATTTTGTACAACATATTTCTATCACACACTAGACATTCCCCAAATGATTATTTATATCAAACATATAGAGGTTATTATTGATCTAAAACATCAATCATTGGTCCTATAATATGAGATCTAATGATGAATACTGGAAAATACATACACATATTTTTTTGACACTTTCAGGATTATTTTTCATTCTACATTATCTTAATGAGTTTTTACAATAATAAAATAAAAAATATTTAATAATAAATATATAGATATTTTATTATTATTACAAGAGAAAAAGTATTCCACTTATTTTACATCATATTAATTTTGAAAACATCACTCATGTGTATGTACGATGTACCGTCTCTACATAATGATCTATTTTTTTCAACACCAAATTACATGAATATTTATAAAAATTGAAATAATTAATATATATGATATCTATGACATAAATATTATTTTTCAATTCTAAAATAACATTTACCTTCTTACCTTATAATATGTTGAAAATTTTAACCTCATTTGTGCGTACATGTGGCCTAAAACATCCAAAAATCTATTTGACCCATCTTTCATTAAAATTTATCATGGATCGTAATACAGACATATTTCATGGATATATACAATATTTAAATATAATTAAAATTCTTTATATTGTGGATCCATTATAATAAATAATTAATGGAATTAAAAAACCATTCATATATAAATAACTAACTATTTAACACCCAAAATAATGACAATAATAGAAATCCTTAATAAAAGGGGAGAAATTCTTAAAATAAGCCATTTATCATATTACATATAAATATATGGTTATACTATTTTAGTATAATAAATATAATTTTTTTGTATACATTTGGTTAAAGTGTGTCCAACTAATATTAAATGTGAGGTAATGGATTTCATCTTAATTTTTACTGCATTTAAACATACATGTTAATATGAACATATTTTAATTTCATGGTGAATATACTGAACCTTTTATGTATTTAACATGAATATTTATTTATTAATATTAAATAAAAATTCATTTATACATTCTCATTCTAGTGGAATTATTAAAATTAATGTCAATATTATTTCTCTTCATGATCATGTATATTTTTTCTCCATATAATCATTTTTAAATAATGTTTTTTGAAATTGTTTTTTATAAAAATGATTTATAAAGTAAAAGTTTATTTATAATGGCCAGATTTAATTGTATAAAAAAATATTTCTAAATTTTCCCAAAATCATTCATTTCTAAAATTATTTACAGAAATTCAAGAGGAAAAATTTTCTAACTTATAATTATTTATTTTTACACACCATCACCATAAATGATTTATACACATTAGTTTCATAAATAGGGTTCATAAAATTTTATAATGAAAAATCTTTTGGGATATATTATGTTAATATTTACAGTCCATTTTTAAAAATACATTAATTTATTTCAAAACTATAATTTCTAATGAATAGATGGTTATCTTTTTTCTATATTTTTTTTCCTTAACAATATCTTAATATTGTTACTTTTTTAGTCACCACACATTTTATTTCAATTAAATATCCATATTTATTGTTTCATGGAGTTTATTGTTTCATAAAATATTTATCATTCATATATATGTTGTTTTATAATGAATGATATTTGATTAAATGGGGAATCATAGAAAAATACCTATTATACTACACAATACATATATTTATCTCTATTAAATAATTTTATTAATTTAAATAAATAGTTCACTATATTGGAATGGTGCTGGAAATGAAGTTAAAAGTGGCGCCATAAATTATATATCACCAAGATGCAACGATAAACCTCATGTTATAATTAATTTGGTAAAATTTAACGGTTATTTTCCCTTATTTATTATCATTTAAGGTATACAGTTTTAGTTGTAGAGATATCATGTTGTTTTAGATCATTTCAGTTAATATAATGAATTTATATTATTGAGAATAAATTTATTTTTATCCAGGTGATTTTTTCATTTATGATAATTATGGGTGCTCCAGAAATTAATTAAATGCCATATGTTTCTCATTAAATAATATTCCTTATTGGGTCTGCCTTAATTATTCATTATATCATTCACCGTGTATGAGACATACTAGGAATCTTATATAACATTAAATTTTTAACAACTCAAAAGGTTATAGAGAACAAATCATTTTATGCATTTCAGGGATGCATAACATTAATTTCATTATGTTTTTATTTTCATCCCAATGTAAAATGGATGTAATTTAAACATTTTGTTCTCTACTATTACTAAAATAATATATATATTTGGATTAGAATACATTTATCACATTCTAATAAGTAAATTAGGCACTACATGTAGTTCACAATATTTGAGATCATTAATGTTGGTATTAGATAATGTTTAGTAGAAACAACGAGATCCATATTTTAAATAGACACTACTAATACAAGAATTATGATTATACAATGTATATTTGAATAATTATATCAATATATGGATCATTATTTTATAGATATATACTCAGGATGATTATGAGTTATCTTAGTTTCATCTATTACAAATTTAGTGTTTCTAGTTGATTAATCCTAAAAAATAATTAAGGTGAATATACGGGTTTCATAGATGATCCAACCAATGCAGATGGCATTAGCCCTTATTATATCATCAACATATTAATGATGCTCGACCAGATTATGTCTAGTAACAGTGAACATATAGAGAAAGATGATGTTGCATGGAATGAAACACCTATATTGGATCATTTCATATTAATGACTCATCTATCATTTTTTAGTAACTATTCATGTTTTAGGTGAAAATGGATAGTGTAACGAATATAAATTTCTCAACATGGGATGAAATTAATGGGAGAAGGATTGATGTGATTTTATAATATTTATGGTTATTTTAATTAATAATGGTTATTGATCTCAAATTATATGGACAATGAAGATATAAAAAATATATATTGGTGATTTATTAAATTAATATTCATCGATTAGTATTTCTATCATATTAGATGTTTTGATATAAAGAGAATGTTCCAAAATTTAAACTTAGTTTATAATGAAACTGTTAGAGATTTTGATGATACCTTCATTGGGCTATCCCGGTTTTTTTATAGATTTTATACATAATTCAGATTGATAAATTGAAAATTATAAACAAATTTAAACACATATTGAAAAATAATTATGTAACATAAAAATATTGAATAATTTTTATGGATCCTTTATCATCTATGGAAATCAATAGAAAAGGGATTTTCTGATAACCATGTAAAATGTAAGGATTAATTTTAGAAAATTGGAAGGACATTATTCCATTACTTTAATAAGTATCCTAAAAACATAAATTAAATTTATTGAAAGGATTGTTTGTTTATAACTGGTGTGGTGATAATATTCATCACACTAATTAATGAAAGTTGAAAAATGTTTTAATTTTCTTAAACAATAGTAAAATGGTGCATTATTCATACCAATTTAAAAAATTTGATTGCAACACATCACTAAATATGTTGATAGGATAAAGCTATGATTATAGGATCAATGAAACTATGTTTGATGATACCAATGATATGGATTATGGTACATTAATCATATCGTAAAATTTAGATATTGATCAATTTTATTATATATCACTACAATTATATGTTCCTTACATGTTTTCCATGATGATATGATATTTATCTCTCATAATATGAATGGTTTTTTCAGTTAAAAATACTTCTAGAAATATCACAAGAATAATTATGTGTTTGTCGGTTTCCATTAATAATAAACCATCCTTATATATAGAAATTATTATCATACTTATGGTTTATTCATATGTAATACATGGAATGGATTGGATTGAAAATTATATTTCCTAATATTATTTAAAAGATAATGAAATAACGATTCTTAATGAGGATGTGGAATTCATTATATTTACATGGCTTCATTTAACAACCTAATTAATCTATAGATCAACCTCTAATAGCTACTCTAAATGATCCCTTTGGGTGGATGAAAAGAATAAATAAATAGATAAAAAATAAAATAATTAAAATGGGGATGTATCTTTTCTATAAAAATAAATTGATTTATTTAAAGAGTACATACCTAGACCGTCACTATAATGATAATTTTAGTTTTCTATTAATTTAATTTATAATGAAAGACAGATATTAACGTCTCTCTATAAAATGTCCACTATATAATTATTTAAGTTGAAGAAACAAATATAGGAATTGTGTAATAAGGGATTTATATGCCCTAGAGTTTCCCCTTTGGTTCCCCTTTTCTATTCATTGTGCGTAATGATAGACCATTGAGGCTATACATCGATTAAAGGGAAATCAATTCAATTGAAATAACTATCAGATAACTTATTCATTGTAGTTATTATTTATTATATAAACTTCTTAGAGATAAATAAATTTTAAATAGTGATAATTATTATAGTTATCATCAAATAGGATTAAATATAGAAGATATATTGAAAGCATATCTTTTCATGTTATGGACAATTAAAGTTATGTTAATAACATTTATAATGATTAATAAACCCACTATTTTCATCATATATTGAATAGAGTGTTCATGGAATATCTAGATAATATTGTTGTGATATTTATTTAGGATATAATGGAGTAATATAAAAGCTATGACGTTAGGATAATAATATTCTTATTATTCATAGAACTAATAATATAAATTATTAATATTGGAAATATTGGATGCGTAAATTCTATATTCATAGTGTTTCATTTCATGGACATATTGCCTACTTCAATATAATATAATTTATTTTAGCACATAATATTGTGTTCGTGGAATTTATTAAACCAACATATATAACTAAGCTATGTAGGTTCATTTTTATTAAGTTGTTTATCATGATTTTCTTATCTTTTCCCAATTTGTTAATCCACTACCCAGGATTACACAAAAAAGGTGTTTATATTTGTATAGAAAAAAGATTGTGGAGATCATGTTTTGTAATTGAAAAGGTCATTTTCTATTTGATTAATATGAATAAATATTAAGAAATTATGGATTTATGATATATAGTGGTGCATCGATTGAGGAATATTTATAATCATTATTTATAGTTATAAATATATTGAATATTTATCAAATCATCTAAACATGGACGATATAATACTTCAAATTCATAATATTAATTTTTTATCACAAATAAACACATTAATGATATTTATACAATGTATATATGGAAAAATATGTGAGATATAAAAAGAACATAATTGTATAAAGAAAATCATTGAAATATCCCAGAATGATGAAATTAAATATGTGTTACACTAGTCAATGATTGTAACTTATCAAAAAAGTACCTCATAGGAAATTCGAATCAGTTAGAAGATGCATTAAGAAGGAAATATCCTATAGTGTTGACTAAGATGAGGATTGGTATGGAACTATGAATCTTTTATATAATAAATATAGATATAATAACTATTACGGAATGTTTAAAAACAATCTATAATTAAATTATTCTTAAACAATAATTATTATAAAATTTAAAAAGATCTGAACTCGGTGACGAGAGTCCTCAAAATAAATAAAATTTAATAATTAATGAGAAACATTTATAATTTATATATAATGTTTGAAATCATTACTCTGTATACTTGTAATGAATCCAATATTTTCCAATTATAAAAATTTAATTGTTTGATTAATCCCATTTCATAAAATTCCCTATAATCCCATGTAGTAGTAAGATGTTTATATATTTTCATGGATATTTTTCTTGGGAACATTTAACAGAATAAATTTATTATTTCTACCGAGCTGATTGGTATGTCAATAAGTGGAGGATGATGTACAATATCTAAGAGATTTTATTAATCCTATAACATTTGTTAAGTGGATAGTGGATGAAAATACTATGGACTATTCCACTCAATTACCAAATATACAATATTAGAATGATGCACTTTATTTTATTGATATCACCAAACCAAATATTCACATTTATACAATATTGGAGATGACTTTCCTCTTTGGGGCCATACAAGGATCATTATTAAAGATGTTGTAACCCTTTATTGGGAACTTATATCAATTGTATCTAATTATGACCCATGATTTACAATAAATTTTTTCAAATGATGTTAGAATGAAAATGATATTGATGTTAATTTTAGGACTATATCTCACCCTCCAAACAAATAGAAAATCTTAATGTATTATTCAATATTTTTAAGTCTTATTAATGTCGTGCTTACATTAAATTATGTGTACCTATGATTATTATTTACTAATTCTAGACTATTCCTATAATAATAGATTCCTTTCATGTTTTAAAATTATGACACATTAAATAATATATAGAAATAATGTCATAAACTATCACGATAGGAATAAAATGGTGAATGATAACATGTGGGTCCATGTAATATTGAGGATACAAATGAATAGGTAAAGTCTATTTAGACTCAAATAGAACTGTTTCAATGCATAATAAAGGTTGTACCGAAAATAGGAGGACTGATATGGAATTAGAAGTAGGAGATCATATTTTCTTCAATGTATCTCCCTATAAGGGTATTATAATTTTTGGTAATTAGGAAAAAATGATCACCATGCACATCGGCCATTTTAAAATTCTAGAATAGACTGTAGAGATGAATTACCGATTGATAATTCTACCAAGCCACTATAAATATCATGATGTGTACCATATATCGTTGAATAGAAATTAGAATCTAGACCAAATCTATGGGTTCAATATTGATTTAATTGAACTATACCCAGATCTATCATATTTTAAAGATCCAATATAGATTCTTGATTTTAGATAGAATGTGGCGACGAATTGAACCAATCAATGGGTAATGTTAATTTAGAGAAATGATAATATAGTGGGGGAAATGTGGTATTTTTAGGATTTATATAAGAAGAACAACCATAATATGTTTAAAAGGAAATATTAATGAAATGTTTTAGGAATAAATTATTTTATTAGGGTGGTATAAATTAACCCATTTTAAATGAACATATTGATTGAGAGCATATTCAACACGCAATGCTGAGTTCAAACAAACCATAAAATATTACTAAATAAATATGAATATCAAAACATACTCATTGAATTAGAGGTAGAAATATTAATGAAAAAACTAATAATATATGCATCAAACCCATGATATAAATTTATTGACTCATTCAAAGGAAAACACCATTCAAATTAATTATAAATTCATTTAAATCATCGAAAACAAGTTTCTGTTAAAAGTTATTTATTTCTACGTGAAAGGAATGAAATTAGTTTTTTACACAATATGAAATATAATTCAAATAAATGACATTTATTTTTGAAATTGAATATGAAAATTATCATTGGTTATATTTTTGGGATCATTTTTAATGCTTGAGGATTCAATCAATAGAAATTGTTTTTCTTTTATTATTAAGTTTATTTTATTTCATGAATTATAGAAGATAATTTATTTTCGAATGGGTTTAAAGAAAAATTTATTCAAATTTATTATTAAAAATATTATTATTTTATTTATAAATAAATATATTCTTTTATAGCGTATTAAAAAATTATTCAAAAAAGGAATTTAGAAAAAATATTTTTGCATTGTATTTTATTCTTTAGTCATTAAATATTTTTTATGAAATTCCAATTTAATCATCAATAAAATAACAAATTTTGAATCAGATAGAAAACATTTGGATAATAATTCTCTACTATTTTTTGTCATCATTAATTATAAAAATAAGAAATAATTGTCACAATAGTAAGAGAAAATTTGATAATTTTTCTTATTATTATCATTATTTTTATGACTAAAAATGACATTAATGCAACGATTACTATTATTGGATATTTATATCTCTTACATAATAAATATAATGTACAATATAAAAAATTTTATTACTGTTTGGCCATAAATTTGACCTTTATAGTTTTTTATGTAACTTAAAATCCAATAATGTAACTCTATCTTGTTTTATCTATAAATTATTTACATAGGGATGAGCGTAACAATTTTTGATAAATAGTTATTTTCAAAATAAATGATTCTTTTTTATCTTTATAATATATTTATATTTTTTAATGATGAAATATGTTCTTTAAATGTTTTCTCAATTTCGACACAACATTTGTTTGATTATTAAAACCATAAAATAAATGATGTAAAAAATATTGAATGTAATATATCTTGAAATAATTTTTCCGTTCGATGAATTTTTTAGAAAAATATTACAATTTAGATAAATATTAAATAATTCCATTCGAATTCCAACATTTTATTGTTCTATTAAATATATAATGAAATAAATATTTTTATTAATCACATTTATGATATTTTATAATAACAAATAATTTTTAAAATGATTTAAATTTTATTAATGATTTATATTTGAAAAAATTAATGAGATATTATTTTGAAAATCAACAATTATATTCATATGTATTTTCCAAATATGTTAACTTTATTAACCATTAAATGGTTGAAAGGAATAATACTATGGTAAATGTCAACATGTATAACATGTGGTGAAGACTAAAATATATGGATGTAAACATACCCAAAAATTGAAAAAACAATGATGGATTTAGAGTAACAATCATCTTATATTTTCATTATAAAAATTTGGGTCAATTTTAGAATGCAGAATAATATATATTTGTTTGATACTTTATGAAAATACATGATTGTTGCTCCCATTATTTAAAAAAGGACACCCCTCATTTCACTTATTTAAACAACATCGATCCATATATAAAAACAAAAATATACAAATTACTCTTATAAAAATCCTTATCTCATGTTTTCATGTTCTTGAACTTCTACAACATAATCCATATGTCATATAATAAGAGATATAATGTATTCATTACTTGGAAGTGGTAATAAACTTTACTGACACATTCATAATTTTTTTTCTAATTAAAATATAACTGTATAAAAGAATCAAAAATAATAAATACATTATATAAAATATATTGATATTTTATTATGATTCTAGGAAAACCATTTTTCTTCTCTATTACATAATAATAAAAGTTAAAACATAACTCGTGCAGACTTACGACGCACTGTCCACACATAGTGGTGTAATTTGTTTTTTACGCCACATAAATTGGATTGTTTAAAAATAAAAATAATGAATAAATATGATAATTATGATATAAAAATACTTTTGGTATTATATTATCATGTATATATACTTACCTTCTATCCCATTAGAACAAACAACCTCATGTGTGAGTGTGAGTTCGTGTCTGTCTGTGTGTATGGACTACCTCCTCCATGAACTGATTTCATCCATTTCCTTTTTCCAATTCCATGGATAGTATCAGGGATATATTTAACTGGGAAATATGATATTAATTTTATAATAAAAAATATATATAATATTTAAGTATAATCAATGTACATGTAGTATAGCTATCGAATGACTCATACATGAAAAAGGAAGCAACAAAAACCCAAATTAATGGTGATAATAAAAAAATTGTTAAGAAACAAGATATTAAATTTTATTAATAATTAAAATATTATAATATAGATATTAACAAGGTTATAGGTTTTAAAAAGAATAAATATGATTTTATTAATAAATTATAATGCATCTTCATCTAAAGGGAAATGTGAGGTAAGAGATTACATCTAAATTTCAACTCTATTGAGATATATTTTGATATATGTACCAATATACATTTATATAGTGAAAAAATACCCCATTGAGGCATCTAAAATGAATATTCATTTATCAAAAATGACTCTGAATTTCATTCAATTTACACATTCAATAGGAATTTATGAAAATAATGTTGATCTTATTTTTCTTCATGATCATGTTTAATTTCCACCCATATGAATATTTTTTAAATTTCAATTATTAAACTGTTTTATTCTTGAAATTTTGTTTTGAAATTATGATTTATTTTATATTTTGGTTTTAACTTATTTTAATATGAACAGTTCAAAATTTTTCCAATAAGTGTTCATTTTCTATTGTCTTTATTGAATGTATGAGATAATGTTTTTGTATCTTATACAATAAAAATATTACCAACAAAAACCATAATAATTATACATTATTTATCATCATATTCCTTATTTATAAGGTTTTAAAAAGATAATTATTTTGATAATTTTTATATTAATATTTCTCATCCATATTTCAAATGACATAAATTCATTTAAAAACAAGTATGTAATATTAATTGATGGTCATTTCATGTATCATATTTATTTTTTATTCATTTACATTCTTTTTAAAAATTTGATTTATCGTGATCGTTGTAAATTAAATTTCTCTTAAATATCAATATCTATATATCATATTAATCATTATATCATAATCCTTACACCAACTCTATATTTTTTGTTTTAATATGAATGTCATTTGATTGACAAGGGAATACATAAAACTATATAATTTAACTCATTGTGGATATATTTTACTAAGTGATAATTTTCATAAATTAAATTTACCATTAAATTTTTGGGGAATTCATTTAAAATGTTTTGTTGTTTAGGGCCACGAATTATTTATCACCTCAGTGCATTAAATGGTCTCATGGGACTAATCAGTTTGACAAATAAAATTATCCCTTACACATATTTGTAAACTCTATTGAAATGTAGACATTATGGAAGATATATCATAATTTCTTATATCATGACTCATTATATTCATAATTTCATTTATTGATAATTGTGTAATCATTATACATAAGATTAATATATTAATATTATACAACAACTTAGTTTATTAGATGTTATAATGAAAGGATATATGTTTCCAATTATTTATCATGCCTTATTCATTATTCCTTATTAACTCATAACAACTTACACTATAATAAACCGGTATAGTTTATTTAATTTCACATTTATTATGAATCCATTCCATATATTATGTAGAAAAGTTATTTTAATGTGTTTCAAGGATGAAGAAAACCTACTTTTATTAATTTTATATTTTATTCCCAATATAAAATTAGTATAAATTATATATTTTGTTCTCCAAAAAAACTATATTGATTTATAATTTGTGATTAGACACAATGTAACTATGCTAATGTAATAAAATAGAGAAGAACTCATGGAAACTATAGTCGTAGTAGTTATCGTTTTGAGGATATAATTTGGGGTTCAGTGATGGATATGAGATAATTCCCAATATTAAACTTAAAATGCTGTTGTGTAAGAGGTTATTATATAATTTTATTCTTTATATATATAATTTACATTGATTAATCTGAGGTAGGGAGATGGATATTTGATGGATAATATTATGTAATATTAATTTTGTATATCAATCATAACTGATTAAGAGATGGCCTTGTTTTTTAGATTATAAAATATTTCATTATTATATACCTACCTAAATCCTTGAAGACATTTGATCCCAATTTTAGTTACATCGTGATTGTTTTGTTACATTTTCCATTGAAAACGTGATATTTTAGATCCTATATAAGAATATAATTGTGATAATGCATTTATGGTTAGATAGTAACTCAATTTAATAAGTAACACAAGTGAGGATTGAAATTAATTCAAAGTGAGAGAGATCACAAATTGTCATGCCAATTAAAAATTGATAAATATTATTGAATGAATTTTTGTGTCTTATCATCACTATCAAAATAATCGAATGGGAAAAATACATTATTAAATAATATCATTGAAAAATGAAATATTGAATAAATATTATTATCTGATGGCTCATGTTTTTATTTTCACATTGGTGATTGATATATGTTTTTTTGTGAATGAAATTTAAATAATTATATCCAAAGCGTTATTTATAAAATTATTTGAGATGTATTATTGTATAAATTAATTTTTAAGTGTGTTGGATTTGATAAGTCTATTTCATGAATTTATTTATCAATTTAAATCTACTAAATTTTTTGTTTAATTTAGTATTTATTTGAAATATTAATTGTTTAAATTATTTTGACTAGAAAAACAAATTCTAAAGTATTTTCAATAATAAATAAATAAATAAATGTTTTATAATTATTTTTTGTTTGAAAATAATGTGATTATTCTATAGATAGTTTAAAATATATAAAACATCATTTACTATAGTTAATAAATATATGGAATTTTATCATATTCAAAACAAATGAGTATTTAAACTGGACAAAAAGAAATAGAGAGTTAGTGGATCCTAGTACATGTCAGCACAAAACATCCAAATGAATCACCTGGAAATGATTGATGTCATATGGGGGAACTAATGAGTGTATCGTAGTATAGAATAAAGGGTACAAATTGAGTTCTTGATTATTTATCTAGACTATGTAATGAGTTTCCACTAATTCAATAGTTTTATGGGCGATGAATGTTCATGGGATAATATTCATTTTCTAAAACCAATGTCCCTATATTGATATTTCATTGCATCTTTCATAATCTAAAAAATTATTCATATGAAAATGAATCGTCACATAAAATTTATCATTATAGAAAAAGGATTCATATAATCAATAAGATTTAGTCTACACTATCCTCATGATGATGAATAAACTATAATCATGTATTGACAGCCCACCTTCCCTAACGAAGATATGAATATTGATTTTAGGTGACGTATTCAATTATAATATATCAGAAATGTTTTCAATGTGTTTGGATGTTTTATATTCTAACAGAAATTGTTTTTTGGGTATGCATGTGCATGGGAAGTTCTCAAGGAATGCGTGAAGATGTACTAAAATAAATTTTCATTAACTCTAGTGGATGTAGAGAAACGATCTTCCAATATATAAGTTATAGAAGCATACCAACTAAATAATGGTACATAGGAAATGGAAAGGGGAATATTTCTATGTTTTTATGGGAAAATATCCAGTATATGTGAAGCTAATAGATGAATAAGGGTGTTATATAAGGGTTATTATGCATCATGGATTATTTGAATATAATAGTAAAGAAACTATTAGGGTTTTAATTGTATAATGAGTTAAATTTTTGGATTTGGTGTTTTAATATAGAGGATGAATAATTAAAATAGTAATTTTCATGGTTGTTCCACAAAAACAAATTCAGAGATATATTGTGAGGGGTGACTTCATGAAGGATGTTTGTTCCCCAAGATCAATTATCCATATTGTATAATTAAATCTGCATTGATATAAAATTTTTTATAATCATATCTTAATAAAAATTATAGTAGATAAAAATTAATGGATAATAAAAGAAAACAACAAAGTGGTAGCACATTCTAATTAAGGGGTTTTAGTACGACATAAAAAATATATTGAAACATATTATAGAATTTGTTAGGATTAAATACATAGATACAACATAGTCAGGGATGAATAAACATATCTCATTGATGAAATACATGTTTATCTTTATGGATGACGGAGGATAATTGAACGTGTCAATGAAAAGGAATGATATAGAGAAAATAATGATGTGATAAAATGAAACATAAATACTGAGATATCATGATAATCATTGTTAATAAATAATGGATGGTTATGTAATTTATAAGTATTGGATATAGGAGAGGTAATATGTTTCAAATTAGTTTATGGATATCGTGGTTGTTCCCTAATGGTTTTTTATTTCATATTCTACTTCCAATGGATAGTAAGAGGTAGTAGTTTATGACTGATATGTTTTGTGATGTAAATGAAATTGATGTAATTTAAGTGACAATTTTATTATTATTTCATTTTGGATTCTCTCATATATTTTATATTCTCATATTAACTTTATGTATAATGATCTTGAAAACATTAATTGTTATAGAGGATTATTTCATGGTTTAGTTCCAGAGTGGGTAAATCACTATGGATAATGGGTTGTATTTGAATCAATGATAAAATATTTTTTTGGGTTTTTCATGTTAAGGAATAACTAATAAATATATTTTTGGAATTTTTTTTTGTTTTTTAGTTGGAGAGTGATGACCCCCAAATAAGATTCACATAGGATTATTTATAAAAATAACATCTCACTCATAATTCATTATATAAATATTCATTCCATGAACCAAATGTTATAATTTTTTGGGGAACATTATATTTCATTTTTTCAAAGGGTGATAATTTACTTCAATTAAATTTAGTAATATGTAATATCTATTTAATTATAAGAATATCTTATCACTGATAATTTTATATTAGTGATTTAATATCATATAGTAATTTGTAGTGTGTTTAGTGAATTGTAGTTTAATGTTTTCAAATATATACCGATTCAAGACCATAAGATGTTATTATACATGTGGTGAAGATCACTAAACCAAAAAAAATTATTGTAAAAAAGTAATTGGGTTTCATGTAAACTATATCAATTTAAATAATATGAGTTATAAGGATCCATGGTTTGAATCGGGAAAATATACCATGGGTTTTCATCATTTTCATTTAATGAAAAGGTTGTTTTTAAATCCAATTCTCGATACTGAATTATGAGAGTTGGTACACTCCAAAATGATATTTTTTGACGTAGGTAACGACATATTAAGTTTTGTCTATGGCATGAAGAGTTTTAGGATCATTGGATTCAGAAAACATTTTTTTTAGAAAACTATACAGTGTGCATGGTTGGTGCACAGTTAAAAAATCCATGTGGTTCAATGCTCAAAATAGTGCGGTCTATTTTAGGTGGACATAACCTATTTCATGGGTTGTTCATTGTTTTATAAACTGTGATCCAATACCTTATGAGTGGATTCTCCTTAAGCAGAGGGGTTCAGAATCATCAGTTCATGATCTTTCTATCCACATGGCCTAAATGGTGCCTAGTGTTCTATTTTTAATATTTTTATAAAAATTTAATTTATCAATGAAATTTAAAAAAATATAAACTAATCTAACCTCACCACTCTCCTTCAAAAGTGACCCAACCAAAAGGAGTCCCCCTATCATCGCACACTTGACCCCATCCAAGGTTCCCTCTTCTAACAACCGATTTCCATCTGTTTCTTCGTGATTTTTCTTTAAATCATCAATGTAAGGTCTTATGCCATAGTCTCCTACCACTTAGGGGAATATTTTTTCTCTCCATCACCCTACAATGTTCAGATGAATGAAATATTTGGTTTAATTTAGATTTTTTTTCATTAACTAGTTTTATGTTATGTGGATGGCCTCTTGGGTTTTTTTAGTTCATGATTCATCAATAGACACTGATGTCCAGGGATCATAACTTGATTCAATAAACCACCACCACTAGAGGAATTTATTTAATTCTGTTGGTTCGTTCCACACTATTTATATGGAGTTATTATTGTGATTTAAGGTCCCTATTAACTATTGTGTAGTGCGTTGATCATCGTCATGTGGATTCAAGTCATGGTGTCTAAAGATACTATCATGTGTTTTTATAGTTTTATATATATATATATATATATATATATATGTTCCTTATTAAATTTATATTCATCCAATGTTATCGTATATATTTTTGTGGGGCTAGGTGTGACTATCTATATATATGAAACTGCATATGTAGGCTAGTGGATACAGTTGTATGCATATAATTATATATGTAATGATCCCCTTGCTCATTCTCATGGACTTGCGGGCATGTGAATATGGGATAGGTGACCTTACAAGGTTGTGAAAGATCATATTCCCAGTGTGGAAGGGGAAAATTTTTATTTATAATACTCCAAGAGATTATGTGGGAGGCATGGTTTCACTTTGTGGTATGGTCCCTTTCCATTACCTATTTATTTTAAAAATAATTATATATTTGTTTGGAAGCTTATTTCCACACCTATTTAATGCATGCAAAGAGTCATATTTTATTATAATTGTTCTTCATTTGATAAACCAAATTATATTAATTAATGTGATAATGGGTTTATTGATAATAAAAATCATGGTTTTATAATAAATCTTCTACAATAGTGGTGTGTTTCCTCGAAGCTAAAATTGTAGAATGTAGACTTCAATGCTTTCTTGGTTTGCAGCCATTGTATTTACTATTCCTAAATTCTAAGTATGAAAATTTAAATCTTTATGACTTCTAACAAATTTAATAAATGAATAAATTTCCTAGATATATGAGGTATCCCTTGTCCCTTGTGTGATTCAATTAACCTAAGACACCCCATTGGTGTTCCGACTCTTTAGGCTTCAAGATTCATGGGTATGATTTTGATAAGTATCCATATATTAATTAATAACATGAAATTTTTATGACCAATAGAGTATAAAGAAGTCAATTGATGAGGTACTTCAATATACTGGTTGAGATGACATTGAGTATGGTGACACATTCCAAATGGAATGTCTTAATTGAATGTATTATTTATATTTAATTTGTTGCATTGTGCTAGAGGATTAAAATATAATGGACTCCTTGAAATATACTTGAATATTGCAAGTGTCATAATTAAGAAGTTCGTGCCTCGTGTTTTTTAAGGTTACCAAACAGTTATTGATGTTTAATTGAAATACTTAAGATGGGTTTCCATTATTATAATAGGGAATATGATTATTTATATTTTATAATATGGTTAGACTATTTGAAATGCCTAATATATAATACCTTATGAATTATAATATAATTATTAATATGGTTGGAAACTATAGATTAAATACATTCATACCCCATGTCATCTATGTAAATTACAATAGATGGGAGGAATTCAAAGCACATGACGTAAAAGTAAACGATTATGGAAGTAAGGCATTCTTAACTTGTTGCATTTATATAATATCATCTGTAAAGATGCATTCTTACTTCATTCCATTTTTATAATCTCATATTGACCAGAGTCTTTATTACCTCATGCCATTTTTATAATCTCCTATGGATGCTAAATATTCATACCTCGGTCCATTTATATGATCTTTTATCGACAATAGGCAGTCTTACCTCATTCCATTTATATAATCTCATATAGACAAGAGGAATTCTCACCTCAATCCATTTATATAGTCTCTTGTGGAAGAGCGAAATTCTTACTACATCCCATTTATATAGTCTCTCTTGGATGAGAGGCATCCTAAACTCATTATATGGATTAACAATATATTTTTATATATACTAAGAGATGATATGATGTATTACCTTGTCCCATAGATAAAAAATATAAATATAATTATACATGGTGACTTGATCAGACATACCATCAATGGGATGAAGTATGTATTGTCATCTGTTTTCACTTAGGAACATGGATGGTTGTTAATTATTTATTCAATTATGTCATCAATACACAATACATTCACATTGTTAAATTTATATTACATTATTTGGATAGGTACAAACACAGGTGGTGCAGGCCTACTGATATTTATATCTCACACCCTACTCGAGCCACCATTTCACTAGGGAACCCGAGTAAACCATTCTTATTCATAAGACTACAGATAAAGGACATTTATTTTTATTTTATTATCATACCTGGAGTTAGGATCAAAGTATTTAGTTATAGATTAGGATTTTTGTAGATATTTTCCATAGGAAATTTTAGTTATTTTCCATATTGGAGTCATATAATTTTCTGTATTAATAAGAATAATGTATTGATTTCTACATCTATTTGTCTAATATCACAATGTCATGAATGCATGATCTGTGTAAACTGGTGTTGTCCACTATTATTATATTATTATTATCTATATTCTATTATATTATCATTATATGAATCTTCATCCATTTTTTCACCTATTAATATTTTATTATACCATTGTGAAAATCTGATCATGAGGGTTTATTCTCCCCATTATCATCTCTTTACACATTCCATTCCAGTCGACAGCTCCTGGTGTATAGGGGGACGTGCTAGAGGTTATGTGACCCACCATTCCTGAAATAGGTTTGTTGATAACCTGCATCGAGATGTTATAATGTGGTTTCATAAGTTAATTTTTTTCCTTTTTCTTTATGTTTTAAGTTGGTAGACAGATGAATAATAATTTATCGACATTTGGTTGATAGTATTTCTTTTGACTAATCACCCCTAGTACGGAAAATGACCAGGTAGCTAGGGATGAGAACTGTTTTTTGTTTTGTCTCATGTTTTATATGATATTATTTCACCTAGATTGATTGTTTTATTTTTTGCTTCGTAATGATTTTTGGAATTTCCATAATTTTAAACATGGACAATAATGAAAGGAATTAGTATTATAAGAATCATAAATTGAACATATAAATTATTAATCCATGAATAATGTCATGACATGTTTTTGCATTATTGTTTTCCATACATGTAGTTTAGCATTCTGGCTAATATTCCTTATTCTGTGTTATAACATGCTCATGTGTTTGCAACTTTTTTTCCTTTCTTTTACCTTTTTTATCATTCCTTCTATGATTACTGCTTATGGTGACATGTTTTCCTTTTTATATTTGGGTTGTTCCTTAATAGGAACTAGGGTCCAGATTCAAGGTGTATGTTTGCCTTATATCCGAGGATGGGTAACCCGTATATTCAAATCATTTGGTGTATAAAAGAAATACATTTTAAATATATTAATAAAATTTAATTCATCCAAATGAATGAATGAAACTATAAATTGGTTTTAAATAAATAGAGAATAAATCCAAATTTTAAAGAAAGTTGGTCTTTTTTTGTTTGGTAGATGCTCACCCCTTTGGATTCACCATTATGTATATACATATGATCATGTTTTACTATGATGTGGGTTTGGTTTCGATTAAAGGGATCCAATTTTTAATCCATTAAGTATAAGGGTGATTCATTAATTGGTAAATGACATCCCTTATTAAACATAATGTCACTGTGTAATGTGATATGTGTATATGGGAGCTTATTAGGTTGTCGTATCATTTAAAAGGAATATATTTAGAAACATGTTCATTTATTATGAGATTTCATTGAATTCTTAGTTGTTTACAAATAATGTTTGATACAACTTTCATGATTTGTTTTTAAATAAGTACTTGATGTTCATTTTATGTTTTAAAGTGAATAAATATTAAATATGAATAATTGTGAACGACTAGAAAATGAACATTTATTAACTTGTTGAGAACCTTGTGAAAGGGTGGTTTAATTTTTCCTAGACTATCCATAGAACGAAAGGATTAGCATTCTCTATTGGCTATTTTCCTTTACAAATGAAATAATAATGGTCTTTTGAGCTTGTGACTTATGTGTGTTGGGACCCTATTCTCAAGTCAGTGCTTGTTGTTCATAAGGGGAAAGCCCATAATAGGAATCATCCTTAGAACAAGTTTTTCCTGTTTGTGACAGTTGTTTTATGATGTTTAATGTCCTTCGGTTGATGTTTTCTCAAATAAGACTCTAAATTTTCGATGAAATGTTTTTTATATTGGTCACCATGCTTTTCATGACATTTATATGGGATTGATTATAGAGTAATTCTCTCTTGAGTATGTTAGAATTGCCTAGGACATGGTCAGCTATATCATAGGTCCTTCAACCATTTCATGCATGGTATTGGGTGACTTGGCACACTATTGTCCATGTGAATTTTAGTACAGGGTGATGTTTTGTTGGGATAAAACCTTGTAATTTTTACTATGGTATTGGATCATCTTGATAGTGTAGTGACATAAAAATTAGATAAGTTGGTTTGTCCAAATGTTGGGGAAAACTATATCGAGACTAAGATATTCTTAGATGTCAATTTGTGTTGATTTGTTTTTCTAAAAATGTTTTGATATTTTCACTATGTCTTGACAGAACGTCCCACGATCATTTTTGGTGTTTCTATACTAACACTCTTATTAGCAGCTAGTATATTTTATTTAACGTTGATGACATGGATACTATTAAGGTGGGTATTTTCATGTTGAATTTGGTAAATGAGGCCTTCTAAGTAGAAGGGACAATACATAAAATTTCTTTTTTGCAATGGTTGATAATTTTTGAATTACATTGAGGCATGTGTGTTTTCGAAATGTGGAAGCAATGACATGGATGAACAACATTGTTGATGTTGGAAGTTTATAAAAGATTTGAGAAACACTGATGGTTCTGGTAATATTTATGTACTAATGTTTAAAAAAACATAGGATGATTTCATGTTGTAAAGGTATGTGTTTGGATAATGAATTTTCATTGGATGATGATTCCAAGATACATCATTGTAGTTGACATGTGGGGGTTTCACCATTATTCATTTCAGTAGTCGGGGGATATTAACTGTAAACTGTTAAAATCCCTATACTATACTATAATAAATGTTGTGAATTTCCTATATTGTTTTCTCTTGAATACACTTATAAGTGTTAGTCTTGGGGCATGATGAATTCTTTTAAAGATCTAATTCTTTTTTGGGTGGTTTATTTTCATTGATTTCCATAGGATTAGTGGTTCCATTCATATCTTGATCTGGTTACGTCATCGGATGTCAGAAATGGACATTGGTGAGAGTGTATGTTGTAAATGTGAAATGATTTTGGAGAATATATTATGGTTCAACATGTAAAATGCTTGTTTTCAATGTCGGGAATCTTTTAAATTAGTAGATTGTAGTGGCTTGAATGTTTCTTTTATTCTCTAAATGTTTATGGTTGGTGATAAGCCTTTCTAAGGAACATTTTCATGTGAATATGAGTTCAGTTAGTGTTGGTCAAGGATTTCCTTGAAAATTCGGCTCGACATGGGCGTTGGGAACGATGAAGAATCAACAATTAAATAATTTTAAAATCACACCAGGACCATCGTCAAATGCTTAAGGGAATGCTAGTAATGGACTTCTCAGTGGAGTTTGAGTTTTAGTATGAATTTTTCCATTTAACATTAAATCATATGTTGTGATGTACCTATGTCAAAATGCTTGAAGATATGATGATGTGATCATGTCTCTAGTCGAATGAGACCGAATATGATTCTCCTCAATGATTTAGTTGGGATACAAGTGTTGCATCGAGTTTTAATGACTTCAGTGTTGTTTTACAAGAAATATATAAATGGATACTCGATGTTGTGTTGGGCATTTCGGAACACCACCAAACCATTTGGATGAAGCATCATGATCCATGTATGATGGATGGTGTGTTATGTTCTTCCTGAAGGATCCTCGGGGATGAATATTTCTATAGTGGGATGGCGGTAATGATCCTCGTTTTGTACCGGGATATTATACAATGGTTTTTTAACTATCCCAGTTACTAAACAATTTTTTTAAAACTGAGCCTCAAAATAGAATTAGGAGAGTTGGGAGACTCTAAATTGATGTTTATGGACTTCGGTGAATGTCTGTTTACTTCCCCAGGTGGATCGAATAGTTTTGGTATCACTAGACCTAGAAAAAATAGTTTTTTTGGAAAACTAAAGAGGGTAAATGATTGATGCATATACTGCTAAATTTTTTGTCCCAAAGAATGAAATTGTATGGATTTTTTCACTTTGATAGATGATATCGAATGGTCTGGCCATGGTTTTTAAAACTATGTTCCTATCCCGTGTAGGGGGAGTACCCTTATACAGAGGGGTTCCGCACGGTCAGCGCATAGTTTGGCTAATTGTGCTGGCCAAACTCTGAATGGAATTCTGTTTTAATTTTTTTTATAATAATTTAAACTAAAAATAAAATAATAATTATAACCTCACCCCTCTCCCTCAAACATGACACACCCCAAGGGGTTCCCCCCTCATCCCAGACTCGAAACCCTTCTAAACTCCCTCGTCTGACCTTCGATCTCCAGCTATTTCTTCATGATTCTACCTCAAATTCTCTTTGTATGGTCTTCTCTCCTAGTCTCCTTCCTGTGCAAGGACTATTTTTCCTTCTCTTTTACACAATATTGTTCGGCTGAAACAAGGGTTGGGATAAATTTGGGTTTTTTTCTTCTCATGTTCTATGTTTTTTAGAGGGCCTCTAGGATCTTGTTTGTCTGTGTTATGGTAAGTGTTGCTGAATAAGACGTAGCTCGACTAATTTTGGTTCACCACCACTACCTAAGGTATGGATTTAATTCCATTGGTTTTTTTACACTATTTATGTGGGTTTTTTTGTTTAAAGCTGTATATTAGAAGTTTAATTGTGTGTTGAAATTCATCATGCATATATAAGTGTCTATGTAAGGATCCCCTTGCACATGCTCATGACCTTATTGGAATTTCTATAGGGGCTAGTTTTCCTTCCATGATTGTGTAGGTGCATACACATAGTGGTGGAGTATAAGATTTTACATGGTAATCTCAATGAACCAAAGTGTATATCTTGGATACACATTGAGGAATGGACCCTTTCCTCACGTTATTTATTTAAGTGAGAACAATCTATCTAATTTAATGTTTCCTTTTCCATTATTTAATGTAATACATGGGTTATATATTATTTTTAATGATCATTATTTGATAATCCAATGGAATTAATTTTAATTCATAATGGATTTATTAATAAGAAAAATCGTGGTTTTATAATAAAACCACTCCAATAGAGGTGCACTATCTTCAAGATAAAAATATAGAAGGTAGACTTCAGTGCTTTTCGGGTTTTTTAATTTTCTATTTCATATGGTTTCAATCTATGTATGAAAATTGACATGTTAATGTCCTTGTCCAACATTATTTACAGAATGACATGACTAGTTGTATGATTTGGACCTTGTCCCATATGTGATTAATTTTAAACAAGACACCTCATGGGTGTTTGGGCTCATTATACATTGAGATTCATGAATAGGATTTTGATAAGATACCAAGACATAATTAATAACATGGAGTGGCCTAGAACAATGGAGTAAAATGGGAGGTCTTAGTTGATATATTTCCATTTTTTGGATTAAGTGACCTTCATACATGAACCCTTAAACCCATTTTCCAGGCATAAGAAACTTCGGTGAGATGACCTTGAGAATCGACACTCATCCCAAATTGCATGTCATGAATAAATGGATAGTTCATATTGAATTGATTTACTTGTGTAAATTATTTATATGTAATTGTTTCCTTGAAATGAAATTGAATTTGGCTAATGAAATTCATTATAATTCTTTTCTTCATGGTTTGTTTTAAATTTTTAAAAACCATTCTTGATGTTTATATAAAATATGTAATATGGCTTTCCTTATGTAAGATTGTTAATGTGATTGGTAATATTATAAATATGGTATGACTATTTTAAATACGTAATAGGTACTACCTTATGGATTATATTATAATTCATGAAATTGGTGTGAATGACTATATATGGGAGACATTCATACGCCACACCATATATTTAAATAATTATAGAGGGGAGGAACTCATTCCTCATTCAATTTATATAAACTTTTTTAGGTGATATAAATGTTTACCTCATTCCATTTGTATAAAATTTGATGGATGAGAGGAATTCTTACATCGTTTAATTTATACAAACAGGTATAGATGAGAGGAATTATTACCTCGTTCCATTTATATAATTTCCTATGGAAAAGTTGTATTGTTACCATAAGAAATTTATATAATATCCAATGTATGAGAGGCATTCTTACTTCACACCATTTTTGTAGTCTCCCTTAGATGAGAGGTGTCCTTACCTCAGGCAGTGGATATCATCAATATATATATATACACAATGTGATGAGAGTCATTCTTATTTGTATCATTTATTACATATATATATATATATTAATATATGGTGACTTGATCAGACCTACCAACCATGGTCTAAAGAATGTATCGTCATCATGTGACCCTTAGGATCCTTGATGGGTGTTAATTATTTATCAAACAATTTCATTTATACTTCATACAATCACAATATTAAATTTATGTTACACTCTTTGGATAAATAGAGAAACCAGTAGTGTTGGACTATATAGATTTATATATCACACCCTACATGGGCTGTCAATGTACTAGGGTGCCCGAGTAGACTATTCTTGTTCACAAGACTATAGACCTTTGACCCTGCTTATTGTTGTATGTATGTACCAAGAGTTCTGAGAAAAGTATTGATCTGAAGCTCAGGATGCTCGTGGAGACTTGCCTTTGGAATTTTTAGTTCATTTCCTTATTTTAGTCATGTATTGTTATATATTGAAAATAATGTTTTCTTGTTTTCTCTATATAGTTATGTACTATAACTTCTAAATGCATTAATTCTATGTATAAACTAGATTTGGAAACATTTATTATATTATTATTATCTTTCATTTACTTCTTTATCCTTTCTTTATACTACATCTGTTGTATGACACCTATTTATTTTCAATTATACCGTTCTGAAACTCTGATCAAGAGGGTATAGTCTCCCCACTATCACCTCCATACACCTCACTGCAAGTAAGAATCATATAGCATATGAGGTAATGTGCTTGAGGTCATCAGACCCACTGGTCACGCATCTAGTTTGATGTTATTCTAGGTAGGGACATTACATTTAAGGGTTGTGGTTGATACTATAATAATCATGAAATTTAAAGAAAAATCCAAATCTCCTCTATATATTGATGGAAATGTAATATATTGATACATAACTACTAAAATAATTACCATTATCTCAATTTTCATTATCTTATGGAGATATAACAACTATCCCTCAAATGTTTTCTTTTTAGAAAATTATAAACACCATTAAAGGCTATATGGGATCCTATACTGACATGATATTCTGTGTTGGAAAACTATCTCACTAATATTATTTTAGGGTTAAATGGACTACCATATCCCAACCCTAACCTACACTATAATCAGAACAATATAATTAATATTATATGATGCATAAATGATGGAGATATCCTATCCTTATTAATATTTTCAACTATAGAAATTAATATTTGGGACCATATAAGAGTAACTATTATGGTGTTTCACTATATTACATCATAACATATTGAGATTACCTCCCCAATAATCCACAATCAATCATGATAAAGAGTGTAATAAAAATATGAAACATCACTACGCTCATATAGTTTTTTAGAAGAAAATGAAAAATAATATGTTTTATAAATTCACTGAGCACCAATTCCATTATAAAAGATATTATAAAAACACCCAGAACAAAGAAACATTAAACCACAAATAGTTCCAAATTCAATGATAGAAAATAGTAAAAATGTTTCTTGATTCATCAACAAAAAATCCCCTCAAAACGAGATAGCATCACAAAAAAATTTCTACTAATCAATATTATAGTATATTAGTGATGTACTATAAGAATTAGAAATAATATCTTCTCTTAACTACTCATGGAAATTAACCTATATATATTTTTGAAAGGTTTTACACCATTTAATACAAATGATGAAATCTGTGGTCGAGGAGTTAACCCATATTATAAAACAAACCCAAATAGACCATAACTAATAGAGAAACATATGGATTTGAAAATAATAACCATGACACCAAAGTGTATCCACTATAATGTATAGAATGAAAACACCAAAAATATTATATAGAATGATAGATCATAATTCAAAGGAATAATATGAACCAAAATACACTTTTTAGATAATATTATTTTTCTATTATCATATATAACTAGACAACCACCATTTTTCACCACCCCACCCTAAATGAGGATGAAGACCTCCGTTAATTTCTGGAAAGCACATTTGTCTAGTTGAGTGAAAATAAAAATAGGGGAAGAAGTATGTTTGGAAAGGTTACATGAACATTTCCTCAAATTATCATTAATCCAAACCTGGATCCATCATCACCCCTTCTCAATAGTGATGACACTAAATAAGTTAAACTAATATAAGAATCACCCCATTGAAGTTATCCTCCCTTTATTCCAATGTTATTGAGATCCCAATAGAGGACGAAATTGTAAGAAAACAATATCATTAACAATAATATAAAAGAGATATCATTAATGATTAGTATATAATATCTATAAAATCATACCACAATCATTCTCTAACTAATGAATTGAATCATGTAGCTTATTTATGTAAAAATAATAGTACATATAATATATTTATACCAAATCTTGTTCAATAAAAATGATGATTCAAAAGGTCTACCATAGCATAATTTATCATGATATGATGGAACATGAAATGATTTTTTTATTGAATGCTTATAATTGTTTTAAAAATTAATTAATGTCTTTCTATATTATTTTATAGTTTTAGATTATTTCTCAATGTATCTCAAAACATATTTTATCACACATCAATAATTTTGATAGGGAAAATATGTCCATAAGATTAAAACTGATCTTTTGATGTTTATGAATGAGATGAATGTATTTAGTTGAGTTTTTAGGTGTCCGGTAGAAACATATGATTTAATTTTAAATTAATTAGGATATTTATGATTCAATTTATTTTGGAATGATATATTTGAAATATTTGATTTTAGATTATCACATATTTTTCATGTAGTTATATGTATGACACATCAAAACAATTAATTATGTGGGTATAAGTGATATAAATTGAAAATTATACATAATAATGGAATTAATTGTATTTGAAATACCTCAAACCTATTTGTATCTTATTTAATATGAGGAAAACAATACAAAATATTAAAATATGATTGATCGAGTTAGTGGTTCGCAATATTGTTTTCAATATTTATGAATGAATTTTTAAATAATACAAAATTATGCAAAAAAACGTGATTTTTTCTATATATATAATAGTTTATTTTTAATAAATACATATCAATATTAAATAGAATATGGTCATATAGAGAAAAAAGGTGTCAAATAATTATAAATAAATTTGGAAATGGAAAATTATTAGTAATACTACATATTGTTACATGTATATTAAATTATGAAAACTACTACTTCAGTGACAATGCAGAAGATATAATTTTTATGTAAATGTTAGTGAATCCATGCTATATTGATGTTGTTTAGTAATTAATAATTTATACAAGGCTATGAGATTATTACTGATGATTTTATTGGTATATTGAATAAATATAATATGATGTAGTTATTAAATTGGAAATAAAGTAATACCATAAAACATTTAATAAGAGAGATCATATCCATGGTTCCATTACCAACACCCACACCGATTAATCTTGTTAAAAAGTAATTACTTTATTTATATAACATGAATATTTAATATATTCAACCATTAAAAAACTATATTTATTATTTGATAACTATATAAATAACAAAAAAAATGATTGTAATACCGTAATACCATTATAAATTCCTCCTTTATAGTCCACTTATATTTTTACTAACACGCTCATATTAATCGAACCCACAAATGGGGAAACATCAATGGAATTCTGAGTAGAATTTTTAGTAAGCTAAATAAAATGGAAACATAAAGAAAATAACCATTAATAAAAACAAATATAATATAATTTAATATTTAATTCAATATAATTGAATTCATTCTATAATTGAATTTATTATATTTATATTAGTATAAAATGGGACTTTAAAAATATAATGTGAAAATTGTTCATTAATTATTAATTTAGTTAATATTATAACAAATTAGGAGTATTTTAAATAATATTTATATATAATATATCATAAAAATTGATTTCTACACATAAAAATATTATTATGATCATAAAGTTAATATAAAACAATCTTTTATGCAAAAATACACTTATTGTAAACATTCTATTTCATCGAATCTATAGAATATTTTAAATTATATTGTTCATATATATAGAATATAATTTATTTAAATGAAATACATACATATAATGAGATTAATTTATATTATAAAATATGTTAATGTGAAATTTTGAACATAATTAAATGTTAATATAGTAAAAAATATTTATTTTGGTTACGGTATAAAGGGATTTACCGCATCTTAAATAAAAATGATAAGTGTTAAAATAACATAATCTATTGTACAAAATATATTTTGGTGACATTTCAGACATATTATTTCTAAGGCTATATTAGGATTCTTTTTAATTCCTTTTATATTGTACAAATCATGGGTCCCCCTATTTAATTTAACTAATTACAAGTGTACCACTCACATACCTTATAGACAGTTACCCACACTCCTCATCTCTTTATAACAATAATGAAAATTTACACAACCAATCCCTCCTTTAATATATTCCATAATTTACTCCCCAGTACCAATATCTCATTTTTTTATCATAATCCCATCCTATAACGTATTTTGGCACCTACTTATGGATATTTCTCAAAGAAGAGGTAATGTCTTTAATTGAGAATATTTATTTTATTTATTTTTTCACGTAATTAAAATATTTTTCAATTGTGTTAATATTATTAAAAAGTATATCACATGATAATACATGATATTATGTCATTCAAATAACAAAAATAAATATCATATCTCATTACATGGAATATGAAATCATCATTTCTGTGTGCGATGGGCTACTACCTCTCGAACTGATGACATCTATGTTCCATCAATGCATATCATGTATAGATGAATTTATGGATATGATGATTGTATATATATATATATATATTACAATTTCAAATATTTATATTTTTTAGGATATAAAATATTACTTTATACTAAACATTCATTGGGGGTGCGATAATGTCTCTCGTGTGTATGATGGATTTCATCGTCACTAAGTGAAATTAGTAATTTTTCTGTAAATATTTAATGGAAGATAATGAGGATTGAGTTGAAAAATATATTTAATATAAATGGAATAATAATGATATTAACTATATATTTATAATTATGAAAATATATCATATAATTTTCTTTCAGACACTTTAAAATTACAATGTTTTTCAGGTACGACTGGATTATCACCCCCACGACGCAATGTAATTGTTATTTAACACTAAAACAGATGATTGTTATATAAAATTATATTTCATTAAAAATATGATATTTCTGATATGATAACAATTATAGGAATATTAAATATTAAATACCTTTTTTTCCTAAGAATCATTTTGAAATGGAAAAACAACTCCTTCATACAAAAGGTGTATCATCTCAACAATTGTAAAATTGTCCTTTTTTGTATAAAAATTTCATTATTGGGGTTTAAAAGTCTAATTAATATATAAAAATTATAATTCTTTATTTATTATAATTCAATTTATATTGAATAAGGTCCTATTTTTGCATTGGTCAACCTACCGATGTAAATTTTAACTCATAATCTAAATATCATCGAAACACCAAACCATAAAATAAATGTTTAATGAATTTTAAACAACATTGTTAGAAGTGAAATAAAATTTAAAATAAAAAGGAAATTTTTTTAGATGAATGAATGTATTTAAAATATTTTTATTACTCAATTTGAAAAATTACATAAGTGACATGTCAGACTCATGGTAAGTGACATTTTATTAATTTCAGTTCATTGAGGTATATTATGATGTTATGAACTGATATTTTTTTCTAATCTTTATATTCATACCCATTGAAATATTATATCAAAAATTTATATATTATAATTATATTTTTTAAAACTTTTAAAATTTTATTCTTTCATGGGTCTTATAATTAAAATGTTATTAAAGTGTTCAGGGCCTTTGTTGTTTGAAAGTACACTTTTAAATATATACTTCTAACTCTTTCTCTTTGATGTGTGTGTTTCTATATTTATTTTATAAATTTTTTAATTCATACATTAATTATTTATAAATAAAATTAAATATCATTTTTTACTTACATCCTGTTTCTTTATACATGAATATATTTACATGATTCAAACTGATCATTTTTATAGATAAATAACTCATCTTCTATTTTTAACATATCTGAAAAAATAATATTTATCCATCACCATGAATTTTTTTTTGGATTCCATTAAATTATTTTTTTTCTCATAAATTAAAAAAAATCATATTTCCATTTTTTGGGGAATTTAATTATTTTAAATGCATTTTAGAAGTACATGACATTTTAATAACCATAATGTCAATTTTTTTGGGTTTAAAAGTTTCTCTAATGGGATATTTTATGTAAAGGTGAAAAGAGAAAATTATTTTTCTTAACATGATAAATTATCACTATATGATAAATGGGTAATAATTATATAGAATTAAATAATGGTTGATCACCTTTATGGCTCACAGGTTAGCCCAATATTGCATATATAGAGGGTTGAGACGCATTATATCTCATTAAAAATGGTTATCACTTATATATAATTTAAATTGGATGAACAACTATATATATCATTCATGTGACCTATATGGAATATAATAATTACAAACACCATTATATATATATGTGTGTGTGAGTGTATTTCATTTCCTAATGAAAATATTGGAAGTTGATCATATGATTATTCCATTTTCAATGGGGTTTTAGATGATATGATGGATATGATACTTACAACTACCAAAAAGAGATTGAAATTTCATGTTATAGGTTTAAGGAATATATTTAAGCAAATGTGAGAATCTATTTTCATGGTATAATGTTATATTTTAATATCATAACAAACATTGACATGAATTATAAATGAAACATTATTTCACATGATATTCACTAAACTAACATTGTTCATTCTTTTTATGTACCCCAGCGAGGTTTTTAGGATCATCTAATCTTTTACAATATGATTTAAAATTTTTGAGGATTTATAATTGATATGAATAATTAATGGTGAATGCAGTGGATATATTACAATAATATAATTCATGATTTAAAATTTTTGAGGATTTATAATTTTAATTTATTAATACAACTTATTATTATGTTATGATTAGGATGAGGTACTTATAGATTGTATTTTAGGTCAATTGTTTTAACATTATACATTAGGGTAATTATTATAGATTTAATTATAAATATTTTACCTTATAGGTAGTTGAAAATGATAATGTATTATAAGTTTATCTTTCTTCTTAATCTCAGATAATTTTTTTCTAAATGATTATTCATAAAATAAATAGGCAAGCTCTATTGGGAATGCACTGAGTATAAAATATCCTCTGAATAAACATCCAATGAGGGTTGTAGTTGAAATTGATTAGATTGATGTGGTGATGTCTTAGTTGACAAAACCTATAATTATGGTGAAATATTGAAAATAGAGTATCTAAATATTTCGTAAAGTAACATGTCTATAGTGTATAATTTTATGATAAAATATCATACCTAATTATTTGGATCATTTTACCATGTGGTAGATGAAGGATGGATCAATTCCCTAAATAATATACATTATTTTATTAGATATTCAGAATATAAAAATTTAATCCTTTCCATATACCATTTTGAAGGTGAAATTAATCAATATGGTATTTTCTAAAAAACATAAGAGATAATGATTGTACTGATTCAATAGAATGGGAAATTTTGATGAATATCTTTCATTAAATATATTTCCTTTTGGAATTCCGTATATGATTGAGAAATAAATCATGTAATTTCATAAAAAATTATGACGATTAAATTTTTGTGTTCGGATAATAAATAAAAATATTGTTTGGGTATTTTTGGGATTTTATATGGAAATATGATAGTAAAATTAATTAGTTTTATTCAGCATATAAACAATATTTATGAATATATTTCCTAGCACATAAATATATATTTTTTATATCATTGATACACATGTTTAAAATGATTATTTGGAATTATCCAAAATTTATTTGACTTTGGATAACAAGATAGTGAAATAGTCATGGTGAATATAAATAGAAATATAAATGACTAAAAATCATATAGGTAATCCAAAAACAAGACTTATGATTGAAAAAAATTCATTTTTCTGATTATTCTTTAGGATATGAAAAGTTTTACTAGTGTTGTATGTTAGGTCACATAGTTTATAACTACAATAAAAAGATTCCTAAGTAATAAAATAATGTGATAATATATATCTAGTAAATGCTAATATTTTTTAGTTCTAATTAGTTGGATAGTTATTTTAATTAGTTACTAAAGAAAACTACTCAAGGTAGAAATTATTATATAAAAACAGAATGCTTTGGGAAAATATTTTGATGCTACTACTGAGGATTTTTTTCCATCAGATAAACTGGGGACATCTCCAAGGAGGATACTGTTTTTTTATTTTAATAATTATTTAAATATATAAGACATTTATTTAGTCATTTTATGTGATGATGGTCATAAATTGATTAATTATTGTTTCAATACATTTTATTGGGTTTACGTACATATAAATATATGGTTTATCATGAAGTACTAATTTAATTGTTTGACATTATTTTTACGTAGTTGATATCCTTTAGTTTTTTATCTTTCATTAGTAAGGTTATTTTTAAGAATGATCATCATGTTTATGGGAAAATTATATTGTATTTTAGGACATCAATAATTTGAATAAAAATATATTGTTAAAAATTAGTGGATAAAATTTATTAAATGTGTAACGATATTTCACAACATATAGTTATAAAACAATACAATCTCTGATAGCATGTTTGACACCAAACATAGAACATAAAGGAAAAGAAATATATATAGAAGTTATAAGAATGATATAAAATTGATAGGTACATATAGTGTTAACTACATAATAAAATTTATATATATAAATATCAGACACATTATGAAATATCAAAATAATCATAGTAAATAATCAATCAACTTTAAGTAAATCTATTTTTTAAATAAAATTGGATTTCATCTAATATGGTTTTAATTTATTTTCTTAATGAAATATAATATTTATTTTTTATAAGAATTGTAAAATGTAATTTTAAATATTAATATAATTTTATACACCATAATATTATATATTTCTTAGGGGGAAATGTTTGGGACTTTTGGAATATATTTAATTTTAATTGAATATTGATAAATAATGTTTTTGTAAAAAAGCCATATAATTATACTATATTAAATAACAATATTGAAACATTATGATTTTAATATTAATAAATTAGCACTATTAATATATTGAAATTTTTTTCACATAATATATTTTTAATCAAATTTATAGTAGATTTTAGAAAATATTTGTTTGGGGTTTAAAAATGGGATTAGTCTAAATACTATTTGAATTGAAAGATGTTATTTATTTTTAATAATTATAACAATCACTATTTTAGGATATTTTAAAATAAATTTAAACAATATGTATCATTTAATATTAATTTTCATTCATATAATTATTATCATTAGTATTTTAGTTAATATAGAATAAGTTTTTCTTTAAGATTGTACTTTTTTGGAACAACACAGTTTGACCGAGTCCATGGATGTTGTTTTAATTTAAAAAAATTCATTTATATTAATTGAATTTTTTAAAATGGTTTAAATATTTTTAATCATTTTAATTTTAATTATACAATATTTTCAACTTAATTTTCAACCATAATTTATATTGAAGACAATTAAACATAATAACTATAGTTACAGTAACATTGCAGTTTGTGGTGGTATAATAAACATATAATGGATAAAATTATTGTACTTTTTTATAAGATCTATTTTATGGAAATATAGTCTATTTTATCAAGACATATGATATATAATTTTCATTTTTTTATCCTAATAAAATAAGAAAAACATGTGTATTTCATTCTCTTTTCTGAAATTTATCGTGTTCCACACATTTAACTTATAAAAGGACACCACTATCCTCTCATATTTACAAAATTAAACCCCTTTTAATGTCCATGATCATTAATAATATCTTGAAAAATTTCCTATATTTTATATATATCATTTAGTTTATCGTAAATCTATTATATAAATGTATTTTATTCTTACCTCATTAGGTTTCACAATAATGAGGTATCATGCCTAATCGAGTGTATCAAGTTTTATTTCCTTATACCTCATTAAAATATATTGAAATTATATTTATATAATAAAAATATTATGTAATATATACTTATTTCTTAATATTATAATTTAATTTCATACATAAATCTCATATTTCAACAAATGGGAATTAAAATCATTATTCGGGTGCACAACAAACTACCGCCTTGTGAACCTATACCATTCGACTTCCATCATCAAAAATCATTGACTATTGTATGTATTTATTTAATATATATATATATATATGATATTGGTATCATATTAATACTTTTTAAGTTTTTATATCTTATATATCATGTAACATTTTATTTAACGGTAGATATGATAACGTCACCTGTGTTTACCGAAAAGAACTACCTTATGAAGTGAAAAGATTCATTTTTCACTAATAATATACATGGAAATATGTAAGGATAAATTTAATGAATATATTTTAAATAAATTAATTAATAATTATATTATTTACATATTTTATTTCTGATAATATAATACCACGTCTTGATAATTACACTGAAAAATGATAACGTCATTCATGTATCTATAGATTCTGCCTCTATGAAGCAATAGGATTATTTTTTACTCCCCAGAATGCATGTATGATATATTAAAGTATATATAGTAAAATACTATGTTATTTTTGTAATTTTTATCAATATAACATGATAAAATATTACATACCTTTTTTAGAACGATCATTTAAAACTGGGATGTTGCTCATTCTTACGTAAGACAAAACCTCTACATGATTGTAACATTGTTAATTTTCATGAATAGTTTTAAAAAGTGTAATTTATTTTTAAATTTAATAATTTTGTTATTAATATATTTTTTATATTTTTTATTAAATATTTAATTGGTAATTTTCTTACCTATGAAGGTAAATATGAACTCATAAACCAAATATTATCTAACCAAATGATATAAAGATATTTTATTATGTAATTGTATATATCATTGTAGTAAGGTAAATAAAAAGAAAACATAAAAATGAAAAAGTTTTTTAAGAAAGTAACGAATTAATATATTTTCATTATTTTTGAATATAAACTATCTACGCCAAAATTTAGACTCAACGTAAGAAATATCAAATCAATTTCATTCCGTTGAGGCACATTTTGATATCTTGTACATATATTCAATTATAAGGTATATATACATCCCCTTTTAGATGTTTTATAAATAATATAATTATTATTCAGATATTTACTATTTTTAACATTATTCATTCATTGGGATAACGAATCAAATGATGCTAAAGTGTTCAAGGAATTTATTTTAAAACAAATTACCCTTTTAATGTATTCCTTCCAAAATATTCCTATCATATTTCTTATTGGGACCACTTTGTGTATATGGTTGTATTTTTTTGTCAATAGTTGTCAATGAAGATCCAAATTAAGGAGATCATGAAGTACTCTAATAAAATTGAGGAATGAAAATTCAGACTTTTGTTTTACTGATCATAAGTCCAAAGAACATGTGTCAAAAGTGACACATTATTTACAACAATGAAGAAAATGAGGTATAATACATCTGAGGATGAATAAAAAAGAATGTGGTTTTGATGAAAGCCATGAAATTCTTCAGTATTTCATGAGAACCATGCATGAGACATCTTAAAGAGTGGAATCATATGCTTTTCATGAAATAGATAATGATCGTTGAAGAAGAAGACAATGTCAAAAGGTTTGGAATTCTGAGATGGCCATGCAAGGATTGGAATTCTGAGATGGCCATGCACATAACATTGTCTCAAAAATGATGATTCTAAAGTTGTTAATTCAAAGAATATATATCACGATATTGTATTTTTTGATGAAAACATAAGAGTTGATGAAGGATACAAATTACCAAAAAGAAGTGTTATTTAGGTGATCGTGATTGTTGACAAAGAAGACGAATTACATTCAAATTTGTTGACAAAGGAGATTCCATGGTGGCATGTCAAGTTAATGGGATGTGGTTAACGATCCATATTTGAATCAAGAACGTAGAAAAAGGAATGGATGATCTGGAGGGGGTAAAAAAGTGTATATACAAGGAGTTTTTGAGGATCAGGACATCAAAATACGGAAAAGGTATAAGGGTCGCGCAAGTGTTGGGTTGGTCACTCAACTGACTTGCGCGCCGTTAAGAGACTTGCACGCCAGTGCCTAGAATGATTGGAAACTTGCATGCCTATTGTTTCTCAAGAATAGAACATCAAAATATGGAAACGGAAAGAAGGTCGTGCAAGTATTGGTTGGGTGGCGCAAGTGAGTTGCGCGACAGAGGCTAGGGGAGAAGAGTTGTGCGCCAAGACATGCGCGCAGACGAGTGAATTGCGGGCCGCCGCGCAGGTTGACCAGTTTTCCGATTAATAGAGGACCACCCCTCCTCATTTCCCACAGATTTCAACACATAGAAAAATCAGATCTTCCATCGCTCAGGTGTGGATGTCGCGCAAGTATTGTGTGGTCGCGCAGGTGGACCTGCGCGCTAGTATTTGAATCTGTGCGCCGGTTGTTGGTTGTGCGCCCAAGGAGGTTTGGGCGAGAAAGGAAGTGATTCGCGCAGGTTAAAAGTTTAGGAAGGTAGTGTCCCACAGGTGGTTTGGTGATACTTGCACGCCAGTTTGGACCTGCGCGTCGGAGACTTGTGCACTTTATTGAGACATGCGCATCGGGATTAGAGAAGCATGCCAGGTATTGCTGAAGCCTGTCGGTATTTTTGGAGCTGCACGAAAGCCGAAAGGTTTCCAAATACATTCAGTGTAACGTGAGATTGAAGGAGAAATATAAATGATACATGCATGAACTCATCCATACATGGGGAACTGATTCTGAAAATTCCAGGTATGCTGAGCATCATTTATTGAGCAATCACATAAGTGATTGTGATTCAGGAAAATGAAGACAAGTGGATCTAGTGCATTCAGTCATTGCACTAAAGAAGAAGGATTGAACTGAAAAGGGCATCAAATCTGAACCCTGATGCAAGAAAAGTATCATGCTGAACAGGAGACAAAGAACATAATGTCTATCTATTGAAGATATATTCACATCTATAAACTGAGTGGGACTTCACCAATGGTAGTGATCCAGGGGGAGTCAATGGGAGTGACCCGAGGGACCCAGTGAGCTATCCCTGAACTTTTGTAGAGGCAGTGAGCCTGGGACAAAGTTACTGTTCCAGAACCTTTATAATCTACAGCTAGTGAAGCATGGTGGATTTTGGTATGACCGAAAACCTGACGGCGTATTCTCCATGGACGTAGGCCTTAGTGGTGAACCAAGTAAAATTAGACGTGTCATCTCATTCGATGTGAATTTTTCATTACTGATCATATCCATCATATAGGTTTTACCAGTTCCGACCAACATGGGAACAAGATCCATTTTTTTAAAAGAAAATTTTTTCACCATGATTCACCCCTCCCCTCTCAGGGTGTCACGGGGTCCTATAAGTGGCATCAGAGGGAAATGATAACGTATGTTGGATATTCTCCAGTAATTCTATTGGGAAGAGTATTTGAGTTACTTTCCTAAAGTCATCCATGAATAGTAGTTTTGATGATGATTCAGAGGAGAAATATATATCCACCAAGACTTTGCCAAATAGGAAAATGAAAGAGAAGAAGCTAATTAAGAAGTCCCTCATGACCAAAGAAGATATTGTGTCTTGTTCTCTATGCCATTCCAATAATGATGAAACATTAGGCTTGGAATGTATCGAGCATGTGGCTCAGAATTCTTCCAGAGGAAAGGATGACACCCCTAATTCAAGATTTCAGGAAAAACTCAAAACATATCATCATGATATTCCTAAAGAAAGGGTTCCTATTATTTGTATCCTATTCCAATCTATGCAGGATGAGATCACTCGATTACAAAGGGATGCTGGCATTATGGAAAAGGGGATGGAATGAAATTTTATGGAAAGTGTGAAGATCACCAAACATGTTATAGTCATTGATGAAAAAGAGGATTCAATAAGATTATAAAAGAAATGATCCATGCACTTGAAGCAGAGCCTAAGTAGAGCAATGAAGTCAGGAGTTTTTTTGGAAGAAACATCCATGAAATTCAGGGAACATGACTCTTTGTTACAAAACAATGTTAAGATGCATGAAGATGAGGATGAAAGATTGAAGAAGACTTCTGGTGAGAAGATGATCATGATTGGAGATCAGAAGATCATCCTCAATATTGAGAGTCAAAAATTGGAAGCCCAGTTGACAAAGATTGAGAATACACATATTGAGACTTTACAAAAGAATGAAACAAGTGATTCTTGCACTCAACCATGCAGGTCGTGTTAATGAATAAAGGAGGAACCACCTTATTCTCTAATTCATTTGTGTATTGTATTTGTGATAATAATGCGGGGAATTGAAGGTGAAGCATGCTCTCCGGGGGAGAACCTGAGAATTAGTGAATGTTTTTAACTCTTGATTTCCACGCTAAATAAGTTTCCATCCATAGTAGATTCTTCAATTGATATTCAAAGATTATGATGATGAAGGATCACTCTTGATGAAGATGAGGAGGAGGGTTTCCCTTGAGGGGGAGAAAAATAAATATGCTTCCATAATCATTGTTTCAATCAATATCAACTCCAGCAGGAATCTAATGCAGTTACTCTGTGAATTTCTGGAAGAACATGCCATTGGAGAAGGTATGCCATTTCTCAATCTCTATCCCTTGGTTACTCAGACGAAAGATCATTCTACAAAAGTGGAGTAACATAATTGATCAGTGACATAAGAATAATGGATGTGCCCCAAGGTCACTTATCCTCCCGATGGCACTTGAATGTTTTTGATCTATTTTCTAATGTGAGTGTAGGAGTTTCAGGTTGATTATTCCCTATCACATTTTATTTTCTTCTACCTGAAATAATATGAGTAAACCCTTGAAGACAAAATACATGAGTTCTCATCTCTTGTTGGTATCATGATCTATGAGTAATGGATAGCCTTGTTGACTAAATCAAATCCTATTGTTTTCTACATCGAGCATTGCTCAAATAGACATAGAGTGAAATGATTAATGAACCATTACATAAGTACGGATTGATACCCTCCCTACCATTCACTTTGTATTTCTTGTCAATAAGGGGGAGAGAAGATGAAAAGGACGTTTGAAAAGAGACGATTATTGAAGATAAGATTCTCATTTTGACATTGACGAATTAATTTAAGAAGATATGTCAGGTATTGACAAAAAAATTCAAAGGGGTAGATTGTTTGGACCACTTTGTGTATATGGTTGTATTTGTTTTCAATAGTTTTTAATGAAGATCAAAATGAAGGAGATCAAGAAATACTCCAATGAAATGGAGGAATGTAAATTCAGAAGATTTTTGTACGGATCATAAGTTCAATGAACATGTGTCAAAGGTGGCACATTTTTTACAACAATGAAGAACATGAGGTATAATCCATCTGAGGATGAATAAAGAAGAATTGGGTTTTGATGAAATCCATGAAATTCCTTTGTATTGCATGAGAACCATGAAAGAGACATCTTAAAGAGTTGAATCATATGGTTTGCATGAAGCAGATAATGATGGTTGAAGAAGAAGACAATGTGAAAAGGATTGGACTTCTGAGATGGCCATGCGAGGATTGGAATTCTAAGATGACCATGCACGTAACATTGTCTCAAAATATGATGTTGATAATGTTGTTCCTTCAAAGAATATATATCACGATAGTGGATTTTGTGATGAAAACATAAGAGTTGTTGAAGGATACAAATCCTCGAAAAGAAGTTTGTTTGAGGTGATCGTGCTTGTTGACAAAGAAAACAAATGACATTAAAATTTGATGACAAAGAAGATTCAATGGTGGCACGTCAAGTTCAAGGGTTGTGGTTAATGATCCGTATTTGATTCAAGAACGTTGACAAAGGAATGGATGATCTGGATGGGGTACAAAAAGAGCAGATACAAGGTGGCACAGTTTCCTAGTTTTTTCCAAATTATTGGTCCTGAAAATCGACAAATGGAGAAAAGTGGATTTGGCGAAGAGACTTGTGCGCCGTGTACTTGAAGGAGAGATAACTTGCGCGCCATATGATTTTGAGTATCAGAAAATCAAAATAATTAAAAGGTATAAGGGTCCCGCAAGTGTTGGGTTGGTTGCGCAAGTGACTTGCGAGCTGTGAAGAGACTTGCGCACTAGTGCCTTGAAAGATTGGAATCTTGCGTGCCTATTGTTTTTCATGAATAGAACTTCAATATATGGAAAAGTAAATAAGGCCACGCAAGTATTGGTTGGATCATTCAAGTGAGTTGCGTGATAGAGGCTTGGGGAGATGATCTGCGCGCCGAGACTTGCGCACCGTGGATTGAATTGCGCGCCACCGCGCAGGTTGACCAGTTTTCCTATAAATAGAGGACCACCCCTCTTCATTTATCATGGAGTTTATCACTTAGAAAAATTAGAGCTCCCGTCGCGCAGTTGTGGAAGTCGCGCAGGAATTTTGTGGTCGCACAGGTGGACATGTGCGCCAGTATTTGATGCTGTGTGCCAGTTGTTGGTTGCACGCCCAAGGAAGTGTGGGCGAGAAAGTAAGTGAGTCGGGTAGGTTAGTAGATGAGGAAGGTAGTGTCATGCATGTGGTTTGGTGATACTTGTGCGCCAGTATGGACTTACGCGCTGAAGACTTGGGTGCTCTATTGAGACTTGCATGTCGGGCAAGGAGAAGTGGGCCAGGTACTACTGAAGCCCGCCGGTCTTTTTGGAGCTGCATGAAGGCCGAATGGTTGCCCGATACATTCAGTGTAAAGTGAGATTGAAGAAGAAATCTAAATTATATATGCGTGATCTCATGCATACATGGTGAATTGATTCTGAAAATTCCAGTTAAGCTAAGCATCATTTATTGAGAAATCACATAAGTGATTGTGATTCAGGATAACGGAGACAAGTGGATATAGTGTATTCAGTCATTTCACTAAAGAAGAAGGATTGAACTGAAAAGAGCATCAACTATGAACCCTGATGCAAGAAAAGTCTCATGTTGAACAGGATACAAAGAACTTCATGTCTATCTATTGAAGAAAACTTCACGTCTATAAACTGAGCGAGGCTTCACCAATGGCAGTGATCTATGCGGAGTCAATGGGAGTGACCCGAGAGATGCAGTGAGCTATCCTTGAACTTTTGTAAAGTTAGTGAGCCTGGGAAAGAGTGTCTGTTCCAGAACCTTTGTAATCTATAGCTACTGAAGCATAGTAGATTTTGGTACGACTGACAACCTATCGGCGTATGCTCCTTGGACGTAGCCCTTAGTGGTGAACCACGTAAAAATAGATGTGTCATCTCATTGGATGTGAATGTTTCATTACTGATCATATCCAACATACAGGTTTTACTAGTTTCTACCAACATGGGAAAAAGATCCATCATTTTAAAAGAGAATGTTGTCACCCTGACTCACCCCTCCCCTCTCAGGGTGTCCCGGGGTCCTAAAAATTGTATTAGAGGGAAAGGTTAATGTATGTTGGATATTATCCAGTAAATCTATTGATAAGAGGATTTGAGTTACTTTCCTAAAGTCAAACATGAATAGTATATTTGATGAAGATTTAGAGCAGAAATCTAAATCCACCAAGACTTTGACAAATATGAATAAGAAAGAGAATAAGCTGAAGAAGAAGTCCCTCATGACCAAAAAAAATAGTATGTCTTGTTCTCCATTCAATTCCAATAATGAAGAAACATTAGGCTTGGAATGTATAGAGCTTGTGGCCATGAATTCTTCCAGAGGAAAGGATGACACCCCTGATTCAAGATTTCAGGAAAAACTCAAAACATATCTGAATGATTTTTCTGACGAACGGGTTTTTATTATTTGTAGTCTATTCCAATCTATGGAGGTTGAGATCACTCGATTGGAAAGGGAAGATGAAAATATGGAAAAGGGTTTGGAAAGAAAAGTTCTGGAAAGTGTGAACCTCACCAAAGAGGTTAAAGTCATTGATGAAAAAGCGGAAGTCAATAAGACTTTAAAATAAAGGATCCATGCACTTTAAGCAGAGCTGAAGAAGAGAAATGAAGTCAAGAGTTTTTTATTTGAAGAATCTTACATGAAATTCCGGGAACTTGACTCTTTGTTACAAAAAAAAATTAAGATGCATGAAGATGATGTTGAAATATTGAATAAGAATTTTGAAGAGAAGATGATCATGATTGAAGATCAGAAGGTCATCCTCAATATTGAGAGTCGAAAATTGGAAGCCCAGTTCACAAAGATTAAGAATACACATATTGAGACTTCAAAAAAGAATGAAACAAGTGATGCTTGCACTCAATGTTCATTGGAGGTATAAAAAGCTGAAATAACTCAAACATGTGACAAGAAGATTATGACAACTTATGTATTATCCATATCAAGAATCAGTTGCTAGTGGTACTCAATGCTCACTGGAGGATTGTATTGTAAAAAGACCTCCATCACGTGATAATAAGAATATGATGTCAGTCATTGATCTATTACAAGAAACTGAGAAAGTGAAACTACCATCCAAACCATCTTGTACTCATGTTTCTAAATACGTTCCCACAATCAGTGCAGGGTGGAAGAAAAATTATAAACATGTATGGATGAGGAATGGTTAGAAGAAGAAACCTACCACCATGGCTAGGGTGGAGGGGAAGAAAAAGGAGGAAGCAAGTTCCTCAAATAGAGAAAACAATATTGAGAAGAAGGCCTAACAACCTCATACAGAAGATAGAGAGAAGAAAAGATTTTTGGGTAAATGTTCGTACAACAACATATTTCGGAATTGTGCACTAGATTGTTGGTATAATCCCTTTAACAGAAAATCACAATGAAATCCTGTATCAAAGTGAAGAAATCTAGAGAAGAAGAAGCAAAAATTACAGGTCCAGAAGCATCTGTTTACAGTAAACAGATATGGAATGCTTGATAACATCTGTGATGTATGCAGCGGTAGTGGTCACAAGAATGGTGCATGCCTATGTCAACATATATCCAGAGTTGATAAGAATAAAAGACCACACAAGCCAGCTATGAGGGGAGAATATTCCATGGGAAGAAATAAGAAGAATATTTTGAACACATATTTCCCCAAGAAGATCTCAAGTAGGGAAGCTGAGAAGACCAACAAATTTAGATCAATGAAATTGAAGGGCCATTCATCCAAAAGAAACACTAAGGGGGATGAAACTCAGATGAACCCATGTGGAAGGACAAAACCAGTTGCAACAGTTCCAAATGACATATTGGTCATCTGGCCAGATGATTTGAAAATAATAAGGAAACTTGATGATGAAAAGGACAAGGTTAGTGCTAAAGGAAAAGAAAAACTTTCAAGTGATGAAGACAGAGTGCATGAGAGATTGCAATCCAAGAGAATCACACGCATCAAAGAAGCTCTTTGGGAGAGATTCAAGAAATCTGGTCACATTGAAAAATGTTACCTAACCATAATACCAGAGAAAGAAGTAGTCCTTAAGAGGAGTAAGAATGTATCATTATTGATGGATGTTAAGCAGAACAATTCACCACACAAAGTAGAAGTGAATTTGAAGAAATCCATGCCTCGTCAACAGATGTCAAAACATATATTCAAATGTGATGGCATGAAGACAGAAGTGAATAGAGGAACTTGGTTGAGAAAAGAGCCTCAACGATGAAGCTCATGTTAATCAAGCAAGGAGGAACCACCTTATTATCTTATTCATTTGTGTATTGTATTTGTGCTAATAATGCATGTAATTGATGGTGAAGCATGCTTTCAGGGGGATAACCTGAGAAGTTGTGAATGTTGTCAACTCTTGATAGCCAAGCTAAATAAGTTTCCATAATTAGTAGATTCTTCAATTGATATTCAAAGATTATGATGATGAAAGATCACTCCTGATGAAGATGATGAGGAGTGTTTCCCTTTAGGGGGAGAAAAATGATGAAGCTTCCATAATCCCTGTTTCAATCAATATCAACTCCAGCTGGAATCAAATGCAATTACTCTGTGTGTTTATGGAAGAACATTCCATTGGAGAAGGTATGCCATTTATCAATCTCTATCCCTTGGTTACTTAGACCAATTAGCATTCTACAAAGGGGGAGTAACTTAATTGATCAGTGACATAAGAAGAATAGATGTTCCCCAAGGTCACTTATCCTCCAGATGGCACTTGAATGTTTTTGATCTGTTTGCTGATGTGAGTGCAAGAGTTTCAGGTTGATTATTCCCTATCACATTTGATTTTCTTCTACCCGAAATAATAGTGGTAAACCCTTGGAGACAAAATACAGGAGTTCTCATCTCATGTTGGTATGCTGTTCTGTGAATAATGGACAGCCTTGTTGACTTAATCAAATCCTCTTGTTTTATACATTGAGCATTGCTCAAGTAGACATAGAGTGAAATTATTAATGAAACATTGCTTAAGTATGGATTGATACCCTCACTACAATGCTATTTGTATTTCATGTCAATAAGGGGGAGTGAATATAATTGGACATTTGAAAAGAGAAGTTGATTGAAGATAAGATTCTTATTTTGACATTGAAGAATTCGTTTCAGAAGATATGTGAGGTATTGAAAATAAAATACAAAGGGGGAGATTGTTGGGACCACTTGGTGTATATGGTTGAATTTGTTGTCAATAGTTATCAATGAAGATCAAAATGAAGGAGATCAAGATGTACTCCAATTAAATGGATGAATGGAAATTCAGACGATTGTTGTAGTTATCATAATTTCAAAGAATATGGGTCAATGGTGACACATTGTTTACAACAATGAAGAACATGATGTATAATCCATCTGAGGATGAATAAAGAAGAATGGGGTTCTGATGAAAGCCATGGCATTCCTCATTATTGCATGAGAACCATGCAAGTGAAATCTTAAAGAGTTGAATCATATGCTTTTCATGAAGTAGATAATGATGGTTGAAGAAGAAGACAATGTGGAAAGGATTTGAATTCTGAGATGGCCATGCGAGGATTGGAATTATGTGATGGAAATGCACGTAACATTGTCTCAAAAATATGATGATGCTAAAGTTGTTCCTTTAATGAATATATATCACGAGAGTGGAGTTTGTGATGAAAACATAAGAGTTGCTGAAGGATAAAAATCACCGAAAATAAGTGTTTTTGAGGTGATTGTGCTTGTTGACAAAGAAAACAAATGACATTAACATTTTTTGACAAAGGAGATTCCATGGTGGCATTTTAAGTTCAAGGGTTGTGGTTAACGATCCATATTTGATTCAAGAACGTCGACAAAGGAATGGATGATCTAGAGGGGTTACAAAAAGAGCAGATACAAGGTGGCACCGTTTCCCAGTGTTTGCCAAATTATTGGTCCTGAAAATCGACAAATTGAGAAAAGTGGTTTTGGGCAAGAGACTTGCACACCGTGTACTTTATGGAGAGAGAACATGCATGCCATATGTTTTCGAGGATCAGAACATCAAAATATAGAATAGGTATAAGGGTCGCGCAAGTGATGGGTTGGTCGTGCAAGTGACTTGCGCGCCGAGAAGAGACTTGCGCACCAGTGCCTAGAAAGATTGGAAACAAGTGTGCCTATTGTTTTTCAAGAACAGAACATCAAAATATGGCATGTGAAGAAATTTCGTGCATGTATTGGTTGGGTAACGCAATTGAGTTGCGCGACAGAGGCTAGGGGAGATGAGATGTGCACCGAGACTTGCGTGCTGAGGAGTGAATTGTGAACCTCCGTGTAGTTTGACCAGTTTGCCTATAAATAATGGACATCCCTCCTCATTTCCCACGGAGTTCAACACTTAGAAAAATCATAGCTCCGGTCGCGCAGGTGTGGAAGTCGCACAAGTATTGTGTGGTCGCGCAGGAGGACATGTGCGCCAGTATTTGAAGATGTGCACTGGTTGCTGGTTGCGCGCGGCGAGAATGGATGTGAGTTGCGTAGGTTAGAAGTTGAGGAAGGTAGTGTCGCGCAGGTGGTTTGGTGATACATGCACACCAGTTGGACCTGCACGCCGAAGACTTGCATGCCATATTGAGACTTGCGCACCTGGCTTGGAGAAGCATGCCAGGTACTGCTGAAGCCTTCCAGTCGTTTTGCAGTTGCACGAAATCCGAAAGGTTTCCTAATACATTCGGTTCAAAGTGAGATTGAAAAATAAATCTAAATGATACATGCATGATCTCATGCATGCATGGTGGACTGATTCTTACAATGCCAGGTAAGCTGAGCATCATTTATTGAGAAATCACATAAGTGATTGTGATTCAGGCAAACCAAGACAATAGGATCTAGTGCATTCAGTCATTGCACTAATGAAGAAGGATTGAACAGAAAAGAGCATCAACCTTTAACCCTGATGCAAGAAAAGTCTCATGCTGAATAGGAGACAAAGAAATTCATGTCTATCTATTAAAAAGACCTTCACTTCTATAAACTAATCGGGACTTCACCAATGGCAGTGAGCCAGGGGGAGTCAACGGGAGTGACCCGAGGGACGTCGTGAGCTATCCCTGAACTTTTGTAAAGGCAGTGAGCCTGGGACAGAGTGACTGTTCCCGAACCATTGTAATCTACAGCTAGTGAAGCATAGTGGATTTTGGTATGACCGACAACCTGTCGGCACATGCTCCTTGGACGTAGCCCATAGTGGTGAACCAAGTAAAAATGGTTATGTCATCTCATTGCATGTGACTGTTTCATTACTAATCATATCCATAATATAGGTTTTACCAGTTCCTACCTACATGGGAACAAGATCCATCGTTTTAAAAGAAAAGGCTGTCACCCTGATACACCCCTACCCTCTCAGGGTGTCCCGGGGTCCTAATGTTCATATTTTTTTAAAGGATTATATAAATTCACTTTGAGATGTTATATAATTAATAAATCTTTTTTTATTTTTAAAGTTATCCTCCATAAAGTAAATTCTATGCCACATTTTACTTTATTTAAATGGCTTTAAAAACTAATCTTATTTAGTGTTTTATATGAAGTGTTCTGAAATGTGAAAAAATTAATGTTTTATTTTTAACATATATGGAAACATTTAATTTTTCTCCACCATTCCCATTATTTATTTTTTCAAATCCTTTGAGTGGTTTTTTTCAAAGATGAAAAACCTAATTTCCCTTATTCTTGTTTGTTTGTATTTAAAATGGTTTTAAAAAATGATATTTTCATATTTAAATTGGTTTTTATATGGATTCCAAAATTATTTAAAAGTATTTAGAGACATAAATGTAAAATAATATATGGTTTAGTTAATGATAAGATACGTGAGAATTATATGAAAACTAGGTGAGTAGGATATAGCTCCTATGAAGGGTTTAGATTTATTATTAATCACATATGAGCACGATATAGATTATAAGAAGTGTTGAGGACCCTTATTGCTCAAGAAAAATGTGTGATACTAAAAGAGGTAACATGATTGGTTGAACCCCATTACATCTCATAGAAGATAATGATATATGTATAATATTGGGCTATCACCATTTTACCTCTCTATTGTATTAGGTAATGAATATATATTAAGTGGGATGTATGGTTATTTTAATTTGACGGGATCAAATATGGGTTTAGTAATATCATTTCAAATGTTTCCAAAATAGTTAATTAATTTACACTTATTTGTTTTAAGGTCTTACTTTTTTAGAGAACTATTTTTTTCATGGGAAAAAAATAACTTTTAAAATATCAAATAACATTGATCATAAATGTAAATGTTACGTGATTTTTATTGTTTTTTCACTAAAATAATAGTTTTCCTTCCATTTTATGTATCTTACTAATATTTTTTTAAACCCATGTTTTAAAACAAATCCAAATTTTTATGGATAGAAAAGGGAATGGAAGATTTCATGTTTATGGTAGTAAATATTCACAATGAAAACAAAACATAACTTATTTTAAAACATTTACATTGTGATAAAAACAGATAATAATAGAAGGTTTCAACTTTTTATTATATGGTTTTTAATTATTGATTTATTATATTATTCCATAAAACTCTTAACAAGAAAATTCCTTAAGGTGAAATAACTTTAATTCATGATTAAGACTAAATATTTTTCTAAATTTATGGTTAGGTTAGTATAAATTACATTATTATGTGAAATTATTTTATAGTGTTTCTTGATGTATAATAACATTCAAAAAAATTTATTCATGCATAGCTATTATAGTAATTAATTACTGAAGCAATGGATGACTTTATCCATGTTAATGATAAAGAACTACTTCGGAGCTAGAATAATAAGTTACAATATACAGTTTTTTAAAATATTAAAATGTAATATTAAAATATGTATTATTTATTAATTTTATCAGAAATACTAAAATTAAATTTAACTCTATAAAAAGAAAATAACAGTAAACAATTTGTGCAGTTCGAAGATAGTGACACATAAAATTGTGCAATAAATAATATTAAAATTTATATTCTTCTTTTACAAATATAGATATAATATATAAATATGCTAATAACTACTTAGCTTGTTAATTTTTAAAAATTCAACACAGAACATATCCAACATAATTATTGTAAAATTTATATATTTTTTAATTAATAATGGAATAATAAATTATGGAAATAAAGTTACATAAATATGTAAGGGGTCAAATTAAAATAAGAAAAACAATATATATTGAAATATTTTGAAAAATAGTTATGTCATACGAAATCCTAAAAATGTATTGAAATTAGGAACCATAGTATTTTCTATGGCTTTAAAATTATGTTTTAAATTCATATTCGAATTTCATAAATTGTAATATTACGAAATAGTGTATCCCATAAGAATTTTGTTACCCAATAATATCGTACCCTTAAAGACTGTCGTTTCGACATTTATAATTGGAATTTTTAAAATATGAATATTGTGTAAGACTTTATAATATTGTAATGACTTATAAATAATATATGTATCTATAATTCCCCAATACATTGATATCTTGTTAGATATTGACCTTCAAAAGAAATTTATATTCAGAAATGAGGTTTCCTTTTATTGGAAAACAATTCAATAGTAATTTAAAAAAATTCTTTATGATCACTATTAAAATGTTATCCTTATAGACATAATATTTATTACATTATTATCAATATATATAAAACTATAAGATGTGAAAATTTTGAAAACATAAAAAATTATGTAATTATATTTGAAAATAAATTGCCATGGAATGATAACAGAATAAATAAAAAATAAAATTAATAATTAAAAATTTCATGTTTATTCTATTCTTATTTATGATTCAAAAGATTCAAATATTGAATTTTTATATTATATTCAAAATTATATTAAATATAATAAAAATAAATTGAATTTTTTTTGTTAAAAAAATTAATTTACTAAAGATCCACTAAATAAAAATTACACATCTTATATAAAAAATTATTATTATTTAAAAATTAATATTGAAGAATATTATATTAATATATGATGTTATTAATTATTTAATTTATATAATAATTATTCAATAGTTTTTTTATTAAAGACAAAATAGCACAGTAGATAATTTTTTTCTTTATTCTGTTTGTAATATAATTTATTTATTTAATATATTTAATTAATTCATTTATTAAATAACCAAGGGAAATATAAAAACACATTGATTTTTTTTAATATTATATATAAATGGAATAAAAACATTATGATAATGTGTTGATAAATAAATAATTTACAATATCCACTAATATTGGTAAACCGACCATTAACATGGAATTGTAAAAGAGGATCAAGGGTAATATGAATATATATTTTTTAGATAAATATTTTCACCAATATAATTAATAGTTAATGTTTATTAAGATTAGAATAAAATAGTTTTAGCTCTTTTTCTACTACTAAAAAATATAATATATTATTATGATTAGATAAATAAAAAGGAAGGCAATAGAATCCTACCGTAGCAATGGTATTTTAACTTTCACTAAGGTCTTTTTGTCATAGTGTCTTTGAGTGTTGTGTGACATGAATGTCACATGTTCTTATATGACTCTTAAAAAGAGGTAATAAATAAAATTACTGTAATGGATATGAATTTTCGATGTTATTTTATATGTGGGGATATATGATATCTATACCTTAATATTGGGGATATTATTTTGTTAAACTAATGAATGAAATATCATTATATTACCAAGAATTTCAATAATTTTATTCTTTGATAATAATAATTTCTATTCATTACAATATATTTTCAATCCATTTTAAACCATCCCCCATAAAAATAGATTTTATAATATTTTAGATATTGTAATGGAAGAAAACCATCAGAAATAGTCTTTAATGAAAAAAATATCTGTTTTATCATTGAAATATTTTTTTGTAATGAAGCAACTTGTAACGACCCAACATGTCACTTACCATGGCTCAGAAAAATTATTAATGTGTATCCCCAATCTCTTTGTTTAGATATGAATAAACAAGGTTTCAGAAGGTGAGGAATGGAAAAAAATTTACCCTTAAAAACTAAAATCCACACATCACAAATTCCTCAGGAAAATCAATCATGACCCATATGTATAAAAAACCCTATTGTGTAAAATAAAGAACCAATCAGAGTAAATATATCAGGAATATATTTAAAATAAATCAATAATAATATAAAAATGATATAATAACATAATACAATAATAAACTCATCATGAACAAACTAAACTATATATAAAATGTCATCAATCATGATCGATGCGTAAAATCCCAAAGAAAGAAAGTTAAATTGAACTAAGATATCTACCCACTATATCTAGGTTACCCAAAATCTCAGTATATCATAAAATAATATATCTCTAAATTATTACAATTCCCAAACAATAATGAAGTCAAACCAGGGCACCAGAATAGAAATATGTGAACTGCATACACTAGTTGTTATATTTATGATATAAACAATAGTTCCTAGTATGATTCATATAGATATTTTGTGAAATTATTTTCAAAATAAATGTAATAAATTAATATTGGGAATATTATTAAAAAACATAATTTACATTATAAAATAATAAAATAAATAGAACAAATCATTCCTTGATATATGGCATAAAACATTTCATCAATTTAAAACTATTTTCAAGCTAAATGTTTATAAATTATAATCCAATTATTTTAGACTTTCTTCCATATTTTCTTTTCAAAACTAATCTGACAAAGAACTAATCAAAATTGGAAAGAATATTATACTAAAATGATCAATTTATTAATTAAAATTTCATATGATTCAAAAACATGTCTGATCTAAAAAACAGTTCCATCAGGAAATAATTCATCTAGGGTATGTAATGGAACATCAAATTGGAGACCCTATATCAAATCACTATCAACCAATACGAATCATGGGAAACACACTATGATCAACAGTGCGATGGGAAAATACATTATTATATTAGAAAAATGAACAAAACTCTTATAATGAATTTATAACCAAACAGTACACACATAGTTGTACTCACACCAGTATCCTCTTAGGAAAAAACCTATAATTGAAACATCTAGACTAGGAGGAACTATATAATGTGCTTCCTTAACAACAATAATATAAATCAAGGTGTCTATCAAAATTAATAGTGTTACCCTGAATACAATTAATATAAATTGATTAATAATATATCATAAAAATAATATATATATATATATATACATATATATACAAACACACAATTTAAAAATAACCACATATATCTTGTAACATACAATTCCCTCACAATAAAATATCTCCCATACAAAAAATGAAAATATAAAATATGAAACCACGTTATTGGTCACAACGTATACCAAATAATAAATTAAATAGGGATAAACTAAGTCTTATATAGACCTAGAATAGTAATTTTATTTATAATGTCCCAATCTATATTTATCTAAAAAACACTAAATTCCATTTAATTAAAACTATTTATAACAAACCTATCTGAAATATTATTAAACCAAAAATTATTAGATAGTTTTTTTAAAAAATCCAATTTCTATTCCATATCATTTAATAACTTTTGGTAAGCTATAATAGTTTATTAATGATAATATCATTTCCAAAAACTACACATTTCTACCCTTTACATGACCCATAAATGGGAAAATTCAATTTACCATCCGAATAATTTATAAATTTCATATTTGAAATTTTTTAAGACTTCACACTAAAAACATCACATAAAGAATTTGTGAAACAATTAAACATACATTTCACAAAATTAAATAAAAATAAAATCACATTGAAATAAACCATGTCCATTATAAAAACTTTTGATAGAATAAAAAATTTATTTTAATCATTGATAATATAATGACATAATATATGAAGTAAATAAAAAACCCAATTAACTTTATATTAGTTAATAAACTCTACAATGATATGAAACTTGACTCCTTTAATACAAATCATTAATATGAGAATGTATAATCACAAAAAAAATGAAAACCAAATCACCATTATTTAATTCAAAGAAAACTCTAATTATATTCCCCATATCCATTTGGGTAACTATAATAAAGGAAATATAGGTATGATCAAGTAAGGGAGATGGAGAAAGTATGAGTATGGTAAAATGGTGTATTTACATTGGGAAATTTGATTGAATCTAATGATGGAAGATTTCAAGTCAATAAGTAGGGAAGTTTAATGACCCTTATATGTGCTAATGGGGTCTTAAAAATGAGAATACATTGAATAATGTAATAAAACACAAAATCATTTATGGCTGATAAAACCCTCTTTTTTATAACAAAACCAATAAGTGTAGTTTACAACTTTTCTATACACACCCATTTTCAATAATTTCTTTATGAGAAACCTCCTGGGTGTATCCTGGAGAATTATTCAAAATAGAAGAAATGTATCACATTATATTATCTTGTAAATGGGACCAAAATTTTGTTTCCATTAAAATATAATGGTTTTATGTTCATTTTTCCCCAATCCAATGCCTCATGAACATGAATCCATAATGATGTTGTGTGAAATATTTTTGTTGGACACCGCATTTCTAAAAAACAATCCATTGTATTAATATTTGATAAAGAACTACATATTTTAACCATTAATTCACCAAAACTATGAAACAACAACCATTATTATTCTATGGTCTCCTAGAGATTGCATAATTTCTAATAAAACACCTAGAAAATATCAAATACCCATAAAAATTTTTAAATAAAATAACAGTGAATGAAAATGGTATAATTCTCCTAATCATAGAAAATTATATTCAATATAAATCTTTAGTAAATGTTTTTTTTGAAAATGAAACTATAATGAAACGTCACATTAAAAGGTGGAAGAAAGTATAATCAACTAATAAAAATATTATGAAATAAATGTAAAAATACCAAAAAACATATTGAAATCGACGGATGAATCCTAAAAATTATCCAAATATCATGATGCATAAATTATCTAGGACCTAGAATGATAATAAATAAGGTGGGAAGATATATATCATAATTATAACCACTATTCATAATTATTCTAAAATAGTGTATCTAAAATAAAATCAACGAATAATCGTACCAAGGAACAATGGGAATACCATTATCCAAAATAATAACTATCAATGTTACTAAATTTATATTCCAATGGGTAGCGATATAAAAAATCCAAATTAACAAAAGATACAATTCCAAATCAAACAACACTTTCAACCCAACAACAAAAAGACACAAACCACAAACATAACTCAACAGTTTATCATAGGATCTAAATAATGGTAAAAACCTAAGAGGTAACATAGGAACTAAAACATGAATCACAATATCTTATTTATTCCGTCTTAAAATATTCCAAAAATGCATGTACTAATAATATATACCAGAAAATATGTCATCATTGTTATCCTTAGTAAGATCCCTAGGATTTACCCAAAGAAATCCTATATGAATAATTCCTCAACATAAATGCCCCTTATTGATACTAATAAATATGATGGAATAAAAACTTGAAAATTAGGATTTGAAATAAATTATATCAATATTTATAAAAAGGGGAAAGTCCAATAATATTCAAATAGATCAACTAAATTTATACACCTAAAAAACACATCTAAACCCCAAATATACTTGTAACTAATTCCTCTAAAAATTCAATGTACAAACATATAATAATGGGCCTTTAATTAAAAATGAATATTGGATCATGGAAATATATCACAATAGGGCCTTGAATACTCTAGTCCCATATACTAGAATATCATAATAGATACCATTTCTTTAGAAGAAGTCACTCTATATAATGTTTAACCCTATCAACATGATTTTCCATATATGGATTAACAAAATTACACTATTCACCATGTAAAATTTCATTACTCAAATATTTAAAAACTAATACAAGAGTTTCTGTTGGTTTTCATTCTTAAAAAACATCATATAGTAATCCCATTTCAAATCCTTCATCATAAAATATTTTACTACTATAAAAAAATATCTCTAAGTTCTAGTATAATTCCCCTTTAAATTAAAAAATATAAAATGGTATCATTTGAAAATATCTTGATAAAAATCTATATGAACATTGATAAACAATAAAAATATTCTTCCAATGACTACTGAACCTAATAATGTTTCATGAATACAAATCCATTCTCAACCTTCATATCCTTAGGAAGTTATCGTTGAATAAATTGTTTCTGAAAAGACTTAAAACATAAATTCATGTAACTTAAATGTAACCATTGTATCCCTACACATCGGATAGATCCCTGATAATATAGTACAAGGGTCCCTCAATCATGATAATTTTTGTTTTTTTATAGAATTTTTTATTTTATCATTAGTCCCCACACACTCCATTAATACATCTTTTCCACCTTTTCTATAGAAATATAGAAAATAAAATATTGACAATATGTTGGATAGTGTCCAGTATTAATCAATATCTTTAACTCATTTTAAAAACACGGGGCGAAGTAGTGTCATATAATCAAGGAACCAATGATAACCATTTATTGTTGTCCATTTTAATCTCATCCGAATGAAAATAAAATTTAAATATTCTCAATGAATATCTAAGAGGCCTACTCGTATCAATATGAATAATGACAATAGTTTGTTCATGATTCAAAGATAGAATAAGGTAACACAATCATGTGAATATTAAAATATTAAATATAACTACTTTATATTAATAATATAAATAATATCCATCAAAAACCATACATCCACTTAATAATTTCAAAATATTAATTTACAAATACATTCACTGCTATAATATATATCATCTTCTAAATGAAATTTATTTCATTTGATGTTTTCATTAAAACACCAACCTATATATATCATATAATATTAATCATAACCCATTATTTTGGACGATATCTCCAAATATGTTTTTAGATATAAATAAAACAAAAACTATGTTCTTAAATAAGAAACAACCCATTTAAATTCATCTTTATCAAATATAATATTTTATAAAATATCCCTATATTCTTCAAAAAAATTTGTACAAAAAAATAATTGAAAAAACAATTCAACAATGAAAAACATGATAAAATAAAAAATAATCCAAAAATAAAATAGAGGTATTTATAAGTTAAATTAATGATAAACATCATATAAACTATGTTTCTTTCCAACAGAAATAAAATATTAATTCTTGTGGAAAATATGAATGTCCACAGTGGGTCTAACAGTGTACCAATAGTTTCATATCCATTATAACAGTCCTTGAAAAATTAAACACTACAAGATCATGATATTTTCTAATGATTATATTCCTAATCACCATATTACAGAGACAAAACCAAATGAGAAGAGGGAGATTAGATAATACTTTTTTGTGAATTTTACATTGTTAACCCAAACCATCAATCGAATAAAATCATTTCATATCATAAATCATAGTACTAAATTCCATTATATAGAACCAATCTCCAAGGTATCAAAACAGAACTGATGGGAATGACTCCGCCTATAGAAATGAAAATCATCCCATCAAAAGTTCAACGAAAAAATCTCTAATGAAATATCTGTATGTTTTAATTCCATTCATATTATAAAAATAAACAACTAATATGATTATGAATATGATGAATATAAGTAATATGAATTAAATATTTCATATAAATAAAATAATAATTTATAAAAACAATCAATTCCTCATAAAAAATTAATTTTAAACATAGATCTCATCTAGAATAGTAGATAAATAACTTCCAAAAACAGAAATATAGTACAATTAAGATTTATTCCAAATATCTTTAGATGACAGATAATGTCTCCCAGAAATTAAATAATCTATGTTTTAGAATATCCCATGTATGAAATAAATAATATTCATTATTTTCATCTTAATAGATGCATGGGAAATGCATAAACCAGTTTTTTTAATCATTATGTTAAGAAAATCCTCCTCAGTAGGATTACCCAAAGGATATTTAGAAACTATAATAAAATTTAATTTAATTTATTCAATTTGAGAATATATATATATATATAATATTCTTATAACTCTGTTTATGTGAATAACAAGTAACACATTTTTTTCAATATTACAGACAACATGTCAGTATCATAAAATTTAGTCTCTTCTCATAATATATATTTTTCACAGTAGTCGTTATATTCATTTGAGATTCATCCTTCAATATCATAAAATGAAAATAATTTTTACACTTCTAAAAAATTATAAAAAATTAATTCAAAAATTATTACTAAAAATATCAATTGAAATTAAATCATGTCCCAAAAAAGAAACAGTTCCATGAGAAAATGACGAAGCTAGTGGATGTAATGGAATATTAAGTGAAATTCATTATTTAATGACATCGAAATAAAACTGGAATACTGGGAATCACATTAGGTCCAATGGTATGTTTGTACTATAAATTACCAAATAACATAGAATAATGACCATAAACAATCATGTCTATGATAACTAATAGAATCCACCATATTCCCCTAGCTTGAAATTCCTTAGGGGAAAATAATTAACCTGGACCTTATCAAACAAGAGTAACTAGTAAATTTGGGGATAAAACTAATTCATTATAAATTAAGAATTATCTCATAGTACCTAGAGTTATCGTGACTGAAATAAATAGAAGGTAACTTGAAATAAAAAATAAAAATAATACAAACATATATAAATAAATAAAAATGAAACACAGATCGCATCCCATTAGAAATTTCCACAAAAGATGAAACCCATATTTCAAAAATCGTAATTTATAACAACACATCCACATGTGGGATCACAATATTTAATACAAATAATTAATAAGGGAAAATTAAGGTCCATAGACAAAAATAATTTGAATATTATTTATAATGTTATAAATGGTGTAGTTATAAAAAAGACATCAAATATCATGTCCCTTTTTGGAATTTAAATCCACTTATTTAAAAAAAATTAATACTCTCCATTGGTGGAAAATTTTTTGTTCCATTTCAAAAACCAAAAAATTTCATTCCAAATCATTCATAAAATTAGATAAATTACTGTCCATTTTAATGAAATTATTTGAAATGCATATTTCCATCCATTCCATTACTAAAATGGAGTTAAATATGATTTATCATTAAATCTATTAGAACATGTATTATAGAAATATTTAAAAACACATATAACTCAATAAATCATAGTAACAATCAGATAAAACAGTAACAATCTTTTGTGATAAGTTGGAAAACATATTAACCACAATTGAAATGATATGTGGATATTGAATATACATTTAAAATAACATATATGATATTTAAAATCATATAGAATTCAGGTTGATCATATGTAGGGGAATATCTAGGAAATAACTTCATCAATTAATGCATTACCCTCCCCCCCAATGAGTCATAGGAAGTATCCCTCTATGTCAAACAATAACACATGAAAGGATGTTTCGTCAAAAAACAAAAAAAAAACCAATACCACATGACTATATTCATGTTTTCCACTAATTTGGAATAAATACATGATTATAATACCCATAATAATGGAAATCGAGGTAATATTGGCTAAGAGAGATAAATAAATAAAGAAAACGTTAAAAGATGTGATCATCATTAATAAATTTTATTCATGAAAAATATTTTTGGTTTCAAATCAAGATGGAGGGAGGGATAAAGAATTATACTCATTAATATATGGTCAACAAGATAAGAATGAAGTTAATAAGGCGCCAATGTCTTGGAAAAATTGGAGGTAAAAAAAGTTAATTCATCTTGAAAATAATTAGTGTTGAATTTTCTATAACATGTACTTGATATCCCTGATGTTTTCCAAGCATGATATGTACACTCAATTGAATTTTCATGGTCTCTATGTTGTGTAGAGGGCCCAAATGGCGTTCATGGGGAATTTTTGTAATATGAAATGTGTTAGTCAGTCAAATTTTACAAAAAATTACTAAAATGATAATAGTTCATGTTTGTATTACGATTGAATATAATATATCTTAACAAATAAAAACACAAAGAAGAATTGATTAATTTATTATTACACAAATTATAATACATATAGGCTTAATATTTATTGAAAGGTTATTTATAAAATAGTATCACCACATGCTTTTCCAAAATAATATTATTATAATAACCTCCATGAAAATATTGATTCTACTACCAAATGATGTTATTCCACATTAAAAGAATAAATTTAGACCATTGAATATATGAATAATAATTAACATAAAAAAATTGAATATAAACCATGTGAATAAATACCCTCGGAAACTATAGTGGTTTGCTCAAGAAAGACTTGATGAGGACGGAGGAAGAATATTGAAGAAAAATAATGGAAGAGAAAATAACACATGACCTCTGATATTGAAGGGATACTATAAAATCATCACTATAAATATACCATGGCAGGATATGTAAGGGGGGATTTTTCCCTTGGATTTGTTTTGATCAATTCCCCAAATACATAATATGATATTGGACATAAAATTATATTAAGGTGGTTTAAATAGTATAAAAACATATACTCGATGTTTTCTACTAATAAATTCATGATATCCAATTAAAATCATATTACCCTAGAAAACAATACATCTTGATAGAGGATATTACATATTGGATACTACATGACCTCTAACATAGGCATCCACCCAACCATTGCAACCATGTAAAATCAACCAAACACACACATTTTTAACCAAATACAAAAACTATCCATATCAATTCAACATAAAATTAAATACATTAAAATTATATTGAATATTAGATATTTCCCCCAACATAATCCTTTATATCACTGTTATTTTGTTTCTATCGAAGGACTTATGGGAATAAGATATTTGATTCATAATAATGAGAATTTTATTACCCATAGTGATTCATATAATTGAAATATATGACACCACTATCTCTTCATGATTTAATATTGTTAAATAATTATTATTAGGAAACAATATTAAAATAAAAAAACTCCAAGAAAACATATCGATGTATAATATTGAGATTATGTTAGACCATAATCATATAGAACTCTACTAATGAGGATATAAGATGAAAATTTTGTTGATTAAAAATAGAGATACCCAAAATCTAAATCATTATGAAACATAATGTAAAATATGAAAACGGGTTTCCTCTAGCACTAAAAACGTCATTATATAAGATATGATAATTTTTTTAATAATTCTAAAAAAATTAAAATGGTAAATAAATGCGATAAATATATTGATAATTCATCATAAAATTTGACGAAGTGTGGTACATTCAGGATGTAATGAAATTCCAAAATTGTTATTCAAAAATATTAAAACTAAACACTATATACTTATTTATGTAAATGATAAATCATGTTCATTACCAAAAATGATTTCTATGTTTTATATTTCATCCAGTATTAATAATTCAACTTAAAATTTTGATTTATTTAACCAAGCCTACCCCATCAATGATAGGGTACTAAAGGTACCTAGCATGATGGCTTGTAATGTCTAGACATGACACCCTATAAGATCAATAGATATTTATTGTGTATTAATGTAGGAGTAACTAAATATACGGGTACATCAATACATTATAGAAACCTTTTCATTATTTTCTCACTATATATTTCCATATTATATCCTCCAACTAATTGGGAGTCATTATCTACTGTAGGTTTCCATACCATCATCTATTTGATGTACTCAAACCCACTAAATACATAAATAAAACATGTCAATCCAATTAATAAAATTAATAAAAAGTGGTCATGATGATGGATTCATTTAATATAATTAGAATTCAATGATTTTTCAAAGTCCTACTCAGAAGATAAATAAACTAGTTTGTCAAAGGGTTCGAAATAGTAATTGAAAATTTTATTAACTTATGGGAGAATCCTCAAAACCACCACCATTTATATATTAACATTCTCATTAAAATTTTACTAATTAAATTTGGTTATAATGTATTTCATTTAATATTATACAAGTGATTGATATTTAGTAATATATTCTATCTATTCATTACTCGGTCCAATGAACATAACTAAAAGTTTACACATTTGAGTATTTAAGAGTGTACAATGGGTAGAAGATTCATTCAAAATCCTTTATGTACTCATTCATTTCATGTTATCCATGATCACCACATATAATATGAGATATTAAATTAAAAAATAATTCATGTACTTCATAAATTGTGATCAATATGATCTAACCCATATATTTATAGTATATGTGGAATAAATATTCGTGTATACATTATTTCATTTATTATATTGAATACAATACAATAAACCCATAAGAAAATTCATCCACTCGGTCACAAATACGTTTCTTATAGCATGTTCATGCCCGACAAATGAAAATCGTAAATTTCACAAGGAATGAAATTTCTGAATAATCGTATTACATTCTCCATAATTTAAAACAATAGGAAAGAATCCATGATCACACAGATCATGTGAACCTCAAGGAGACACGTGATCTCATGAATTGAATAAGGTCATGTTGATGGTCATGCATAGTGAATAAACTATGGAATATCCTATGAATCCTCTTTTGACATGTAGTTATGCTTTCCTGAAGGAACACCAAAAAAATCATTGGTCACCCAGTGGCATCCAGTTAAACTGCCATAGGAAATTTGATGTGTACACCAGTAGAATCCTAAAAAACCATTATATTATCCATTCTTGATAAGATGAAAATATCATAATGGTTGTATCCTTTTTTGTCATAAAACTCAGTCGACACATCACTGATGGAGAGAAGGATTGTCGTTGATAACTCTAAAAAAAATTGAAACCCCAGATCCATGGTAAAACAAACAATGGATATAAAAATTATAGAAAGAGTAATCATATTGTAGTCATAAACATCTTATTATACACCATTTTTTTTCAAAAAAACATAGCATCCACCCTGTGATAGGTACACCTCATCTCGCGAATTCCCGCTAGCATGTCACCCCAATCATGTGAATGGCCTCAGACATATCCAAGATAATTCATTCCCCCCTATGTCTATATATTGAAAATAGTTGTAATTGTAAATGAAATTATCACACATCTCTATGGAACTCTATTTTCCTCTTGTTTTGCATCACCTTGTGACACGATAATTTTCTTTAAAAACATTATTACAAACTCACAAGCTACCCAAACCATGTAAAATAATTAATGGAAAAATGGGGGAGAATGAATGATCATATTTCTATTATAAACATCAGGATACATGCCCATGGTGATCCATAAGACACCACATGTATCCAATGACTTGTCTTCCTCATCTCTTGAGAACTCCATAAAAATATATATTTGCCTCGGAAAAAGGAAACAGACATGTCATGTAAATAATGAGATGTCCTTTTAATATGAATATCGATATCACAAATAAATTTTTACATTTAATAATGAAATTATTAAAGTCCCTGTCATGTCGAAATGATTCTGTAGGACCTTCTTAATTTGATATAATATATCATAAATCTTGTGATATTATGATCTAATGGTCCCTTAAATCATGTGATTCTTATATAATTACTATCAATGGGTACTCATATACCACATGACACTGAATCCCAACACCATAACTATCCTTGATTCATTAAATACACACTGTGAAAAGTATAGATTAACCAGGGTGGAGTGTTTTATAAATCCACCTCCCCTTCATGAAATAAATACCAAAACATTGATGGAGAAACTTTATTATCATTGTATTGATACACTAAGGTATCAGAGAAGATATCTTAGAGTGTTAGATCTCAAAACTAAAAATTATTTCCATCTTCTAACCTTTTGGGGAAACCCGAGTGGTCATGAAACCTATATAAAAACCTCAAATGATCACACATATATCCTGAATTCCACATCTTGGAGTCACAAAAATAACATCCCAAATAATTACAAACAAATAAGAGACATAATATTAGGTAATTTATAAAATAATTAAAAAATATTCTAAAAATTTATAGAACAATGTATAAAAAATATGATATATATGTGAAGAACGTATACGTTAATCATAATGAATGTCACATGATCCACCTAGTTCATGTGACAGCACTAGTACATGTCTTACAAGTCATGATATTATATTATGGAATAATATTTGGATCAAGTGAGGTCCCATGGACATGTCAGAGTAAGCCACATGGAACCCCCAATAATTCAACCAAATTCTCACAATGGCCTCTAGGATCACTAATCAATCATTAGGGTGTCCTTTAGATATTTTTCCTGACTCATATTATAGATACCCAAACATTTCATACATTAAAATTAGATAAAATTTTCCAAATAATTAAAATATTATAGAGACAGACACCCAAAGACCATACTAGTCTAGTTCCTGTGGAAACATGGAAACATAAAAACTGGTACTTAAATGAGTTACATTTTCTCCCATTATATTCTTCTTGACTATAACCCTTATTATAATAATAAAACATAAAACATATCCTCCAAACCTGGTGAAGTAAAAATAAAAAAGGTTTCCTCAGATGTTCAGTAATACTAAACAAGGGATATATATAAACCTAATCATGAGAATAATTTTATTAGAACATTTTCATGAAAATAGAAAATTATACCATTCATATAAAATATCATATACATTATTCCTATCATAAATCAAGGTAGTTCATCATAGATAAATCAAAAGGAAATAACAAACAATATCCACAATTCATAACATAGTTATAGAACCTGATATTGTTGTAGAAGCATTGTCATAAATTAAGATTTCCCTAGTATCCAAGGAATCATTTCCAATACCATCATGGTAGTATGGGTTCACTCCCAATAGAATATTTGATGTCATAGTTTAATACCATGAACATTTTATTAGAATGAGTTCTCTCCTCATACCATCTTGGTTCTCATGGTTCACTTCCACAACCAAATTTGTAAACAATGTGCATTCCCATGACCATCATAGATTATCGCATGATATATAAATCTTTACGAAGTAAATTTTTGTGTTATATAGGTCCCACCAATATTATTGTAAAATCATACATACATGTTCCACGTAATAATTAAAAACCATATCATAACCCATCAAATTTAATCGGTACAATAATCATGTAATGATATGACAATGTATGGGAAAACATATAGGTTTCATAATCATTCAATGAATATCATAACTAATGAAGAAAAGTTGGAATCAATGTAAAATTATCCACTAAATAGAAATGAGTTTCATAATAATCATTCCCTCAAAACATAATCTACTCAGAGAAAGAATATGAATGGATGAATTGATTAATTTAGATATAAAGGCATGAGAAAAACCAATGGATGTTACATTAAAATGGAAATAATTTTTCAATATATTTTAAAAACATTCCCTTAGGAATATATCATTTCATCATTGAAATTTATTTTTAATACATAATATAATTTTGAAAACAAATTTCATGTAAAATAGATTTAAAAGCATGTAAAATAATATATTAAAATGTATAAAATAATTTGATTCCTTTTTCCATGATAATTAATCTCAATTATCATTTGAAAACAATAAGATTTTTTCTTGAAAAAATTATTTTGAAATTAAATATGTTTCTTCCTGAAGAGATTAATACGATGATATTGATCTTAAAAATTCTTTTTTTATTCTAGTATGTACATACAAATTTGTAATATTATACTAACACATGAATATATCATGAATTAAAATTGGATAAGTAAAATCATGTGTGTTTTTTCAATATGTATCATAATATTTCATCAATGAATCGTAATCATTAACAATCACAAATATCTATGGGATTGTTTCAATAAACACTTAGTACATAGTTAGTTGTTCTAATAATATTCAAATGAGATAATAAAATTTCATAATACTTAAAATATAATGAATAGAAGGATATTTCTGATATAACCTATAAAATTTAATTATGTACTCCTTGAAAATAATGTTGGTTCATAACAATAAATTTTTCTCGTAAAAGAAAATTTAGTCAAAACAATCATAAAAATTTACGAGATATTGAAACATTAACCCAATAAATAATTATTATATTATAGATATTTAAATACACAGTAATAAATGAATTATAATAAATTAATAAATTCAGGTGATTTTTATACTCCAAAAAAAAGATAAGAGTGGTGAATTAGGCATGTATCTCATGGAAATAAAAAGATAGATGATATTTCATTACCCAATGGCATGAATAGATTCACACTTGTACTAGATTCCTATAAAATAAATGTAATTATACTATAAATATTTTATAGAATCATTCTATTATGTTTCATACCATATACGATTTTATTGTGAAAATATATTACCCTATTTTTAACAATTATTTTTTAAGGTTTCACTTCGGTTAATACCCAATTTGTTCTCTGCATGTGTCATAATTTGTTATATAATTGATCCATATACAAATATAATTATTTCCATAATGTATTAAATTATATAAATCTCAATCATATTATGAATATTTACATTATTATAATCCAACTAATGTAGAAGTATGAAATGGAATACACTGTTCATAGAGACGGTAAGCTGTATGTACGCATTGATATTATCTCCATTTCTATTTTCATGTTAATGGAATGAATTAAAATGAAATATATTTATACAAATATATATTATTATAAATATTTAATTATGAGGTTATATATGTCAATAAGTTAAGTATACCCTTCCTTAATACATTCTATGAAGTGTGTGATCAAATCAAATTGCTTTGAAGGGGGTGGTAGTTTACACATCCTTAAACAAAATCATCATATTTACCAAACATGGAATGTTTAAAAATAGGTCGTGTATAGAAATTAATGAATTTTAAATAAAGTATAAATGTCTTAAATAATATATATAAACATATTTTACATCATAATAACCATCCTGAGAGGTGATGAAGAACAAACAATCATTGTTTTTTGAGGCAGTAGTTCGGCGTACACACAAACTGTATGTTTGTTCCACATTTTACGGAATTGTGTAAATGTTTAGGTAGAAAACATTTCATAAACAAACTCGATATATTTATTATATGGGTGATTTTTAATAATAACGGAATAATGTGAGTTGAGATGGTGGAGAATGAAAATAAAATAAAGGAGCTTGAGGTAGGGTGTTACCTCTTAATTGGGTATCTCTGTTTGGTATTCACCAAATGAATTCCATGGATGTATTTCATCCCAAAAAGTTATTTTATGGAGGAAGAGAGGTAGTTTGAGTAGTGTATTGAAATAATATTGTACAAACTTATTACGTATGACAGGTGTGAGTAAGTGGGATATTAGGTAACCTTTTATAAGGGTGGGGAAAGGACACACATACTATATTTGAAAATAAGTTTACTGTGTCCACATTTTTACCTATGAAAAAGTCATTAAAAACATAAAACTAAATAATTTAAGCTTTATGGAATATTAATAGAAATAAAATGTGTATTGGTCAAGTGGATAGTTTATTTGGCCCCTTATGTTTATGATTTATTCCCTTATTATGCATCAGTTTACCTTAACAAATGTAATTAATTTAAATATCAATGAAAAAAATTTTCCATCACCGAAAAATATGACCATTTTAGTCAGTATAAATTATTATTAAAACAAATAAATAATCCATTTTTTTTATTTACAAAATTATAAGTAGAAGAAATTAATTTAAATTTAATCATGATGACAATACGACAATGCGTGGTTTTAATGTGTAAATGATCAATAGTTTATTATTTTTATCCAATATGAATGCAAAAGTGATTGCAATGACCTCTATTGGATAAATTCAAAAAAATACAATCTAATTAAAAGTTCAAATAAATTTAAATTTAATTCATTCATATTATTAAATTTATAGAAAAACTAACATTGAATTAAAATTCATTATTTTTACTATTCACACAAAAATATCCTTTCTCAGAAAACTACCAAAAATTCACAGTAATATAAATTCTACCTTCTAAATTTTAAGAATTTAGTTTATTTTATAAAATTAAATTCCTAAATGTGCCTAAAATTAATTTCATTATTTTTTATATAAGGGAAAAAAATCAGTTCATTTTAAAAAAATATTATTTTTAAATATATTAGGACATTTCCAAAAACAATATATATCATTATAAATATGTTTTATTTATATGAAAACCATTATAAAATATATTTGAAAAATATACATTAATTTTATTATTATTATGTTTAATATTTTGGTTATAATTACCTTGTTTGAATAATTATAACAATAAAATTATGTTTTCTAGAAACTAAGTGTTGACATTGGCCAAGTCAGTGTTGCTTATAACATTCTCCATGTCCTCATTCTATATAATATACCAATGTAGGTTCCACATTATCGGAATTTTTTACTTAGTACAGTTCAATAAAATAATGAAAAATAATTCAACCACAAAAGGTCCCTTAAAACATGGTTTGATACACATATTGAGGAAACATTTCATGTTAACTATGCCCATGATAACACTAGGTCATGTAAACTATCTCTTAAGACAGACTTACGGAATTCCATTCAAAAATCAGAATATCTACTAGACATTTCATCATAGATCATGTGTAATCCTCCTTACATGCATCATTGTATGTAATGATTCCCTCCAATTGTGTCTTTCATCTTTTATAATGACACATAAGCAAGTTAACTAGACTATAAGACACCTTCTAAGTAAGTAACCTGGGGCCAGGTGATGGATTATTGAACTACCCATTTAGGTATTTTAATGTCATTTAGACAATTCATCCTTCATCATGAAACAACCTTCACATATGAAATATAGATTATTTTCAATCCCTCTAACGCGTGAATTAGATCATGCAATTGAATTTTGACATGTTGATCAAACATCTCCTGACATGGCTAATAAACATTGAAGTCATGTAGAGGGGAAAATCAAGGCATGACATTAAGACAAATTGGCCATGTCATATTGAATTATTAAGACATGATTACCACGTCCATCCTCATTGGGAATTAACCAATCAGAATAAAAACCCCTTCATATATTCCTTGACAAGTAGAATAATATGATATGTACCACATAAAAATGAAACATAATCATGAATGCTCTGATAAAATGAATTATTATAACTCTAATTACATCCTTAACCATGATAAGTATGACACCTCCTAATTCTCAAGAATAATATCCAAAACTGAAATTGTTGTCCCACTTCACAAGCCCCACATCCATAAGAAATGATACTGATTGTTTTCATTCCCATGTTTCCCACACAAATAATATCTCACATGAGCTAAGGTTGTTTAAATTGTCATATCATTCCCATAATGGCCCTCTATAAAGAGGCGGGAATCAAAGGACATGATATCCATATTCATATTTAACTTCTAAGCCTTCATTAGAAGGTAAAACACAATTTGTATGAACAACTAGTAGAATAATATGATATTTCCCACATAAAATGGTAATCGTAGTGTGTAAGCCTCATGTAGTGGAAAAATATGATGTGTCACGTATATAAGGGAAACCACAACATCCAATCGTTGATCACCTGAACTATAAATTTTTTCATCCCTACCACACCTAGGATATGTAAGAGTCCTTTTTAACACTTGAGACCAAACTCAAATGGTCCCCCACTTAAGAATAAGTTCCATCATGTCTCATAATTTTCAACCATCAAGGATCAATCATTCCCATGTGATGATCATTATACCCCTACCATCTCAGACTAAGAATCCAATCAATTGAGAAATGATAAATCTAATTTCGACCATAACAACGATACATAGGATGCAACCCTAAGGTCTATGATCCATACTAAAACAACCCAATTATAGTCCCACGACATAATCCCTGTATATAAATATAGTGAGGATGATTAATTTATATCCCTTGTTTCATAAATAAATTATATCTCATGTGGGGGTAGTGTGGTGAAATTATTTTATCGTTCTTATATTGAATCTACACTATCCAAGGAAATGTATATTTTTAATCATGAATGAGTGTCATCGTATTAATTCCCCCCATATATGGAGATCTACATTAGGTTCATTCCCACGGTTGTGGTTGAACTATGATAACTTTATTCCATTTTATAACTAGGTTATGTTGGATATCTCCTAGAGACTCAAGATCAAATATCTAGATCCTAAGATCTTATATATATTTTTTTTCCACAGGATGTTAAACTGCTCGTGTTTAATGAATTATGTGGGTTTTGATTCCATCAATTAATAATATACATAAGATTCCTAAAAATGGCTCAATCCCCTCCTTATAATAATAACCTCCTCTCAACATGGAACCAAATTCCATAGACACATGTTATATGACTTCGAAATATAATTCAAAATTCAACTATTAGAAATAGATAACGATCATATGATACATATATATGGATTAGGTAATGATATCTCCTTATTTTGTGGTTAATAGGGGTTAACCAGTGATCATTTAGATTGGATAAAAAGTCATGTATCTATATTAATACATGATTCATGAACATATATTAAATCTATAAGAGAATCATGGTGTAGGAAAAAATTCCCCAAAAATGATAGTGATGATCCTTACCTCCCATACCCTAAATTAATACAATTCCCTAAGCATTATTGGGTCTAATTCTTCAACTGACCAACTACCTTTGGATATATGGTCTATACACTTTTACGGATCTGCTAAAAAATTTATGTTTCCATTAAAAGAAATAATGTTGACCTATAGTTAATGATTTGAAAAAAATTTGAACCACACAAAATCAATCGACAGGCCAAACCAAATATTCCATGATCATATAATTTTGTTTAGAAGACAAATAGTAATCCCAGTGTGAAAATAATCATGGAATACCATCCATATGATAAATGGGATTGACAACCCAGTTCTTTTCTAACCATATTTTCATCAAATGATGGTACCCAAGAATCATCTATTCTCTAGAAAATATGGGGAAACTAACATGAATCACTAAAATATTAAATTTATTATTTAATCACGCGTCCATACTATTATATTTCACACTCTATGTATACAAAAATATTGTGCCCGATGAAAATAACCCCAAACAAGGAGATGGTCAGTTTTCCAAATGTCAATCCACTTTCATAGAATGTCAAATGATGATGATAATCCTATAATTAATTTTATATCTAATCTTATGTAACATGGGAACCCATTAAATATGTCCATCCTTGTCGTGACATTTCCTCACCAGAAAAATTGGCAGAACTTGAATAAAAGAACACCTATGTTAACCATTCATATCTGGTTGAGAAAATAAGAAATTTTATATTTTAAAAATATGTGCTTTTTATCCTTATTGTCTTTATGTCTGTTGAACCTGATTAAATAAACCACACCTTGATCCCATATAATTTCACCATCTATGAATAGTTCTTGAAAGTCGTCTAGGTATTCATGCCCTTGTATGTTACAAAATGATATCACCTTCCTTACATCATCATCCCAATTTAGCGAACATAATTGTTTTGTCATACCATTATTGAGGTATAATCCTAATCCATGATTATTACCAATACAGTATCCATGTAACGATGTCGATGATTCCATATTCTCCTGCAATATATGAATCAATGTCGGTGGACATCATTTCCACAACCAACCTCATCGATATCTCATCCTAGAAAAACAACAATCATCACCATTAGTATCATACAAAGGTGGAAAAGGGGGTCAAATATGTCCCCCTTCTTCTTCATGGGCCTATAAGTATGGGCCCTATCAACTAAAAATTATAGAACAGTCACACCAGGACCCAAATTTTACCTACTAAGGGTTCCAACGAACACACTTCATCATTTGAAACCCATGCATGGGAAACAAGAATGACACATTAGGCTATGAAGGAAATGGATATATAGATGTTTTCATATATCCCCATTCATTTTGAAAATTTCTACCAAAATACACTATTAGTTACTGGTTAGTAGGCATATATCCCTACTCACTCAGAAAAATTCAATGGGAATATTCTTGTAGTAGGAATAGGGGTGGCACATATCCATATCATAATGCATAACAACCAATAGAATCTATCGATTAAACTAGGAGGATAAAAATTGTATTATATCACCATTTAAATAAAATATATCTTATAATATATAGTGTATAAAGTAAATGGTCGGGATTATATCCCTACCCAAAAATTCATAAAATGACATTACATCAAATAAATATGTGAAAAACTCTACCAAAATATTCTGGAACTTGTAAAAATATAAAAAAATTCTCATTTTCCAATACTTAAATCTATTGGAGCTGAAAATTCTGATCATTATCAACAAATTTTGATTCCATATCAAGATCACATTCATTATCATGTCAAAGAATATTATCATCTTATGATGGTAAAGGATGAGCCATTATGTCGATATCATATTCACATTGTTACCATGTATCCCCATGATAGAGAGGGACATGCCAAGGGACATGGGGATAAAAATGCTAAAAAGGTATTAAATCATTTTCTGAAGGATATGATCTTGTTCGTTTCCACATTTTACTTGGGGCTCCCCATTTTGGAGGGGAACATTCCTGAGGGCATGCTCATATTCTTGTCAAAAAATGTCTGATGGTATATTCCAAATGGTTATGAACTAGCTCATATACCCATTATAGTTGGGGATAACAAAGTGAGAATGGAAAATTCCTCATGATATGATCAAAATCTTATTAGTGAATCATCCTTGCATATTTTAGAAAATCGCTGAATCTGTGTACATATTCTTACTTCCACCAATGAACGAATTTGACAAAATCATTTCAATAAAATACAATAGTAAGCTCAGGTCCCTTAACCTATTTTAGAGGTCCTTATACATATTCCTATAGAGAATGAATATTTTGACATGGATAATATTCTTATTCAAATTAGAGATCAACAAGTGATAGTAGAAACTTCTTGTGGTGATGGATCATATTATATCCAATAAGAACATGTGACATATTCCCAAGTCTCTAGGTCAGACTCATAATCACTTCCCAGATGAGGATCAAAAAGAGATATTGGAATATGCATCGGGAGAGGCCTATATTCCTATTAATTATGAATAATATCAGTTGAATATTCTAGCTACTTCTCAAAATCATGCCCATACTCCCATGACATCAAATGGTTATCAACATGTTCTATCGATCATCATTCAGTAGGATCTTGTCCCTGCATGATTCCAAATGGTTGGTCAACATTTTATGGACACAAATTATAAAATGACATGTATTGTGAATCTGCTCAATTTTTTTTCCTTAAGGCCACTCAATATATTACCAACATCCCAAGGACCCATCAACACATCAAATGATGACGAAGATGATCAAAACAGTAATATTCATCCCCATAATAATATTGATATGGAATGCATGGCCTCCACTCCTATCATCTATCATGGTCAAACTCCCCATGATGATATTTCCCAGAGACAGTGAATTAGTCCCCATACATAGACACCAAGGTAGAGGTTTTCAACACACCAAGACCCTCTTATAGATATGTTTTTGAAACATTGGTCTCAACCACATCTATTTCCCCATGAAATTCCATAATCACTCGAATAATGTCAGCTGACAGCCCCAAGAAGCACCTTTTTTAGTATGATCATTTGGAAGAATGTACGTATGATGAAGAGTAAGATTACAATGATATTTAAAAAGTGTTATATAGACACAACCTACCTACCATGTTTTTGTCCCCTTCCACTACTTCCTATGAAGTCCCAGTTGATATACAATGGAGTTCATGCATTATCTGTGCCAAATTATTTGGCCACTCCTCAGGGATGGATGGAAAGACATTTCCACTACTCAAGATATGAGTATCACCATATTCTCATCAGTATACATTTTTGGAAACTATATATGGATACAATTTTTGTGGCCTAGAACCCATGAGTGGAAGTTCATGACAACAACATTAATTTTTTTATTCATTGTGTCATGAAATACATGTTCCTAATTATTCCCTGATATTACACTAATATGTGCATTCGAGGATGAGAGAAATACAGATAATTGCACATGACTATGTACCTATAACAATTGATCCCATCTGATACATCATCCATTAATTTTATATCCCCTGGAGAAATTAGCAGACTCACTAATGGGAGCAGAAGATTCACACTATAGTAGAATGACCCCCTTCAATATTTACCAAATTTCATGACTATACATATATCATAGAAATCAACACATTGAACTAGGAACCATAAATAAATTTAAATTCATTTTTGACAAAGATTCTGGTGTTTTTATCCATCAAGAAGCATCCCATGGAGAAATATTCCCATCATGGTCTTCCATCGAACCCATCTCCCACCACAGCACAGTTGTGCTACATCAAAAATGCCACATGAATGGATGGAAAATCCACACTCTACTAATAGAACCACTCACTAGGATGGAGGAAAATTTACCCCCACCTCCACCTCTTGGATCATCAATTCCCATTAAGATTTCAGACATATCAGATGCATCAAAAAATAATCTGCATCCCACTCAGGTGGGTGAATTTAAATTTCAATCACTACCATTAGGTTCGTATTCCTCTAATAGGGACCCAACAAAATCCATGGTTATTCAAGATCAACTCTAACTCACTGTTCAAGGGTCATATATATATCAATTTCCATCTTTGGTGTCATTAAATCCTAAATAAGAATCATTGGATCTACAACAGTTGGATCCTTCAATGCCAATTGCGCCCTGATAACCCCAGACCACTAGGCTGAGGGGATTTCCCTCATCATCATCAATATAGAGAGATTTAATCTTATCCATGTTATTATGAAAATATTGATCGCCTACATCCCATCCATTCAACCATCCATAAGAAAAACCTTTGTTATTGGGGGCATATTCTTTAAAACCTATTGGAAGCATCCTTAATGTTACTATTCAATGACAAAGATAGGAAGAGTAGACATCATAATGAATCTGACCCCACCAGAGTCATAAAAAAGGCCCAATATTCAGAGGGGATCAAGTAACAAAACTATATGAAGGGAGGGAACAAAATTCCTACTATGTTAATTGTTATTGGATAAACATCATTTCCAGATATACCTCTGTGAATGTCATCACGATGAAAATAGTAGATCTTGTGGTTTGAGATGAAATTAGAGAGGTCCCAACATGAAAATTAATCCCTGAGAGAAGGGTGATCTGGATGAATTAAATGATAATACACACACCCAAATAGAAATAATAAAATAACATCTGGAACCTCCTAATATTGAATTTCTAAATATATAGACAAATATATCCAAAGAAAAATGGAATGGTGTAGCTACATCCCAATCACCACCTGGAAGAATTTATGTTACATATATCATGGAAAAATTATCACAATCTGATATTGAGGTAAAAATTATCATACAACTCAATGAGGAGCTACACCTATGTAATATTCTTATTGAGTATCGTATAATGGATGGGGCATGTATTTCACCTCTTATAAGAGTTTATCCACTAGAAGTTTTTGTATCTGAGCATCATACTAGATCTGGAACTTGGAATTAAGTTTATATTAATGTTCATGGTTAAAAATATCCTGAATTCACTTTATTATAGTGACATCTAAACTCTTTAGAAAGTCAACACTCAGTCCTACGAAAAAACAAGAATCAATTGGAGTAAAAGACATGGACGCCTTATTTACACCCACATTGTCCCTATAGACAAGTTGTAGATCAGACAGTAGTACCCATGTATATTGATTATGTAATATAATCCCTATATACATGAATTGAATCCGTTGATGAGAGACTTCTAAATATGAATCAAAAGAGGAAGTCGTATCCCAAGTATGTTGATGATACTTTTCCATATAAAAAATCATATTCCACTCCTCTCTTTTATTGACTGTGTATGAGTCCTCGATAAACACCTTGCACACATCATATAACAATATGGTCCCTTTATGGCCCTTTGAGTTCAACAGGAGGTGACCTTGAAGTGGTGTTTTGTACAGATTATGACAGGCCCAACCTTTTTTCAGTACAACAAATTTCTAGTAGGATCCATTGTAGTATGGGAATAATTAATTCATATATTAATTTATTATTGCACCTCTGTGATGAGGAAATAAAAATCATAAAACTAAGGTACTAAAAATAATGAAAATAAGAGAGGGTTTTTGAATTCATGTCTTTCTATAATGGTTTAACCCATTAACTCCACATCACTCTCTTACAAGAGAAACTACTAGAACATTATGCTGAAACCTCTGTGATGATTTTCAAACACCTATGGTACCAATGAATTATCTAGGTTTATTCTATGTGTTTAATTAATAAGACCTACATTTGGATGATTACATTAAAAAATTATGATCCAAATCTCATCGCATGCCATCAACTAAACGCAATGGGATATGAAGAGAAGAAGATGTAGATATCACTATCAAACCAGCAGAACTACCCATCCAAGAACATAGGATGGTTCCAAAAAACATGTCACCTCCAATAGAGTATCCAGAACCAGAAAATCATAACATCCAAGAAGTATGTTGAAATTTGTGTTGCCCAGGATTTGTGGAATGGATGAATAAAAAATATTTCATCCATAATGAACAAGTCCCTTGTTATTTCCTCACAACCTTGGAAAATAACATACTCATGATTCAATATCAAGTGAAACCCAGTGTGCTCAACTCCACTTAACACCTAGACTAATTCCCATTCCAAATAATGATATTTTAAAATATATAAATATATGTCAGCTTAATGGACTTCCATCAACGAATTGTGAATTCATGACTAGTGGAATTTGATAACTGGTCAAAGTATGTGGCCTTAAAAATCATTCCTATTTGGATGAAGAAGTTGAATGGAATAAATTACCAACTAGTCATGGGTGGAAGATTCAAAACCGTATGACTCCAAAATTTGTAGACCGTACACATTCCACCATCAGAGCTCAACTGCAAAGACCATCAATAGCTCCACCACCATTGGAGGTAACCCCAAATATTCCTCTCAAAAGTATATGTGACCATCATAATATGTATGAAATAGAAGTTGAGCTGTAAAATTATTCACTAATTCATTCTCTAACTATTTCATAATTCTTCTATACAACATCTACTTCATGAGACCATCCCACACAATGAAACCCTCAACCCACGAAGAGATTATATTTGGTTATTTCAATGTGATACACTAAGAATACCCCTAATATAATCATGAATTTAATTCAAAATATGTGTTTTCGTTTCATAGATCATTAATGGGAGGCTAATTGCATAGGAACTGAGGATATATGGAACATTACAAGGGTGGTAGGACTTAATATTTTACTCATTTCCCTTAAGATGACATATATAGAGCTTTGATTCAGGGTAAATCAATATTGATATCCCCAAATGGATATAGAGGATTAACATAACCCATAAATAGTCATTTATTCCCAATCATCCTACATGACTACCTAGGGACAGTGAATATCTCTTCAATATAGGTAATATAGGAGGCTGACATAACCCAAGCTGCTGGCATCATATTCTACCACAACCTATCTGAATTCAAAATGACCATCCACCAAAAATCCCTCAATTCATGAGCTACATATAAAGGAAAAACCTCATATCATTAAACACTGACCTCTAGCACAACAGTATGACATTTTGAAACTACTTTCTATTTTACCAACCATGCATTAAATCATGGATGTGTTGCATCATTAAAATTAATTCATATCGGTACTCATAAATTCCCATTACAACTTATAAGAGTGAAAAATAGATGTAAATGAAACTGAATTTTATGTAGTGGATACCATTCCATCAGAATTCAATGGTTCCATATTGTTCACGGGCATAGTTTAGGATGATTTCATCCAAGGGGATATCATTCAGCTCTATGTTTCGGGTAGACATAATATTATTGATATACTAATGGCTATAGTTGAAACTATTTTTTGGGGTAATCTCATCCTAATCAAACCATATGATATTTTAGATATTTAGAAGGGGACATGTCACCCAAAAATGTGACAATTCACAAGTATGTTAACCATGTGAAAAAACCTTATAGGAAGTTCAAACATGAAGATCATTTTGGGGAACTCTCATTATATGTAAATATTATGTATATATAGACTGAATCCACATACAATGGCTTACATTATAGGCCCCAGATCCACAACCATGTGGTTGTACCTCAAACATTCCATTATTGATTGAAATACCATATCAATGGAATTATCAGGGTACAACATGGTGATAGTGCCCTATTTTAGACATACAGATCAACATATTCTAAATAAGTTATCATTAAGATTGAAGGAACACATAAAATTATGTATTATGATATTAATTTTTAATCCCACATCTTCACGAGGACCAACACTTAAAATCCATTGATATTTATTGAAAGAATCTATGATTGCCCTACAATTCTATGTGAGGCAATAAACATGACCCCATAGGTACAAGATCCTCATGTTCTCAATGGTAGTGTAAAACTCAATCGGAAATGCTATCCCTCTATAATTAATTAGATAATTGTGAATGATATTGTCTATTCTCATATACTCTCACCACTATATTGGCAGAGAATCATCTAGATCATCAAGATCATGTCAATATATCTGCACAGTCTCATATGTGGATGAAGATGAAGATGATCTCAATAATTCCTCCCAAGTATTAAATGAAGGAACTTCCAGACCATTAATTATCTCATGCAGGGGACTCCCAGAATAGAATAGTAACTAAATCCAATAGTGATATGTTCCTCAATTACCAACATGGATAATGATATGTATATTTCATTTAGGTTCATAAATGACATGTTGTCACATATAACAATAAAGATATTATCATACATAAACACAATTTTTCTACACAACCTATCATAACACCCAGAGATCATTGTAGATTCAAGTAGGTAGCTATAAAAATTCACACATTTCATACCATAAATAAAGATGATGAGGTTGAAAAATGGATTAAAGTCAACATGGTTCACCAAGTTAAATTAAAAAGTTGAATCTCCAACAATATCCACCCCATGGAAAAAATTCATAAATTGTGGTCTATATCAATTTTAGTGACCTTAATAGAATCTTCTCAAAGAATGATTTCTGATTTCCAATCACTAAAATTTTGATCGGTTAAACTAATGGAATCATTATATTTCATACATGGAAAAATATTCTGGGTACAATTAAATAATGATAGATAGTGATAATTTATATAAAATTGCCTTCAGAGAGCCAAATGGAATCTTTTTCTATCCGGTCAAGACCAATGTCTTAAATATCATTGTCTTTAATTAAGAATATAAACGGAATAATAACATTAAGAAGTTATTGATAAGAATAGTCAGTTGTTATGTTGATGACATGGTGGTCATAAAATGAAATCATTTCTACTACATAATGTATCACGAAATAGCCATTGACAAGATGTGACAACATATTCTGATGATGAATGAGGTAAAATGTTCCATTTTGGTAACATCAAAGACGTACCTTGGATTTTTAGTTTGACACTCTGTCATTGAGGTTTACTGAGAATGACTATTTCTCTTATAGAAATGTAACACTGATAAATCTTAATGAAATGACAGGTCTCTAGAGGAACCATACAAACAATCATGTTTCATATCCTACATGGCCTTAAAACCCCTCCAAATCCAAAACTAATGATGAAGGGAGTCACCTGTAAATGGGATGATGACATAAATTATACTATTAAATGTATCAAGTAGTATTTACTACTCCCACTTGTTCTAATTCCTCTGGATGAATAGAGAACACTGATCGTAATTGTGAATTATGTGGAACACTCACTGGGAACCATTATCACATCGAAAAATGATGTGTGGATTGAGAATAGTCTCTATTACCTTATCCAATCAAGGAAATGTACTGAGACCTGAAACTATGATGTTGAGAAGAATTTCCTCACTATCATCAATACATCAAAAAATATAAGGAGTTACATGTATCCGTGAAAATTCCATCTTATATCTCATATTCATTCAATCAATTATATCCTTGTCCATCCAATATTGATAGGGAATTTGTCCAGATTGTTATCCATTTTATAATAAGACAACATCTAGTCCATATCATAGAGATCAATGAAAGGAAAATCTCTTCTAACATTATCATGGGATATCAAATCATGGAGAATACAAAGGTAGACACTAAGTTCCTATATGAGGAGGTCTTCTATGTTCATGAAACTCCTTATGCATATACAATTTATTTAAATGGATCCTCCCAAATTCGTATTGGAAATGTGGTGGAATATATGAAGCACAATCGGGTTGGACAAGGGAGTGTATTATCATAACTGTACAATTAAATTTTGGCATACTATTTCTCATTATTCATAGGCTTCTCGAATATTGAGTCATAATACCAATCCATCATCTCGGGGGAGGAAATAACTGAGTTACTAAAAATAGACAACCTTAATATCAAATGTTATTCATAAAAAGGGATAATATATGTAAGTGCCTAATTTCCATTAAAAATGATAACATGATCCCCATAGTAGGTACATCATTGGAATAATAACATAATTCTCTTTTGAGATTATGTTATATTATATTCATCAATCCCTGATGGCTTGTGTTGGCACGTTGGATAATGCAACCAAATTATTATTCCAATACGATCAATATGAAGCAATATGTTATATAATGCACTGAATAATGGTATCAAAATTTATCATATACCATATAGATGAAATCAACTAGGTTAACACTACCACATGGAATGATGAACTAGAATCCACCACCGGATGTGTGGGAAAAATTCATTATCTCTAAAATTAAATTATCCCAATAGACCAAGTCATAATGGAATAGGTTTAGTGCTGACCATTAACATACATGACGACCCAAATGATAATAATGACATATAAAAGTGAGGATTTTATTCAATCATCATTAGATTCATAACAGAAGTATAAATTATCTCTATCATAGAAGGGGTTAATGCTGGCTCCTACGACACTCAATTGTCTGGGACCAGGCTCCCACACCAAATAAGGAGGCCCAATTATCAATTTAAAACCATGATATAAGACATTTTGGAATTTTCCTATGCATTTCATTCATTCTAGATCCATTCAATACTTATCCACCGACCCTCTAAATTTCAAAATACACTTTTATAATCTAGTTCATTATTTATTTGGGGAATCGATGTGGTGCGGATGTTTCCCCCACCCAACATTAAGTAGTCCAAGTACATCCTTAATTACACTGACATCTCTTCAAAATGAATTGTGTCAATACTTCTAATTTTTTTTAGGATGAATAACATCATTAATCTCATAATGTCATATATCAACACCAGGTTCTAAGTCCCTCACACTATATTGTTGGACAATGACACAAACTCTTATTAGACATAGTTGATCTAAATATACCATGAGTACAATATCAAGTCCAATAAATAATATATATACCATTCTATAGAAAATGAAAAAATATAGGCCCTTATTATTACCCATCACATATATACAATATATTGTTAATCAAAATAAAAATCTATTGACAAGACACGATCCTCCTTGCCTTATGTGCCTATCATACCACCATGTGTAATATTTTTTATGAAACCCTATACTCATTGGTGTACGAGGTTGATTGAGTATTACCCATATAAGATAAGTTTCCTTATCTACAAATGTTCATTAATGGGAAACTTTTAAATAATGTGAAATCATAGAAGCAGCTATATGAATTTGAGTGGCTCGATGAGAATAGGTTGTCTGGAATGCATAACATTGATGTCCATCAATATCAGATCACATAAAACATCAATTAAACATTTCACCTACATTAATTCCACCAATGATTACTATTATTGGATCATTGTACCTCAATGATACCAGGTATGAATCCTCCAAATGAGTATCCAAAATATGAAGGTTCTTACATCACACATAAGTTCTATCCCAACAGTGTTTACTCACTAGACCCAATGGATGTGAAAAAATACACACCACCCTCCAATTTGAATATTCTAATGAAATAATTTTCATAGACATTATAAAGTGAGAATCATTCTAGTTGTTTGATGTAAAATTATAAAATTCTTCCCTAACGTATTTCTATAATATTTTATGTAGTCATTCGGATCAGAAGACATTAAAAATTATAGAACACATCCTTACTGAATGAAATTAAATTTAACTTCATATACCGTCATGGTTTTATGACATTAAACTACACAATATCATCTTTATTATAAGACATTAAACTACATGATAATAATTATCTCAGTAAAAATCATTACACACTATCTAGGATTGTGATAAAGAAGGATGAAATTCCCCCATCCCCATGTGCGAGTTAGCTCTATGTTAGGAATATCATCAACCAATAACTATATGTGGCATGATTCCTCACATCCTATGATAATTAATGATACGTTCAGCATTATTCATAGTGAAAACTATAACAATTAATTTCATTCATGTTATATGATCCACATCCTTACATCAATATTTTCAACCATATAGAATATATATTTACCACAATACATAAAACTCCATGGGCCCATCACTTTATTTCTCTTTTACATAATATTCATATAACCTTATTGTATGATGTCATGTTACACATGTGATGTCCTTAGCACATGACATAATTATCATGTGTATCTAAAAATAATATCTCTTCAATATCATTTTCAATGAGAATTATTGGGACGCATTGATCATATAAATTCATCCACTACGAACATGATGAAAATTTATCATGGCCAATCTGGAATGGACTCTACATAGTGAGAGGGACACTCGGAAGTCATGGTTTCCCAAACTGAGCCTATCACCAATGAGACTATGAATTTCAGTAAGGGATTCCATATATAAAAAATTAATAAAAGATCAAAATTTTTTCATTATGGTCCCAAAATAAACACTTAAAAATGTATACCAAGGGTCCTCATGACATGTTGTTAAACTACATGACCAATGTCCTTTTCATGATAACCAACTACACATCCCAACATATATCTTCCTAGATGACCACAATAGTGGTTATTTTTCTCCTACAACACCTACTTTTTCAAGAACAATATATGACATTATTCATGAAATCCATGGGTATGTAGTGACACATGAATTTTAAATCATAGGCCATGTTTCCAAATTTTTAAAAACCCACCATCTCTTCATATTGTCTAGACTTGCAGTAAAAGTTCCTTCCCTAACCATAATATATAGATTGCTTCCAATTATCATATGATAATAATTTACACATATATTTTTATCTTTGTTTCCATCCACAAAAACCAATTTAATGTTAGGAAGAAAACATACAAGCTACATAATATTAAAATTCACATTTCCTCCAAAACAATATATTCCTTGATTCATTTGATAAAAATGAATTGGATGAAATAGTCACCATTTTTTTGGTTGTGACATTCATAAAGGGTTTCCCATTCCATAACTAAATGTGGATTTATTCTTGCCATTATAGGATATTTACTGACACTCATATCATTAATTATTATCCCTACTACAACAATATAATAGACCTCAACTACATCGGGGCTAACCAATGAAATACCATTTTTCCATTGTAATAGTCAGTTATAGGTGATACGTAATTGTTCATGTATTATATGATTCATAATCTTTCACATCTGTCCCCAGGTCCACACCGCAATATGTTAAAAATTATGGAAGGTGTTATTACCACATGATATTGAACTACACTGAATAAATTAAATCCCTTCTACACGACATTATATTGTATATAAAATCTTCCTTTATCATCCCGTATCAAGGGACAACATGATCTTTTCCCCAATAATTTAGATGATAGGTTGTGTCCATTATTTTTAAAGCACCTATATCTATAAACTACACATCATGTCTTGAGTACCTCATGATTCCTCAAACATCTGTGTACGTTGTAATAATACTGATATCTGTATACTTTACAATGCTATCAATACATAACAGCTTCGACCTACCAATCATAGATATCATGGCTCTATTAGAAAGGAATTCTAAAATTTATGATACTCATTTCACCTTGGTGGAATACATCACGTGAGAGATTTTTGTGTCAACCACAAAATGATTATACCATATCATTACTCGTGACCTAAGAACCTCGATATGTGATTTAAAACATTTTAATCCCCCTATAATAAGGATTTTTATTTACACATGGCACTTGGAATCCAAAATAATCACTTGTGTAACATCTAATATATTTGTTCCATGTGTGTCACTACTTTTAAATGCCTGTACTTTGGGAAAAATATAATGAACATAAACTCTAATTTATAATTGTCAAAAACTCAAGGCCCTAATCTAGTCAAGAAAGGGACAAAAAACCTATTTGGTTGGAATCCTACAAATGGTATATTGAGTAAAATTTCATTCATCTCTTCCTAAAATCATCACATCCATGGTTAATAAAAAAGGGAACAAATAAATAAATTTCTATGCTCATAGGGTCAATATTGTGGACCTATTAAAAGATGAGTTATGCTAAGTGGACACCCTGGTCTAGAAAAAAGTTAGAATAATGTTATTTAAAAGTAATTTGACCATATAATTTCTTCATTAGGTACTGACACAAACATTTTTGTTATAAAAAAAATTATATAATATTACACATTTCATATACAACGTTCATTCCATTGAAGTCTAATGATGGTGAATCGTCCAAATAGTAGATTGGTAATAGGAAAATTCTCATCTAAATAGAGCTTCATATCCTAGGAAGGACCCTATTAAATATTTGAGTTATCATCCTTAAAATTATGAATAATAGAATATCATTCCATGATTAATGGATGACCTATAACTTTCATTTCCCAGTCATAGTTAGCTCAGTTATTTATAGACTATGATTTACAGTTCCCACAATTTTAATATTAAATAATATTTGATATCCTTTATGTTACATAACATTATATTTCACCCATTATAAATGTAGCAAAATGACAACCCATTCATGATACTTTTGGTGGCCCCAACCATGTTTTTCAAAACCATATTGCATAGATATTATGGTTCATAGTTTTTGGGATAAATTTTCCAATGGAATCCTTACCCATCATGTATAGATTTTGATCCATGTCCAAATTAATTTCCCATATGTTTGATTCTTAAAAAACCTTCCACAGACAATGGAAATGAGTGGGGATATGATTTCATGACCATTATTTTGAAGAATGTAGGGGATAGTACGTCCAACTAGTGGTGTCCCTTCTTTATTGGAAGGGTCTCCAATCCCTATAAGCCTTAGTGACAACATGGTAGTACTCATAACAATTGGGTATCTTTGGTCATCCCGAATATGTATTCAATATTCCATTATACATCAATTCAATCTACTAGGAATATTATTTACATCAACCACATTCCAACACTCTTGCAGGTTTTAGATTCTATAGTAACTTTCCTCTTCCAATACTGCCCCTATAAATCATCCTTGATGCTTGGAAAATAGTGAACATATCTATGTTTGATTGTTCATCCAATGCATAAGGGAAATGACCTACTAACCATAGGAACCTCCAACTTAAAATAAATCAGGTCTAATTTTCATGATTCTTAATAGTAATACAAAAACACTCCATACCTTTGTCTGTTTAGTGTCATTTTAGGGTAGTCTAGACCATATTATGTGATCATTGGTCATGTCCGAGTAGTAAGACTTAAAAATCAACGAAATCCTAATGTCTAAGCTAAAATAACATAAACTACATAGATGAATGGTTTGAGATAAATAACTATAATCAAACGTGATAGAAGGTTTGTTCTAAAAGACCCAAAACCTAAACACTTCAATGATTTTGTCTGAAATAACAAAAAAAAATAAGTCCCAATATATGTAAAAGGGATAAATAAATAAACTCTCTCCAAGCCTATAAGCATTGGCCAATTTTATAGTACCCTCACTCCGTGAAATATATTTTTCCGAGGGTAAAATTATGATAAAAATATAATATTAAGATAACTAGAATAGATGCATCAATAATGAGTCACATGAAATTGGGAATTCATGATTACTTATCGAAAAGAATTTGTTGTTATATAAATATTCAGATCCATATATTTGAGTTTACATGATATAATTAATATTATGAGATTTAAATATTCTGATTCAGCGATTCAGGAATTCTGGATATTATGAATATAATGGGTATCTTTGGGTATTAATATGACATAGGAACTGCAATGTATCATTCAAATAATGAATAAAAGATAAACTTACAATAAAATGAATATTTTAGAAAATATATTCAATGATATTGTATAACATGAGAAATATAAACATGATGGAGTCTCTCCCAGAAATTTATCAGGATAGGAAAAGTTTAAAAATTAAAAATCATTCTAATAATGTGATGAGAAGAATCATGAAAATCTACGAGCCTCATTCCAATGGAGGTAATATATTATTATAACTATCCAATATACATTTTATCCACTTCATCATCCTACTACAAATCCTTTTCCCTAGAAATAAATTATATTCTAAAATTATACACCACACAAAGAAGTCCATGTTGATCCATTATAGTCATTTCTAAAATCAATATTGCCTGATGAATGCGGGATAACTGAGATCGAAGATGGATGATCATATAAGAGATATTATCGATTCCATCCTTCAAAATAAATACCACATCTGGTGGAGTTATTACTCTTCTACACGATGATAAGATTCATTTATATCCTCATCACAGTTCTAATTCGCCAATGATAAGGCCTCAACAACTTCCACCCTCAATTCATGTCCATCTTCGTCTATCTTAGAGAGATCTCCCCCCTTCACACTCTTAGAAAGGGGTGTTTAATAATTTCCATCATAAAAAAGGGTATGTAACATATATAAATTAAGGCCCAAACAATCCATTACCACCTCAAAGGGGTTATTCTAAAATATGTTTCAAATAATATTCAATTTTTGTGGATGCATTGACTGGTAAAATGATTCAAACCTTGTGCCTTTATTCGAGACCATATTGTATATGGGAGCATATTCCAAAACATGGTCATTCAATCAAAAGTTAATGGTCAGTGTCTTGGATGAGATGGGAAGAGATTATGACCACATCATGGTTGATATTGTCCTAGGAACTCCCAATAGAGAACATACTATATAATTTTAACTCAGGGATAAAGACACAACAATAATTGGAATATGGGATTATTAGTCACATCATAAATGATATGGTATCACCACATGATTGAATTATATGAATTATGTTGAAAAATACCATTACATATTGCATCACATGCAATATAAACTTCTGAGACACCATCCTTAGGTGAATTAGATACACCTCCTTGTGATGAGCATCATCATTGCACATCCACTTCATTTCCTAGAGATGTGCATAACCCCCACCCTTGATGACTATAGAATACAAAAAATAGTATCAAGTGATATTAAAAAATAACAAAAATAATCTAGTCATCAAAAATAATTCATCTTATATAAAATTTACTTCCACCAAGGATAACAAGTTTTTATTATTTCTACATATGTCAGTATCCTCCAAAAATGCATCCACCAACGTGGGATCAAGTGGTCTGATGAGTGGTATGTCTATAGCATGAAATGGGAAAGTTTTAGCTAGAACCACAACCACCACCACTTATTAATAGTTCCATTTCATTATCTATGTTTCTTCCAAAAAAATTGATTTCCCACCTGCATCAACATAAGTAGATACATTATTTTTTAAATAATATCAATGGGGTCATGTAAATTTTTTGAAAATCTAGAAGCCTTTCCAAAATAATATTAAAAAAGAATGGAGTAAAATTCCACACTTACATGAGTATCATGGAGTACAAGACCCAGACTATGAATATCTCTTCCTTTTAGTCATCCCTTCTAGGTAAGGCTCCCCAAATGATGCTGAAGATAAAGTCATTACTATAGAAGAATAAATGTCCACCCTCACATGGTTTTGATGACCCGATGATCCATCCTCATCTATCGACTATTCTCTTCATAACAAATATCCAACTAATGTACCATAAGGATAATATACGGGGGGATGAAATAATTTTTCATTCATCTAGAAACACCAAATGATTCAAAAAATACAAAAACACAATGGATATCAGTATGGTTGTAGTGGCACAACAACCCTTGAAACATATAAGTGGTCTTAGACTTACCGAAACATTTGCAATGGTATATCCAAGTTTTTCTATAGTCATTTGAGGCATTCCATGCACAAAAATTTAGAGAACAAAAGGTAAAAAAATCACCTAACACCTTCAAATATAACATCATGGATAATGATGATATCCATGAACTCATTAGATATATTTTTAAATTTGATAACCAAAGGGAAGATGAATTGAGAAAATCCATCCAATTATCACTCAGATTAGAGCATGATATCCCGGAGATCATCCACTATGTTATGTATCTACAAGTATATCCATTAATGAGATGGAATAGTAAATAATAAATCCGATGTAGCTTTAACCTCAGGTGTAAAACAAGTTGCAGTCACATTAAATGACACTTCGGGTTGCAATAAAGATGATGGTTGATTCCATAACTCTGTATGGGGTGATGATGCAAAAATTGGTTCTCTAGAAACCCATTTCATCATGAGAATATGGTTTTTCTTTGCAATTGTTGGTAATTGAGAAGCCTACAATATAAATTTGGAAATATTCCATTTGGTATATGACAGAATAAAAGCCTTAGATTAGTTGTGAGATATACCAATTGATGTATCATAGGGAGGATGGTTTATCTCCTCCTCAGTATCCTTACTAGTGAACAATAGCTAAAATTGTAGATCAAGTATCTAATTCTCAACTAATTAAAAATAAACTGATCTCGGTCACCTAGACAAAAAAATTAAAAAAATATATAGATAAACAATAAGGGTGCATACCATTCCCAATTGAAATTCCCATCAATACCAGTGTAATGAAAAACCTCAAAATATGACTTCGAATAAACCCATTACACCAAACATGCATCACTTGTACCTACCATATCAACCATCGACAATAGCCTATAATGATGAAGGATAAACGATCATAGCACCTCATATAATCATTGATATCCAGATCCTTTTGTATAACAAGTTCCACCATATAGAAACATTTTATGTATATTTTGAAGTAGTCATTGAGGATACTGTGGATGTATAAAAATTCATATCCTCATTTATGATTTTCTATCCTACCTCATAATTCATTAAAGGGGCCCATGATACTTAATGGGACATTTCCAATGTAAACATGGTGTATAAGTCAATAATTTTGGTCTATAATAGGGAAGACTAATTAAATATGATCCCTCATCTATATATAGGTTGCTTTCATGAATGTGGAAAATATAACTCTCCCTTTTTAATTTGTTGGTGGTAAGATCCCACTCATATAAAATGGTGATGAAATTGGATAGTTGGACATCCTCATCAACACTAAGGCCAAATTTTGAAAACCATTCTTTAAATTTATTTTATACAACCAAAGGTATATATGAAAAAAGATTAATACATGATTCCTTCATAAGATTGGCCTTCATCTTCTTAGATTCCAACTCAGATAATCCAATCTTGATTAAGTATCCCATCAACATATTCAATGGGATATACAATTAAGGTATTTTCTCATTCTGAAGGGATTTTGCTGCCAACCTAATCAGTTCACTAGCACGTGGGAGATTCCTCATGATTTCATCCCACTTCACATGAATTTTGAAATCATGGAATCATTAAAATCCATAAAAATATTATTGGTATATAAGTGTAAAATGTTCAAATGGAGCCTCTTGTAGTTTTAAAACTCAAATGATGCATCATCAATAAGGAGAATGATAGTCATTGACGAACTTCAGTATGCTCCGGAAATCCCAAGGACATTATTAAATAATATATAATATATAATAGAAATAATGTTTTAGAATATTGTAGTCATAAACATCATTTTATATGCCCTTTGTGATTATAAAGACCATGTATTCACCCAGTAAAATGTCATCCTATTCTCATGAAAACCTGATGGAATGTAACCCCCATCACAAGAAGGGACTTAAATATATCCATGTGACCTCAGTCTCCCACTTTATCTCAATATGTAATGAATGGTATTTTTTTAAATTTCTCAGGCATATCCACAAAACCCTTAGTTGGACACATGATGCATCACCAAGAGGTCATGTGGATATAATTGACACCATTCATACAACCTTTAATGCTCTCGAAAATTTTAAAAATAAAAAATTTAAATAGAAAGGGGAGAAGGAGGGATTATCATGAAGTCCTAGCCATCACAAGATGTGCCCATAGGGATCAAAAATACACCACAAGCACCTAATGACATGTTTGCCTCATCTCACAAGAACTTCAGGAAAATCATTCTTTGTCTCAAGAAAGATCCCATACAAGTAAACAAAAATCATGGAAGGACTTTAAACAGTAATGATGATCTCACAAAGCCATTAGAACATGAAAACATGAAAATATTAATTTCCACTAGCATGTTTGTATGATTCATAGAGTCCCCATCAATTGTAAATAATACATTAATGAAGTCATTGACATGATGACCTTATGGTCATTGAAAATCATGTGACACACATTGAATTACTAATGCTGGGATATCACAAAATACATCATTATGAAGTCCCATATAAACTCGATATAGATTGAAGAGATATGAAAAAAGAAAATAGGGTAATAACAGGGGTGGGGAGGTCTATTATTCTCCCACCACATTATGAATAATGTCTAGACATGGACGAGAAGGCTCTTATAACCACATACCAGCTCACCTATGCATCTGAGTGTATTTCTCATAGCTGGTGATATATCAACTTGGAATTTCATCCATCAAATATGATCTTGGGAGAAACTAGACTGACCATTAAACATGAATAAAAACCCATCATGGTCACTCATATCCAACACAATGGAATTTTTGATGGTTGAGAAAGGAAAAAGGCATATATTGAAAAAAAGGGATTTAAAATACATTATAATATTGAGAAAATGTGTTTTATATTAAAAAACATTGGATAAATGAATAAAATTGTGGAGGCATATTATAAAAACATATATGTTGATCCTCATGCATTTTGAATGAAACACAAGGGTCATGTGACAACACCATGACATGTCACCCAAGTCATGTGACCCTCATTTTTTCATACTTTCTTTATTTAATGTCACTTGGACATGAGAGAGTAAGTCACATGGAGCCCGCTATGAATTCCACCCATGTCTCATGAAGGCCTATGGGATCTCCATCCAAACTATGTGGTGTATTTTTGATATGTCGTCAAAATAATATGGTGTCTCTATTACATGTTAGTTGAGTCTCGTGATAGAACCTTGTCATGTGTAATGGCTCTTGGGATTCCCTCCAGTCATACCAGTAATATATAATGATGAACCATATATATATATATATATATATCATAATATATCATGTGTCACCATTATATCATGACATTTTGATTGTCACGAAGCATTCGAAGCATCTCAACCAACCTTCATTATGTCGCCAATGAAAATTCAGCTAGATTAGGATAAGCCTTCTATGTATGTCAATTGGGGTGATGTAATGACATCTATGACAAGACAAAAAGTTGTTATGATGTCCAATAAAAAATTCAACATTGATCATGTGACCACCTATAGACAAACCATTTAGGTTTTGTGGCATCCCTCATACAAGTCAACTAGATCATGTGATGTTCTTTTTACATGTTAGGTATAAATCCTCCAAAAAGTATAGAAAACAACAAGGCACGTCGTGTGGGATGTTAGCACGTGTCATGTAGACATCCAGGCTTGATATGAAGGACATCCCATGACTTGGTTACATTATTAATCTTTAGTGTGTAAGACATGAACAGAAGGGAAAACTCATCGTGTAAGACACAACCACTGACATAATAGGATATTTCCCACTAATAAGGGAAACATCAACATGTATGAAATAATCAAATGAACTCTGAGAACTATGATTAATACAATAATAATGATATATGTGACTTCTTCTTAAGGTCAAAGATCAATATCAAAACTCCAAAGGGTTTTCTGGGTGCATAAGACCCACAATCATAAGAAATGATACTAATTATTTTACATACATGTTTTCCCACACCATGAATAGATAACTTGTGTTTATAGAGATTCAAGGATCATATCATTCACTTCATAAGAATATCCAAAACACGGGCATCATAGAACATGATAACATTTACCATTCTCAGTGTTTAATCCTCGATTAGAACGAAAAACTAAACGTGCAATACCAAACTAGCAGCATAATATGATATGTTCGACAAATAAAGGTATCCTCATTCGGTATTCCCTAACCAGCAACAGAACATGTTATGTCCTCATTATATGAAAATCAATTTCTCATAAGCCCCAGTCACCAGAATTATGAAAATTCTAATTCCATCCATAACCAGGTTATGTATGACAACATTCTAAGGACCATTCCCAAACTCAAAATTGTAAACACCTTTAGTATAAGTCCCCTCATGTCATATAAATTTCAACCAGTGAGACCCAATCATTACCATGTACTGATCATTCTACGTCGTTCATCAGCGGACAAAGAAACCAACAAATCTATCTTGGATAACTTTTACATTATCCAAAATATTGATATGTAGGAATCCAACTTATGACTTTATCTCCATATTAAAACATCCCAGTGGTAGTCCTAGTACATGAGACATGTATCCACATACAGTAAGGATGATTACTCATTATCCCATAATTCTAAAATTAAGCATTGATATTGTGGGATTAAGGCTATATAATAGTCATATCATTTTGATACTGAATCTTGACCTCCTATGGAATTCTAATTTTGTAAACCCCAAGGAGTGGCATGATATAGAAAACACCCTAAGTAAGGGAATCTACTACGAGGTCAGTTCAAAAGGCTTGAGAGTACTATGATAACTCTGATTCTTTCTATAACTAGGATATGTAGTATTTGTACTTTAGACTCAAGATCAAATATCTTATGACAATGTTCCCAAAAATATTCCATTTCAATATGATGTTAAACTATATAAGACTAAAAATCTATGATAGTTTTGATTTAGGTAATAGACTAGATATATACGATTCCTTATAATGGATCAGTCCCCACCTTAATATATTAACTGCCTCTGTGCATGGTAGTTAACTATGAAGTTCCCTAGCATACGAGTTTAGTATAGAACTGGAAAATTGTTACTATGAAATGGGTTAAGAACCTCAAATACATAAATATGGATTCTATATTGAAGATCCATTCCTCTTTGCATAATGGAGGTTAACCGAAGGTCATTTTTTAAAGATAATATGTCGTGTATTGGGATTAGGATGGGATTCAAAATCAAATATTAAATATATAAGGTATTCATAGACTAGGGCACAATTCCACTAAATAGTGTTTGGTGAGCCCGACCACCCATCCCCTTGAAAAATGTGATTACCTACACATGATCGGGTCTAAAACCCCAACTTTCTAGCTACCTTCAGAAAGCCGGTTTGTACATAGTTATGTATGAGGGAGTTGTTGTAACATTTTTTTAAAGCATAAATAGTAACCTAATGTCTTGGATTATTCATGAAATTGATCCTCATATTATCAATCACCAATCCACACCAAATATATTTTAGTAGTCCACATTTTCATCAAAACGAAAATGGGTATCCCATTGTAAATTGAAAAATCGAATCCCCTTCTAAAATAACAGCAATAGATTTCCATGTTTTCATAAAACAATTTTTTTCAAAAAATGATGCTATTCAAATTGTCTATTCTCCATCAAAATGTAGACCAAATATAAAGTATCATGAAACATAAATTCCAATTAAATTACTTTATGAATGATAAAACACTTATACCATCATGTAATTAAATATATTACAAAAAATGAACATTAATATAGATATAATATATATAAACCATCATTTTATTCTCAAATAATATGAAAATTATTACAGAACTATCTAAGATAGATTATATTAACAAATCATTGCATTATAGAACTAAAAAATAGACATAATATTACAATATATCCTTCAATTTGTGTTTTATTAAAAATTTACATTATTGAGAGGAAATATAAAAAATTATTACCATTTTTATCAATTTCTTTTATAAAATTCATATTTATTATTTTAAAAGAACTCTATATCACAAAAAAAGAAATAAAATAATTTTTTAGTTCAATTAAGACATTACTTATACCAATTAAATTGGGAGCCTTACTCATTCATCCATTACATGTTACACAAATTTGTATGACATTTCTAAAAAATAATGAAAATATTTTCTTCATACATTTCTTATGAAGATTCTATCTAGATTTATGTGTATCATATAGTAATAAAATTATTTTTTTCTATATTCGTAATAATGTTTTAATGAAATAGAAAATTCAATTTCAAAAAAATCATTATTTATCCTTTAATAATTCCCATTATATGATTTAAAAAAAATCAACTTGTGGATTCAAATATTAACATAAACCATTAATTTTCATAACTCTTCAAAAATGTATAATAACAAATGATTAAATCGTTTACAAACGATCAATAAAATAACATTCCTCATTGATATTCATTTGAAATAAAGAAATAAATTCTATTTGAAACATTTATAATATATAATGTGCATTATAAAGAATAACATACCTTTGGGAATGTAAATTATTAAAACTCACAAAATCTATTAGGTGTATGAAATCTATGAAAAATCTATACCACATTAATTATTTCAATTAACCAACCATGAATGTTGGTGTTTCACTAAAAAAGGAAAGTTAAATCATCCCAAATCAGACACACACATCCCTTATGATCCATGGTAACTCATGTTATAATTGTAATACTATTTTCTAGATCATTTTCTATCATAATTCTTATTTTATAATGACCTTATATGTTTTATATCTGACTACCCAAAAATCCTAAAAATACAATAATTTCATGCAATTTTGTCTCCAACCAACTAGGGTAAGCATGTTAAGACACCAAATATGGACCTCACAGTGATTTAAAAATAGCCACAATAATCATATCCTAGAAACTAGTTTCTTATCATAATTTAAAACTGTAACGTCCCGACCTGGAAGCCACTAAACTGGTGCTCCGAGCCAGTTTTCCACATGGCCTCAAGCGCACCTCCCCGTTCGCCAGAGGCTGCCGACTAGCAGCGAGGTCCTAGGATGTGATATTGGGGAGACTATGCCCTCATACTAGAGTAAGAAAACAGCGGAAATTACTAAGTATCATACACAATAGAAAGTAAATAGAGTGTGGAAGAAGAAAAACAATTAAAATAGAAAAAGATGTAATAGAAAAAATCTGTAAATGCCCGAATAGCTATGCAATACAATAAAACACTGGTCACCCATAGGGCCGACCATATAGATAAATGTACAAAAGAAACTGAAAGTAATTGTATAGGTATCTGCCACTAACTCCGAGCCAAACCACGTACCCGATCTCTATACACTGTTGAACTACTCGAGCCCGATCAGTAGAACCACTTGAGCCGCACCTTTCGATCATGTAACATTGGTCCTCAACCCTATCCACCATGCAACTCATTCTCAAACTGAAAAGCAGACATAAGGTCTACACGTACACCAAGGCTTACGTTTAGGAGTGAAAATTAATCTCAGTAGGGCACCCCGATAAGAAACCTATAACTGTGCTGCTAAAAGTGTGTGCAGCAGCAACTTGCTCGGCCTAGCTGGAACACAACAAAGGAATTAATCCAAACGAGTTACCACAGTTGAACTCAGGGTATGAAATCCATATCAACTGGGAATGTACCACCATGGATTTTCATATCTATATACATACAGATTTATAGTCCCATACCTATACACGTATACATAAATATGAATATTCATGATTATGTGATTCAAATAAAAAGAAACCACATCAACAGTCGATCCTTTGGACCTTAAGCCCGATCTCCTGGACATCCTGTGCAAGGCATTGATCTGGACATCGTGACACTCAAGCTGTGTATCATTAAGTAGATCTCTGGGTCTCTAATCCCAAAGACATATAACTTCTTCAGCCAATTTCGGGAATATATCTCTGAAAAAGTTAACCAAAAACAAGTAACCAGTTCAGTATAAATCAATTATGTGTTTCGCCAAGACTCAGACTCGACCGAACATCTCCTATACCAAAGCCACAATAGAAACCAGAACCGGCAATCAACAAGTCAAAGATAATAACAATACCAAGCATGCGATGTAGCTTGGCAGGTTCAACAGAAGAAATCACCGCAGTGAATATACAATGTAACCACTATCCTCATACATGTGAATCATTTCCCTCAGGAAAACAAAAAAAACCCTCAGGTGACTGCCCTCAATCATAATGAATAGTGCCCTCAGGCGTATGGAATCTCCCCCTCAGGCATACCAAATATTACCCTCAGGCCCGAAAGCTATTGACCTTAGGCATGAGAAACGTTACCCTTAGGCTAAACAACACTTCCCTTAGGCTAAAAAATCACTACCCTCTGGCATAAGAAATGTTACCCTTAGGCTAACAAACATGACCCTTAGGTTAAATAGAATACAACCCTCAAGCATTCTATAGGAAATCAAGTTACCGGGTCGAGCCCAACATACAAATAAGAATTTAAATAAAATTCCACTCAAGTCAATTCAATAATCATTATTACAGTGGAAAACCCTTAGGTATTCGGCCAAACGGCTAAGCAGAGGAACGCACCACCGTGGTGGTCCTGGATCCATGAAGCGATCCCAAACATCAGTTTATTATCACATTTAATTACCTATAAAACTCTAGGTTTTCAAAACGTTCAAGGCTTCAGCCACACGACACCCCAACATGGGTTCGTAGCTCAATGTTAAACAAAAATGCATAGCAGTAGGAATTTAAACAACCAGCCACCAACTACTCAGGCACAGAAGGAAAAGTATGCAACCTAACAGACAAGAAAGACGCCTCACATGAGGCTCAACAGCCACAAACAATGAAGCACCTCTTCTAACCACTACATCATCAACAACCTAAGTCAGATATAAAAAAAAGTGAGGGTGGTAGAATTCCCAACCCAACACTAATGAATAACCCCACATGATTACTATTTTGTAACGGGTTCTAGATAATACCAGAACACCTTCTCAACACAAACCCGATGTAACATCTCAGGTCGGTAAAACAACCGGTACCTGTCGGGTCCCACAAGTCAAACACCATGGAGTCATCCTACACATGATCCTTATAAAAGAGCAATCCTACAAGGTATCCTCAAATTAAGAACAAAAGAGGCAAACCATAACAGGGGTCCCCGAAAAGAAAACCTGAAAGAGTTCTTACAAGGACTCCCTAGTTCAGTATACAAGCAAGGCATCCCTCAGGGAACCCTTAGAAGCATCTGGTCTCACGACCTCTTAGGCCAGAAGAACACGTCTCTCAAGGAGAACGTCCTGTAATGAAAAGGATATAGGATATATCTCACATCTCATCTCATGTTAAAGTTCTAGACTAAGTATGTCTGAACACCCAACCTAGCAACCTCGCCACGTCTCACCCTTAGGTGACGACTGGGCTAGATAATACGAGGAAAAACCCATAAATTTATATAAAACCCACCAAAACTCTATTTATTTGACCTGTATATGTATAAAAGAGTCCACAATTACGATCTACATAGAAAAACTCTCAGAATCGACTACTTACATGCCCCATTCTGACTTCCAGAGCATAAGATCTCCCAAAATTACCAAACTGAAGTAGTGCATGGCCAGTGTACATGGCCAGAACCCATTGGGCCTGCCTGTGTAAAAGTACACGTCGTGTAAATTACTCTAAATGGCATGTACTATTCAAAAAAAGTACCCTGTTTCCTTTTTCACCCAAACACATGCCCATGTACCACTACACGGCGTGTACTTTATTGTATATGGCATGTACTTCCAAAATACCACTAAAACCGTGTTCTATTTCACACAGCCGGTCACATGGCCACCACTACACAGTGTGTACTCAAAGTACACTGCGTGTACTTAAAAAAATATTTGTCTTCCTCGAATGTGAAGAACACATGGTGTGTTCCCCTGGAACACACGCCGTTTGTAATGGGTTTTCAGACAGGAAATCCATAAAAACACCTGATTCGCCCGTTTTCGCCCCCGAAACAACAGATCGAGCCCCATGGGCATACAAAAAGGAAATATAGGGATTTAGAAACATTAATCAACTTGTTTAAGGGGGATCTATGGAAAAAACATCAATGTCCCTACCTTTGGGTGGAAACCGCCGAAGCCTCTGTTGATTTCACGGTCCATGGATGTCGCACGCCGACTCAGCGTGTCGAGGGCTTTGATTCGTTACCCTCTTGCCACCCAACTATCACTCTTTATCAATCTACTAGTTCCCCCCATAGGACATGGCCAAGGAAGTGCACACCTGGAGCATACGCAAGGAGGAGGAGGAAGGAAGAGAGATGAACGAAAAGAAAAGAAGAAAAGAAAAGGAAGAAAAAGGGGCACGGGCTGGCCCCGACACCTGACATGTGTTTATGCTTTCTCTAGGATAAACTCCCCATTCTGGACTCAATAGAGTAGATGGAATCACAATATGACACTCCATTTAAAATTTATTTCAAAACAAACCTGCACGAATAATTTTATATTTAATTTAATAATATTAAATATTAAATATTTCACCAAATTTCGAACTACTCAGATTTCCACCAAACTCATGTCTTAGGGTAAAAAACCTATTCCAAGACCAACAGAGTGGTCATAGAAATTATCTGAGATCAGCTGGTAGGAGAAAATGACCATTTTACCCCTCATGAGAATCCCAAAGCAAAAAATCATATTTCTCCTCAAAAACTGCAGTTTAGAAAAACACGTGTTCTTAAAAACTCCCCACCATAAACCTTATCATCCCCGAGAAGCCCATTGAAAGAACTAGCAGCCATGCTCATAACCCGAGCATTTGCACAACCATTCTATCGAGACTGTCCAATGAGCAGCCTTATAGCATTATCCACCACCTTCTACATAGAATATATTAAACTACGACCAATTTGGTACTCCCCGCCATAAGAGTACCCTAATCCTCATATTAAAAAGAAAACTCTGAATTCAGAAGCTCATAGAAAACACTGATGTTTAACCAGAAAGTGGAAAACCACCATCAAATGGCCAATGGTGCACTCCCCACCATATGGATTTCCTTAAACCGCTCCGGGAGCACAACAAGTACATGTAACATCCTCACAGGGAAGAACATTAAGAAAGGAAAATGAGCTCGATGTAATTTTGAAGCTCTCTCAGCATACTCAAGATGAATCAAGATAGCGCATGATCGTCTCTAATAAGAGTACACTAAGATATTAATAAAGGCGTGTCCATCTACCTTCGAGCAACACTAGAATCCTTCCATAACTCGGCTAGGATTCCAACACGGGTCAACAATTTTCACATAGGTTTCCCTAGAATAGAATAGAAATCAACCTACAATGGTTCGAATCAAAACCAAAACACAACCTATAAGGGCCTTGATCCTCTCCAAGCATCCTCAGAAAGAACTACTCCCTAGAGTTCACAACCCAAGCAGTAGAAAAATTGAACTGACGCTCATCGGGTATCTGTATACAGAAAATACCACAAGGAGGTCCAGTTCACAAGAAAAGCCTTAGTATCTATCGACATCGTTCTCAATGATCTGACTAGAAAACCACAGACCTAAGAAACAACACCCAATAAGGTGTTAAACAAAAAGGCATCACATGCCACATAAAGCAACTAGGGTCACTGCACCACATATGCACAAGGACTATGTAATCGCCCTCAACAAAAACGCCCCGACATAGATCCACGTAACCTTCCATCAGAGTGAAAAGTACATGTAAGCTGACCAAAAATTATCAGTCGTCAGTAAAAACACACACTAGCAGGCCTATATGATGTGAATCATACGTGCCTAGTATGATGCATGAGGCACCTCTTTCCTTTGTCGGCCCAGAGTCAAAATACATCCCTGACATCATACCAATGGCCAAGAGCCAGAGATCTATAGTAAATCACAACATCACACAACATGTGCATCACTCAAGGTGAAAATCATATACAACTGTAACATCACAAAATCAGAACAGCAATCCCAGACCCTTGCAACCAGGACTTCTTACCGGAACAAGTGTTCTCGACGCACCATCCCGATATCAATCATAGGATCCGACACATTCCTAATACTCATATCTACAATTTCTTAAATAGTAAAGACCAGGAATGAAAACTCCTCTAATACCACTTTGGAATGTCCCGACCTAGAAGCCACTAAACAGGTGCTCTGAGCTGGTTCGCCACAAGGCCTCAAGTGCGCCTCCCGATACACTAGAGGCTGCCGACTAGCAGTGAGGGACTAGGGTGTGATAGTGGGGAGACTATGACCTCATACCAGAGTAAGAAAACATCATAAATAACTTAGTATCATACATAGTAGAAAGTTAACATAGTGCAGAAGAAGTAAACAACTGAAATTGAATAAGATGTAATTGTAAAAACTTATAAATGCTCGAACAACTATGAAATACAATACAACACTGGTCACCTAGAGAGCCGACCAAAAAGATACAAGTACAAAAGAAACTGAATGTAAAAGTACAAGGCTCTACTACTAACTTCGAGCCAAACCACGTACCTGATCTCTAGACACTGTCGAACTGCTGCAGCCCGATCAGTAGAACCACTCGAGTAGCTCCGCTCGATCATGGAACATTGGGCCCCAAACCTATCCACCATGTAACTCATGCTCAAACTGAAATGTAGACATAAGGACCACACGTACAACAAGTTGTACATACAGGGGTGAGAAATAATCTTAGTAGGGCACCCTAATAAGAAACCTTTTACTTTGCTTCTAAAAGTGTATGCAACCTCAACGTTCTCAGCCTAGATGGAACACAATAAAGGAAGTAAACAAAACGTGCAACCATAGTTGAACTCAGGGTATGTAATCCCTATCAACTAGGAAAGTACCACCAAGGATGTCCATATCTATATACATACTCATTTATAGTCCCATACCTATACAATTATACATAAATATGAATATTCATGATTAGGTGATTCAAATAACAAGAAACCACATCAACATTCGATCCTTGGGACCTCAATCCCGATATCCTGGACATCCTGTGTAGGGGCATTGAGCTAGATGTCATGCCACTCATGCCGTGTATCATTATGTCTATCTATGGGTCTATAATCCCATTGACATATACCTGATTCGGCCAATAACGGAAATATATCTTTGAACATGATAACCAAAAACAAGTGACCAGTTCAATATAATTCAATTCTGAGTTTCTCTGAGACTCGGCATCGACCTACCATCTCATATACCAAATCCACAATAGAAACCACAATAGAAAATCAACATGTCAAAGATAATAACAATTCCAAGCCTGTGATGTATCTTGGCGGGTTCAACAGAAGAAATCACCACAGTGAATATATAATGTAACCACTGTCCTCAGACATGTGAATCCTTGCCATCAGGCAAACATAAACAAAACATTCAGGTGACTGCCCACATGCATAATTAATAGTTCCCTCAGTTGTATGGAATCTCACCCTCTGGAATACCGAATATTGCACTCAGGCATGGACACTACTGCCCTCAGGCATGAGAAACGTTGCACTCAGGCAAAACAACACTACCCTCAAGCTAAACAAGCACTTCCCTGAGGCATAAGTAAGGTTTCCATCAGGCTAACAAACACTACCCTCAGGTTAAATAGAATAAAACCCTCATGAATTATATAATAAATAATGTAATTGGGCCGATCCCAACATACATACACACATTTAAATAAAATTCCTCTCAAATAAATTCAATAATCATTATTACAATGGCATACCCTCAATTATGCGGCCAAATGGATAAACAGAGGAACACACCCCGGAGGTGGTCCTAGATCTAATCAGTGATCCCAAATAGAAAAATATTATCACATTTAATTACCTATACAACTCTAGGTATTCAAAACAGCCCAGGCTTCAGCCACACGACACCCCAACATGGGTTCGTAATTCAACAGTAAACAAAAACCCATAAAAATTTGAATTTAAACACCCTGTCACCAAATACTCTAGAACAGAAGGCAAAGTCGGCATCCCAATAGACAAGAAAGATGGCTCACGTCAGGCTCAACAACCACCAACCAGGAAGCAACTCTGGTAACCACTACAGCATAAACAACCCAAGTCAGATATAAACGTACAAGTGAGGGTGGCTGAACACCCTACCCAACACTTAAACATAACCCCACATGATTAATAGTTTGTAACAGGATCTACATGACACCCAAAAACCATCTCTACCAAAACCCAATGTAACAACTCAGGTCAGTCAAACAAAGGGCACCCGCCGAGTCCCACAAGTCAAACACCAAGGAGTCATGCAACACGTGATCCATTGCAAAGAGGAATCCTACATGGGATCCTCGAATGAAGAACAAAAGAGGCAAACCATAATAAGGTTCCACTAAAATAAAAAATGATAGAGTTCCTACAAGGACACCTTAGTTCCGCATATAAGCAAGGCATCCCTCAGGGGACCCTTAGAAGCACCCGGTCTCACAGCCTCTTTGGCCATAAGGGAACGTCTCACAAGGGGAATGTCCTCTAAAGAAAAGGTTACGTGAGATATCTCACATCTCATCTAATATTAAAAGTCTCGAATAAGTTTGTCTGAACACCAACCCTAGAAACCTCGCCAAGTATCACCCTTAGGTGACGACTTGGCTTGATTATAGGAGGAAGAACCCCTCTATTTAGATAAAACCACCAAAACACCATTTACTATAAAAGTTATGTACTGTTCACAAAAAATTAACACCATGTCCTTTTTCATCTGAACACATTCCCATGTACCACTACACAGCATGTACTTTACTGTACATGGTGTGTGCTTCAAAAAAACCACTAAAACTGTGTGCTATTTCACACGGCCGGTTGCACGGGCACCAGTACACGGTGTGTACTCAATGTACACGGTGTGTACATGAAGAAAAATTTTTCTTCCCAGAACAAGAAGAACACATGGAATGTAACCCTCGAAGACACCCCGTGTATACTGGGTTTGCCGACGGGAAATCCCAAAAAACGCCCGATTCAGCCTTTTTCGCCCCCGAAACAACAGATCGAGCCCCATTGGGCATAGAAGCAAGTAATATAAATCTTGAAAAACTATAACCAACTTGTTTAAGTGGGATATATGGAGAAAACATAAATTTCCCTACCTTTGTGCAGAGACCGCCGTAGCCTCGGTTGATTTCACGGTCCACGGATGTCGCAGGCCGACTCAGCTCGTCGAGGGCTTCGATTCCGTATGCCTCTTGCAACAAAATATCACTCTTTATAAATCACCTAATTACCCCCCATGGGACCCGACCAAGGAATAGCACACATCGAGCTTTTTCAAGGAGGAGGAGGAAGGATGGGAGAGGAATGAAAAGAAAATGAGAAAAGAAAAGGAAGAAAAAGGGTTTCGGGCCAGCCCCGATGCCCGACATGAGTTTATGCTTTCTCTAGGATAAAATATCCTTTACGGACTCAATGTCGTAGATAAAATCGAAATATGACACTCCATTTAAAATTTATTTCCAAAAGAACCTATGCGAACAATTTAATATTTAATTTAATAATATTAAATATTAAATATTTTTCCAAAATTTGAACTACTCAGATTTCCACGAAACCCATTTCCTAGGGTAAACACCCTATTCCAAGACCAACATAGTGGTTAGAAAAATTATCGGAGATCAGCTGGTAGGGGAAAATGACCATTTTACCCCTCACGAGCACCCTAAAGCAAAAATTCAAATTTCTGCTCAAAAACTGCAGTCCGAAAAAACAAAGGTACTTACAAAACCAATAGGTAATTATAACACCATAAAAATTATATTAATTAACAAATTACTCTTTATAATAATCAAACATGATGTTTCCATACATTGGACAACCATACAAAAAATACACAACAATTACTTAAAAAAATCAATGATTAATCATGAAAAATTAAATATAGAATTCAAAATAATGTTAAAAAATTTATATCATGATAAAGGATTATGGTGGAAAAAATACTGATAAAGGAACACCAATAATGGTGATAAAATGTCATCCAATAATTCCCCAGAACCATAAAATCCACCAATGTATGTTGGTGGGACCCATGGTGACTGTCAACTACCAAAGTCACTTACAAACTGGGATGACCATCAATGTTACTCATCCAACAAACATCATATGGATACATGAAGTAAAACATTAATGTTATAGACACAGAATTGTTATTAATATAATTTTATCCAAACTATACTAGTAGTATTTCATCAAATAGAATAGGAAAATAATTTTATTTTATATATCATCAAATCTTGTTTGATATATATTTTTAGGAAAATAACCATTTAAAATATTATAATATATAAATTAACATTTTAAAAGCAGTATATAATTACCATTTTTTAGAAAAAAGTAATGCCTTATAAATCAGAATTGAATATGATAAAACCACAGTTTCATCAAAAACCCAATTAAAATATTTATTTTAAAATATTGATTGAGTAATATTTATAACATGGATAAACTAAATTAATAAAAACCAATTATTTTATTTAATAATTATAATACCTTATCGTAATAACATAAGTATCTTTAATGTTTTCATTATATACCAAAATATGTTGTTAATCAAAAATAAGATTAACATGAGTGAACAAAATAAAATATTTAAACTGTTATCAAATATGTATAATTTTAATATTTACATAAATAAGATAATACAAATATAAGTATAGGAAAACATAAACAACATTAGAAATAAATTTTGTTCATAAAATTTTTCAAAATTATAACAACTAGGTTATAACCAATGATAAACATTTTTAAGTAATAAAAAATATATATACTTGTTATTATAGAATTATATAATAATAAATATTAATACCAGTTGACAACTAATGTAAAATTAAGAGATTCCTAGAGATGTTCAGTGGAATCATACTATGACATATCGAGGCATTCGAGATAATATCGAATCCCTACAACTAACATTTACTTGCATTAAATAGAGACACACCCAAAAGTTGAGTACTATCAAACAATATACTATAATATTGAGTAAAGAAATACTACTATCATATTAAACATTTCATGATTTCCCAAAATGATTCCATGTATTCCAATGAGTCTAACTAGTGTATATGAGTAAACATATCTCATACCCAATTACTATACCTTTAAATAATTTTCAGGTAATATCTTATTTCCAACTAAAAATAAGCATCATTGTTATTGAAGAAATTCATATATATGCAATTATTATAATTCATATAATATAATACCAAATGAAGGGTGTAAATAATCTTAAGAAAATCTACTATGTGTTTTTCCATATGGGCCCTTAAATAAAAAAGTGAAAATTTAATGGCTCAATAAATTCATCTAAAAGAAATTTATAATCCAAAAACATAATCAAATAATAAAATTTTGATTTAAAAATCATTTCATAGATAATAAAAAATTTGATACATCATTTATAAAAATATAAATCTTAACCAACAATAAATATTTTAAAATAAAGAAAATCACTAAACTTTTATTTAATTATTATCAAAATTCCAACATAGAATTAAATAATGATAATAATATTGATGATTCATATTAAACTTTTATAATAACCACTTAATATCAAAACATAACCAAAATTCGGTATCAATTCAAAAGGGTTACTTATTCAATTAAAAAAATATTTTACATTAAATTTTCTTTTGATGGTATATTTTTTTGGAACCATGGAAAAATATTTTATCAACTAAATATGTCAAAATAATTCAAGATTAATTTCATATTACATAAAACACACCAGATATATATTCCATATCTGGATGAAATGAATATTTATAAAACCAAATCACCACCTGATATTTTATAAAAATTGGTCTTGAAAGAAAAAATAACCAGTTATTGATGTGATTTTCAATAAATGATGGTACACCACCTCATAGGAGGATATTTTTCCCTCAAAATATAATAAGTTACAATAATAGAAAATATTCTAAATTTAAACCATGAAATCATATAAACTGTTCCGTTATAAATTTATTGTAATGAAATTGTTGAAGGGGGGTGAATAAAAATATTGAGGAAGACGAGGGGATGATAAGAAATAAAAAACATTTATTTGAATATTGATCCATCATAGGGTTCCATTGACTACAACATTATAGTAGACATTGGTAGTGGGAGATACATTTTGAGGCTATTACGTTAATTTCCCAAAAACTAGAAAACTGTATTACAAAATTTATAATTTATTGTTAAAAAATGTTTTATGAAGAGTTGAATAAATAAAATACTTTCCAATCCATCTTTCCCATAAAATAAACATCCCCTTTATGGATAGTAGTAAATTCACTATGAAACTCCATGGGATCATTCAGGGTCATGAACTAGAGTCATTTAACCTTTCCAAACCATCCCAAACATAATATTTCTTCGCAATACTCAATATAGAATCCATAACTGAAAAATATCAAATTAAATAATCAAAAATGACCTCAAGGGTGTAGTAAAATCTTTCTCAAAATCCTAATATACTATATTTAGTATCATAGATCTCATTAAATCCTCATCATATACCATTCAATATTCATTAGAATATTCATCAGAATCCCTTTATCAGTTTATTGAATTTTATATAATATCTAATATCATTGGAGAACACCCATAATATAAATTATGACATAAAATATCATTAATGGAAATAAAATTGAATCATGCAGAACACAATATGTAATTTATATCTGGATATCAGTATGTATGAAATCAATTATATCATAAGATTCATTTTTAGATGAAAATTTACATCATGAATCAATAATAAAATAAAAATAACGGAAAATAATATTTAAAATATATTGGGATGTAGATATCATATGGATATATGGTTTGTAGAGTTACTATAGTTTATTATGGGATCGTAACATAGGATTAAAACATGTTACATCAAATAAAAATTGTTCTTGGAAAATTTTAAAAAATATTTATAATTATAAAAAATTATATAAAAAATTTCAACACAATTGGAATATAAAGCAGGTATAAAAAATAAATAAATATATATATGTTTCATCTAACCATTAAGACATCATAGAAAAATAAACATACTTATCACTATCATGGTCACACATAAAATTGAGACAAAAATTTTTTCATTAGTTTAATGAATAATACATTGATAAAAGGTATTTGTATCATTTTAAAAAATATTATATAGAATAATATAGTGATTTATTCATCTTATTGGAGGTATATATGACTCCAATACCGTATATCAAATAATTATATATTCAAAAAAACCATCTAATATTTTATGGAAACATGAATCATGTTTAAATAATATATAACACATTATAAATATATTAGTTTGATGATAAATTCATAAGTTAAATATCTATGAGTTTACATGGAGGGTCCAAGGAAGAGGTGAATAAAAGCTTCTCAAAGTTAAAGGGTACGATTGACTGATAAAAATATTATAAACCATTAATATCAAAAGAAATATCCAATTATTAATAATTTATTAGTTTTTCAAATTAAGTCTATATAAAACTGAATAGAGATGAAAAAGAAATCATCCAATGAAAACAAATAAATGAATATTTTATGATTAAGGAAACAGATATTTATATAAGAATATTTATAAAGGCATAAGCGTATTTTTGTATAAATATATAGAATGTGGATAACAAGAAATTGTAAAACCCCATAAAATGGATAGATTATTTATAGATCCCATGAAATCATTAAAAGATAACATATGAGTATAATACATTAATATTATAATGAAATGTTATGATGATTCCAAAATTTGTTTAATAAGAAAATTATTAAGGTATATATGGTAGAAAAAAGTATTTTATAAAATAATATTTAATTTTTTTTGATAATACAAAATAAAAGTAATTAGATGTAGTCTCTTTATAACTGATCAAATTTTGATTTGTTTTAAATTAAACATCGATGAGTAAATTTTACATTAAAATGATACGTCAACATTGGGAGAGAGATAATTTGTTGGTTTGTGTATTTTTTTTATAAATAACATTTTTATAAAAGAAAATTTATTTAATATCAAATTAATATTTAAAATTTTACTTTTTTGAGGATCAGATTAGACATTGAAGTTAGATTATATATTTGTAAGAATACACAATTAAGTAAAATGAATGGGATGTTACATTATACTTGAATTTTTTCATATATTGAGGTTATTATTCCTAAAGGAGTCACGACTCGACCAAAGCTGGGGATTAAGCCAAAACTACCCCAATCCATCCCCCATATGCTTGGGGTGGGAGATAAGTCCTAATGGAACTACAAACTCAGGTAGACTTTTCCTAAGAACCTACACCCACACACATAACACAATCGATGGATAATTTAAGAGGAAATGTTGAAAATGATGCAACTGATATAAAGTAAAGTAAACATGCATGATCTTATAGATAGTTTGAAGGTACGGTATCCAATAATGAAATTAAATGGGGTAAAGTACATGACCAAAGTAGATATCGATCACAACCTAATGGAAACTGGAAAAGAGTGACAGAAGTGAGATCCCCTCTCATATATCCCAATTATGACCACCGTACATGGTCCAAAAATCCAGTGTCCCTATGCTCCAAAAATTTTAGGGTTTACCAGTCTACCCTCTACAAAAGAAATGATATGTGTTGGGATAATCCCATGCATGGGTGAGTATAACAGTAGTAAGTATGATGCCTCAAAAAGATGAAGGGGAGCCATAAGAGATACTCTAAAAAAGAAATCAATAGATCAGAAAAGGTATATTAAATGGAGTGAAACTATACACAATAAGATAGTTATGTAATATCATCCAAATTAAAGGAGCTATAAACAGTGAGAAGATGACCTTATCATTTAGTATTCACTGCCTATAGTAGAAGAGTAGACTCACCCAACCATTGGAATCTAGACATAGATTTCATGTGGCATTCCCTATGTGTCTACACCTCTTATATATATATATTCCCATTCAATGAAACTGAAACTAGATATTAATGGTATCTCCATCTCAAATCTCACCCCATGAAAGTGAGTATCCATTAGTAATAGAAGTAACCACTATCAGTTCCCACCATCTCATATATATGCCCAAGACATGTATGTCAATGGGGGTCAAATCGCCACCCCTCGATACTATCAATTATGGGAGGTGCTGAGTCACCCACATGGTTTTACATCACATCAGAAGGATGAAACTCTATAGGGGAAACACCCCTATTTCATGTGATTCCTTATGTATTTTGAACTATGCCTTTCCAATATTAATGCACAATAGAGGTTCTGGTATGAATCGTTGGATACTACGCTACCCAGCCCGGCAGAGGGGTCAACATGGTATATGATCGTTAGGGACTAGACTAACCAGCCCCATTGAGGGGTCATCCTAGTACTTCTATATCCAACCATGCTGGATGGTACCTCTCATGAGGCATCGAGAAAATACAATATCGATCCATGATGGATTTTACCTATCGAAAATCATTGAGGAACTAAACCGGTCATCCCTATAAGATGGTACATCTCAGAAAGAATCGAGGATCTACATCATCCATCCCAACTGGATGGTACCTCTCAAAATATATCGAGGATCTACAATAGTCATATATACTAGATGGTTATTCTTAGAGACACTGAATATATGGTATGATAACTAACATCATTGAGTGTCTCTATAAATTGGAATCATATGCAGAACATGTCAATTCATGTCACAAAAGACACTTGGGAGGGCACCATCACATTTTATACAAAAAATCACATAATATGACACTCAAGGAATAAAATACAAGTCCAGAAGAAGGATATAAAATAGACAAGTGATTCATTATGTGGCACACTATAAATATAGGGCCCACATGACGTGTCACCCCATCTTATTGCCTACCGATGTTCCCAGCCATACTCAAGTACTAATAGATGTACTAGTACACTTAGGAATTCCAGTGTACCCCCATAGTACATGGGAAATATTTTCAATAGACTTGAGATAATTAATTCTCATTGTATATCAAAAGGGAAAAATTAATTTTTTTGATATACCACTTTGAACAACCCTAATAGCATTGATTGTATCTCTTCATAAATCTTCTCCACTACCACAAGAGTCAATGAAGACGTAAGTAATTGATTCTATTCGAACAGAGAAAAAGGATATTCTAATGATATTCTATAAATTTCATTCCACTTATTGAAATCTTGAATAAGGCTCTGTATATATGAATTGATCACATAACTGGGAGCCTTGCAGAAAACATGGAACATTTACTACTCAGTTACCCCAATCAGGCATTTGATGGAAATGTTGTGTAATTCCTCATTATTCTCAAAATCCGCCTCATGGTTCCATGTCCTCAGTCATGAAATATATGATACTGGCCGCACAATTTATATTCTCTCAGAAAAACACATTTGATCGACTACTTGTGTTGAGTCAATAAGGTTTTACTTATGAATTTTCTATTCCATCTAGTTTTTAAAATCACAAACACCTTATACCTAGGAAAATAAATATTTTACTTATATAAGGAAAATTTCGTTCCCAAAGGAATTTACCCTGACCATGATTTCATTGTTCATATCAATATTTTTCTCAAGTATAAAAATCAGATTCATATTTAAAACTCAGAATCATATAATACATAGATATGAAACATTCTGTTTTAGGATCCGAATTCTTGATACGAACTCTCCTGATGATCCACTCCGAATTCTACATATTAACTCTAATGAATTTCCACTCCGAATTCTAGATATTAACTCTCATGAAGTTCCACTCCGAATTCTTGATACGAACTCTCATGAAGTTCCACTCCAAATTCTAGATACGAACTCTCATGAAGTCCCACTCAGAATTATGGTTATAAAATCTCTTGTATATTGACTCTGAATTCTGGTTATGAACATATCTTAGTTCCGACTCTGATTTCTCTAAATTCAGACTCCGAACTATTTTTATTTTTGACTCCGAATTCCCATGAACTCTGACTTTGAACTTTGTAACTTCTGGTTCCGAATTCTGATGAAACCAGACTCTGAATATCCTCGAAATTCAGACACTGGATTTTTACAGAATTTAGGTTCCAAATTCCTACAAAACAGAATCCAAATATCTCATTATTAAAGAATACTAATTCCATTTTTGTTAGACTACAATGATTTATTTTCTTACTTTTCAAACTTCATTTTTACTTAGGCTTATAGTTGCCTCATTACAAAACTATGTCGTTCTTTCATTTATTGACTAACCATTGGTTGAGTGACATGTGTATAGCTCCCACTGAAATTCAAGGAGAAATATGACCATTAGAGGAGGGAGCATACCGTTGGAGCTTCGCCTATAAATAGGAGCTCATTTGAAAGTGTTCACGACTTTGGGAATTTTGGTGATCAAAACTTCCTAAAGTGATTTATAGAGAGAGAGGCTCTTATCAACTCTCAAGATTCATGCAGAAAGTTTGAACAGTTTGTTCAAACTTTTCCTTATGCAGACCTGCTTCGTGCGACTCTAATTTTTTCTGATTACAATTGAGGGATTCCGGGGATAGGAATACAGAGGTACCAACACCTTGAAATTTAGGGTTTCCTTGTTGAGTAAGATAGAGTTTCCAACTACCTGATAGTTGAGGGCTTGAGGGGATAGAAAGATAGACTGTAATGTTCATATGGAGGGATTACCTTGTTGTGGGTAAGACAGACTTTCATGAAAGTATAAATCAAGGGACCTCTTATCCACGGTTGTTAGATACCTTTATCTTTGTGTTAAAAGTGTTATTGTTTGTTACATGTATTTTTTACTACATTGTTTTTTCCGATATATTTTTTATTGTTAAGGAATGTATAACATTCATATATATCCTTACTTGTACTCTAATTTAGTTAGATTCTATACGATGTAAGGTAGAATCTTAGTTGGTGTCAACTTTTGTTATGTTTCATTTCCAGAATCATTTTTATGGAATCAATCACATCTTTAGAACATAGAGGTGTTGTGAATTTTGGTTATCCAAAATTTCTTTAGGGAATTTTTTTTAAGAATACAATTCACCCTCCCTCTTGTATTTGTATCTCATTACACTTATTCAATCCTATGTTTGGTATTATAGAGTATATCATACTCATTCATACCATCCTAACAATTGGTATCATAGTATTTTGTTCAATCTGAATTAATCTCATGATTAGAGTCAGAATGAAGTTCTCAGAATTACATTTTCCGGATTCATAATTTTCAGAATCTATTTTTTCAGAATCATAGTTCAGATTCACTTTTTCCTTAGAGATGCATTTTTTTCTTTATTAGAATATTTTCACTTGTTTACCAACTTGCACTACTAAAAAGTTTGTGTGACAAAGTATTTCTTAGCGATGGCAGGTTTTAATGTTGGTTCAATCGACTACCTAAATCCTACTAGACCACCAATATTTGACTGTAATGATTACAAATATTGGAGAGAACATATGAAGACTTTCATTATTAATACTGGGGTAGATAACTTTGTCATGATTACTTGAGGATATAAATTTCCTGACAAGGAAGTTAGCGCTTTTACTAATCACGAAAATCATGAATACCAACTCAACTATAAGGTACACAATACATTTCTTTGTTCAATGACTAGGAACATATATAGCCAAATTTCTTATTTTGAAATAGCTAACTATATATGGAAGAAACATAAAGTTACACATTTTGGTACAACTAAAGTGATTTAGACTAGAAGATCCCTTATTAGAGCTGAGTATCATGGTTTTAATTTTCCCTATTGAGAACCAATTTTTTAGGTGCAACAGAGATTCATGACTATCGTTAATAGCTTACAGTCTATGGGAGAGAAAGGACTAGATGATGAAGCTATTGTTGTAAAAATCATAGATATTATGCCCAATGAGTGGGAATCAAAGTGAACTGCTATTGATGAAAACACAATGGTTACTCAAATATCTCTGGATGATCTTTTTGGAAATGTTATTCAACATGAGACTAGAATGAAGAGTGATGCTGACAACATAAATAAGAAGAATGGGAATGGTAGTGGTGCCTTTACTACAACTTCAAATAATATGAAATATATGACTCCGAAGAGAGTTACTAGATCCAGATATAATAAGGAAATTATTCAATCTAAATCTAGTGAGAGTGACGTCTCAGAAAATGAGTTATCTAATCTTGCTCGAAGGATTAACAAGATAGCTGGAGAGAGAAATTTCCAATCGAAGTATAAGATGAAGGAAAGGAAAGATACGACAGATTCAGAGAGAAAAGAGAGGCATTATGAAAGAAAAAGAAAGATTTATTACAAGTAAAAAAGTTAAGAATGTTCTGAAAGCTAATGACACCTGGATTGCCAGTGGTGGTGACTCTTCAGATGAATCTTCTGATAATGAATCTTCTGGATAGAAGAATCCTGGTCTTATAGTCATGCTACCTATTGAAAATCATTAGTTTATGGATATGGTAAAAAATGTTGAATCCATGTCCAATTTTTCTCTAAATACTAATGATAGTAAATATTATAACCCTTCTGATGAAGAAAATACTTTACCTACCTGTGAAGATGTTTCTAGGTTTGCTGAACTTCTTGATATTGAGAACTCAAATCCCATTAAAAAGCTTGATAAGGAAAAATCAAGGAATTCTATCCATACTAAAGAAATATCATATCTTTCTAAAGGTAATGATAAGAAAAATTCTAATTTTGAAAGTATTTTTATAAATATTGTGGAAGTATGTTCTGAAAAGAATAAACATTCTAAAGATCTAGAAAATTTAATTTCTAAGAAAAATGTTTTCGACTCTAGCACTGGTTCAAATGATTTTGAAGACAATAACTTAGTTATAAAACACAAATATGAAATATTTTGCATGAGTATGCTTTTTCAAACTTTTACCATGGTACGGAAAATTGTGATAAAATGTATTCACAAATCCGACCTCGAAGGAATTCTTTTTGTATTGGTTACACTAGTTCTAAACCAATTTTTAGTAACAACTAATTTTTTCTTCAAGGTGCCCCATTTTGAAAAAAGTTTCAATGTGATGGTCATTGGGAAAAGAATTTTTCCATAAATAAAACCAAATCTTTAGGATTTCATAATTCATATTTTTCTAAGAAGATGTGGGTACCCAAAATTTGTCTTTCTGAAATTTCCAGATCCAATCAAGTCCGGATTCTAAAAATATAACTTTTTTTTAATTTCAAGAAAATAGGGAAAGTACCAATAACAATAATTGTTACATGGATAGTCTATGTTCCCGGTATATGACTGGTAACAAAAACTATTTTGAAAAGATTATCAAAATGAAAGGAGGAAAAGTAACATTTGGAGATAATGCTCAGGGAGAAATTATTGGTATATGTAACATTATTCTTCTAGGAAAAACACTGATTTAAAATGTTTTTTTGTTAATTGTCTTAAGCACATCCACATTAGAATATTTCAATTAAGTGATGAATGCAACCTTGTGAATTTTAGGAATGATAAGTTTTTAGTACACAATTCCAAGGAAGGATTTATTCTTTCTACCAATAGGCAAGAGAATGTTTACACACTAAACATATAAGCCCTTAGGAGACAAGATATACCATGCCTTATGCAATGAAAGATCATTCTTGGTTATGGAATAGAAGTTTAGGACACTGTAACCTTAGAAACATATTTACTCTTTCTAAGAAAGGATTAGTTAAGGATATACCAGATATTATATTTGATTCTTCAAAAGTTTGTGACACTTTTCAATATGGAAAGCAACATAAATCATTTTTAAAATCAATCGGTTATGTCTCAACAAATGATGCATTACAGTTAGTGCAAATTTATCTTTTTGGTCCTTCAAAAACTCGAAGCATTGGGGGAAAATATTATGTATTTGTTTTGGTTGACTATTACACTAAATTTACATGGGTCTATTTTCTAGAAATGATGTCTGATGCTTTTTCTTATTTCAAAAGATTTAGAGCCCAATTAAGAAATGAGAAAAACCTTCCATTGAAAACTATTCATAGTGATCATGGATGATAATTTAAAAATTTGGATTTTGAAACATTTTGTAGAAGAAATGGTATTGCTCACAAATTTTCAGCACCCAGAACACCTCAACAAAATGGTGTTGTTGAAAGAAGAAATATAATTCTTCACGAGATAACTAGAACCATGTTGAGTGAGGATTCTGTAGCCAAATATTTTGGACTGAAGCTGTATGTACTTCTTGTTATAATATAAATATACTTTTGATTAGACCTTTTCATAATAAAACTCCTTATGAGTTATGGAATGGTAGAAAACCTAGTCTTTTCGAATTTAAGGTTTTTTTTCTACAAAGTATTCTTTCTGAATACTAAAGATAATTTACACAATTTTGCACCATATTCTAACGAAGTAATATTCTTAGGATACCCCAAAACTTCTAAGGCCTATAGAGTTTTTAACAAAAAAATTTTCACTGTTGAAAAAACAGAACATGTCAAATTTGTTGAAACTGATCCCTTTGTTTTCTATCAACCCCGACTTACTTCCTCAGATGTGTTTTCAAAAATTTATTATCAACCTCTGATATAAAATTATTTTGATAAAGAAAATATCCAAGAAGATACTTCTGAAACTTTTAACCTAGAGGATTTCTTACATTATGTTGATGAACAGGTTATTCAGAACCCAAATTAGTCGTTTCTTAAGTATCACCCGAATGATAGTATCATTGGTGATGTGAATCAACCTATAAGGACTATATGATTCTTATGAAATGACGTAGAACATCTATCATTCCTTTCCCAATTATAACCAAAAAGTACAGTTGATGATTTGGGTGACGATGTTCGGATAAAATCCATGCAATATTAACTAAATGAATTAGAAAGCAATGAAGTCTGGACCTTGGTTAAAATACCTATGGTATCTTCTATCGTTGGAGTAAAATGGGTTTTTAGAAATACGTGTGATGAAAATGGAATCATTGTTATAAACAAAGCTAGATTAGTTTCTAAAGGCTATAATCAAAAAGAAGGAATAGACTATGAAGAAACCAATGCTCCATTATCTAGACTTGAATCTATTCGTATTTTACCTACCTTTGTAGCATTGTTCAATTTTTAACTTTTAAAAATGGATTTGAAATGTGCCTTTCCTTAGTAGTTATGTTCAAGAGGATGTTTTTGTTGATCAAACTTCTGGCATTGAAGACACAAAAAATTTTGATCATGATTTTAGACATACCAAAGCTTTGAATGGCCTTACACAAGCCCCTCATGCCTTATATGCTAGACTTAAAAAATTTTGAATTCAAAATAACTATGTTAAGGGAAATAAAGATCCAACCCTTTTTATAAAGAAAGTTAACAAGAATGTTTTGTTTGTTCAATTTTATGTTGATAACATTATATTTGGTTCAACTCGGCAATATTTAACTGATTCCATTGAGGATCTAATGAAATCTGAGTTTGAAATGAGTATGATGGGTGAGTTAAAATTTATCCTTAATTTTAAAATTTCTAAAAAACCAGAAATAATCTATATAATCCAACATAATTATATTAAATATATTCTTAAGAAGTATGGATTTGACAACACTAAAAGTATTAGTACTCCTATTGGTACCTCAAATACAATTTATCTTGATGAAGCTGGGAAACCAGTGGATCAAACATCTTTTAGAGGTATGATAGGAATCATACTATACTTGATAGATAGTTGTGAAGACTTTATGTTTTCAGTATGCTTATGTGCTAAATATCAATCGAATCCTAATGAATCTCATTTAAACGAAGTGAAACGAATTTTTCTCTACTTAATGGGAACCATAGATTTAGGACTTTTTTATACTTCTGGAAATGATTTTGTTTTAAAAATATTTTTAGATGCTGACTTTGGTGGGTGTAGAATAGATAGAAATAGTACATCCGGAAATTTTCATTTCTTAGGAGATTCATTAGTTTCTTGGTCTTGAAAGAAGCAACACTCACTATCACTCTCCACAACTAAAGCTGAATATGTAGCAGCTGGAAGATGTTGAGCTCAGGTACTGTGGAAGCAACACACACCCATAGACTATGGCTTGAGTTTTACTAAGACTCAAATTTTGTGTGATAATATAAGTGCAATTTCCCTTAGTAAAGACCCTACACACCATTCTCGTGAAAAACACATAGATATTAGGCATCACTTTCTTAGGGATCACAAACACAAAGGATATATCATTCTTCAATTTATCAAAATGCTAGATCAACTTTCTGATATTTTCACAAAATCATTACCATCCTGTAGATTTAAATACATTTAACAGAATTTTGGAATGATAACTATGATGTAATATTACTTCATTAACTTATTCTTGAACCATTATCCTTACAGTAATAAAATCCTTTTCATAGGGGTAGTAACTTTGTTTTTTATCCTTTCAAAATTTATCTTAACGAGCCTTTCAAAATATTCTTCATGATTTTATAGTAATTACGTTTCTTTACTAGAAATCTTTGTAATGAAGTTTTCTCACTAGAAATTTTTATAATGATGTTATTTGAAATGAGAATTTCCGTAATGTGAATTTTTGTAATTAGAATTTTCGTAATGGGAATTTTTGTACTCATACATTTCATACTAGAATTTTGGTACTCAATGTTTTTACAATAAACTTTTCAATTTTATGTTTTTCATAGTGAGTCTTTCTTAGTATGTTTTTTGTAGCCAAATTTTCTTCAAGAAAAATATCACATATTACGAATAAAATCCCTAGCCAATCCGAAAGGTATGACTTCTTTACATAAGTATTCATAATAGTTTTTTAGTTGCTGGTAGTTTATTTTTTTTATAAAATTTCTTGGATTCATTTCTTCTTAAATCTGAATGTTTTTGGTAAAACCTCAAAATATCAGATTCAAGATTTCCTTCTGGGTATGTTTTCAACCGGAAGATCAATTAAAATAGTTTTTCAACCATTATATTGGTTTTGGAAGTTCAATGGTCACCACCATCGCCTATATAAAGGGGACTCCTGATGGTTGTCCCACATCGATTTCAAAGCCCACGCGTGTCGAAGCTCTGCCTCAGTTCTTAAATCCCGTTACGAATATTTCAGTGCACCTCCAATGCCAATGTTTGTAGAAGCTCATTCCCATCATATGTCTTCTATGAAGCCAATCTCAAATTGGTTAGTATATAGGGAATTTTTGGTTCACTGATCTTTTTTAGTAAGTATAATTCTCTAATTTCTATGAATATCAAGCTCAATGGATGGGAATATTTTTGTGTATCAAAACCAGGGGAACAATATGTTGTTTATACAGATTTGGTTGTAGAATTGTATGAGTCTGTTTCCTTCTATGAATAAGATGGCAGAGAAAAATTCTCCATTAAGATCTATGGAAAGATATACAAGCTCTATTACACTAAGGCTGCAATCATGGTGGGCTTATCACGTGATGGTGACGCCAAATTTTTTTCACATAAGCTACTGGATATGCAAGGAAGTTTCAGCAATGTGAAGGCAATGTAATGCCTTCGACTAAAAGATGAAAAAACAGCAAAGATTTCCAATCTCTCCACTAACATCTAGATTCTGCAGTTGTGGGTTCAAGGGTTTTTCGTGCCGAGAAGAGGTGACAAGGACAACATAATAAAAAGTGATATTTAAATATTGGATTTCTTGGTAAATCTAAGAATGACCAATCTGATGAGGCTCATTCTAATTACAGTTCAGAACATCAAGAATGGCACTTTTAAAGCTCAAATTATTATGTATCATGATCTATTATCCAAGCTTATTATTTGGTGACTTGATTATTTCATGATTGCTAGCACCTCTAAGCTGATAAATTGTAAGGAGATGCTGATAAGTGATGAAACCTTAAAGAGTATGAAATCCGGTTTTTCAAAAAAGTTAGGTGAGTTTTATTATCTTCCATAGGAGGAGGCAGAATCCATTCCAGAAAATGTGGATAAACCTGAATCAATGAAAAAGTTTGGTAAGAATAGGAAATTGAAACACATGGTGGCTGATGACAAGACCCCTAAATATAAGGAAACCCAATCTGCACCTCCCAAAACAACAAAATAGAAATAATATCCAGGTAAGGTGGTTGCTAAATATAGGGATGATAAAGAGAAAAGGAAAGAAGGGGAACCTCAGTTCGGATTGGACCCAGCTGAAGCTAAATCCTTAAGGGATAATACTGCTGAATACCTTGAGAGGGTATATAATCAGAAGAAGATGAATAATAATATGTCTGAAGCTGAGGTTTTAAAATCCCTCCTGAGGGACACCTATGTAGCTTCTGAGAAGATTCCTGCACCGGAAACTTTTTTTGTCCAACCATTACCGAAGACCCCTGGAAAGCACTACCTCACTCTGGAAAAACCTGACGAGAAAGAAGTTGTTGATAGATTATAAGAACATGAGGTAGTAGTAGAAGAAGAAGTAGTAGTAGAATAAGATAGTGGTGATCTAGATTAATTTATTAAACAATTTGAGGATTATCAAGAAAAGGGACATCTTTTAGAAAAACTACCACTCCAAATTTTTGAGGCTGAGTTCTCAAAGCATGTCACACCAGGAAAGGGAGATGAGAAATATGGTAAGAAAGATGATGACAACGAAGAAAGGAAATAAAATGAATTATCTGAGGAATAAAGCTATGAGAATAACTTTTTGTGAAGAGGGGGCAGAGACATAGAAACCAGATAAAGACAAAATTGTTCAACTATCTGAAAGTGAGGAAGAATCTCTTGATGAAGAACCCATTCCAAAAGGTGATAAGGGTAAGAAAGTTCTTATGGAAACCCAAATAAACTATATCATAAGGAAGAAACATGTTGTTGTCTCTTCTAATATAATGTTGTTGTAAATTGAAGAAGAAAAATCCCCGAGAAAGGTTTCTGATTCAGAATCATCAGCACTGGGACATGATTTTGTTGTTGAGTCTTTGAAGAAATTGGGGGAAACAATTCTGATCTTTCCTACCATAGACACAAGATTCCAGATGATTCAAGATAGCCTAAATAAGAAATTAGAATCTGTATCCATGATGATGGATAATTTTGTGAAGATTTACCCTGAGCATAGAAATATTCTAATCAATTATGATGTCCATAGAAAATCAGGCAGCAAAACCACTCTATGGTCAAAGAAAACTGATGATGACATGGAAGAGCTTGATCATTTTTTGAATGATGTAAAATATTCTTTTGATACCAAGGATTCCAAGATGAAGAATGTAATGGTACGGACCTCTCTGGTCCATTACATTGTGAAAATGTGGTGTTGGAGGTGTTCCGGGAGGTCAAGGTGACTTATCCCCAACACTTGGCCAAATTTCCAGTTTTGTGAACAGTGTTTCCAGTTTTACGAACAGTATCGGTAGGTGAACAGTGTTTCTATCAGTGAGGTTTAGTGAACAGTGTTTCTCTCGGTGAGGTTCTATCGGTGGACTTCTAACGGTAGACTTGAAAAGTCTTTCTAGAATGGTTACCTTCTAACGGTGACCTTATAACGGTAGACTTGAATAGAGTTTCCAGAAGAGTAACCTTCTAACGGTTACCTTATAACAGTAGACTTGAACAGTGTTTCCAGAACGGTAACCTTCTAATGGTGACCTTATAATGGTAGACTTGAACAATGTTTCCAGAATAGTAACATTCTAACAGTGACCTTCTAACAGTATACATGAATAGTGTTTCTAGAACGGTAACCTTCTAACGGTGACCTTCTAACGGTGGACTTGAACATTGTTTCCATCTTCCTACAGTTTCTCCCATTTGACATTTCCTTTGACGTAAGATACAATTATATCCTTGTTTTAAGCACTCTTAAGTCCGATTCAAATGCTATAAATCCTATATTAATTATTCCTAAGTCCGGGATGTATTTACTTGGTCAAACTTTGTGGGTTAATATGATATGTTTTTAATGGATAATTAACTGGATCTTAAACCGTCGCCTCTATAAATCTTCAAAAAGGAACCATATATCATTCTCCCTTGTTTTTCCTCCTTTTTCATGGCTAAGAGACACTGGAGCCTTTAAATCATTCCCGTAGGAGTTTCACAATCAAATCCTAATCCTCTGATTGGACCTGCTATATTTTGTATGCAACTGAGTTGTGTCGGTCAATCTTCCCAATAATGTATGTTTTATCGTTGATCCATTGGGGATCATCATCTCTTGTTTCTCCCTTCTATATTATACCATGTAATTTCCATAATTCTAATGGGTTTTTCTTGGGGTTGGTTGGTACTGTCGTACCGTGGCATCCTCTGGTGGATGCAGTTGTCGTGAGGGGAGGATTGTGACCCATTGTGTGGATAAAGGACGTGATGAACTCTTAGAGGTAGGGGATTCATGGATTCTCTATTTGTATATGTGCAATCGAAGACTTAGCATTATTTAGTCCTTTGGATCACAATGAATTTAACCAAATTAAATACTTGAACTGGATTAAAAGAATTGGTTGATCGCATGTTGTTGCTTTGTACCGTGATAACAGTTTGCCTCATGTTTTTTTAGATAGAGTGATATCTATGTTTTCATTGACAATTTGTTCATTATTTATTGAAATTGATAAAGAACATAAAGCTGGAATTAATTGATAATTAATTGGATAAAGATAAAGAGGCATGTGAATGAATCTGGTTGTTGCCATTGTTGTAGTTATTCTAATTTGATGATAATCAAATTGGCAGAGTAAGCATGTTAATCCTTTTGTGATAGCTTACTGATTTGTTTCTCCGGAATTGGAACCTAAGTATTGAATCTGTTAATTCAATATGGATTAATGATTCGCTTGTTTGATAATTTCTAAAAGGGTTCTGAGTTACCCTCTTGTTTGTTAAAGGGCCAAGAGCCCATGGTTGTGATTGTTTTTTTCCTGCTTCTTGTGCTATGATGTGACCCTGGAGGGGTGTTGTGATATGTGGAGGCATGGAGGCCTTGTGTTTGTGGCAGCGGATGACGCCTAGAGTGGAGAGGTGCATCAGTTTACGCATGTGGGTGTCGGGGAGGACACTAGGGGTGATGGAATGGGATGGATGTGGTTGCTGGATGCTTGTGGATTCTTTAAATGTTTATCTATTTTTCATTTCCCCACTGCTCAAGCATCTAGTCTTGCTTACCCTTCTTCCGAAGGAGGAAAAGATGTGCGGGGTATGCCACGTGCTTTCCGCGTTTAGCCTCTCGAGGGGGAATGGTTCTATTCTCTTTCTATAGGTGGAAAAGACTCGACGGGTAGTCTATATATTCACCGTGTTGAGTCTCCTTTGTGTTTAGTAGCATATGATGCTTTTCTAGAATGCCTGGGAATATGGGAATGTAATTCGATAATGAAAGATACATTAAATGGTGAAAATCCACGGGGATGGAGATACAGAAATTTAAATGTGATGTGAATCTTAAAAGAGCAGTAGATTTTTTGACTGTGATTCCAACTCAGTTTAATGTGGAATTGTTCATGGTTAATTAATGTTTAAATAATTAATTAACGTACAGTGGAACTGATAAAATGAGAATGGGTATTTTAATAAAGCTCTTCAAAGGTTTGTGTGCTTATAGGATACCCAGTCTTAGAATTAGCAGCATGGAGTCTGAGAGAGGATAGCTGCAGTTGTATCTAAGGCTAGGTAACGCCCATAGTGTGGATGAGAGTTATATATATATATTCTGTACTATTTTTGTTTCTATACTATACTCCACCATGTCGGTAAGGGAATCTGACACCCCGGGGATTCTGAGCCCTCGGGGGGTGTTTTCCCCAACATTCTGATGGGAGGTCGAATGGCTGACTACCCCCTTTGACCCCACTCTCTTCTCTTGGTAGATCTTTGTGCTGGTAGGCCCGGCGGTTAGTTTTACCCATATATGTGTGTAGAGGTATGTAATGGATTGTGGTTATTTCAGACACATATATATTTTGGATTTAGTAACCTATGGACTACTATATGTGTAACGTGTATAGGCTGCGATGGCTTAAGGATCACTGCCCGGTGTATGGGATATAATGGCATGATGTATAATACATGATGTATGATACACATTATGCAGGCTGTGGTGGCTCCCAAAACATACCTGGTTAAATTTGGTTGGGAGGATGGTGTGGTGCTTCACCCAGGTGTCTGCGGGCAAGCCTTTGTGGTGCACGAGGTGTAGATTGTGGAGCTTTTCCCATGTGTCTATGGGAAAGCCTTTTGATGTAGATGCATAGGATGTATGTCGTTGGGGAAAAGCGGAAAACTGGTGGGGAAGTAGTAGTGGGCACCCTTGATATTTTTCATTATATGATATATTCTTGTATGCGTTACTTGGTGAGAGTAGCCATGGTGAGGTTGGGAAATCCATATATCTATTTAGGTGAAAAGTTAGTTTCACTTGTTGTCCACTGAGCTTTAACATGATTTCTCTACTTTTTCACGAGAGGCTTGGGGTGGATCCTACTGAGTATACTGTTATGCTCACACTATGTATATATAAACTATTTTTCAGGTCACTTGGAGTAGTTAGGAGATCAAGCTGGTTACTACTAGCTTGTGGTTGGAGGAGGAGCTGTTCAAGCTTGTGGTCACTGTCGTTTTACATTCTTTTGGGTACTTTTAGTTTCCCCTTTCAGTTGTAGTACATTTTCATGACATTTCATATATGTAATTGGGTTTCTTTTATATTTCAGTTCTGATTTGGTGTTGATTGGTTTCTATCTTATCTTTCTCTTCCGCATGTGTTCTCTTAGAGGGTAATGCCTCCCATTTGGGTGTTTACTACACCCAAGGTGCTAGTCGCCAACCCGGGGCCTACTGGAGGCATGTCTCGGGGGTCATTATCTTCCTTCTCACATTGTCGGCCAAGGAGGGGTACAATTTGTGGGGAGGGGGTCATGATAGAGTGGTATCAGAGGTCTGGTTGATGGATTGGATGGAGTATGGAGTTAGGCATAGGTGAGGATGCATGGGATGGTAGGGAAACAATGTCATTCATGTTTAGAAAGTGGGGTAAACACTGGAGACCGGCAGAGACATCGGCGTTTAGGGCCCCCTATGAAATGTTGCACGGACCTTTAAGTTTACAATGGCTACTAAACAAAGTGATTCTGGTAGTAGGGTGGAGACCTAAGAAAGGATCATGCATCATTCTTCATTGCGCCTGTGTTTGAATGGGTAGACCTTGGGATAGGTTAACCTAAAATTAATAAAAGCAATCAATTAATTTATTAATGTTGAGTCTTCCATATTCCAGGATTAGGAGCTCCAACAGTTGTTATTTTATAGGTATGGCTCGAGTTCGATGTCCTCGTCAGGTATTCGCAGAATATGTCCAGCAGGTTATTCCAACAGATCGTCGCTGGGTAGGGGTTGACGACGATGCCACTTTGAGGAAGACACTCTGAGAGTTTCAGCGCCAGAGTCTATAGAAGTTCATGGGATCCATTTCAGATGCAGTCATAGAAGACTGGTTGGAGGAGGTCGAGATAGGCTTCAGTTCGGTTAGTGCTCGGAAGGAACATTGGGTGTCCCTGGTTGTGACGATGCTGCATGGAGCAGCGAGGCAGTGGTGGTTCTTGTTCCTTCGGGATCGTGAGGAGTCAGTGATCTCATGGGAGGAGTTTCGAGACATGTTTAGAGTCGAGTTTCTTTCTTCGACTACGAGGGTGTCCTGTCGCCAGGAGCTTCTTACCCTTCTATAGGGGAGCTCCAATGTTCGAGAGATTGTAATCCGTTTTAGCAACCTTTTACGATATGCTTCAGACCTGTTACCAGTTGAGTATGAAAGGGTGAGGTGTTTCGAGGAGGCATTGCGTCCATAGATCCAGCGCCAGGTCACCCCATTTATGCTAATGACATATCTTGAGGTGCTGGCGAGGGAATTGGATGTTGAGAGGACTTTGGCTAGGACCAGATCATCACTAGAGGGGAATCGTCATGATTCCCCACGATGAAAAGATGTGGTCTGGGGATCCTGGTTTTCAGGGAAGAAGAGTTTCCGTTCACCTGGGGGTAGGTCGCAGCCCTTCCCATCTCGGTTCTCTGGAGGGAGAAACTATCAGTCCTATGCCATGGGATCAAGCACCTGTTTTTCTTGTGGCTGTCGTGGTCATCAGTATAAAAATTTCCCAACCTTTCAGATCAATCATCGTGCACCGGGCGCTCCGCTCCAGGTTCCTCCTTTGAGGCAGTTCTAGCCGAGGCCACAGCAGCAGGTTGCACCAGCTTGAGATCACCATAAGGTAAATAGAGCAGGCAGAGGAGAGCCCCATGATGCTCCCCTTTCTCAGAGAGCAGAGCGTGACTATGGTGGTGGTCGTCATCAGGGTCAGAGAGGTTGTGGAGGAGGTCATGGTCAGCTTCATGCTCTAGAATTGCCAGCCCCAGGTGAGCCAGATGTCGTTCGAGGACCCTTTTCTTGTTTTCTACCTTGGTCTATGCCATCATTGATTTAGGAGCAATACTCTCTCTCATATCACCTACCCTTTTCCATACTTTGGGACTTGAGGTAGAGAGGCTTCTAGTGCCCTTGGCGTTGACTACGCTAGTTGGAGGTCAAGCCGAATTGTTTGAAGTATGTAGAGATTGTGAGCTAGTGTTGGAGAAACACTGCTCTTGGGGGGATTTCCTATGTTTACGAATACAAACACATGATGTCATTATAGGCATGGATTGGTTGTATTTGGTGCAGGCTATTGTGGATTGCTATAGGAAGAATGTCATCTTCTTTGATGTAGATGGAGAGAAAGTGGTGTTTGTTGGTGAGTGAGATCCTCGGATGGGTCATAAACGAGTTATATCCTTATAATCCATAATGGCTGAGATGATACTGAGTCATTTAGAGGTTTAGCAGTTGTTGTTTCCTAGGGTTGTAGAGTAGTACCCTGATGTCTTTCCAGAAGAGGTTGTAGCCTTACCCCCTCGATGAGAGATCGCGTTTGGGATTAACCTATAGCCAGTAGCGTCTCTAATCCTTATGTCTCCATATAGGATGGCCCCTTCTGAGTTACGAGAGCTATGTATACAGTTTGATGTTCTGTTTTAGTGTGGTTTTGTTCGTCCAAGTGTGTCACTGTGGGGTGCACCAGTTTTGTTTGTGAAGAAGGGTGATGGCAGTTTGCGGTTCTGTGCTGATTATCGTCGATTAAACAAAGTGACAATAAAGAACCGCTATCCTCTCCCACAGATTGATGACATATTCATTCAACAGAATGGAGCAAGTTGGTTCTCAAAGATCAACTTGCGGTAGGGATGTCATCAGATGCATGTAAAGGATGATGATATCTCGAAGACTGCTTTCCGTTTTCATCATGGGCATTATTAGTTTGCTGTAATGCCATTCGGCATGACGAATGATCCAGCTGTTTTCATGGGGTTGATGAATGTTGTGTTCCGTGAATTCATGGACATGTTTCTTATGGTTTTCATCGACGACATCCTTGTGTACTCCACATCTGAAGAGGAGCATGCAGATTATCTATGAGCCGTTTTGGGAGTTCTTCGCCAACAATAGTTTTTTGGGAAGTTGTCAAAGTGTGTGTTTTGGGCTCGAGAAGTTCGTTTCGTGGGGAATGTTGTGTCCCAATAGGGAGTAGTTGTGGATCCGTCAAATATCGAAGCAGTTCTGTCTTGGGCATCCCCCAAGACCGTGTTAGAGGTGCGAGGTTTCCTTGGTCTCGTAGGCTATTATAGGAGGTTTGTATCCTATTTCTCCCAAGTTGTGACTCCTTTGACAGCTTTGACCAGGAAGGATCAAGCGTTCATATAGACTGATCAGTGTCAGGAAGATTTTGAGTATCTAAAGGATAAGTTGGTTAGTGCTCCAGTCCATTGTCTTCCAGCGGAGGGAGTCCAGTTTGATGTTTTCTTTAATGCTTCACACCGGGGGCTAGGCTGTATTCTCATGCAGCAGAGTCTAGTTGTTTCTTATGGGTCTCGGCAGTTGCGTCCCTATGAACGAAACTATTCCACCCATGATCTTGAGTTGGCAGCCGGGGTGTTTGATCTGATGTTCTGGAGACATTAACTCATTGGTAAGCACTTTTTTGTTTTCCCAGATCATAAGAGTTTGAGGTATGTTTTCTCCCAACGTGATTTGAACTTGCAGCAGCATCGGTGGATGGATTTCTTGTAGGAATACGACTTTGAAATATTATATACACCTAGAAAAGGGAATTTTGTAGCTGATGCAGTGATCAAAATGTCACGTAATGATGTTGTTCATGAATCTAGTGATTCCTGGAGAGTGATGGAAGAGATATCAACTTTGCATCATGATATGGGAGAAGTCGGGGGTAGAGGTTGTCTTTTCCAGATGAAAGTGTAGTCATCCCTGACGAAGAAGGTGGAAGAGTCTTAGTTGGGTGATCTAGATTTGGAATTTTGGAGAGACAAAGTTGTTTGAGGTGAGGCCACTGATGGTTGGTCGAAGGATGAAAAACACTGAGTGTTGTATCATGGTAGGATTTTTGTTCCTATGGCGATGTGTGAGATGGTTCTTTGAGAGTTCCATAGTTTTCCATTGGTAGTACATCCTGGTGTGACAAAGATGTATAGATCCTTGATGAGTCAGTTTTGGTGGCCTGGGCTGAAGCGTGCGGTAGTAGAGTGTGTGTCTTGGTGTTTAGTCTGCCAGAAGGTGAAGGTCGAACACGATGTTCTTGGTGGTCTTCTCCAGAAATTAGATATTCCTCATTGGAAGTGGGAGGACATCTCAATGGACATTGTTACTGGTTTACCTCGAGCTCCGGGAGGACATGATGCTATATGGGTGGTAGTGGGTCATTTAACAAAATCGGCCCACTTCATAGTGATCAAGGAGTCGAGCTCAGTGGATGTTTTGTCGAGGCAGTATCTAGAGGAGGTGGTGAGACTTCATGAAGTACCTAGGACGATCATTTCTTATCAAGATCCTCGTTATACCTCCAGGGTGTGGAGAGTTATCTAGCATGATTTTGGCTCTCAACTGTGCCTTAACACTGATTTTCATCCTCAAACCGATGGACAGACAGTGCGAACCATCCAGACTCGTGAAGACATGTTGCGCTCTTGTGTTCATGAATTTGGAGGTTCATGGATGAAGCACTATCCCTTGGTAGAGTTCACATACAATATTATTTTTCACTCTACCATCGTTATGGAGCCGTTTGAAGCCTTGTATGGTCGGCCATGCCGTTCTCCATTGTGCTGGACTGGGGTCGGAGAGTCCGCAATTCTCAGACCAGAACTAATGTAGAATACATAAGATATGGATCAGGTTATTCATGAGAGGATGAATACAGCGCAAGATCATCCTAAATCATATTCTTATCAAATAAGGAACCCTTAGAGTTTAATGATGGGGTTCATGTGTTTCTGAAGGTGACTCCCCGTCTTGGGAAGTGAAGGTTTGGTCGTGGAAGTAAGCTTTCTCCCCGGTTTGTTGGGTCGTTCGAGGTGTTAGCTCATGTTGGAGTTGTGGCGTATCTAGTTGCACTTCCCCCTCAGATGAGTCGGATACTTGATTTTTTCCATGTATCAAATCTCCGTCGTTATCGTGATGACAAATCTCTTGTTATCGATTGGGGAGAGATCGATATTGATGATGATGCAACCTTTGAGGAGCGACCTGTGGAGATCCAAGACCGCAAGGAGAAGGTGTTGTGTGGGAATTCTATCCCCTTAGTTCGTGTCTTAGCGAGACACGATGGCGTGTAGGAGATTACCTGGGAGCGTGAGTCACAGATATATGGTCAGTACCGAGATTTGTTTAAAGTTTAACTCCTTTCATATAATGATGTTTCCTTTGTGGTTAGAACATTCATGTTTTATTTATGTACCTTTGATGTGATGATATGATTGAATTTTTTGGATATGGATTTTTTGTTTCCATACTCTCAAATGTTGTAGTTTTGTTCCAGATTTCGAGCAACTCATGGTGGTTTTCCCCTGAGAGGTATCTTACGGGGTGGTTGTTCGGACCCCTCTTTTCTTCTGGGTTGGTTTTTAATTCATGAGGATGAGAATGTTCTGACAGGTATCTAATGTAATGGACCGGACCTCTCCGGTCTATTACATTGTGAAAATGTGGTGTTGGAGGTGTTCCGGGAGGTCAAGGTGACTTATCCCCAACACTTTGCAAAATTTCCAGTTCATTGATTAGTTTTTCCAGTTTTATGAATAGTATCGGTAGGAGAACAGTGTTTCTATTGGTGAGGTTCAGTGAACAGTGTTTCTATTGGTGAGGTTCTATTGGTGGACTTGTAAAGGTAGACTTGGATAGTGTTTCTAGAACGGTAACCTTCTAATGGTGACCTTATAACGGTAGACTTGAACAATGTTTCCAGAACGGTAACCTACTAACGGTTACCTTATAACGGTAGACTTCAATAGTGTTTCCAGAACGGTATCCTTCTAACGGTGACCTTATAACGGTAGACTTGAACAGTGTTTCCAGAATGGTAACCTTCTAACAGTAAACTTATAACAGTAGACTTCAACAGTGTTTCCAGAACGGTATCCTTCTAACAATGACCTTCTAACGGTGGACTTGAACAGTGTTTCTAGCTTCCTACAGTTTCTCCCCTTTGACATTTCCTTGGATGTAAAATACATTTAAATCATTGTTTTAAGGACTCTTAAGGCCGATTAAAATTCCATAAATCCCATATTAATTGTTCCTAAGGCCGGGATGTATTTACGTGGTCAAACCACCTGGGTTAATGTGATCCGTTTTTAATATAGAATTAACTGGATCTCAAACTGTCGCCTCGTTAAATCTTTAAAAAGGAACCAGATATAATTCTCCCCTAATATTCCTCCATGTTCTCGGATGTGTGACACTATAATCTTTCAATCATTCCCATAGGTTTTTCACAATAAAATCCTAATCCTCCTATTGGTTATGCTCTATTTTGGATGCAACCGAGCTGTGTCGGGCAATCTTCCCAATAAGCTATGTTTTATCGTTGTTCTTTTGGGGATCATCCTCTCTTGTTTCTCCCTTCCATATTATACCATGTAATTCCAGAGATTCTAATAGGTTTTTCTTGGGGTTGGTTGGAACTGTCGTACCGTGGCATCCTCTAGTGGATGTAGTTGTCATGAGGGGAGGATTATGACCTATTGTGTGGATAATGGACATCAAGAACTCTTCGAGGTAGGGGATTCATGTCTTCTCTAATTGTATATGTGCAATCGTAGAATTAGCATTATTTAGTACTTTGGATCACAATGAAATTGTCCTAATTAAATACTTGAACCGAATTAAAAGAATTGGTTGATTGCATGTTTTTTCTTTGTACCGTGATAACTGTTTGCCCCATGTTGTGCTAGATAGAGTGATATCTATGTTTTATTTGATTAGTTTTTCATTCATAATGGAAATTGATAAATAATGTAAAGCTAGAATTAATTGATAATTAATTGGCTAAAGATAAAGAGGCATGTGAATGAATCTGGTTGTTTCCATTGTTGTAGTTGTTTAATTTGATGATAATCAAATTGGCATAGTAAGCATGTTTAACCTTTTGTGGTATCTTACTGATTAGTTTTTCCGGAATTGGAACCTACAGATTGAATCTATTAATTAAATATGGATTAATGATTCGCTTGTTTAATAATTTCAAAAAGTGTTCTGAGTTACCCACTTGTTTGTTAAAGGTCCAAAAGCCCATGGTTGTGATTATTGTTTTCCTACTGCTTGTGCTATGATGTGACCCTGGAGGGGTGTTGTGATATGTGTAGGCATGGAGGCCTTGTGGTCATGGCAGCAGATGACACCTAGGGTGGTGAGATGCATCAGTGTATGTATGTCAGTGGCGGGGAGGACACTAGGGGTGATGAAATGGATTGTCTAGGGGTGCTGGATGCCTGTGGATTCTTTGAATATTTATATATTTTCCTTTTCCCCACAGATCAAGGAAACTTCTCTTGCTTACCCTTCTTCTAAAGGAGGCGAAGATGCGTAGGGTATGCCACGTACATTCTGTGTTTAGCCTCTCGAGGGGGAATGAGTCTATGCTCTTTCTATAGGAGGAAAAGAGTCGACGATTAATATATCTACTCGCCGTGTTGAGCCTCCTTTGTGTTTAGTAGAACATGATGCTTTTATAGAATGCCTAGGAATATGGGAAAGTAATTCTGTAATTAATTTTTGATTAAATGGTGAAAATCCACAGGGATGGAGATTCTGGAATTTAGTGGTGATGTGAATCTTAAAAGGAGCAGTTGATTTTTTTGAATGTGATGCCAATTCAGTTTAATGTGGAATTGTTCATTGTTAATTAATGTTTATATAATTAATTAACCTACAGTGGAACTGATAAAATGACAATGGGTAATCTAATAAAGCTCTTCAAATGTTTGTGTGCTTATAGGATACCTAGTCTTAGAAGTAGCAAACTGGAGTCTGAGAGACGTTAGCTGTAGTTTTATCTAAGACTAGGTAATGCCCATAGTGTGGATGTGAGTTATATTTATATATTCTGTTCTTTTTGTGTTTCTATATGCTACTCCACCCTGTCGGTAAGGGAAACTGACACCCCGAGGATTCTAAGCCCTGGGGGGTGTTTTCCCCAACATTCTGGTGGGAGGTCGAATGGCTGACTACCCCCTTGGACCCCACTCTCTAATCTTCGTAGATCTTTGTGCTGGTAGGAAAAATTGTTAGATTTACCCATATATGTGTGTAGAGGGCTGTAATGGATTGTGTTTATTTCATAGACATATATATTTTGGATATAGTATCCTATGGACTACTATAGGTGTAACGTGTATAGGTGTGATGGCTTGAGGATCCCTACTCTGTGTATGGGCTATAATGGCTTGAGGTATAATACCTGATGTATGATACACGTTTTGGGGGCTGTGGTGGCTCTCGGAACGTACCTGGTTACTTTTGGTTGGGAGTATGGTGTGGTGGTTCACCTAGGTGTCTGCGGGAAATCCTTTGTGGTGCACGAGGTGCAGATTGTGGAGCTTAGCCCAGGTGTCTGCGGGAAAGCCTTTGGAGAGAGATGCACAGGACGTATGTCGTTGGGGAAAAGCGGAAAACCAGTGGTGAAGTAGTAGTGGGGTAACTTTGATATTTTTCATTATAAGCAATATTCTTGTATGTGTTACTTGGTGAGAGTAGCCATGGTGAGGTTCGGAACTTAGTATACCTGTTTTGGAGACGAGTTAGTTTCACTTTTTGTTCACTGGGCTTTTGCATGATTTATTTACTTTTTCATGAGAGGCTTGGGGAGGATCCTTCTGAGTATACTATTATACACACCCTATGTATATATAAAATATTTTTCAAGTCACTTGGATCAGGTTAGAGATGAAGCTGGTAACTACTATCTTGTGGTTGGAGGAGGAGCTATTTGGGCTTTTGGTCATTGCTGCTATACTTTCCTTTGGGTACTTTTAGTTTCCCCTTTCAGTTGTACTACTTTTGCATGAAATTTCATATATGTACTTGGTTTTCTTTTAATATTTCAGTTCTCTGTTGGAGTTGATTGGTGTCTATCTTATCTCTCTCTTCCGCATGTGTTCTCATAGAGGGTAATGCATCCCATTTGTGTGTTTACTATACCCTCGGTGCTAGTCACCAACCCGGGGCCTACTGGAGGCGGGAATCGGGGGTCATTATCTTCCTTCTCACATTTCCAGACCAGGAGGGGTACACTTTGTGGGGAGGGGTCATGAAAAATAATCATCAGGATTAACTGACCCATGAGCAAAATACCCGGAATCAATAGGTGAAGGATCTGAATGGAAAGCTTAACTTGGTGGCTCAAAGCTGGGAACGGGAAAGATTTCTTTAGATTGAGATCGAAGAAAGGCTTGTGAAACAGGATGAAATTCATAAGTCACAGTCTGAGGCTCTTAAGGCTCAAGATGAAAAAATTAAATCATTATAAAAGAAAGCAGAGGAGGACCATAAATACATGAAGAACCTGAAAACACTATTGTAAAAGTTAATCCCCAATGAAAAGGAAGACATATAGACCAATCAGATTTTTTGTTGTAATGCCTTCCCTGTAAAACTCTGTTCAATGTTAATGAAAACATTGGTTGCTTGTGTTGTTTCTATTTCTTTACTAATTTTTCAGGTACTTTATTGTTTTTTCGTTCCATAAATTCTTTTTTAAAATCACAAAGGGGGAGAAAGAAAAAGAACTACTCAAAATGGGGAGAAGGAAACATCTAAAAGTGAGAAGAAAATTTTCTATGTTAAGAAGAAATCTCCTTAAGTAAGTGGGAGTTTATCGTTACGAAGTTTTTCCTTCCCATGATAATGAAATCTATCATTTCGGAAATCTAGAATATGATAATTTGAGTTTCAAAGCCTAAGGGGGAGTTATTCGTATTCCCCATTATCCATAAACAAAGGGAGATAAGTTTTAATTACAAAGCCTAATGAAATTTTTCCAAGTCCATTTATGCTTTCTCAAAAGGTTGTTTGTACTTTCAAAAAAGTGTGAGATTGTTGAGTCAATAAGGTTTTCCTTATGAATTTTCCATTCCTTCTTGTTTTGAAAATCACATACACCTTATACAGATGAAAATCTATATTTTATTTATATAAGGAAAATTTCATTCCCAAAGGAATTTAACCATACCATAATTCCATTGTTCATATCAATATTTTTCTTAAGTATCAAAAAATGATTCATATACAAAACCTCAGAATCATATAATACTTAGATATGAAGCATTCAATTTTAGGATCTGAATTCTGGATATGAACTCTCATGATGTTCCACTCTGAATTCTGGATACAAAATCTCATGAAGATCCACTTCGATTTCTGGATACAAACACTCATGAAGTTCCACTCGGAATTATGGATACGAACTCTCCTGAAGTTCCACTCTGAATTATGGATATGAAGTCTCATGTATTTCTACTCCTAATTCTGGATACGAACTCTCATGATGTTCCACTCCGATTTCTGGATACAAACTCTCATGAAGTTCCACTCTGAATTATGGATACGAACTGTCATTTAGATCAAATCCAAATTCTGGTTATGAACTTATCATAGTTTTGACTCTAAGTTCTCTGAATTCAAACTCCGAACGCTTATGATTTATGACACTGAATTCCCATGAACTCTGACTCTGAACATTGTAAGTTTTGGTTCCTAATTCTGACTAAACCAAACTCAAAATTTCCGTAAAATTCAAAATAAAGATTTCTATAGAATTTTGGTTCCAAATTCCAATAAAACCGAATTTGAATATCTTTTTAATATAGACTATGAAATCTATTTTTTTAGACTCCGATCTTTTATTTTCTTAGATTCTGAACCTCAGTTTTAATTATGCTTACACTTGTCTCATTACAAAACGATGCCGTGCTTTCAGTTATTGACTAACCGTTGGTTGAGTGACACGTGTACATGTCCCTCCGAAATTCAAGGAGAAATATGAAAATTGGAGGAGGGATCCAACTGTTGGAGATTTTCCAATAAATAGGAGATCATTTGAACGTGTTCGAGACATTAGGAATTTTGGTGATCGATAAATGCTGAAGTGATTTCTAGAGAGAGATGCCTTATGAACTCTCAAGCTTCATGCATAATGATTGAACAACTTGTTCAAACATTTCCTTGTGCCGACTTGATAAATGTGACTCATATTGTTGCTGATTACAATCGAGGGTTTCCAGGGATATGAAGACAGAGGTACCATCCCCAAGAAGTTGAGAGCTTCCTTGAAGAGGAAGACAGAGGTGCAACTATCTAATAGTTGATGTATAACGACCCATACATTACATACATTGTTAATACTTCAAAATTCAAGCATACTTATTACAACATATAACAAAACCACGAAAGGACCGTATAGGTATAGTGTCTTTAGAAACTGGGAAACATAAACAACTGGTTCATAAAACGTCTATACTATCTCCCATTTATTTCATCATATCTATAGTCCCTATTGGAATATCATACTTAATAACCTTATTCTGGACCTGGGGAAAGAAAACATACAAAAGGGTGAGCTGAAAAGCTCAGTAAGGGTAAAAAAAAGAAATATCAATCTCATCATATACATAAGCACATATCTTTTGGAAATCATAACCTGTAAAAGAGATCATAATTTCATAACATGGGATAAATCATTGCAGTGAAATGTAATCTCAATAATCATAACATAAAACATGAAACTTAGTACCATACACACATAATCATAGAGAATAATTTCTTATTAGTCAATGCTCATGGCCAATACTATCTTAGTGGGTAAAGTCCCTTTCTGAACCGAGTTCACTCCTCGTTTCAGTCATGTTTCACTGAACCGGTATGACTTACCTTTCCAGCCATGTCTATCTCATGAGATAAATTTTTTTTACCCAATTAATTGGAGGGAGATATAGGTCCCACCCATCTCATTATCATACCATTCTTATGTGTGCAACAAAATCAGAAACCATTCATCATAGCATAACCCATGTAATAAAAATGGGAATCTTAAACATCGTGACATCATAAAACAATTCATATAAGACAAAGGAATTCATAAAAATATAATTCCATCACAACATAATCAAATCAATGTAATAATAGGGATAGAAACTGTACCCTTTATTATCTTAGATGGAAAATAATTTTGATAAAACACTTGAACACCATTCTTGTGGAAAATATCCTTTCTACTTCAAAAACATTTTCCTTTCTTAACATGTCATAAAATTTTAAACTAAAAGAAGTTGATTAAAAGTAAACATGAAAACTTGTAAAGGAATATTCTTGGAAATAATGTTTTAAAAATCCATTCATGTAGTATAAGTTAAAAAAACATTTTTCTCGTACTTTTGTTGGAAAAGTCAAAAAGTACCTCGTACGAAAAACGACAAAAGAGTCCTTTCATATCTTTCACTAAAAACTCCACGAAGGGAAAAATAGGATTTAAAAAATTGTAGGTGAATGGAAATAATATTACATATTGAGGAAACATGGATGTGGATTTTAAAATACACCCCAGTAAATACCAAAGTATAAACAATCTTGGAAAAAAATGAGATTGTGATATTTCCCTTACCTTAGGTCTGTTTTGCTTCATAAGTGTCCAAACCTCCTGTATAATGATTTAAATAATGTTATTGACTTATTCCAGAATCATACTTATTTATATGATATCATATATGGTCATATTCTTAGCTTCTTAGTAGAAATATTTCATTGCTACTTGTTATTCAGGTGTTGATAACTTTTTGTACTTATGCGTGTCTTGTCGAATAAATTATAATTTTTCTCTTTAGGTTATAGATACCTCATTTCAAGAATGTTATTAGTGTAATATATATCATATTCATTCATTCAATTCATTTATATAATCATTATTAAATGAAGATCATGTAGAACGAGTCGCATCACATCGTGGAGACGGTATTCCGTACGTACGCACGAGTGATGATATCGTTCCTATGATCGTGGAATTGTATTGGAGTGTATGTATACTATTTCAGAGTCAGTATTACTATATAATAGTTATATATAGTCATTATTTACACCATTATACCCATCCAAGTAAGGTGGTGGTGGAAAATAGATTACACCACGGCGTGGAGACGTTATTCCGTACGTACGCAAGAGGTGATTTCTTTTTCTATAGGATGGATAGATGGTGAAATAGGGTTGTTTTATACTTATAATAACATATCAGTATATGATTGATAATGATGTTATTACTTCATAATTAAACAACTAAATAGGAATAAGTGGAAGAAGAAATAAAGATGAAAGAATCAGAAACAGACATTACATCTTCTTTGAAGTGCTTCTTTGAGACCTTCTTTTAGGGAAATAAAATTGGTCTTTGAAGAAGACCAGGACCTCTAGGATGTCTCTATGGAAGTGGAGAGGAGGAATTGGCAGGGTTTGGCCGAGCTTGAAGGCTCAATGTGGTGTGAGGAAGAGGGGGAGGAGGTGCCCTTTTATAAGGGAGGAGAGGGGCACCTTTGGGAAAACTAAAAATATTAATTTATTATAAAGTCATGTTCGGTTTTAAATAGCTCAAAATTTATGTATTTAGAAGATAAGGTGGGGATGGGTCGAAATAATCTCATCCAATATAATTTAGACAAGTTTATGTTCCAATTTTAACCTTATCATTTAGATTTAACATTAAGTTAAATAAGTTTACTTTTACTGTGTCTTCTTGTGTTCTTATACTATAAGGTTAATAAACATATTATAATCAGCCAAACGAACCCCAAGTTGTTTATTATTAATATATATAACCCTATCTATGTAATTTGGCCGAACCTTAGATTTTTAGGAATAAAATAACAATTACTAATATAATATTTGTTTTAAAAACTATTTTATGTCAATTTTGACACTATTTAGTAATTGATTTTTTTGAAAATTATAAAAGAACTATTAGTTCGAACCAAGTTAATTAAATCACTACTAATATGACATATTAACCAATAAAATTAGTGTAATTCATAAAAAGTCTCAAATTACATTTATTTTGGTGTTTATAACATCAATTATGTCAATATTTCATTAATAAAATAATTACTGCATCATCATTGTGTCATAAATAAATTAAATTATTTAATGTCTAAAAATTACAAATAAAATATCATTATGTAGGAAATCTTTTTAGCTTTCTAATGAATATTTATAGTATAATTTATCTTATGTATAACCTTATATTAGAAATTATTTACTTATTAAACTTTGATTTTATCTATTTTAACCCTTCCTTAAATAAATTAATAATAAATGTCCTAATCTAATCCAAGTGAGCCTAAATGGTCATATTTTATTCCTAAGTTTGTTTTTGGTCGAATTACACTTATCAAATAGAATTTGGACATGGGTTAGGATAATAATAATAACATCTTTACCCTTAATTACCCTATTTACTTTTAACCGTGGTAAAAAAAGTAAAAAGTTACTATTCAACAAAAATTATTTTCATCTCATTGAACCACATTTTAGTCCTTGATATTAAACATGTCTCTCGGATTTTGGAAATTTCACTCACAGAAGTGGTAAAATTTTGTTTTATGAAAAATTCAGTTTTTAACTAGCACTTAGTGGTTTCACTATTCATCAAAAATTGAAAGTTTTCAGAAAAATACCAAAATTTCACCCTAGGCTAATTTCGATATTCCGAATCCAAAAATGAAGTCCATTTTGAAAAATAAAATTTATAAAATTCCAAAAAGTGGTTATTACTATTCATAAGGGCTAGTTTTAATAATATTTTAATAGCATATCGTTGTTTAGTGAAACTCGGTATTGCGTACGACCCAAGCTATCGAGGAAGGCCTCGAATCGTGTAAGGCAATACAAGAAAGTGTTGTGTAGAAAAATATTCCTTTGATGATTTATATTACATAAAAGTCTCGGGTGTTATATTCTACCCCCCTTAAAATGAATTTCGCCCTCGAAATTCGTCACATTGTAACAAACAGATGAGGATACCTCTCCCTCATCATATCCTCAAGCTCCCATATAGCTTCTTCTAATTGGTGGTTCCTCCATAAAACATTCACCAAGAGAGTGATCTTGTTTTGTAGAAATTTTTCACTACGATCCAGAATCTCTATCGGTTGGTCTTCATAAGAAAGATCTTGCTCCAGCGGTACAACATCTGAGCTGAGTACATGTGAAGGATCAGGTATGTACATTCACAGGAGAGATAAATGGAACACATCGTGAACTTGAGAGAGATTCGGTGGAAGTGCCAATCGGTAAGCTACCTTCCCAACATGATCCAGTATTTCGAAATGACCAATATATCTAGGGCTCAACTTCCCCTTCTTTCCAAATCTCATAACCCTCTTCCAGGGAGATATTCGTAAGAACACTTTATCACACACTTCAAACTCTTGGTCTTTTCTTCGGTTGTCGGCATAACTTTTCTGTCGACTCTGAGCTACTCTTATGTGTTGTTGAATAGATCTGACCTTTTCTGCCATTTTATCAACGAGATCAGGTCCTAATAGCTTTCTTTCCCCAAACTCATCCCAGCAAGTTGGAGTCCTGTATTTCTTTACATAGAGAGCTTCATAAGGAGTTATCTGAATACTGGAGTGAATGATATTATTATAAGAAAATTCCACCAAAGGTAGGTGTTGATCCCAACCACCTTTGAAATCCATAGAGCAAGCTCTCAACATATCTTCTAGGGTTTGAATTGTTCTCTCAGACTGACCATCTGTCTGAGGATGATAAGCAGTGATGAAACTCAACTCTGTATCCAGAGTATGCTGAAGACTTCGCTAGAACATCGAGGTAAATCTCGGATCCCGATCGGATATAATAGAAAGTGGTACTCCATGAAATCTTACCACTTCCTTTACATATATCCTGGCAAGATGTTCCAGAGAGAAATCCTATCTAATAGCAATGAAGTGTGCAGACTTTATAAGATGATCAACTATGACCCAGACATCATTATTGCCTTTAGATGTTTTAGGAAGTTCTGTGACAAAGTCCATAGTGATGTTTTCCCATTTTCATTGGGGTATGGGTAATGGGTGTAACATCCCCTTAGACATCTGTCTCTTAGCTTTAACTTGTTGACAAACCAAGCATCGAGTGAAAAATTCCGCAACATCTCTTTTCATGCCATCCCACCAGAAGTACGCTTTCAGGTCCCTATACATCTTCGTGCTTCCAGGATGAATAGAGAATGAAGAACTATGAGCCTCATCCAGCAGATCCTTCTATTATTCGGTGATGGGAGGAACACAAAGCTGATTCCTGAACTTTATTTTCCCATCACAATCAAGGTTGAATTCAGGAACGTTTCACACCTTCTTTTGTAACTCAACATCTTCTTTCTGTGCCTCTTTAATCTTCACATGTATAGATGGTTGAACATTCATTTGAGAAATATTATATTTTTCCCCTTCCATTATAATTCCAAGATCCATCCTTTGTAAATCCATAAATATTGGATCTTTTGTGATCCTCATCATGGATAAACTAGCATGGTCTTGTGGACTTAATGCATCTGCCGCCTTGTTTTCATTCCCAGGGTGGTAATGGATTGAGCAGTCGTAATCCTTAATCAGCTCCAACCATTTTCTTTGACACATATTCAGCTCCTTTTGTGTGAAAATATACTTTAAACTTTTATGATCAGTATAAATATCACACCTTTCACCATAAAGGTAATGCCTCCAAATCTTTAATGCAAATATTACCGCAGCTAATTCCAAATCATTTGTTGGGTAATTTTGCTAATGGATTTTCAACTGTCGTGAGGCATAAGCTATCACCATATCATTTTGCATAAGAACACACCCCAATACCTTCTTGGATGCATCACTATAGATCAAAAACCTTTCTCCACTACAAGGCAGTGTGAGCACAGGTGCACTGGATAACCTTATTTTCAACTCCTTGAAATTCTATTCACATTCCTCTGTCCAGACAAACTTAACTCCTTTCCGAGTCAACTTGCTGAGTGGATTAGATAATCATGAAAAATCATTCACAAAATGTCGATAATATCCAGCCAAACCAAGAAAACTTCGGATCCCAGTTACTGTTGTTGGTCTCGACCATCTTTCGATAACCTCTGTTTTTGCTGGATCCACAGATATCCCCTCTTTTGAGATTATGTGACCCAAAAATGCAACTTTTTGAAGCCAAAATTCACACTTGGTATATTTGGCATAAAGCTTCTCCTTTCTCAGGGTCTTAAATATAATTCTCAAGTGATCTTCATGTTCTTACTTTCTTTTTGAATAGACAAGAATATCGTCTACAAAGACTACCACAAACTGATCAAGATAGTCTCTAAAGACTCTATTCATCAGATCCATGAAGATAGCAGGGGCATTAGTAAGACCAAATGGCATCACTATAAATTCATAGTGTCCATACCTTGTATGGAAAGACGTATTTGGTATATCATCCCTTTTGACCCCTAATTGATGATACCCTGAACGAAGATCAATCTTGGAAAAGTATTGAGCTCCGCGTAGTTGGTCAAATGAGTCATCAATGCATGGGAGAGGATATTTGTTCTTGATACTGATCTTGTTATGTTCTCGATAATCAATGCAGAGTCTCATTGATCCATCTTTTTCTTAAAAAATAGAACAGGTTCTCTACAAGGTGACGCACTGGGGCGTATGAATCCCTTATCAAGATTCTCTTAGAGTTTCTTCATTAATTCATGCAACTCAATTGGGGCCATTCTATAAGGTGTCTTTGAAATAGGCAATGCACCCGGTACGAGTTCTATTGAGAACTTAACTTCACGATTTGGTGGAAGTCCCGGTAATTCCTCCGGAAAGACATCATCAAACTCCCGTACAATGGGCATATTCTTAATCGTGTGTTTCTCACCAACCATTTGAGATAAATAACCTTCATTTAGTGGAATCAAGACCCATAAGATGGAATAAATTTCCACTGGAAGGTTATGTTCATCCTTGCATTGATAGATGATCATAGATTGATCTGGAATATGAAATGTGACTTCCCTTCTTTGGTAATTGATAGAGCTCCATATAAAGAAAGCCAATCCATGCCAAGAATCACATCAAATTCCACTATAGGAAGGATCACAAGATTTGCATGAAGCACTTTCCCACAAACTTCGATCGAAGAAGAATTATAAACTTTTGATGCAACTGTTGTTCCATTTGGTGTTGTCACAAATAACTCAACATCTAATTGTTGAGGTAATACGGTGATACCATTAGAAAATTCTTCAGAAATAAAAGAGTGGGTGGATCCAGAATCAAATTAAACATTTCCTACCTTAGAGTGGATGGTAAGTGTACCTTTCACCACATCGTTATCGTAATCCACATCGCTGAGAGAAATTGCATGTGACTTTCCTTGGTCTTTAGCCTTAAGAGTTTGTTGACGTCGACCATCATCATCAACCATTGGATTAGGGCATTTATTGGCATAATGTCCCATATCCTTGCACATGAAACATTGAAGTGTAGTAGGTTCATTCTGTGTATCCCTTCCTTTGTTTGCATCATTAGACATCTTCTTCCCATCATCGCGGCATTCAAATGCCCGATGACCTTCCTTTCCACATTTGAAATATTTACTTGTCCCTTTAAGACAACTCCCTCCATGTTTCTTTCCACACTTTGAGCATAAGGGAAAGCTCATCTTCTTTTCAGTGTGCTCTTTAGATTTTCCTTTGAATTCCATTTTCCTCTTCTTATCAAACACATATGACTAATGGGTTACTCTAATCTCCATCTCGACTTTGAGAGCACATCGAATGATTTCCTCGTAGCTATTGAAGTCCCTTATGGTTAACGCCCTTCGAAGACATGGTTTTAAGCCACTAAATAATCGATCGATCTTACTCTCAGGTTGGGTAATAATACCAGAAGCATACCTTGCAAGTCTTGTAAAATTTGCTTCATAGGTACCAACAGATTCATCATCCTTTTACTTCAGTTCAAGAAACTCTTTCTCCATCTTTTTTCGGAGAATACGAGGGAAGTAATTATTGAAAAATAATTTCTTGAACTCGTCTCATTCCATGGACTCAATTTCATCCCTTTGCCTCGTATTATTAATAAGATTACACCATTGATCAACATCTCCTTCCAAACGATACACTACTAGTATGACTTTATCATGTTCAGAACATTAAAGAACTGAAAATATCATTTCAGTAGAACTAATCCATTGTTCAGCAACTAATGGATCACTAGACCCGCAGAAAGAAGGTGGACGCTGCCTCATGAAGGATTCAACAGAATGTTTCTCCTTCCTTTGCTCGTTTGGAAGTCCTACATGATTCATAGCTTGAAAAGTTGTGTGATCATGGCTACATGATTTTTCCTTCCAGCTCCCATAACGTTTGGTTGCTCAGGGGGACAATCATTGTATTGCCCGTCGCATTCCACATTAACACGATTTCTTCGGGTTCCAGCCATTGACTAAAACCAAGAAGAATAGTGTGAGAAACACAAATTATAATAGGAAAACCACATAATCAAGAATAATGTTTCACACTTAAGGTCTTATCCTAGGTTATTCATGGCCATTTCTAAAACACTATGATTGTGTATTATGCTTAGACTTATCCTTAGGGTTCTTACTAAGGCTTTCGCATCCTAGCCTCCAAAGGTTGACTATCCCTTTCCTCTGATACCAACTATAATGACCCATACTTTACATACATTGTTAATACATCAAAATTGAAGCATACTTATTAAAAAAAATAACAAAACCACGAAAGGACCGTATAGGTATAGTGTCTTTAGAATCTGGGAAACATAAACAACTGGTTCATAAAGAGTCTACACTGTCTCCCATTTATTTCATCATATCTATAGTCCCATTTGGAATATCTTACATAATAACCTTCTTCCTGACCTGGGGAAAGAAAACTTACAAAAGGGTGAGCTCAAATGCTCAGTAAGGGTAAACAAAAGAAATATCAATCACATCATATACATAAGCACATAGCTTTTGGAAATCTTAACCTGCAAAAGAGATCATAATTTCATAACATGGGATAAATCATGGCAGTGAAATGTAATCACAATAATCATAACGTAAAACATGAAACTTTGTGGCATACACACATAATCATATATAATCATTTCTTTATTAGTCAAGGCTCATGGAAAAGACTATCTTAGTGGACAAAGTCTCTTTCTGAACCGAGTTCACTCCTTGTTTCAGTCATGTTTCACTGAACCAGTATAACCTACCGTTCCAGCCATGTCTATATCATGAGATATAAAATCTCTACCCAATGCATTGGAGGGCGATATAGGTCCCACCCATCTCATAATGATACCATTCTTATGTGTACCACAAAATCAGAAACCATACATCATAGCATAACCCATGTAATAAAAATGGGAATCCTAAAAATCGTGACATCATAAAACAATTCATATAAGATAAAGGAATTCATAAAAATATAATTCCATCACAACATAATCAAATCAATGTTATAATGTGGATAGAAACAGAACACTTTATTATCATAGATGGAAAATAATTTTGATAATACACTTGAACTCCATTCTTGAGGAAAATATCCTTTCTACTTCAATAACATTTTACTTTCTTAAAATGTCATACAATTTTAAACTAAAAGAAGTTGATTAAAAGTATACTTGAAAACATGTAAAAGAATCTCCATGGAAATAATGTTTTAAAAATCCATTCATGCCGTATATGTTAAAAAAAACATTCTTCTCGTACTTTTTTCGGAAAAGTCAAAAAGTACCTCGTACGAAAAATGACAAAAGATTCCTTTCATATCTTTTACTAAAAACTCACCGAAGGGTAAAATAGGATTTAAGCAATTGTAGGTGAATGGAAATAATATTAAATATTGAGGAAACATGGATGTGGATGATAAAATACACCCCAGTAAATACCAAAGTATAAACAATCTCAGATAAAAATGAGATTGTAATATTTCCCTTACCTTAGGTCCGTTTTGCTTTGTAAATACTTGAACCTCCTGTATAATGATTTAAATAATGTTATTGACTTATTCCAGAATCATAATTATTTTTATGATATCATATATGGTCATATTTTTAGCTTCTTAGTAGGAATATTTCATTGCTACTTGTTATTCGGGTGTTTATAACTTTTTGTTCTTATGTGTGTCTTGAGGAATAAATTCTTATTCTTCTCTTTAGGTTGTAGATACCGCATTTCCATAATGTTATTAGTGTAATATATATCATATTCATTAATTCAATTCATTTATATAATCATTATGAAATGAAGATCATGTAGAACGAGTCCCATCACATCGTGGAGACGGTATTCCGTACGTACGCACGAGTGACGATATCATTCATATGATCGTGGAATTGTATTGGAGTGTATGTATACTATTTCAGAATCAGTATTACTTTATAATAGTCATATATAGTCATTATTTACACCATTATACCCATCGAAGTATGGTGGTGGTGGAAAATAGATTACACCACTGCATGGAGACGGTATTCCGTACGTACGCACGCACGGTGATTTCTTTTTCTGTAGGATGGATAGATGGTGAAGTAGGGTTGTTTCATAAATATAATAACATATCAGTATATGATTGATAATGATGTTATTACTTCATAATGAATCATCTAAAGAGGAATAAGTGGAAGAATAAATAAATATGAAAGAATCGGTAACAGACATTACCTCTTCTTTGAAGTTCTTCTTTGAGACCTTTTTTAGGGCACTAAAATTGGACTTTGAAGAATACCAGGACCTCTAGTATGTCTCTAGGGAAGTGGAGAGTAGTAATTGGAAGGTTTTGGCCTAGCTTGAAGGCTCAATGTGGTGTGAGGAAGAGGGGGAGGAGGTTCCCTTTTATAAGGGAGGAGAGGGGCACCTTTGGGAAAACTAAAAATATTATTTTATTATAAAGTCATGTTCGTTTTTAAATAGCTCCAAATTGATGTATTTCAAAGCTAAGGTGGGGATGGGTCCAAATCCACTCATCAAATAGAATTTAGACAAGTTTAGGTTCCTATTTTAACCTTATAATTTAGATTTAACATTAAGTTAATTAAGTTTACTTTTACTGTGTCTTCTTGTGTTCTTATAATATAAGGATAATAAACTTACTATAAGCATCCATACGAACTACAAGTTGTTTATTATTAATATATATAACCTTATCTAAGTAATTTGGCCGAACCTTAGAATTTTAGGAATAAAATAACAATTACTAATATAATATTTGTTTTAAAAACTATTTTATGTAAATTTTGACACTATTTAGTAATTGATTTTTGTGAAAATCATAAAAGAATTATTAGTTCGAACCAAGTTCATTAAATCAATACTAACATGTCTTGTTAAACTAGAAAATTAGTTTAATTCATAAAAAGTCTCAAATTACATTTATTTTGGTGTTTATAACAACAATTATGTCAATATTTCATTAATAAAATAATTACTGCATCATCATTGTGTCATAAATAAATTAAATTATTTAATATCTAAAAATTACAAATAAAATATCATTATGTAGGAAATGGTTTTATATTTCTAAGGAATATTTATAGTAGAATTTATCTTATGTATAACCTTATATTAAAAATTATTTACTTATTAAACTTTGATTTTAACTATTTTAACCCTTCTTTAAATAAATTAATAATAAATGTCCTAATCTAATCCAAGTGGGCCTAAATGGTCATATTTTATTCCTAAGTTTGTTTTTGGTCGAATTACACTTATCCAATATAAGTGGGAAATGTGTTAGGATAATAATAATATCATATTTACCCTTAATTACCATATTTACTTTTAACCGTGGTTAAAAAAGTAAAAAGTTACTATTCACCAAAAATTATTTACATCTCATTGAACCACATTTTAGTCGTTGATATTAACCATGTGTCTCGGATTTTCGAAATTTCACTCACAGAAGCGTTAAAATTAAGTTTTATGAAAAATTCAGTTTTTTAACTAGCACTTAGTGGTTTCACTATTCATCAAAAATTGAAAGTTTTCAGAAATATACCAAAATTTCACCCTAGGATAATTTCGATATTCCAAATCCAAAAATGAAGTCCATTTTAAATAATAAAATTTATAAAATTTCAAAAAGTGGTTATTACTATTCATAATGGCTAGTTTTAATAATATTTTAATAGCATATCATTGTTTAGTGAAACTCGGTATTGCGTACGACGCAAGCTATTGAGGAAGGCCGCGATTTTTGTAAGGAAATCCATGAAAGTGTTGTGTAGAAAAAGATTCCTTTGATGATTTATATAACATAAAAGTTTCGGGTGTTACATGATGGCTTGCGGGGATAGCAAGACAGACTCCGATCTTCGTATGGAGGGCATACTTTGGTGTGGGTAAGACATACTTTCTTGAAAGTTAAATCAAGGGACCAATTATCCAGGGATGTTGGATACCATTATCTTTGGGTTAGAAGAGTTATTGTTTGTTACTTCTAGTTTTTACTACATTGTTTATTCCTCTGTATTTTGTATTGTTAAGGAAAGTATAACCTACTTTTACTTCCATAATTTTACTCTGCTTTATTTAGATTCTATATGAATTAAGGTTGAATCTTAGTTGGTGAAAACATTTTATATGATTCATTTTCAGAATCATTTTTCCGGAATCAAGAAAGTCTTTAGAACTTAGAGGTGTTGTGAATTTTGGTTATCCTGAATCTCCTAAAGGAATTTTTTTAAGAATAAAATTCACGCCCCTCTTTTATTTGTATCTCATTGTACTTATTCGATCCTACATTTGGTATTATAGAGTATATCATACCCAGTCATACCATCATCACATCTTCATCATCCCAAACAGATAACTGGTGAAAAATTTACATTTTACTGCAAGAAGTGTGAACTGGGACACATGGGGCCCACACATCGACATTATTTTAAACAAGCTAATGAAATCATGATTTTTTTTCCAATGGACCATGGTCGAGTCATCATTGACAAAACACCAAATGATATCCCCGTTTAGAAGATATGACTAATACGGGAACCCCAAACAATAGTTATTAAATTATTATTAATTTACATAGTTGATTCGTGCAACAAAAACACAAAACCAAATTTAATATCCAACATTGGTCTTCAATCCACCATCATAAAATAGGGTCACATCTCTACTAAATTCATATTAGTCAGATGTAGCACACAATATTTATGGTGGGTCAAGTATTTGATAATGTTATTAAATCAATTATTTCATAGGACTATCATTGTCTCAGACCGTGAGTTAGGGGAAAATACGAAAGCAGTCCTAAAATGACTATATCATTGACGGGGTACGCCGTTGCTAACAGTTCTCCAAGAGGTTTCTATATGGGTAATTATTGCAGATAAACACTTTAATAATAATAATAATAATATAATTATTATTATTTTAATAATTTCAATTATAATTCATCAATAACAGTTAGGGTTTACCCATCCCCTATACTTCACAAGTGTGATATAGTCCCTACACGTACTATTTCATTGCTTCCTTCAAATCCACCGCCTCCATCCTTGATCACTGTCGTCATCTTCAGGATCCACTTCCTCCATAATCTCCCACGACTAGCCATATTCCACCTTGACTAACTGCTCTGATACAGCTCAGGTCACCTCAACCTACTCAACCAGATCTACGCACCTCCACTTGTTCCGCCACAGCCATGCCACCGCCAATGTATCCTAATGCCTCAGACTATCTTTATTGTGTCACACACACAACCACAATTATATGAGAAACTAAAACTTCATTCTTCACTATTTTAATGTATAAACTTCAGATCTGTCAACTTTGCATTGTGAGCATTCTAGATTTATGCCCAGATCAATAAATTTTCCATGGTTCCCAGATTCCTTGTGAATTTGGGCAACCAAATGGGCTCAGGTTTTGCAACGACTGTAATACTATGATCATCAAGGATTATGCATTGTTGAATATAAGAATCATGTGTGGAATGTAACATATGCAAAGGTTTTGGTTCATTGGCCAATAGTTCTTTTATGACTACTTTAAAATGTGTTATTTAGATTAGTTAACACTAATAACATAAATTTATGTCAATATCTGGGATCATGGAAGGATGTAGAGTGAAATAGTATTTATTATTATGCTCAATCGTTTATATTAAGGCATAAAACTACCAAAGATGAGTCATAACAATATTGGATCGATCATTGTTGATGAAGATCACATTTGTGAAATGATTGGAATAAGTTGTTGCATTCATTGAACTTCGATCCATCTGGATCCAAGGATATATTTTTATTAATCGAAAGAATATTCCCAAGGGTGACGAGAAATCTCACAGGCAGATTATAGGAATAATGCAGAAAACCCCAGCTAAATCCCCTTTAGGGAATATTTATAAATTTTCAATGAGGTTAATATATTAGTCAAATAATTAATTTATTATTTATTTATTTATTACATTATTCATCAATGATGGAACATTATCTGAACACCCAACAATGATAATGGTTATACAACACCTAGTGTAAAACCAACATTCTAAACTCAAAAGTTGTCTCAAATATCACATCTGAGTCCCAATCTATGTGTTATTCATGTTTGAGCTATTAATTGAAAAAATTAATATTTTAATTAATCCATTTAACATATCGCCAACAATTGCGGGGTCTAAACATCCCACAATAGTTCATTTTATGTTACACCAGGGTAAATGCAACTTTCCAGAATCAACTATGGCCTCAGATTTTAGATCTGAGTAACCTTTGGGGATATATACCATTTTTGTTGCGTGGATAGTTTAAAATAATATTAATATTTTGTTATCATTTTTTTCATGTCATTCTAGGCCTTTTAATTACACGCTTCCTCAATTCCTACCTGTAGAAATATTTCTAAAAATATTTCAATGTCATATATGTAAAAATAATGGTCTCTACATTATTATTTCATTCAGGTAATTAATTTCTAAAAATTAAAAACTATGAAAACAACTCGAATATAAATCTTACACATGGATCTCATGGTTTTAGGTAGTCATTGAAATTTCCATGATGGCAGTGCATACAAACAAAAACTTATGGTTCTTCATCATAATGTCTTCTCTTGTCGATGATGTGTGTTGGAACACACACGTATCTCTCAGTTTTGACACGTTGGATATTTCATGTTCCCACTCAAGCTATAAGGCTTGGGAAAGGCGATAAACAACCTATTCATCAATGTTTTTGTGTATAAGAATGGTCTGAAGAGACTCAGGGGATTGTCTTCCTCCAAAGAAGAACCCCTATATCCCACATCATGACTGGAATCATTGTTTTTGCATAGAATACAGTCATGTTATTCCATCCTTCATAATATCCATCTGGTGAAACAAATAAAGATATACTGTCCCACTAGATTACACATATGATACATCACAACCGAGACTCTCTTATTTTCTTGTGAAGTGAATGACTCATCCCAATCACCTGAAGAAATGTTTACTCTCTTAATCTACTAGTGTCAGTTGTAGTGAAGTTAGAATCTCTGAAACATCCCGCAATAGGAGAGCCTAGGACTTATTACTAAGAGAATGTACTACAACAGTGCCCTTTTACAAAGTACTACCAATCTACACGTCATAGAAATGTAGTAATTTCCAACCAGTATAGATGTCTTAGGAATAATTCTCTTGTAGTGAAGTCACACAAGAAACTCTAGTGGTCTATGAAAACACAAATGTGTTGTCCCAATAGGTAGTGTATCCACTCCATTAGGCCAAAGTCTAGTACTTCAAGCACCACATAGTGATTCATGTTATTATATTCATGGGTTATCCATCACTCCATCATGTACTTGATGTCTCCTTTATAAAGGTTGCCGTTGATATGACAATGGTACCAACGAACACGTAAGGCGATTAAACACATCAAACCATAAGAATCCTAAAACAAAAGAACTTGGAATACCTTATATATATTCTTTACCCTATCTAGGGGAGTAATCCCCAAACCAGAAACTTTTCCAAGCCCACTAGTGGAATTCCAAGTAAATATGTCAGGTATAACAACTCCATTAGAAATACGATGACATTATTCAACTCTACAATACACAACATCACCCATAAATAAAAATATAGATGGAATATTACACTAAACAATAATATTATCCACTATTTGTTGAACTGGATCACCCTTATTGTTTTGGTCGTGTCACAAAAAATGTTTTTTGGCAGGTGAAGGACTCTTATTTTTTATGTATACAAGGTAACATCGAACAACACCGACATAGGGTTACTCTGATTCCTTGCATCTTCCTAGTAAAAGTTCATGAAAATAATATGGATAAAAGTGTACTTCACACATTGTCAAACATGATCTACTTTAAAAAGAAGAAATCACACAGGGAATACCTTTTATTAACTCATGCATTATAAGATTGTAGACATCCAAAGCATTGTGTTGTCTTCGGTCCCAACCTGCACCTTTTTAAGCATAATGTGGGCCACCTGGTGGTGGTGGTTGTGGTGGATATACCTCATAATGTCATCCCCCACCTCCAATTGATCCTACTCCTCTTCCAGAACCACCTCTATGAGGACCACCCTATCCCATTCTCGTAGAATACTGATCATGAAACATTCACTGATGTGGTGTCCCACCTGCTAACTACCTAGTGTTCTAAGCACATATGGTCGTGCAATCTCATTCCATTTGGCATTGCCCATCACAATCCGAACAGTGAACTTCTCCAGGAATCTCTAGATCTCGGTATTGTCTATGGTCTACAAGACCACATGCCTAAGCCTACTCATTGAAAGATCTCATGTAATGTGATCCTTATAGTCTACCTACTGCTAATTATAACATAACCTTATCATGCCTACTACAAAATAAAACCATATGGGGTCCCTTAGATAGAAATATCTATGTTATAAGTGCCTTCTTTAGTAACCCAACATATGTGGGGATGCAGAAGGATACTATGACATCATAGATCTATTTTTTAGCCCCTATTCAAAAATCCATTATTGGAAGTAGTCGTGATGAATAATGTGCATAGGGAATCTTGTTGGATAAGATTATACAAAATATGCACAAGAGGGGGGTGAACTGTGTCTTTTACAGATTTCTTCTAGAGATGAGATTATTTCCAAATCTGTTGTTTAACTTTATCAGAAAGTATATTTAACAAGAAATAAATAGATTTAAAGACACATAGATGTATGGTGGTTTAGGGACTCCACCAATGCTCTACTCCATGATCATGGTGATTTTCACTATCTGCTCCTCCTATCAATAGACCTTCCACAACTGAGTATAGAATGATGAAACCATTACAAGTTAAGGCTAATACAGAGCCTTATAGTTCATAAAAATAACTGAATACACATCATAGTATGAGATGCAGATTACTCAAAATAAAAATTGTATTTATCTGAAAATAATTTCTAGTTATTCTTCAAAGTTCTAGCGGCACACAATTGACAGTAGAATGAACAATGACTTAAGAAAAGATGTTAATTAAGAATGTTTAGTATTGAGTCGATCCAGTAGCAATAGATCTATAAATAAATTCAGTAACTCCACCAACAATGGCTTCATGATATATTTTTAATATCGAATAATAATCAATATTGATTTTCCTCTTCTTCTGAAATATAGAGTCTGATAGATGATTGTTGCGGTAGATCTATGTGAATAATATATATCTGAAAAAAATAATTTCAAGATCGTTTACTTATCATCCTTTTTGTGATGGTTCGTCTCTTATTTGTAATAAAAATATCAAAGCCTTATAGAATAAAAATGAATGTATTGCATTTAAATTTAGATCCATAAAGGTTTCCTTTCGAATCACGATATACAGATGTTTGAATAAATGACCAGTCATAACACTCCTGAATATTCGGCATGAAAAACTCTTCATATATTGATACTTTGAATCATAAATATTCGCCATTAAATCAGTCAAAGACCTATTATTAAATTGTTCTTTTAATCTGGTATGAAATATTTTTGATAATCCACAAAAAGACCAATTCTCGATAAACTATAAATTTATATCTCTTATGCCAAAAATAAGGTTAAACTATATAGAAAAAGTAGGGTTGAACTGCATTGCATTTTTTCATAGAACGTAAGGTTGACAATTTAAGGTTGATTATTCATTCATCAAACATATGGTTGATATTAAACGTACGGTTAATCATCTATACTTTTCTATTCTTTAGAACATAAGGTTCTTGAACATATATTTTTTGAAAAAAATTTAAGGTTGTTCTCAAAAGTAAGGTTGAGGAAAACCTAAGGTTGATCAAAAATTTATGATTGATGAAAACATAAGTTTGTTAAAAAAAGTAAGGTTGATGAAAAAATAAGGATTTTCAAAATATTAATGTTCATGAAAACATATGTTTGTTTTCAAATGTAAGGTTGATGAACTATACTTTTGAGAATCAAAATTATCGTTTCATACTTACGTAAGGTTCCTTTACCATACTTTATATTGATAACGTATGGTTGATTAACCATAATTTTTCAATAAAGTAAACAAATATTTTTTTTCATAAGCTACACTCTTCAACGTAGGCTGTGAACAATGTTTCAAGAAAACGCTAATGCACTCAAATAGTTTCCAATCACATAGAGCATGAACAATGTTTCCAGAACACGCTAAAATGATATTCAATCACATTGTCAAATATTCCATCTGAATTAAATGAAGTAATATTATTCCCAAAATTAGAATATAATTATTATTAATTTTATAGAATATTCTCAAGGTGAAATCATTATAATAACAAACAAGAGTATTTGTGAGAATCAAAATCATCATTAAAAGAGTATTGTTCACAACAATATTCAACTAATAATAATAAAATATAGTGTTTGTTGAAAACAATAATTTTTCCACAATGTCCCCCTTTTTGATGATAACAAAACCCATGAAATTATCCAACAAAATTAATTGCATATAGTTTAAAATTTTTCATGGATACCAATTTGTTCATAAAAATCATTCAATATTAATTTTTAAAACATTTTCCCCATCATTATGATGTAAAATAATAAAATAATATTTTATGTTTATCAAATTTTGACCCTATTAAATGAAATGAAAATTTTTATTCTCCCCTATAATGAAAACATAATTTTTTTCGGTTTTATCCATATTTCTCCCCATTTTGGTGACTTAAAAAAGAATGATAGAATAAGGAATATAACATAATTTAATGTACCATTGAACATAAGTAAATAAAATTATAAATTCATTATCAAAATTTGAATCTAGATTATTTTCATTTTAATACATATAGTGCATTAAACAATTAAAAAAATATTAAAATTAAAAAAAAATATCTTCATGAAAATAAATGTACAAGTACAGATAGGAAAACATGAATCAAGGATGGGGTGAAAAAGGATTATGAAACAGGTTTTAACACCTCTGAAGGAATTTCTTGAGCTTGGTCATCTTTTGTCTCAAACTTTTCATCAGTACATATTTTAACGTGACTATGATATCTCTTCCTTCCAAAGTTAAATGAAGATCTTTAATGAAATTGACTCTGAAAAACTCATGTAACCTCTCTTCCTTCTCTATAAAATTATTAAGCATATCTGTTAATCTATTCAACTAAACAATGATCCCTAGTTCATCTGATTTAATATTATAAACATGATACATTTGATTATCCAACAGAATGGATTGTGGAGCAATTTTACACTGTAAGTCCTGCAATATGTCATTCATATTTCTCACTATAGTTGTAATGGTTGGGAATATTTTGATTTGATCGGGTGAAGTACCTGATGTACTATTTTGATTTCCTGTGACAATTGAAAACATTTTCTCCATGAAAATTTTGAATTATATCAAATCTAATATCAGTACAACTTCATGTTTAATTTTTCTAACTTTAGATAACATCTCCTTCATAAAAACTCCCACTTCTCTATTTGAAACTGAACTAGCTTTCAATTTCTGAAACTGTTGTCTCTACATGACTAATTCTCTTCTCAAAGAAGAATTTTTATCCTGAACATTATTAAATACTATGATTAACTCATCTACATGATAATTCATAAAATCATTGGAAACTTGTGCTGGATTTCTAGTCTATGCTTCAACTAGATTAGTCAGAACTAAATGTAGTGACTGAGAATTAGATCTCTAATCATATCCTTCTCCGCTGGTTGATCAACAAATATTTCCTCGGAGTCATGAACATTATCATCCATAGAAATCCACTAAGATAGATTCTTCTTGAATATCTTCAGTTGGTTGAGCAGACTATTCTTGAACAGATTTAGTTTCGATCCACTTGAACTACTCTAGGCTCTGCCTCTACCGAAGGTACACCTTCCACTTTGAGTTGAGGTGACACCTCAATATTGGAAATAAATTTTCATACAAATATATAGCTTAAAAAATATTCAGTATGAATAGTATTTGATTGAGCAGAATCCTCAGTATATTGAACCACTCTATGCCTTTTCGTTTGAAGTCCCTCTTGACTTTCCTCATTAGTAGGTACATCAACGGTATCATATATCAGTCTTCTTGATGTTTTTGAAACATTACTTATTCTTGATTCAACTAGGCCTTCTTTATACATTCCCTGTTTCTCCCCCTGAGATGATTCCTAGTCTTCCTTAGATCCAACAGGCATAATAATCCCATTCATAGTAAACCAGAAGAATCCAATCTTCCTTAGATTTCCATCATTGAAAACATTGTAGTGGTGTCATCTAATTATGGAATCACCAATATGATCATATCCTTATTAAATTACAATTATAAAATTAATCATCTAAATGGGTTGATGTTCATTCTTACTTCTAGTTGGAAACAATAATTTATAAATGTTACTATATATCTTGGAAAATTCAGCTTGATGTCACTCATCTGTAAAAATATCATATACATATCTGGGAATAAAATCTTTTCCATTTCAGTCATTCATGGTGCAATATTTGTAGGCACAATCATCTGATGATATTTCAAATCATGTTCTAAATCATTGACAATCATATTCCTAACAATCATAGAACCAAAAAGAAAGGACATAATGTCCTCGTACTTATGTAGATTATCACCAATGTTCTATAGGTCAAAATTATAAACTCCCTCATTAGGGAAGATTAATATCTTAGTGATTTTCACAGTAGAGATAGAAAAATATCAATCTTAAATTTGTGAAATTACTAAATCTTCTTCTTCCAAGAGAATACATTGAACAGATTTGAAAAAATAACATAGTTCTACATCGTATTAAAATTCATTGTTTTCATCACTGCATGTCTGTTCTAGATTCTGAAAGGCGAGATCTTGCATCAGCAACAAATCGGTTTGGTACAACCATTCCAAGTCATTCACTTTACCTTCTAGGATTTTACTCCCTGCCATGTGTTGATGTTTTGTGTTACTAGGTTCTCCTTCCCTGATTATCATTGTCTTGGCCATTTTTATCAAAATTTTTGATGTTTTGAAGATCTAGTTTTTCAATGGTTTAGGATTGGAGAGAAAAGAGTGGTATGGATTTTTTGGTTTCGAAAGGTTTTGAGAGAAATGAACTAGTGTTGAATTTGAAATGACTCTAATAGCATTGATTCCTGTATCATTTACGTACTTAATAATCATTATATTAATAAAAATAAAATAAAACATACTGGAAAAAAATAGTACAATTAAAATTTTAAATTATCTAAAAAATAAATAAGTAAATTATTTAAAACACTGAATATTCAAATAAAATAAGAATTAATTTAATTGTGTAAATAAATTTGAAAATAAAATTTAATATAATATTAAAAAATTCCAACTCCCCTTAATAAAATTAAACCATGCAGTGGGAAGTGGTTTAGTAAAAATATAAGCTAATTAAATTTTAGTACATACAAATTCAAAGAATATATCCTTTTTATGAACATGTTCTCAAGAAAATGATGTATGATATCAATATGCTTAGTCCAAGAAAGAAAAATAATATTTTATGAAATATTTATTATGCTTTTATAATCAAATAAAAGATGTGTATTATTAAAACATAGTCCATAGTCTATAAGACTATTTTCATAATCCACAATACCTGTACTCAACAACTACCTATAGACACATATTCTGCATCAGCAGTTGATAGGGAAACTGAGGGATGATTCTTACTAGACCATAAGAAAAAATATTTTCCTAATAAGTGACAAGCCCCGTAGGTGGTTCTTATATCTAATCTGCTGCTTCCAACGTCATCATATGAATATGAAATTAAATTAATATCAAATGTTTTTTGATAGATAAAATATTGAAAAACTGTTCTTTTAAATATCAAAAAATTATTCGAGAAACACATAGATGAGATTCCATGGAATTTGATTAAAATCTTGAAAAAAGACATAATTAATAAATTATATCTTTCCAACATGCTGTAAGATATAATAAAATTTCAATATTACCTCTATATAACTTTTTGTCAACTAATTTTCCAGTTTCATCCAAATCATATTTTATATTAGTACAAATAGCAGTTGTATATGCCTTGCAATTTTGAGGTGAAAATTTCGTCAGTAAATCTGTAATGTATTTTCTTTGATTCCAAAAATTTCCAAAAACATTTTAATAGATTTTTACGTCTTAGAATAAAATTTAATTCTCCAACCATACTCATTTCAATTTCTTTTATGCATTAATATTGAAAACTCATGAAGAGGTTTTGTGGTTGTTGATCCAAAAATTACATCATCATCAAAAAATTGAACCAATAAAATATTAGATTTTATTATTTTCTTAAATAATGCTTGATCAGCCATTCCAACAGTAAAATAATTTTTAAAAATAAATGAACTTAATCATTCATACCAGACTCTAGGTTCTTGTTTAAGGCCATAAAGATCTTTTTTATATTTAAAAACAGAATATTTTTTTGGTTAATTTTAAAAACTAGGTAATTTCTCAATATAAACTTCTTCCATTAAATAACCATTTATAATGGAAGACATAACATCCATATGAAAAATTTTATAGTTCATATGAGATGCATAGTCCAAAAGGATCCTAATGGATCTTAATCATGATACAGAGGCAAAGGTCTCATTATAATATATAATGAATTACTGATTATATCCTTTAGATAATATTAATGTTTTATTTCTAATTATTATTCCTTGCTCATCTTGTTTATTTATAAAGACCCATTTAGTTCCTATAACTAGATAGTTCATTGGTCTTTCATCTAATTTACCAACTACATTTATCTTGATCTGGTTTAGTTCTTCTTGCATTCTTATCATCCAAATGTCATCAACTAAGTATTCTTCTATTAACAATTGTTCTAATTATGATAGAAAGGTAGAAAAATGAATTAGATTTCCTATTATCCTTCTAGTTTTTATTCTCGTGTCTTGTTCACCAATTACAGTTTCTAAAGGGTGAATCTTTAGTGTAATAGACATTCTAGGTAAAACATTGTTACGTTCATCTGTGTCATGGTCTTCTGAATTGGACTGAATTTTATTTATATCATTTTAAAAACCATCTTTCATGTTCTCAAGCCTACTGTTATCATTAGAGTCAGATTCATCAATTTGGTCTTTCCATTTCTCAAAGAGACTAGATTCATCAAATATCACATGAATTGATTCATCAATAGTCCATTAACTTTTATTAAAACCACTATATGCTTTTAAAGTAGCAGTATATCCTAAAAAATGCTTTCATTGTATTTTGGATCAAACATACCAAGACTATCTTTCCTGTTTAAGGTGTAAACCATACATCCAAAAAAATTAAGGTTATTTACATTAGATTTTATGTTATTCCATAGTTTATTGGGCCCCTTTTTGAAAATTGGTCAAATAAAAACTATATCCATTATATAACAGTCTCTGATTATATATTCTTCTTATAAAAAGGTAGGAAGACTGTATGTATTTAGCATAGTTATTGCAATTTCAATAATAATTTTATTTCTTCATTCAACAATATAATTTTGTTGAGGTGTTCTTGGTGCATAGAATGTGTTTTTAATACCCTTATTTGACAAAAAGGAATTGAAATCTAGATTCTAATTTTCTTCACCATGATCAATTCGTAATGAAATTATTTTAAAACCCTTTTAATTTTGAAAACAATTTTGAAACATTCAAATACAGTAAAATCATTATTTTTATATTTTTGAAAGAAAATACATGTAAATCAACAATAATAATCTACTAATACATATACTTATAATGTACCAGTCAAACATGATATTCTTGAATGTCCAAAAAAACTATATGGATGAGTGATAGAGGTTTAGATGTAGCAATTTTGATGAAAGATTTTGAGGATGATTTGTGTTGCTGGCGAAGTTGACATGCTTCACAGAATCTATCACATTCTAATTTGAGAGTAGCAAAATCAAAAACATTTTGTTTCGTATATAAATTATGTAGTGTATATATATTTAAATGTCGTATTCATCTATTCCTTATCAATGATTCATTTATCTTATTATTTAATTAGTTTTTTTGTTTGTTTACAAAAGGAATTCAACTATAGGGTATAAACATTATCATTTTTGGGTGCTCTGAATATAAGAAATTAATAATTATGAATAGAAAAATAGTTGTTAGAAAAAAAAATAACCATCATCATAGAGTTAAGAGATACTTATCAGGTTGTGTTCCAATCCATCTACATAGTGTACTTTATTGATTGAGACAACTTCTGGATCACCAATTGTTCCAAGGACAATTATTTTACATTTGGAATTGTCACAAAATTTGACTAATCCACCATCCTTTTGAGTTAATGTTCTATTGTTTGATGAGTTTTCACCCATATGCATATATCTGCAACTATCCTTATCATATATTTAAATTCGGGTTCTGTGACCAGTTTCATGAAAAGGATTAAGAAAAATCATTATTTTGGTACCCATATTCTATTTGTCCAAGAAGTGTTAGATAAAAATGACCTGGGAATCCAGACATTATTTGTATTCTATAATCAATAGAATTATATAAACTGCTTACAACAAAGGCCATCTTAATCCCACTTATTTGAGGTTTCCTTAAATAAATGTGTTTAGATATGTGACCTTTTGTTAAATAGTAGATTCAAATTATACCTTTTTTACATGGAATAAAATAGTTCTTATATAGTTTGGGTTTTTCACCTTAATTTCCTATTCTATACCATTCCTTTTTATCACATTATATCAATTAATTTCATTTTGTCTGTATTATCCTTTAAAAAAATAATATCTACACATTTGTATGTTTCAACTTCTGTTTCTAGTGTTTTTAATTTAGTTTCATTATCTATATAGTTTGTGTATGATTACTTATATTTTCAATTAACTCTTGATTTAGTTTTAGAAGAGTGTCTATTTTTACTAAAATAGTTGTGTGAATATTTTTCAGGGATTTATGTTTCTCAAATAGGAAATCATTTTTCTCTTCTAGTATGCTACCATTGGATACAAGTTTATTTATTGAACAACTATAAATATAACTTGAATCAGATGAGTAATAAGATTATATTCCATTAGCTTCTACCATAAATCACATACATGCTTTTAGAATCGATTCATCCATACTAGAAGACACTCCATTAGCATCTACTATAAATGACATACATGCTTTTGATGAGCTTCTAGAGTCTCCATAAACACTCCATGTAGCTTTCATTTCCATTTTATCTTTCTGCTCATAATCATTGTTTTTGGAAACATTATTTTTTCTTTTCTCCTTTTAATTGAGGATAGACAGGTCTTATGTGACCTATCTTTTTTGCATTCATAGCATCTGGCATCCTTTGGTTCATTTTCTTCATTTTTGAAGGATTTTTTGAATCCTTTCATCTTTTTATAGAATTTACTAAACATTCTATCTAGCCAAGCCAGTTCCACATCTGAATTAGATTAATAATAACTCTCTGATTTTAATTTTATTTCATTCTTCATATTTATGCTCTTCTTTTGGGATGTTACTTTTGAAGAAGTGTTTTAAATTTTGATCAAGACATTATGATCATTTTCATCATCTTCTAATACTAAATTACACATAATTATGGTTCTAATTAATTCTGTTATTATATGATCTTTAATTGGTGATGATTTCTTAATTTATGCTGAAGTTTTATTCCCTCTTGTTGTTCGTAATCTGAGTACTTACATGGCATGATCTATTTCTTTGATAGTATCTCTCAAGGAAGATATATTGTAAATATTTTCTCTAAGACTTCCATTCATCTGGTTGATTCAATATCTTTCATTCATTCTTAATATTCTGAATTATATTTTAGTTGGAGATACATCATTTTTCAAACATTGTCTGTTCCTTCGTAAGTATCTGCAATTGTCTACAACATTTCATTAACAGTCAGTCACTGCGATACTCTATTGAATTCATATGTCCCAAGACCACAGAAAATATACTTCCTAGAATTTTAGTTTTTGTCGTACTCTTCTTAGGTATCAGTACTATATGTTACAGGTTTCACTGGAATCACATAGGGAGTTCTAATTTTCGATTAGAATTTGTATCCATTATTTTTTCATATTTACGATCTTCCATGATTTCCATCATCCATAATTTTCACCAATGACGTATGGAGCTCAAACCATTGACACACCCTCCCATGTATCAGACATTATGCTATGATTATAATTATATTAAAAATTCAGCAAGTTATAGCTTTGAAAAAAGCTCCACACCTTTGATACAAATTGTTGGATCGTATAATACCAAATATGCACAAGAAGGGGGGGTGAATTGTGTCTTTTACAAATTTCTTCTAGAATTAAGATGATTTCAAAATATTTCCTTTAACATTATCAGACCTTTTAAGAGTGAAAATAAACATATTGACATTTACACGGATGTAAAATGGTATGGGGAACATAAAGCCCCTTGTTGACTCTACCAAGTCTCTATTCCATGAGCTTATTGATTTTCATTATTTGTCCCTCTTATCAACAGACCATCAACAACTGAGTTCAGGCAGTTCACACCTTTACAAATTAAGGCTAAAATAGAGCCCATATTTCATGGACTGAAACGAATACACAGATTTGTATAAGAATCGGTTTATGCAAAATAAAAACTGTGTTTTCTAAAAATACAATCCAGTTGTTCTTCGTAGTTTTTACAGCACGTAACTGATAGTTGATGAATCGTACACTTTAGAAAATATGTTCTTTAGGAATATGTAGTTCGAAGTCAATATGATAGTAATAGTTATAGAAATAAAATCATCAACTCCAACAATAATGGATTCACAATAGATCTTCGATGTAGAATTAGAATCTTTTACACTTTTCATCTTGTTCATAAAAGTAGAGTTTGATTGATTTTCGTAGTATTAGATCTGTGAGACTCATATATATCTGAAAAAAAATTGAGTTCTTATACTTATGATATTTTTTGCGATTATTTGTCTCTTCTGTTTAATAAAAAATATCACATATATATAGAATAAAAATGATCATTTTTCATTCAAATTTAGATAAAAAATGTCACTTTTAAAATAAAGATATTAAAATTATTGAATAACTGAGCAGAAATAACTCTCCTAAATATTATACATGAAAATAACTTCTTAAACAGCTCCTTTGAATCATAAATAAAAGGATTTGAATCAATCAAATTATTGCATTAAAATCGGGCTTTTAATCTTCCATGAAATCAGCCTGATAATTTTTATAAATGACTGTTGCTCAATAACTTCAAAATATAGACCTCTGACTCCAAACGTAAGGTTAAACTGCAAAGAAAATGTAGGGTTGAACAACATATCATTTTTTATTATAACATAAGGTTGAAAATGTATGTTTGATGATCCAATCATCAAATGTATGGTTGATATTAAAAGTATGGTTGATCATCCATACTATTATAATATTCAAAACGTAAGTTTCTTGATCCATATTTTATTTTGATAAAAATGTAAGGTTGTTCACAAATGTATGGTTGATGAAAACATATTGTTGTTCAAAAAATTATTGTTGATGAAAAAATAATGTTTTTCAGATATGTAAGGTTGATGAAAAATTAATTTTGTTCATAAAATTAAGGATCATGAAAACGTTAGGTTGTTCAGAATAGTAAGGTTGATGAACCATATGCATGTGAAAGAAACATAATGTTTTATACTTATGTGTGGTTCATTTACCATAATTTTTCCGTTAACATATGGTTGAATAACCATACATTTCCAATAATGTAAACATAGATTTTTATCCTTAAGTTATGCTCTTCAACCTAGGGTATGAACAGCGTTACCATAACATACTAAAATGATTTTTGAACACAGTCATATATTCCACATGGATTAAACGCATTAATATTACTCTAAAAATATGAATATAAAGAATATTAATTTGCAGAAATCTTCTCAAGGTAAAATCTTTAGACTAAGAAATAAGAGTTTTTATGAGCATCAAAATCATCATAAAAAAGATAGAGTATTGTTCTCAACAATCTCACCCTAATAAAAATAAAATAGACTGTATGTTGAAAACAAAATTTTTTCAAACAATCATTCATGTTTGGTGAAAATATTCGTGTAATCATTCACTATCATCCATCCTAGATGAAACTATAAGAGATCCTAAATTAAAATGGATACTAAGAAGGTGTTGTAGTACTCCTCTTGAAATAGCATTAAAAATGTATCCCATGGGAATGATGACTCATTGAGAATCATAGTATCTAGGCTCGATCAACTACAAGCTTCTCTATAGAAAAAGATTGTCTTTAAAGGACACAATATGATCTTGTGGGGTCCATGCAAGACTAATGAGGCATACCATTATCTCTAACTTATCATTATTGGATGGGGATGTAACTCATCATAGATCCTCAGCTGTCTCATTTATTGAAACACGCAATGTGCCCTCAAAATGTGCACGTTATCATCTTGTAATTAAATGTCTGTCTACTACTCAATAGTTGGATGTTATTCATCCTACCAAAAAATATTAAGGGTATAGAATGATGGTTACTACACTTAGGACACTTCTCTCACAAGTTCATCATCACGAACCAATGATTGTATCTTGGTTGGCAGTCATAGATGAGACATCCTGAATGTAATCAAGGATTAATACAGTATGATGAGCATATATATATCAAAAGATCTAGAGATATAACTCAAGAAATACATTCAGATAATCAATATTATAAGAATTATGTTTCTTTGTTCCCTACAAAAAGGGTCTCAGGGGGATGATTTAATAAGCGGGTAATTAGGGTCCTGGTGAATGGATACGTTGGTCGCCCGTACCATCACTAGACTCTCTAGACTAAGAGATGACCTTAATACACATTGAAACTATTTACCAGAACCCAAGCAATACCTTTTTAGGGAAACATCCAAACAATATCCCATGGTACGAACAACCATTGAAACAACATTTTCATTCCCCAAGCCAAATATTGGGATCGATATGCATGTACCCAAATCCTTCCTTCATAGTCCAGTGTTTGGACACAATCACTAAAGGTATAACTAAACCAGGGAGGCATTTATCTCATAACATGCACACACACACAAACAACTCGATGAAGTGTAGAGGGAAAGTAGAAAAAGATGAATCTATAGTAAAGTAATTTAAACATGAGTGAATCTAAAGATATTAAAAATAAACTATAGCCAATATTGAAAAGTAATGTGAAATAATACACGAAGAAACAATAAATGGGTCCCAACCTGAATGAAACTAAAAAGAGTAATATCTGAGAGTTACATGCTCCTATATCCCAACTACAACCACCGTATGTGGTCTATGAATCATGTATCCCTATGCTCCTCTGAAAATCACAATCATATTTTCATTCATCTTCATGATAAATGACACGTCATGGGTGAACCCTGGAAAGGGGTGAGTATAAAAATACTCATCAGGACACCCCAAAAAGGTGAAGAGGGAGACATAAGATATTATCTAAAAATTCATGTAGTAGATATGACATGCTACAGTAAAAGGAGTGCAGCACATCACAACAAGAGAGTGATGTAAGATTATCATAATACATTGGACTAAAAATTGTGAGAAGAGGAACTTCTCCTCGAGTATTCACTACCTATATGAGTAGAGTTGACTCACCCAACCACAAGAGGATACACATAAGAAGCACATCACATACCTCTAGCATCATTTACACTCATGAGAGGAGATTAACTAAAACCCAAGGAGTGGTTTCTAGAAATAGAATATATATATATATATATATATATATTATTCAAAGGAATCCAAATGAGTGAGTAAGGGGATATACATCTCCCAGCTCGACCTAAAAAAGTGTGCATCCAAAAATTCGATATGTAACCACTATCGATGCCCGTCACCCTATATATCTACTTAGAAGGCACAATTCAATGGGGATCAAATAACCACATCTAAATACTATATGATTTGGATGGAACTGACTCACCCACACAGTTTTGCATCACATCCCAAGTACAGGTCTTGATGGGAAAATATGCCCTCATATTTTTACTCCTTAGGTAAGCCAAACCACACATTTATTGTTTGCATGCAAGTATAGGTTCTTCTCTGAATCGTCAAGGACTATGTTACCCAACCCTACTGAGGGATCAACCATGTATCTTTTCATTAGGGACTACACTAATGTACCCTTCTGAGGGGTCAGCCCAGTATTTCCTCGTCATGGACTATGCTAATCATCCATGATAAGGGGTCATCCTAGTATATCTCTGGCCATACATGTTGGCCGGAACCACTCATAATGAATTATGAACTAAATTGTCCATCCTTATTGGATAGTACCTCTCAGAAAGATTTTAAGAACTATAATATCCATCCATGCCAGATTATTATTCTTGGAAAGAATAGAGGAACTACACTAGCCATACATACTAGATGGTACCTCTCGAAAAGTATCGAGGAAGTACCCTGGCCATCCCTCCTGGAAGGTAAGTCTGATATACTATGAATATACAGTAAGTTCATTGTCATCATCATGTTTTTCCCTAGATACACATCAAACAGGAAACATCTTGCTTCTCATATTAAAGGTTATTAATGTGGGAACCATTTCATTCTACACAGAAAAACAATCATGATTGGCTATTCACGGTCCAAAATCTGAGTCAAAAAATAATGATATATGAGAGACATAAGATTAATAACATGGAACACCGTGCATCCAGTTCCCACATGATGTGTTTCCCTATATCCTCGCCTTCTTATGTTTACATCTAACCTCGAGTACTAATATTTTCAATAGTACAACTAGGTATGCCAATGTACTCCAAGAGTACATGGAACATATAGGTAAGAGACTGAAGAGCACATGATTTTCATCCTTGGTCAAGAGAGAAAAATGTAATTTCCCCACCATGCCACCTAAAATGGCCCTAGATATTTTGACTGCATATCATCATATATATTATCTTCTCCCACAAAAGCTAGTTTTGAAGTAAGCTGCATATTCTCTTAAACGCCTCAAATAGATCTTTAATCAATATTCATTAATTTTTTTACATATAATATGATCATTAATAAGGCTTCGTAGATCCCAATGGATCACACAATTAGGATCCTTGCGAAAAGACACACAAGATCAACTATCCACTCACCCAAATCAGCCATTCGATGGAAACGATTCATATTGGCACACTATTCTTGAAACGTACCTAACAAAGACCATGAATTGGTCATGAAATTAATTATACAGGCCACACCATTTCAATCTTCCCAAAACAAAACACACAGGATCAACTACTCGATCATCCGAAACAAATAACTTTTAAAAAAAGATACATTTTACCACAACAAGTGGGAAGAAGGCCCCATGGGGAATGCCACTCGATTATAGTTTAAATACCCAAAGCCATCAGGAAAACATCTCCCAAGGACCAGGGTCACATAGCCACTAAAAATGCATAAATAAATTCCCCCTTTTAATGATAGGTAAAATAAAAATACCCCGAATAATAATAATTAATATATTTTTATATAACATAGGTGTTTCATTCAAGAGAAAAAAATGATTTAATTTCTAGCATTGGTCTTGAATAAACTGTCTTAAAAATAGGTTCATGTCTCCACTAATGAAAAGTTAATAAGACGTCCCATACATGAGATATAGTGGATTAGTGATTTAATAATTATATTAAATCAATCATTTCATAGGTTTTTCATGGGCCCAGACAATGAGTTAGAGAAAATTATCCAATGCAGTATTAAAATGACTATATAGTCGACTTGGTCGTATCGCCGATGAGGGTTCACCAAATGGACCCGCTGTGGAGATTCATGGCTAATAAAACAGTTGATAATAATAATATTATTATTATGAATTTTAATATTATTTTTTAATTGTTTTAATTAAAATCATTCAGTTAGTGTTATGAATTACAACTCCCTTCTTCTTCCCATGTGGGCCACCGAACCTACGCATCCTATGCGACTACTTTTGTTAGATCAACTACCTCTGGTCATGCTCACTGCCACTATCTCTGGGAGCTAATACCTCTAGACACACCCGCCATCAGTCGCATTTCACCTCACTCGTTCACTTGTAAGCTACCTATGTCGCCTCAACCTACTCCACCTGAGCCATCCAACATTGTTGTTGCAACTTGCTCTACCAAATCTGTGCACCACCGCAGGCTCCTCCCAACCTGCACAGAGTCGTCATCTTCACCTGAGCCATTCCCCGCAATCATAGCATGCTTCCTCAGACTCACCAGATCATCTCACATGCAGAACCACACATTAGATGAGCCTCATCAACTTATTTCTTCTCTATTTTGATGTATTAATTATGGACCACTCATAATTTCAATTCAAGCAATCTAGATTTATTCTTGGATCAATAAACCATCAATGTTTCCACAATTTACTAGTATTCCAGGCACCCGAAAAGGCTCGGGCATCCCCAAAATTATTGAATCAATATCATCAAGGATTTTATGGTGATAAAAGTTCTAATCAAGGTAGAAAAGAACAATAGAAATAGGGTTTAGATTGATGGAAAATCGTTCATGGCCAACTGATATGAAACCATTGAACTAGGTTAGGAAGAACTGATAATGGTTGTTTATTTAAATATATGGGATCGTGAAAGGGCGCATATTAAATAACAAATTATCAGCATGATCAATTGTTTATTATAAGGTGTAAAAAACCAAAAATAAGTCTTACAGGGATTGGATCGATCAATGTTGATGAAGATCAGAATTGTGCAATGATCAAAAAAGTAGTTTCATCCATTGCGCTTCGATCTTCCAAGATCCAAGGCTTCATAGTTGTTCTTCAAATGATTTCTCCAATGGGTAAAGAGAGATCTCAACGAAATATTATTGGATCATTGATGTTAATCCTAGAAAAACCCTCATAGTACACTATTTATAACATTTCAATTATGATAATATATTAATTAAATTATTAAATAAATAATGATTTAACAATTTAAATATTCTTCAACTATAGTACATATGTTGTACTCCCGACGCCAATAATGGTTATGCCCCAACTAAGGAAAAAAACTACATTCTAAACTCAATGGTAGTGTAATATTTCTCATTCGAGCCCATGTCCATGAGTTATTCAGGTTTGAGCTATTAAATCAATAAATTAATTATTTAATTCATCCATTTAACGTACCACCAATGTGTGAGGGGTCCGGACATCCCGCGCTGACTCATTTAATGCCACACATTGGGTAAATGACCTGTTCCAGACTAAACTGTGGCCTCAGATTTATGATCCCATTAACTTTTTGGGAGATATACTATTTTATTTTCATGTATAGTTTAAAATATAATAATTTTTTAATTTATTTTTGGAATATCGGGCCATAGAATTTCACTTCATCTCATCACTTACTGCTGAATATATTCCAAGAAGTATTCTAATGTCTTATAGAGAAAAAATAGCTTCTCTACATTATTTCGTAGAGAAGGGTGTGTCTAAAATATCTCAAAGACACCAAAGATCCTTTAATGGTGGTAATTAGAAAAATATTGTATGTTCGAATGATTTATTTATGTGGCATTCCTTATTGTTGTTATAGGATATTTCATTAGGAATTAGGTATATATTATATATTAGGATAAAATTGAAATTATTATTGCAACACAAAGTCATTCCCCATTGTCCATTTCTAATATTTTGGTTAATAATTAATTTAAAAATTATACAAGTTTATATCTTTCGTACAATTAAACTATTTAAATAATGATTTATTTTAAATTATATAATGTTATTTAAAATATAAAAATGTTTTCATTTGAATAAATAATATTTTTTAATTAGTAATTTAATTTCATGGTTTGGAAGTGAAATTTAATTTTGTTAAATAGGTAATTTAATTATTTAGTCTTAATTGTGGTTGATAGAAAATTAATACATTAATTTTTTAATCATTCCATAGACCTTATTTCATAAAACAAACTATGTTTAAAAAATTATTGTTTACTACTATAACATTATTGTTTAGAAAATATATCTCAAAAATTAATAATGGATATTTTTCACTAGATTATTAAAACATTGTGATTAATTTTATCAAATTAATTTTTAATACTACATTTTTTAATTTTTAAAATATATAATAAAATTCAAGGTTATTAAAAAAAGTAAATCATTATATGTTCAAAATTTAAATTTATACTATATCTGGGTTTTTTTATTTGAACATTGTTTCATAAAGTATAATATTTATATTTATTTATGAAATTAATTCTACATTTTATTTACATGTCATTTTACATTTCTAATGGTCGTGTTACTGTTATAATATTTAGGACAATATTATAATATTCTCATTATTATTTGAATGATCTGGTTACTATTATGATGATTTAATTAACACTATACTTCATATAAATGTAGATAATAAAATTTATTCATCATAAAATTTGTTTTCTCTCAAGGATATCTACATCCTTTATAAAATATCAATATAATTGACATTGTTTTCTTTTTTTATGGTTTATTTTATAGGAGTGTAATTTTTTAATTACAATGAACCTATCAATTTTTTAATTCCACTAATGTTTTTTATAAATTTGAAATATGTTTTAATTTTTGGAATATATTTATACTTATGACATAATATTATATAATTTATAATTAAAATGTCCATTGTATATTATTTTCAATAGAATTTATTAATTATACAATTATAAATTTTATTTAATATTATTTATGAAAAAATGTATTCAGTAATGACATAATGTAATTATGGAATAAAATTATATCTTTTTCATACTATCTAAATAAAAAAATATATAATAATTTTCATATGCAACAAAATTTAAAAAATTATAAAAGTTTATATATGAATAATTCATGATGTTATACCGAAAGGGTTTTTGCGTGAACATAAAAATTTAAAAAATGAGAGTGGTTTTTCATACAACATTAGATTTATTTCTATATTATCATTGGATATGACATTTGGTAGAATATATTGTTTTTAATATTCATTTATATTTAATTATTTAATATCTTTTATCAAAATTTGTATTAAGATGAGTTTATTTTAAAAATATAACAATACACATTTGAAACAGAATTAATTAATAGAATAATTCACTCATCCCCATATAATTTCCCTCATATAATAATTTAATCATGGAGAGGGGGATGGGGTGAATAAGAGGTATATTTTCTTTTAATGTTAACTTTGACATGAAACAACCTTCTCCCATATTATGTATTTTATTCCATTGTGAAAAAAATTACAAAAAACATCATCATGAACAGAAGTATTTACGTGGTTCACTAATAAATATGAATAAAAATCCCCATCATATGTTTTTTAAATGTTCAAATAGCACACCATCCACTAGAAAAAATATCCTCTTATGTGGAATACAATTAGTAGGATATTGACTTTCAATTTTTCAGCACAATGTAAAAAATTCAATAGTGTGTCCCCCTTACAGAACAAATGATGGGATTAAAAATCACTGTAAAAAATGTAATGAGCTTTATTGTCAACATTATCAAATATAAAATTTCAAAAAATTATTGACTTTTTTACACAGAAGATTGAATGATCTTATTTGACTCTATAATAAATCTATTTCAGATTTCCTAGTCTTATTTCACAATCTTATTTCCCAATCATATTTTCCAATATGGAAAATATACATATATTTTAATAGAAATGAGACAATTCTGAACACAATCTTCTTGAGTATAGAAATAAAAATATGATAAGCATGGACAATATGATAACCAGATGAATATGATGATCATATATGTATATAGCAATGTATTCTCTTATCCTTTTACTTTTGTCTGATGAAATTCCTTCTAGAAAAACCATTGAATATCCCTTTTAATATCTCTAGAATTTCTTCATCTCTCCATCTCTCTATATTATTCATGAATTGTAATTCAATCCAAAAACAACGATAAACATTTTTCTTTTGTACTCACTCCAAGTGTGGTTTAGATAGGATTCCAAAATGATTTCCCGGCCAACTAAATTATTTTAATTTCTATGTTTCTATATATTTTGGGTGACTCACAACTTCCTCTAACATTTATTTACATTTCTTGTTTCTTATCAGTTATCCTTGAATATTAAAAATAATTCAACTCACTCTTGAATTTCATTAAAAACATCAATCGCAGTCCAATTTTCTCAGTATGATTTCTTTATTATGTTTCTCTACAGTGAAAGAAATAATATCATTCCATGTTGACATCCTCATTACCCCTAGATCATATGCTCAAAAATAGTTTCCTCATTATGTTGTACTATAGGATATGTATGAGGTAAATCATAAGGCTTCTAATTATAAATTATGGAACTAAATTCCATTCATATTTCTTCACCATGATGATGATGGAATATTTTTTCAAATTTCATTAACCACTCCATATTTATTCTATAATATATACAATACACATTAATTTCTTTCAAAAACACATCTATTTAAAATAATGACGCGAGTATAACTCATGTGATGGATCAATTTTCAACTACATACACTTTATGTATATCCTTTATTAAAAAACATGTTCTAGTATCATGACATCCTTCATTACATTGCATACAGTTGAGATTAGATTCAACATCGACTGACTGACCAAAGATATTATTGTAGAATTCCACCCATTCCATCATCATTTTACATTCATAATGCGGTATTATAAATTCCTACTCTTCTAGAACCATTTTTCTTTCCTACACATTTGGAATTTCATTTTTCAGAACACAATTCCCATTAATATTTTACGCCTGATTATGATCACACTTAATATGATTGGTTGTAACTCTTTTACCGACACTTTATATAATTTAACAAGAATGAAATATTTTACATCATTTATATGATTTATGACAACTCTATGATCAGAAAACCATTACCACATTATAATCATCATCATACATACTCTAATTCTACCCCATTATGATAAAAAATTTAATTCTAGATTCAGTTTGAATCTGATTAGCCTTTTCAGTCATCAAATGTATCCTAAAATATAATGGACTATTTAAATTTTTGTGAGCCAAATTTATTAAATATGATAGTATTAATATTTTTATCTATATTACAGTGTTATTTTAATTTTCTCCATTATTATCCTTGACAACAACAACAAATAATACTTGTGAAAAAAATGTCGTGAGAATCTGGAAACCATATCCAGCCATCATGGTCCCAAAAATCATCCCCATTGTACTTTGTTGTCAACCGAGATTCATAAATCACTAAACATTGCAAAATCATGAGATGGATTACATATCAATAATTATATTTTCTATGTGATCAAACACAATGTAAAAAAACAATAATTATCAATTACTAATAAATGTTATCATTGTTGGTGATCATGAAAAAACCATTATTCATATTTCTTCATCATATTTTTCCCCATCACTTCAATATTCATGGAAAATACCCAAAGTCTACAAAAACACAAAAAACTAGTTAGAATAGTTCATACACATCCTATGTTGAAGTCACAGGTACAAAAAAATGCAAAATTATTACATTATTACATAAGGATTTATTTATGAAAAAATTTCCACCCCTGACAACATTATCCTAAGCTAATATGGGAGATAAGGAAAAAGAAAAACCGAAACCCAAATGAAAAAGTGGTTGAATTCCCATGTTCAACTTCAATTTAAAGAAAGCTTCATTCGGTAAATGTTTTCAAAAAATTTCATCATCATGTTCTATTGTTGGAACACACTAAATATTTAATTAACTATTATCCACATGATCTTTTAAGAATTGATAGTTTATATCTATATGTTTTGAATCATAATGTAGAGACCCGATGCTTGACGTACATTGACATTACATTACATTTGCAGAATACTTAGTACATAACAAAAACACACACACAAGGATCGTAATAGTTTAGTGTCTTTGGAAACTCGGAATATAATCTTCTAATCCTGGTGAAAGATCTTCAACATCTCCCATAAAGATCTTCTTTTTTTTATATCTAAAACCTTTCTTTATATACTGGGGAAAAGAAAACATAAAAGGGTGAGCTCAAATGTTGAGTAAGTGTAGACAAAAGAAATATCAATCATATCATAAGAACATAACATTTTGAAAATCTTAACTTGAAAAAAAGAGAGAATAATTTCATAACATGGGATAAATCATGGCAGTGAAATGTAATCACAATAATAATAACTTAAAACATGAAACATTGTGTCATAAACACATAATCATAGAGAATCATTTCTTGTTAGTCAAGACTCATTGCCAAGACTATCTTAGTGGACAAAGTCCCTTTCTGAACCGAGTCACCCTCGTTTCAGTCCTGTTTCACTGAACCGGTATAACTTACCGTTCCAGCCATATCTATCTCATGAGATATAAAATCTTTACCCAATGCATTGGAGGGAGATATAGGTCCCACCCATCTCATAATGATACCATTCTTATGTGTGCCACAAAATCATAAAACATACATCATTGAATAACCCATGTAATAAAAATGGGATTCTTAAACATCGTGACATCATAAAACAATTCATATAAGATAATGTAATTCATAAAAATATGTCCATCACAAAATAATCAAATCAATGTAATAATAGAGATAAAAACAGAACCCTTTATTATCTTAGATGGAAAATAATTTTGATAAAACACTTGAACTTTATTCTTGAGGAAAATATCATTTTTACTTCAAAAACACATTTCTTTTCTTAACATGTCATAAAATTTTAAACTAAAAGAATTTGATTAAAAATAAACTTGAAAACTTTAAAAGGATTCTTCTTGGAAATAATGTTTTGAAAATCCATTCAAGCCGTATAAGTTAAAAAAACATTATTCTCGTACTTTTTTCGGAAAAGTCAAAAAGTAGCTCGTACGAAAAACGAAAAAAGATTCCTTTCATATCATTTACTAAAAACTCACCGAAGTGTAAAATAGGATATAAACAAATGTAGGTGAATGGAAATAATATTACATATTGAGGAAACATGGATGTGGATGATAAAATACACCCCAGTAAATTCTAAAGTATAAACAATCTCGGATAAAAATGAGATTGTGATATTTCCCTTACCTTAGGTCCGATTTGCTTCGTAAGTGTCCAAAACTCCTGTATAATGATTTAAATAATGTTATTGACTTATTCCAGAATCATACTCATTGTTATGATATCATATATGGTTCACTTATGACTTGATATTACCAGTTCTTTTGTAAATTCCATGTTAAAGAAGCATTTTGGGTAAAATCGTTTCATTTATCGTAGGTGTTTGGACTTGTTGTTCTTGACATTATTATTACTTATATCGTTATTTACATACTTCCAGAATATAAAACATGATTTATATATCATATATATTCAGTATATATATATAATATATAGATAAATGAAATGAAACACACCGTTCATGGAGACGGTAGTCCATACATACGCATGAACGTTGTTTTCCTTTCCTTATTGTCTTGAATGGAAGTAAGTAGATGAAATATATATATACATATATACATAAATCCAGTAGATTTATCATGTCATATATTTCATTATTATTCATTATATATACTTTATAATCATTCATGAATGGTTAATGTGGAGAATGAATCTCATCGCGTCGTGGAGACGGTAGTCCGTATGTATGCACGAGCGATGATATCATTTCTATAATTATTAAATTGAATTGGAGTTGATGATACAATATATCAGAATCATTATGATGTTATAATAACTATGTATAGTTATTCTTTACACCATAATACCCATCCATGTAAGGTGTTGGTGGAAAAACAGATTACACCACGGCGTGGAGACGGTATTCCGTACGTACGCACGCGCGGTGATTTCGTTTTCCGTAGGATGGATAGATGGTGAATTAGGATTGTTTCATACTTATAATAACATATCAGTGTATGAGTGATAATGATGTTATTACTTCATAATGAAACAACCTAAGAAGAATAAGTGGAAGAATAAATAAAGGTGAATGAATCGGTAACGGAAATTACCTCTTCTTTGAATCGCCTCTTTGAGACCTCCTCTTAGGGCACTAAAATTGGTCTTTGAGTAAGACCACAACCTCTAGGATGTTTCTAGGGAAGTGGATAAGAGAATTTGGCAGGGTTTGGCCGATCTTTAAGGCTCAATGTTGTGAGAGGAAGAGAGGGAGGAGGTGCCCTTTTATAAGGGAGGAGAGGGGCACCTTTGGAATAACTAAAAATATTATTTTATTATAAAGTCAAGTTCGGTTTTAAATAGCTCAAAATTGATTTATTTCGAGGCTAAGGTGGGGATGGGTCTAAATAATCTCATCGAATACAATTTAGACATGTTTAGGTTCCTATTTTAAACTTATCATTTAGATTTAACATTAAGTTAAATAATTTTACTTTTACCATGTCTTCTTGTGTTCTTACACTATAAGGTTAATAAACATACTATAAGAAGCCAAACGAACCCCAAATAGTTTATTATTAATATATATAACCTTATATTAGCCATTTGGCCAAACCTTAGATTTTTAGGAATAAAATAACAATTAATAATATAATATTTGTTTTAAAAACAATTTTATGTCAATTTTGACACTATTTAGTAATTTATTTTTTTGAAAATTATAACAGAATGATAAGTTCGAAAAACGTTAATTAAATAATTAATAACATGTCATATTAACCTAGAAAATTAGTGGAATTTATAAAAAGTCTGAAATTATATTTATTTGGGTATTTATATCATCAATTATGTCAATATTTAATTAATAAGATAATTACTGCATCACCGTTGTGTCATAAATAAATTAAATTATTTAATGTCTAAAAATTACAAATAAAAACCCATTATGTAGGAAATCTTTTTATCTTTCTAATGAATATTTATAGTCGAATTTATCTTATGTATAACCCCATATTAAAAAATTTTAGTAAATAAACATTGATTTTAACTCTATTAACCCTTCTTTAAATAAATTAATAATAAATGTCATAATCTAATCCAAGTGGGCCTAAATGGTCATATTTTATTCCTATGTTTGTTTTTGGTCGAATTAAACTTGTCCAATAGAATTTGGACACGTGTTAGGGTAATAATAATATCATTTTTACCCTTAATTACCCTATTTACTTTTAACCGTGGTAAAAAAAAGTAAAAAGTTACTATTCACCAAAAAATCATTTTCATCTCATTGAACTACATTTTACTTACTGACATCAACCGTGTCTCTCGGATTTTTGAAATTCCACTCACAGAAGCTGTAAAATTAAGTTTTATGAAAAATTCAGTTTTTTTAACTACCACTTAATGGTTTCACTATTCATCAAAAATTGAAAGTTTTCAGAAAAATACCAAAAATTAGGCCTAAGAAATATTTGATATTATGAACTCAAAAATAATGTCTATTTTACCAAATTCAAGACATATTAGTTGCATTAATTAATTTCAAAATTAATTCCCGTCGTCAAAACAAAAGGTGTGTTTTTAAGAGATAATAACTATCAAAAGATTGACACTTGTTTATATCTGGTTTAAATATGAAATTACATTCAATGACCATCATTGTATTAAATTGTACAAATATATTCTAAATATACTTTAAAACCACTCAAATTAATAATTTATCACTATTAATTATTTCGATTGAAAAAGTTGTTTTTAATTAAAATTTCGTAATTTTCACTATTCATCAAAATATGAAAGTTATCCGAAAATCACGAAAATTTCACCCTAAGCTAATTTCGATATTACGAATCCAAAAATGAATTCCATTTTGAAAAATAAAATTTACAAAATTTCAAAAAGTGGTTATTACTATTCATAATGGCTAGTTTTAATAATATTTTAATAGCATATCGTTGTTTAGCGAAACTTGGTGTTGCGTACAACACACGCTATCGTGGAAGGTCGCGATTGCGTGTAATTCAATCCAGGTCAGAGATGTGTGTTGTGAAAGCTCCTTTTCGTGTAGCGTATAACACAAGACATTAATGAAATTAAAAAGAATATTTTCATAAAATCTCGGGGTGTTACATTCTACCCCCCTTAAAATGAATTTCGCCCTCGAAATTCGTCGGGGTTATAAATGGTTTACTACTCGAAATTTTCTTTAATAGAAACCCACATCGTAAAAAGGAATACCAAGACCAATCTTTAAAAACAAAAGTATGAAACGTAACGGTTTCCCAAATAAACTAATCACTGGGTTTCCACATAGGTGAAAATATGGATATGGAAGAAAAATCTAACCATCATGTTCTGATGGAGATAGGTAGAGAACATGGCTATGGAAAAGCCAACAATCACAAATCCATAAATTTGTGACGATCTAAGTTACCATCTGATTAATCAGATATAAGAGCAGTAGGACAACATTTTTGGTTTTCAAGATCGTTTCCCTAAAGTTGATGAATTTGAATTAGAAGAAATACTTACTTGATTTTGGTACAACTTCCCTGTTGTTCCTACTTTGAATAGTTTCCACTTCATCTCTTAAATAAATGATGTGTTAAAAGATCATGTGATAGAATTATGGGTCATTCCATCTATTTCAAACAAAAGGTTAGCAATAGTTATCAAATATTCATAAGTCCGTCTTTTGTGAGGTTGAACTTATACTTCATATATCATACCTCTTAATAAAATAAAACTAGTTTCTACTAAACAGGGACTTCCTGTAGGCCAGTGGTAGGCGATAAAGGTCAGTCGCACTTCGGTTGTGGGTTCGATTCCCACAGCCTTGTCCGACGCGATGGGCTGTCGCCCATCCTGCAGATTGTCCTTTTTCTAAAGCTATATTACTATAACATCCCATCAATAATATCGAAAAACATTTTATCCTTACTTATGTCCAACATAATCCATTCCAATTATTAGGCTTATCCATAATAATGCAGTCCACTATCAAAGATTTAATACCATTGTTGATCCCCATATATCATAAGATATATCTTGTTGGTCACATTCCAAACATTAAATGGCCTTAATCTTGTACTCTCTTGAATACCCATTGAAACTTATTGAAAACATGAGTGCTGTTAAAAGTTAACTCTTTCCACATTCCAAAATCCTCAAAATTCTATATACTCAAACCATGATATCACTTAGTCCTTATATCAATCATGAGCTCATGAATACAATCAAACATCTCATTATCTTCTTATTCCTTCATTATGCGCATGACATCTACTTTACAAAAATATCTAAATCACTTTGAATACCACATTAGACCAATACATAAATATTCCAATACTCCAAGATACAACATTATTTTGGAATCCCATTACATAAACACTTAATCATTCCACCACATCGTTGTCATATTCAACATCGCCAATAGTGATCGCATGTGACTTCCCTTTGTCTGATGCCTTAAGCGGTTGCACATGTCGATCATCACTAACCCCTGGATTATGGAATTTATTAGCATAATACCTGATTTCCTTGCACTTGAAGCATTTAAGTGTTGGTGGTGCGTTCTCTATAGTGTTTGCTTTATTCGCATCATTAGAAACCCTTTTTCCATTAAGTCGACACTCAGCTGCTCGATGACCTACTTTTCCACACTTAAAAAATTTTCTAGTCCCTTTAAGACAATCTCCACCATGCTTCTTTCCACACTTTGTGCATAAGGAAACATTCATCTTTTTTCACCATTATTCTGAGATTTCTCCTTGAACTCCATCTTTCGTTTCTTGTCAAAACCATGAGATGGATATGTAACACCAACTTCCATTTCTACCTTGATAGCACAACACACAATTTTTTCATAGCTACTGAAGTATCTTATAGCTAATTCCCTTCAAAGACTTGGTTTTAAGCCACTGAAAAATTGATCAACTTTACTTTCAGGTTGGATGATAATACCAGATGCATACCTTGCAAGTCTTGTAAAATTCGCTTCGTATTTACCAACAGATTCATCATCCATCTGCTTCAGCTCAAGAAACTCCTTTTCCATATTTGTTTGAAGAATACGAGGGAAGTACTTACTGAAAAACAAGTTCTTGAAATCGTCCCATTCCATGGAATCAATTTCATCTATTGGCCTTGTATTCTTGATAAGATTCCACCATTGATTAGCTTCACCTTCCAAACGATATACTGCTAAGATGACTTTATCATGCTCAGAACATTGAATAACTGAAAATATCTTTTCAGTGGTACTGATCCATTTTTCACCAACAAGTGGATCGGAAGTCCCACTGAAGAAGGTGGACGTTGCCTCATGAAGGACTCAATAGAATATTGTTCCCTTCTCTGGTCATTTGGAAGTCCAGAATGATTCATGGCTTTTGTAAGTATAGCAATAAGATTTTTCACTCCATCTCCCAAAACATTTGTTTGTTCAGGAGGACAATCATTGCATTGTCCATTGCATTGATCAACACGGTTCCTTCAGGTCCCAGCCATCGTCTAAAACCCAAAAAGAATAGTGTGAGAGGCAAAAATCAGGCTAGGGAAAACAACATAATAAAGGGGGAGTATCCTCAATATCTAACATCTTAGGTTAAATTCTATGATCGTTACCGTAGTTCTAGGACTGTATCTTATACTTATACTTATCCTTAGGGACATCCCTAGACATACCTTAGAAATATCTCTAGGGATATCACTAACGTTTTCGCATCCTAGTTTCCAAAGGTTGACTAAAACTTTCCTCTGATACCAACTATAGAGACCCGAAGCTTGACGTACATTGACATTACATTACATTTGCGGAATACTTAGTACATACCAAAAACACACACACAAGGATCGTAATAGTTTAGTGTCTTTGGAAACTCGGAATATAATCTTCAAATCCTTGTGAAAGATCTTCAACATCTCCCATAAAGATCTTCTTTTTTTTATACCTAAAACCTTTCTTTATATCCTGGGGAAAAGAAAACATAAAAGGGTGAGCTCAAATGCTCAGTAAGGGTAAACAAAGAAATATCAATCACATCCTAAGAACATAACATTTTGAAAATCTTAACTTGCAAAAGAGAGCATAATTTCATAACATGGGATAAATCATGGCAGTGAAATGTAATCACAATAATCATAACATAAAACATGAAACATTGTGGCATACACACATAATCATAGAGAATCATTTCTTGTTAGTCAAGACTCATTGCCAAGACTATCTTAGTGAACAAAGTCCCTTTCTGAACCGAGTCACCCTCGTTGCAGTCCTGTTTCACTGAACTGGTATAACTTACCGTTCCAGCCATGTCTATCTCATGAGATATAAAATCATAACCCAATGAATTGGAGAGAGATATAGGTCCCACCCATCTCATAATGATACTGTTCTTATGTGTGCCACAAAATCTTAAAACATACATCATTGAATAACCCATGTAATAAAAATGGGAATCTTAAACATCGTGACATCATAAAACAATTCATATAAGATAAAGGAATTCATAAAAATATGTCCATCACAACATAATCAAATCAATGTAATAATTAGGATAAAAACAGAACCCTTTATTATCTTAGATGGAAAATAATTTTGAAAAAACACTTGAACTTTATTCTTGAGGAAAATATCCTTTCTACTTCAAAAACACATTTACTTTCTTAACATGTCATAATATTTTAAACTAAAAGAAGTTGATTAAATATAAACATGAAAACTTTATAAGGAATTATCTTGGAAATAATGTTTTAAAAATCCATTCATGTCGTATAAGTTAAAAAACATTATTCTCGTACTCTTGTCGGAAAAGTCAAAAAGTACCTCGTACGAAAAACGAAAAAAGATTCCTTTCATATCTTTTACTAAAAACTCACCTAAGGGTAAAATAAGATTTAAACAATTGTAGTTGAATGGAAATAATATTACATATTGAGGAAACATGGATGTGGATGATAAAATACACCCCAGTAAATTCTAAAGTATAAACAATCTCGGATAAAAATGAGATTGTGATATTTCCCTTACCTTAGGTCTGATTTGCTTCGTAAGTGTCCGAAACTCCTGTATAATGATTTAAATAATGTTATTGAATTATTCCAGAATCATACTCATTGTTATGATATCATATATGGTTCACTTATGACTTTATATTACCTGTTCTTTTGTAAATTCCATGTTAAAGAAGCATTTTGGGTAAAATCGTTTCATTTATCGTAGGTGTTTGGACTTGTTGTTATTGACATTATTATTACTTATATCATGATTTACTTACTTCCAGAATATAAAAAATTATTTATATATCATATATATTCAGTATATATATATAATATATAGATAAATGAAATAAAACACACCGTTCATGGAGACGGTAGTCCGTACGTACGCATGAACGCTGTTTTCCTTCCCATATTGTCTTGAATGGAAGTAAGTAGATGAAATATATATATACATATATACATAAATCCAGTAGATTTATCATGTCATATATTTCATTATTATTCATTATATATACTTTATAATCATTCATGAATGGTTAATGTGGAGAATGAATCTCATCACGTCGTGGAGACGGTAGTCCGTACGTATGCACGAGCGATCAAAATATATAATACATTTGGAAAAATTGAAATCATAGAAGTGGAAAATTATTTATTTAATCATAAACTGATAAAAAACAATGAAAAACATTTTTTTGAAAAATCCCCTTTTAAGTGTAAAATGTTTTTATACAATATTAATTTATAAAATTAATTTAAAATAAGTGAATTATACTTTTTATGATCATAATTAACTAATAATTTTTAAAAATAATCGAAAATTGTATTTTAATTCGAAAATTATATCAAATAAAAAACAATTACAGATGTAAATTATATTTTTTCACAATTCAATATTATTTAAATATGTTTAAAACATTATCAAAAATTAATACCAATATATTTTTTACATATTGAATTACAAAATAAATGTAATTTTCTTAAATAAAAATTCATAAGGTTTTAATATTAATTATACATATTTTCTCTTAGAAACCAATGATATAATTTTTTGTTGAATACATATTTTTAATGTATAAAATGACTTTACGTTAAATTAAGAGTTTATTTCTTATGAATAAATAAATATATTTTATAATTTTTTTATTCCTATTCAAAATCTTGAATTCAGTGGCTATCTTATAATGGTTATATTAAAATAATAATTTTTTTATTTTCATATCTTGTTAGTTTAAAACACGGTGTTTTGTAGATCATAAGGTACTAGAGAAATAAATTTATATCTATATATATGATTATTTTATATATATATAAAGGAGCCACATTCTTCCCCAATTATCAAATTTCATAATGAAAAATTATTTTTACAAACTAAGGTGAAAATTTGTCGGAATACCTCTTCTTACTCACTTCCTCTCTTTCCCATGTTGTCTGTTCCTTTTTGTGGTTCCTCCATTGTAATTTAACTAGGTGAGATGTCTTATTGCATAGAACATTATCTCTAGAGACCAATATCTTTACTGGAATCTCCTTATATGAGAGATCATTTCTTGATTATACCACATCTTAATTTAGAATATATGATGGATTTTGAATGTTATTACATGGTAGGGATACATGGAATACATCATGTACATGATACATGGTCTGTGGAAGTGCTAGTCGATATACCCCTACACTGATGTCATTATGTAAATAATAGTTCCTCTATACCTGGGTGTTATATTTCTATTATTCCAAAATCTCATGACTCTCTTCAATAGAGATATGTGGAGGAATACCTTATCTCTAACCTCAAACTCTAATTCACATCGGCGATTGTCTACATAAATATTTTTTCTATGATGTGTATCCATGATTTGATATTGAATGGTCATCACCTTTTCTACCACTTCCTCAAAAAAATTTATGTCCCTTAAATGTGAATTTGGTGAAATAATCTGAGGATGTAGGTTTATAAATCTCTTCACATAAGGGAATCATATTGGGCCATTTTTATGGTTGAATGGAAATAATTTTTTTTAGTAGTTACATTGTAGAATATGATGATCTCATCCACCATTAATGTCAATCAAGCTACCTATCAACATGCCTAATAGATATTCATTGGTTTTATTAGTCTGGATGTCAATTTGAGGGTGATAAGTCCGACTATTGTATATCTCATTTGTTCTGATAACATTGTGTAGTATTATGGAAAATTGAGGTTATTATCATATATCAATCGAATACAATCGATAATGGTAATAAATGTACAATAACTACTTTTATAGTGTATATCTGGGCATGTTAATATGGTGGGATGTCCTCTCAAATTTCAATAATGTTGGAATTATTTCATAGCACATCCACAATAACCCATATGACATTATTTCTCAAAGATGTCTTCATATGTATAGAGACAATTTATGAAATAATTTTTTCTCATTTACATGTAGGTAATAGTAATGGTTTCATAATCCCCTTAATATTTTAATTTTCATCCTTCACTTTCTCATATACTAGACACATTCATTTATATTGTGTGAGCTCCTTCATAATATTTTCCACCAATTCGTTTATTAGAGTTCATGATTCATCATTGTTCCCCCTAGGTGGATGTAGAAAGATTAGTTATCTGCATCCTTATATTAATACACATATATCTCAAGTGAATATGGTACACATAGTCATGACCGAAATATTATGACTCCTACCTTATCAATTCTAAACTATGAGGATTTCAAATTTCTAATATATTCCCCCTTCAGATGAATTTCCCCAATGTTTTTAGAGAATATTTTATCATATCCACAATGGATGGTTGAGAAATTATTTTAGCACAAAATGATGATATTCCTTACCTTCTAATTCCCATGAAAATCCTTAGCGATTCTAAGAACATTGGGCCCTTGTCAATTCTAACATTTGAAATCTTATATGATCCATTATATGTAGAGAATCATTTTATTTATTTACATTACTATGACTATAGTGAATATATATGACATTTTCTTTAATGACCTAAAACCATCTTCTTATAACATTTTAAGCTTCTTCCCTGTGAATATATGTTTTAGTCTATATTGACAAGAACATATATCAAACATCTCCCCGAATATATTTCCCACCAAATATTGAATATTATTATCACATCCACCAACAACAGATCATTTTTGGGATATCTTTTCACAATAAATTTCAGCTAACATGAGGCTTAGTGTATTAATTTATCTATTTTTCATTAGTACACATCCCAAACCCATATTTAATGCATCGAGGTATACCACAAAGAGTACCCATATTGTGGTAGTGTATGTACTAGTGTAGTGATATTCCATTTTATCAAAACTGAATATAACTATCCACATTCATGGGTCTATAAAAAATTAAACCCCTTCTGATTAACATTAAATAGTGTATTTTGAATCATTATTAGTTCCTCAAAAATCAAACGTAAACCCAAATAGGCCAAATAATCTGTGATGATTTATAAAAAAGTGTAAGTTGATGACCCTCCTCAAATTCCATTGACTTATAAGGGTTTATTGAAATCAATTTACTAATAATATCATTCAATATGAATTATATTTCATCAATATTGAAAAAATAATTTTCCATTAATACATATTCTATCATATCAATTTTTATTGAACAATATTACAATCCTCATCATTTTCCTCTTTGGTTATGGACTATATGAAAGTATCATATAAAAGGAAAACCAAAAAATTCTCAGTCATCTATCATTACATTATTCATTAACACCATTAAATTTTATGAATTACTAGTGAGTCAAAATGAATCACTATTAGCTCATATTCTCCATGCATCATTAGAAATGATTTATTACTAATATCATTCTTCTTCACATTTAACTTGAGATATTCCATGTTAAGTTTCACCTTATAGTAATACATAACCCCAAATAGATTTTTTTTGAAGAAGTACTCTATGTGTTGTAGGGGATACTTTTCCTTTATCGTGTTTTTTTTAAATAATATTTTTCAATGCATATTTGTATTGATCCACCCTCTTTCTTGATAAGGAATTTGTGCCCACCACATGATAAAGAACTCAGGAATATGAAACGCTTGCCCATATTCAATTATAACTTCTTCTGAAACTTTACCTTCTAAATATTGGCCATCTAAAATGTATTATTTTATATGGAAAGTGACTCACATATAAGATTTATTGTGACCTCAATAAATAATAAATAGAATGATTATAGAATTCATTAGGGACCACAATAGTGTAGTTCCTCACATTTTGAATGTCATAGTGTAGAATCCTCTCCTTTTCCAAGATCCTTTAAAATAGATATACATAGTCATTTAGAAATTATTTACTCTATTGAGTTGATTATTGAATGGTAAATTCATCCTTCAACATAATTATCTACTTTATTTAAGTACTCCTTGGGATGTCATGGGTGATCTCCCTATCTCGAAAGTTGATGTGGGTTTTTTATAAAGATAGAAATATTATGATCTATATTGGATGAAACTAAAATAGAGGAAGTATGACCATATTTTTTTGGAGTTTCCATCAATAAACCATTTATAAATATGATTTAAATACATTATAAGTAATAATAACCACATTAACTATTATCATAAATAATTGATCTTCAGTATTTTTGGGTGTGTTTGAATAGTTCTACTCAAATTGCATTATGTGAAAGAATGTTTTGATATAGAATAAAAATGTATATGTTATATTCATGAAAAAATAAATATAATACCTTTTACCACATCATCTTCTTTATCATCATTTGTATTAGTGATATATAATTCTCTAACATGTATCATAGGAGGTTTTTGTCATTTATTATCCCCAAAATCCCTTATCTTAGTGAATTACCTCACATAATGACAGTGTTCTTTGATGTTGAATCATTGTACTATAGATTATGTTTTTATATGAACATCAATTTCATCCTAATAATTACTATGACTATTTATGTATTTTCTTATTAGAATATCTTGATTTTAATGTTTTACATAGTTTAAGAATCTCTTAGTTCTATTTAAAAAGTTCCCAGGAGTAATCTACACCCACATTTTTCTTGCGGGATGTTGAGTTTTCATTCCTCCATGTGAAGTAGTCATTAATATTCCTAATTTAAACTGTATTTTATTCTTTATATCTCGAATCCTCTGAGCCTGTTGAGAGCCTCAACCTTGTATATCATCCTTAGTTAAAAACATACATTTTCCTCATAGTTGTCAAAGAATCAAATTGAAAATGATTTTCATATATTTTAATTTTTTACTATAATGAAATGATTCACATTTCTTTCAATGTTCATAAAAATCCCATTGTCAAATAATGAAATCCATAAAAAAAATTTACTCCATCCCTCCTATAGAGACTTATTTCATTTTCTATAGACATAGGAACTCCCTGTCAAACAAATGATAGAGATTTAAAAAAATTCTTATTGAAAAATAGTTTTTAGATACCTTCTTAATTATAGTGAATGGATTTATTCTATAGATATAGTTTTTAGTGTCCACCTTTAATTATATTCCCCTTTCAAATGATACACAACCAGAATAGAATTATTTATTATGAGTATTATTGGATAGTGAATATCTTCTCGATATACTTTATACATATTTCTATGATGATAGGGTCATAATATACAGTAAAGGTAAGATGTATTTCTTCATGAAATTTTTGACCATAACATGATCTCTCTTAGTAGAGAGAGGGTGTTTTGCATGATTCATTTCATAATTCGTTACATTAGCCTTCTGATCAGGTAGATTCTTTATGTTCTATTCTCTCTTTACCATCATGGTTGGAATCACATTGGGGAAATCACCACATTACCTATATCAATTATTGATGGAAAAATTTGTCACATATCATGCCATTAAATATAAATGAAACATTATAGTAGGTTAATAAATTAATATCTAATGAGAATATAAATAGGAATCTATGAAAAATGGTGTATAAAATTATAAATGAAAATTGTATCATATCATATGATTTATTATCTTTCAATATAGGTTACCTGTGGTGATTGACTTATCCCAGGGTTTTATACAAAATCCTTCAAGTCCTACTACCTAAAAAAATGGACTATGATCTAACAACAATTGTAGAGACCCATTCCTTTTACATATATTATTACATGATTTAATGTATTATTATCCTTTTTATACTAAACAATAATTGAAATGTATAGTGTTTTTTTGAAGACTATGATTATAATTAGTAAATACTAAACAAGAAAAGAATCATTTTATTAATGATGATAGTGACTTCTGAACTTCCTTTGAGATCCTACAACTACTCAAGATAACATGGGTAATGAAAAATAAAAAAGGGATGAGATAAAAACCAATTTATCAGTGTATATATGGAATTGAAAAAAAATGCATTAGAAGGAATAACATTATAACATTAAAGACTCAAATCATAAATAAAATTATAGTAGCATAACACATAGGGCATGGAATTATATGATCATGATAGTATTAGAATGTGTTGGTGACATATAACATGAAATTAACATCGGTCAAGGATAACTCCAATGAATATATCCAATGGTGGGCATAGTCCCATATTGGATTCAGTATTCTCCCCAATCCAATAAATAATGTAACATTTAAAAAAACGATAACCCTATTAATTTTATACATAAAATGGGGGAACACATTATATTATGTAAAATAATATTTATTCTAGATAATGAATCAAACATATTCAATGAAAATAAAAGTTACCCTTGGAAATAAATGGGTTTCATAATCATGTTATACGGCCTAAGAAAGAAAAATAAGACAATGGTATCCATAAAATAAGATATTTAAATCATTAAAGGAAATTAATAATGGGAATTTATTCCTATATCATGATAAAATATGGCTATTCTAAAGATAAATACTAAAATGGGGATCTAAGTTACTTATTAAATGTTCTAATTATAAATGTTTTAAAGCGAAATAATAAAGAGTGCTTAATATAAATAAAGGAATAATTAATATCATAAAAAATAAGATAAAAAAAGAGTTTCAGTATAAATTATCATATTTGGTAGATATATTTTGAGGCTAAAAATATTATTAAATTTAGATGAAAATGTCAAATAAACAGATAAGTTCACTTTAATCATTATTACAAATCGAGGGAAATTAAGAAGGGAACCATTAAAACCATATAATTATCCATAAATTAGGATTAATTAAGATAAAATAAACATTTTTCTCATTTAAAAACCATTTAAGTGTAGAATATAGGATAATGAAGACATAAATTTTGGAAATGAGAGTTAAAGTGTAACCCAATAGAAATATTGAGTTTTAGAGAGATTACTTACTGTAAGTATGAATAATTTTTTTACATGTAATAAAAATCCTCAAAATTTAAATTATATTAATTAATATATTATTTAATAACAAAATCATGTTATTTTTTGTTTATTATAATTTTATTTTGTTTATTTATTCCTGTTTCGATGAGTTATAGGGTTCAATTTCATCATTTTTTGAGTGTTCATTTCCGCGTTTCATGGTCTATTCACTTGTTTTTTATTATGGAATTTCTTGTGCAACGTGAATAATTTTATAACGGTTAAATTTATTTTAATTAATACACTTATATATGTTATAGTAGTTGAATATATAATTTTTAGGATATTATGATTATTCATATGATTAAACGTTAATGAAAAATATTTAGTTTTTTTGAATATTTTAAGATCATACCAAATAAATTTAATTTTTTATCATAATATATATATATATATTAATTATACAAAAAAATATAAGCTATAATATAATTATTTTAATTTAACATTCCCATAATAATTTATTAATTACCAGTCATGAAGGTGATAATAGAAAACCAAAACTCATTATCCATGGGGAAGGTATACAATTAAATTTTGGACAATGGATTCTTTTTTTGATAACAAGATATTAAAAAATGGGATAGATAGAAGAGATTCCATTAGAAATATAATATTAAATTATATGGATGATACTAGATTTATTATAAATTTATGGATGAATGTGGTGTTAAAAATGTAGAACCTGATGAAAATGTAATGCTATTGATTGTGAATGTTACCTCTTGAATAACACTTCCTCGAAGACCCCTTGAGGAATGTAGAATTTCATATATATGGTGACACATGTATCACTAGGACATTGGTAAATATGGTAGAAGTATTTTTGGATGATATTTTACAATCCTCGTGGATTGGATGGTGTGAGGTGAAGGGAGGTTATGGGAGTAATTTATAAGGGTATGAGAGGGGTGTTTTTTGAATTTATGATAATATTACAACAAATTAAGACAATTATATCTAGAAAAGACAAAACATTGACTAAAAATTATTAGGGGATGAAATATTAGGCCATATTTTACTTCATTTTTTATTATATAAGACATTTATGATTTTAAATTATTTAATAAAATATTAATCCCATTAAACATTATTCTTGTATAATTTGATACTACTCATAAATTTGACTATAAAATCATCAAGATAATAATCCAAATTATTAAAAACCTATTTTATTATATTATAAACATTCAATTTTAATAATTATTAATATTGTATCACCTTATATATCTTAAAATATATTTATTTCTAAAAAAACTATTATGAATTATTTGATTTTTAATTATTTGAAAAATTAATACATAAGTGTTTCCCAACAATTTTAGGGAGTTATGTCTACCTTAAAAATTGAAAATAAATCACCTACATAAATAGAAATATTTTAGATATAAATATACTATTAATATTTGAACATAACTTATTGATAATAACATATTAAAAATAAACTAGTTATTAAAAAATAGACTGTGATATGTTTGATGTTACACATAATAAAATATTATAAAGACAATAATATCATTTATGTGGCCATTAAAGGACTTGTAACCATAAAATATAATGATTATAGATGAAATAAAAACTTCCAATAAAATAATTTCTTGTTTTATGGTTATTTAGTAGTCTTATAATTTTATTATTAATAGAAATTACAAAATATAAATATTATCATGGTAATAAAAATTATTATTATTATTATTCAACATGAGGAAAAATAAAATGGGTTTATATAATAAATATGGACCTCAATGTTTTAAATATGTATTATATTTTCAAAAATCTGGATCCCATATGTTGTATAATTTATTTTCATATTAAACACTAAAAATCAAAGCCAATTTTTTTTAAATATATTATTTCAAGAATAAAATGTATTTATACTAAATTAAATTATAAAATTATTTTAAAAAACAAAAATTATACATTTTATAAAAAAACAACAAATTATAATTTTAAACTAATCCAAATTAGTAATTTAATTTTTAATTTTTGAAAATAAATTATGGGATTTAATTAATATTAATTTTTGTAGGTATTTAAAAAAATATTGAAATTATTAGAAAATTTTTTATAAATAAATCCTAATATAATTTTGAAACGATGAATTAAAATTTAAAGTCTATTTTTTAATAAGATTTTATAAAATTGTCCAAATAAATATATTTATTTTCTCATAGAATGAAATAAAATATTTTTTAATGAAAATTTATTTTTGAAAATTGAAATGACAATTTTAAAAATAATGTGTTTAGTCACTAATAATTATAAAATAAATTTCATGATATGGTTATTCGTATTCATTTCAACTAATTAAATTACTAGGTTATAATGCTCATGTTAATATCATAATATTTTTTTAGTATATCAAAGTCCCATTCAAATCAGTGTAGTGTGAACCCCAATATACAAATGAAGCCAAATTATTTTAAAATAAATAGCTCATAAAAAATCAGTGTGTCCCAAAAAATATAGTAATATATTCCCAAGGAATTTTGTTATCTCAACATAAATCCCCACCACATGGAGATATAGTTTCCATTCAACCCCAATTACTAAAATGAAAATGTTCACTTTGCCTGATCCTTGGAGACACAACTATTTATATAAAAGTTCCCTTTATGCTTTCACATTGGTAAATATCAATATAATTTTATTATTATTTTAATTTATAATATTTATTTTCATCCAATGTATAATGTATTACACTAATTCATAATGGTTCATTATTTTTTTGTCATTCGATGGAGGAAATACATTATATCATAACGATATATTCAATTCTAGTAGTAATGAATCTTTCGTAGTCTCTTGGATAGAGAAATTAAATGTGCATTGGATAGAGACATAAAATGTGCATCATATGATAATATTTTAAGACCATTATATTAAAAAAAACAAATTTCACTCGATAGATATGTTTAATGTATATGATATAGATATATTCTAGAAACATTATATATATCATCAAAAAAATAATTACGATGGTGTTGAACTTGATTAACTTTAGAAAAATTAGTGATGTAATGGACCATTAATATAATAACGATGATATATTTATTATCATTGAATCTGATCCCATGAATTTTTTAACATTTTAAGATAGTTATTAAACCTATTTTCAATAAATTGGATGGAATCATAAAGGCGGTGAAGTGAATCAACTCTATGAAATATGATTATTACTATTGAATTTTTGTAATTTATTTTTAGTAAGTGTGTCTCAATTGAAATTTAGTGAGGATTTTTCGTAGAGAATATGAATATGAATTTAATGTTGTAATTTCATTAATATTTTCTATAGTATTCATTTTTTAGAACACTTGAATTGTGGAATCCTATGTATAGGTAAAGATAGGTTTAACTGATATTGTTAATTAATGGTTTATAGGGATATTGAGATAGAGAACTCTCAAATTATGATGAATTATGCTTCTATTTTTTTATTGATGTAACTTCCATTGGGTTTAAAATCATGGATACATAAATTTTTAAGGACATCATTAAATCACGAATCATATGACTTGAAAAATGATGGATGTTCCACTATCCCTGAAATATTTACCCTATTACAATTGTTTTCATGAATGATTGGGTTCACAATGTGAATCCCATTCACTTAGTCCATTCAATTCAAATTGACTGAAGGTAGAGGGATCATACCTTAGTCAATAATCATTCATGACGTGATCTAAGTTCTCAGTATGACAGGGTTGGTGTAGGGAATAATCCCATATCTTATTCAAATTTTCATCATAAAATTCACCCTCTAAATACCATTAAAAATATGAACACCTTATCTCAATTTTAATTAGATATTACTATAGTTTTATTACATGTTAACTCAGTCAATACTCTGACCTATACTCAGTCATCCAAGAAATCTATTGATCCTCAAACCATGTCGAAAAACACCATTTATGTGTTTCAAAAGGATATTAAATCCAATTAGAATAACAATTTCAAAAATGATCCTTACAATTGTCCAGAAACTCAAATTCCCTGTCAAAATAGTGACATGAACAACTACGGTTCATTAAAAAATCATCCCCAAAGGGAATTTTGTCCTTAAAAAGTGTTTCGTATCCCATAAATCAGTAAATGAACCTTAAAAAATAATTAATTTACCATAAACATACCATTTTTATCTTTTATAAACCCACAAATATTTCACTATACAATTCAAACCACTATAACTAAAAAAAATAGATGATTATGAATAGATAGTTTAAAATAATAAATATAGGAAATATCAATTAAAAATATAATTTATAATGAAAATTTGATAAAATATTCATTTTATGTTTCTAGGAATATAGTAACAAATACTTTTGTGATTATCAATGAAGGCATTAAACTGTGTACCTTAATAATCATGATAGAATGCATCCAATATCATTGTAAATTATATTCTAATTTTCAAGGGACTCGAGGAAATATCTATCAAAAAAAATGAAAAACATTGATAATTAAAAAATATCATTTAATCCCAAATGTTATGTTGGAAATGAATAAACATTATAATTAGTGAATGGTAAAAGAATATAGAGAGGAACCGGGAAGAGGGGGTATTAAACATCAGAATCCATCTTGAAATCGAATAATGTGGAAAAAAATTAATAAAGAAAGAAGTGGATACATAAATATTATGAATATAAGGAAGATATAATTTAATAGTTTATAGATAATGGAAAATTCACTATTATAATTTAGAAGTGACTTTTGATAAACCAGTTTTTTATTAAAAATACATAGGTCGCACTATTAGGGTTCATATTTTATAAACTATTTGGAAAAAATCCAAAGGATACACATTACTCAACTAAATAGATTGTACACATGGGTACTCTTATCTATTTTCTATATATGTGTGTCAACCCTATAAATAAAACGTTTCTTCATTCTTTCTCGTTGGATTCACATGAACAATGATCTATCCATGTAGAAAAAAATCATTAATGTAAATGAACTAAAAACGACATATGATTGGGTATACATAGGAATCATTAAATATATTAACATAATATGTTTTAGAAAAAATGATCATAAAAGGAAAAATTCTATCAAAATGAAAAAACGATCCCAAATCGTATAGAAAATTAAATTTTGATAATTTTAATTAAAATAATATTATATAAATATTATTGTATTAGTATATGGAATTACCTTCATAATCCACTATATATATAATAATTTAATTAAATCATCATTTCCCCTTTGGGGTTTATATTTTTTCTATTTTCATAGAAACCCCCTACCATTGTTCATTGACTTATATGGAGTCCATGTTCATTGTACACAAGAATTAGTCAGTAGGCGAATGATTGGTCATAATCATCAACCAGTCCATCATATTTCCTATAATACTGATATAAATTTAATGTTCATGATATTTTATATATTCCATTCCAAATATAAAACATTATTTATTTAATTCAAATATTATTATTTTTATTTTTCCTGCACTTTTTACATGTGGTTAGAAGAGTGTTCATATTTTTATTAGAATAATCTTATAAAGCATTAAATTTATACACCATTTTTTATTTCATAACATTTTCCACAGAAGATCATTTAACTAACAAAATAATTGTTCTATCTTTAATAGAACATCAAAATATATCTTTATATCTCTAATAGTATGGAATCAATTAATCTTCTCATTTACTCAACTCTAAGAAATTAAATAAATGTATATCCATACTTTCATATGTAATAGGTAACCTCAATTTAAGCATTTAATATTTTTATATAAATAACAGATTTCAATTAAAAGTCAATATTATAAATGGATATAAATCCACATATAATATAATCTCATTTTCAAATACATTACCATCCCCTGTTTGGGTGGGTTATTAAACCAAGATGATCAAGCTGTGATAATGAATAAAAATCACACATGCTTTATTTATTTCATTTTTTTCAGTAGTAATATAATCAATGGTGGTGAGTTTATTTCCTAATTGAAATTGAATATAAAATGGGATGAGTGGGATTGAGATTAATTCCATGGGATGCATAGTATAAGCCCATAAATTATAAATACAGTGATCTTAGTCTTAGAGTGAATAAGAATAATATTTTAATAAAACAAAATTTGAAAAAAGTATATAAAACGTTCTTGTGTTTAATTTCCTTAGATTTTTTATTTTTGATAAATTAAATATTTTATTTGTATTGTATTTATTGATTCAATTTAAATTTATTATTGAAAGGGTTTGTGATAATTTGTTCAATAAAAATAGATTAATATTCATATGAATGCATATGTTTTAATAAAAAACTCACCACCACCTCTAATGGTATCATGGGAAATAATGGAACCTATATTTTCTGTACTGATAAACACATTATAACTAATATTTTAAGAAAATTATTTATATGAAATAAAATAACCCAGTGATTTTCCTTTTTCTATCAGACACTCATATCATTTCAAAACAATTTTTTACAGTTTTCTACTATGATCATTCTATTTTATGGTATATCCAATAGTAAATATTTCAAAAAACATATTATATTAATATTTTATATTATCTAAAAAATTTTAAATCTCAATAAATGAAAATGACATTAAAAATTGGAAATAATATTTTATTTCGATCCCATTTATATTCAATATTAAGATAATCCAACATGTTCCCCATCTAAATTTTTTTACATCATCAACTAATTATTTTTTCTGGAATTAAAAAATAAGAAAAAAATTACTTAATTTCTGTTTCCTTATGTATAAGATAATTCATAATCAAAATTAAATATATATTCAACATTCTATCAATAATTCATGTCTTAATATTAGTAATGTAAATTATAGTCCAAAATATAATGATCTGAACATGACATTTGTTTTTATTAAAAAATGAAATTTCCATGAAAATTCTATTAATTCACTAATATATCCAATAAAAATTTATTTTTTGTGTATTCATTTTCATAACATCAATAATTTTGTCTCTTTCCATAACTACACATCTAAAAAACTACTACAGATATGATTTTATGAACTATAAATACATCACCACACTATAAAAATATCAATGATGGGTTGAGGATACTCTTATCCATTTATTAATAAAATCACTTTACCCTTCCAATTATATTAATCAATATACTATTTGACTTTAAAATTATCATAGGTGAAGCTAATATTGAGAAATGTAGTATGAGTTATAGGAAATAAATAGAAAACATAATAAATATTTGAATGTCAAAATCATTATTAGGTCATTCTAAACACATTAAAGACGTAGGATCATTTAGTTCATAAACAGTTATTTCATTTTGAAAAAAATTCCCAAAAACACCACATCATTGAAAGGAAAATGTAACTTATAAAACATTGTAAACACATTTAATTACCATCATGTTTCTCAAATGATTTCAAGAGACTATCTATGGTATAGTTATATTTCTATATATGTTTATATATTTTCTATGAATAGAAATCAATTCATTCAGGTAAAATTTGTCGATAAATTTCCTAAATTCAATGTATTCCACAAGAGAAATTATAAAAAAATCAATTTCGACACACAAATAATTTCTATATCAATAATGAAAACAATTTCCCCAGAATTTATTTATTTGTCACCATTATTTAGGACATAAAATTCTAAATTAAATCTAATAAAAAAAATTCTATTCCATATCTGATCAAATCATTTTTTTATTACATATAATTATTAAAACTATTATTCCAAAAAAATCATGGTTTTTCATTTAAATTGAAACACCTAGAGGCAATAGTATTATAATTGTTTTCATTTTTGGTATTAATGAAAAAATTAATAAAAATTTCAAATATAATAAAAAATATCAATTCAATGAACATAATAAAATTGTTTATGATTAATAATATGGTTCAACATTCCTGTTTTAGTATATATGAATTACATACAATGAAAGCGTTTAGGAAGTATTTGTTTTAATGAAAGTAAAATAAAATATTTAATATTATTACATGAAGTATCCAATGATGTAGTAGAAGTTAGATAACATTGTTTAATATTATATTAAAATATGACATATATGTTCAATTTATTATTTATTAATATATTCATATCAAATTTAATGAATTTTAAATTCAAAAATGTAATCGAAATCCAAGTAAGAGGAATACTGATTTCCAACACTATGATAAAATATTTCCCAATACTTGATGTCAAAGTTTTTTGATATTAAACATTCAATAATTCATGTATGTGAAATTTTATAGATCCTCTTTATTTAGTTATAATTATTATATAATCATATATCTTATTATATGAGTTTCGGGAAATAATAAATTTGTAACGTTTAGTTTGGAATAAAAGTTTATTGTATAAATAAGATGTTGATATTTATAAATATAGATGATATATTAATTGATTGAATTATACAAAATGAGATATATATATATATAATAAATAATATACTCTTATATTTTCATGTTTTATGTAGTGGTATTTATTCATCCCATACAATATGCTATACAATAGAATGCGACCTTTGGTGAAGATACATTTGATATATAATAAATATCTATTTGGTGGGTTCATTTATAATTTCATTTTTTATATAATTCTAGAAAACAAACCTACAACAATATAAGTTTGTAAAAAATTTAATGTTTCATATATTGTATTGTTAGATAATTCTTTTTTTTAACTCAAGGATTTTAACATCATGATTACAATATATTTCCAACGGTTTATGAAGTTGAATCTAGATAGATGAAATTTCAATGTAGATCATGTTATAATGTGATGATGTTGAAAACTATATAAGGATATAAGATATAATATTTGTGTAGTGGGTGAACATACATCAAGTTATGATGTGGTGAAGTTAAAAATAGTGATATGATAAAAATGTATGAATACCACCATATTGGGTCCTTTGGACCTATGTTGGACACACATAAACTGTATAACCCCTATAGAGGAATAAATATCAGTTGGTTACTTGATTAAAATGTAAAAAATCATACCTGAAGGATAAAATTGAAGGTTAACAAAACATGTATTTCTAATAGAGATGTTTGTTGATCATATTATCAAGGAAGGAACAACTAACAATGAATATCTAATAGCCCAATGTTTTTCTATCTGTACGATATGGGAATCCATTACTATCCTATGAATTTATTTAGATGTTTGATTATTGATAATTCTATGGGATAGTCCAATAGAAAATAATCACAGTATGAAATGTTATTTCATCATATGATCTATTATAATAATTTTTTATAAACTGAGTTTTTCTAATTTATATCTATACAATATGTGAATAGATGTAGGATGACATGATAGATACATTCCATATCATCAAGTATATAATAGGAGAGGAACATTTTTTCATCCATAATAAATAGGATATTTCAGTCTTCTATACTAAGAATATCAGATGAATATTATCAGATATAGTATTTTTGTAAGAGTATTGAATAAGGAAACGTTTGTTAGTATAACCACATAATGACTCGATATACAATAATGAATTATTTTAAATTCAATTATATTGTCTAGGTTGAGAAACACTTCATATTTTCATAAATTTAGATAATACATAACAAGTAATTAATGAAGAAAAAATACTATAAATTTCAAAGATATTGAAGGTGTGAAATTATAATTTTGTTTTAGTGGGAAATCGAAATTAAGGCCCATTAATTCCCGTTGATTATTATTAAAAATATTTATATATAAAGGTATTGATTTATCAATAATTTATGGCTATGTATTCTGGTAAAAATATTTTAGATTCTTAATTTTGTGAGAAAGAATAAAGTTTTAGTGAAAATGAATCCACTTGGTTTAATAAGAAGAGAAAATCCTTATAGAGTTTTTGTGGATGGTGGTGTAGCAAATATAGGTGAATTGGGAGAAGTAAATAAAAATCGGAGCACAAGATGTATTCTTACCATATTGTGTTACTCTAGATAAATTTGTACTGTATAGAGACATTCAAAATAAAAAATACCAAATTGATAAATTAGAGAGAGTTTCTATGTTATATATTCAAATATACTTTTTTTATTTGATGTTGTGGAAAATATTTGTACATGCGGGATGTTTTATAATTTACAATCATAAGATGTAACATGACTAATATGAGTTTATTGTATTGATTTAGATAATTATATATTCATTATTGATTTACTAACATCTTCATCAAGATAAGGATTTAGTTGCACACATTAGAGGGGACATCATAATTTTTTTTCTAACATTCATTAATTTCTCATTTTTGAATATAAGTAATTTTTGGAAAATATATAATAGCATTGATATAGTAAAAGGATAAGAGGGTCATTTTAAGTGAGTGGATATTATAAAATATCATCAATTATTCATCTCTCAATCCCAGTGGTGTACACATTATTGGAAACATCATACAGTAATAGAGTATATGGGATCCCTCGATAAGATGATCATTTAATGGATAATATCATCTTGGTTAGTAGTTGTTTTTTCCTACCATTATTGGAAATAATTATTTGTTATGGAAAACAGAATGATAATATATAGTATGTCCATTTTACTAGATTATAATGATTCATTCATTGTCATGTTTTTTTGAATAGATAAATGTGATACTATTATATTTCTTGAAAAAAAGAATCATGTGCTTGACGAAAAATATACTAATATTAATTTTATCTACTTATATAAATATTATTATTTTGTTTTAATTTATATAAATATATTTTATTGGAACATAGGAAAACATGATATTATTCTTCATAGAAAATGGGAATGTGAAGTATGAAAATCCTAAAATCATGAGGACCATGTTCGAAGATATTCATATAGTTGAGGAAAGAACTATTTATAATCACATATATAGAGTAAATAAAAAATCATCATCATTATAGGATATGAAGATGTCTTTGTGTATTAATATATTATAAAATAGTTGATGAGTAAATTTCTAGATAGGTTTGATCTAAATTAATTTTCATAGGTGAAAATGAAAATTCATCCATTGATTAATTACAAAACAATATTATTGCTTATGAACTGAGGAAAGCTCCAAAATTCCAAAAGAGTTTTAATAAAGAGATTGAATTTAACGATATAAGGAGAAATAAAATTCAAAAACCTATATATGTGGTATTGGGTGTCATTGAATTGTATGATAAGTAATACATTGATGAAATGAATGAAAATCATTGGTACATCATCTCTACAAAATACGTGAAATATAAAAGCATGTAAAAATAAAAACACCCACATATATGATTCAATTGAAGAGGAATTATACATTTTAAATTTAATTCTCAAAAGAATAAATATGCATAATAAAATGTTATTTATTCAATAGAAAACATTTTTTAGATGTGTTTCAAAAATTCCTAGGATGACAATCAATCCAATAGATGTAAGGAAAAATTTATAGTTATAAATAGAAGATGAATATTTTATATGTATTTACATTTTGATTGTACTTAAAATAGTAATTTATAATATGATGTATCATAAAATATCATATCTAATCTTTTTTTTAAATAATAGAAGATACGTCAAAAGTTGAGGTCATGTAGGTGAAAAACATATTCGCAATATCATCCCATATAAGAAATTATAGCATTTCATGAGAAAACAAGACCTAATAAATATTATAGAATATTTAAAATGAATGTGATAATAATAATTATGAAATAATGATATTTCAAAATGGAGGATGTATACATAGATGAAACAAATAATATAATATTAAAAGTGTTATATCGAGTAGTGATTGTGAATGAACGTGATAAAAAGAATTATTTTTGAAAATAATGATATATATAATACATAATTAATATTTACTAATGTGTAAAATATTTGAAGATTATGAGAGATAATTTCAAAATAATTTTGTGGTAATGGATGAGATATATCAAAATATTAGAAGAAAACATCCCACTAATTAGTATAAATATACAACCACTAATCAAAAATGTTTATCTAATTTTAACAATCATATAATCTTAATAAAAATAAATTTGATATTATGGTATAATAATGGTTTTGTTAAACACATAACAATATTTGATGTTAAAAACAACTCTGAGAATATTTATTCAGTATTTGGAGGGAAATTATATGACAAAATTTATTCTGAACCTCAAAAATATTATCAATGGTAAGACCCATAAACGAATAGTGAAATGTGGTTCAATGGATAATGTTGGGGTTATAAGATATATATTCTCAAGATATTCAATTTTTGGAACAACCTATCTCTCCCTAAGAGTATGTTTCAATATGAGATTTTAAAATATAAACATCATATTTAATAAGAGATAGGACTGGAGACATAATGAATATAAGAATATTTGACTCCATGAAAAAAAAAATATTTTCATGTTTTAATCAATTTATTCTCCTTATTATCTTCCAATTCATAAAACAATTTCTTTGTATGAAACATGATACTCAATTAAATTATTATTACCTTTTTTTAAAGGTTGGGGCCGAAGCCTCATTTTTATTAATAAAGCAAAGCAAAGACCTCTTTTAACTGGGTAGAGGGAGACCCATTACATAGCCCGAAGGCCCAGTGGGATTGTAGCCCATTACATTGCCCGTAGGCCCAATTTTTTTGGCCAAATTCTTATTTTGTGAATAGTAACCCGGCTGCTATAGTACCGCACAGTACCGCCGCTGCTATAGTGCCCTGCCGTCGCTACAGTACCCGCCGATCAACAGTACCACCGCTGCTACAGTACCGCTACACTACTGCTACAGTACATGTGCCTAATGGGTTTTGAACCCCCATTTTTCATGTAGTTTTACGGGGTTCTTACCACTAATGTTATGATGAGGGGTATAGTTAGAAACAACTAAATTAAAAAATTTATATTTCTTAAACATTAATAATACAAATTATATTGCCATATATTAATTATAAATAATACAAGATCATTTTGAACGAATTAGAAATGTTTTTTGAAAACATAAATTTTTTCAAAGAAAATGGTTTCATTTTATCAAGAAAAATTTGATTATAACTTTTTTTTGACACTTTTATAAAATTTATTTGATAATTTTAATTTCAGTCATAAAATTTGTTTATTAAAATTATGATATGCTGAACTTTTGGGAGTCCTCTACAAGGTTTCATTTTTAATTCAATAATGAAAAAATTTGATTTGTATTGAAAACTATATTATAATTCAAAATATATACAATGAAAATTATATTTTTTCATTTCATAAATTTAATTTAGAACAAATATATTTAAATAAATTCAGTTTCAGTCAAAGAAATAAATATTATATTTCATTTTATATTTAAAACATATATACTTACAATCATTTTCGCTTTGGAAACCATCATTTTCACCTCACATTCAGGGTAAATTGTTAATTGAGTTCAAGAAATTAATTGAATTGAATATGGGAAATTGATTCCAAAATTATATTCATAAAAATAAATATTTATAATATGGTAATCAATTTCATTATCCTTAATGAATAATAAAATCAATGAAATTTAATTATCATGGTTATGAAACAAATGGGTTTTTCATTGGTAAAATGAAGAAGATAAGAGTTAAGAATTACCTAAAACAGTCAAAACTAAATTTTATGTACTTATAAACCCATGAAAACTCTATTATTTTATAACATCCATTTTTAGGCCTTTTTAAGAAATTGTTGTCGGTATCACATTATCTAATAAAAAATTTCATGTGTCTCGTCTCCCCCGATTTTAAAAGGTCACCACCACTCAACCCATATTCCCAAATCCAAACCACTTATGATTTTCTAATTACTATAAAAATTATATCCATAATTATCTCCCCACATCATATATTCCTTATATTTTTTAGGAATTCATCCAATTAATGCTTTATATATAAACATATATGGGCTCTCCAAAAAAGCGGAAAAATTATTAACCATGTGTACTGGTTTTTTATCTTCCACCACATTCAAAAAATATACTATTATATTAAAAAAGCAAGTATATTATATATTCTGATATTTATTATGATAATAAAATAAAAAATATCCATTTCCACTTTAATTAAATGAGAAACAAAACATTTGATCATGTGTGTGGTGAACTGTCGTCTCCCCAACTAATGAATTTTAATTTCAATATCCACTATTCTGGACATGATATAGTGATGAATTTAACCAAATATACATTAATTTTAATTGAATTATTATATATATATATAAAAATTATCATATAAAATCATAATTTTCATTTTTGCGGATATGATAATGGTAATCGTGTTTATGATGATCAACTGTATCTAATTGTGATGTGGTTTTGATTCAAATATGATTTAGGTGAAATGTATTAATATTTATGGATAATGAATATATTTTGAAATTATGATATAAGAAATGTTTCAAAACAATAATATAACAATAAAATCCATCATTTCAATTCATTATAAACTAATGATATCAATCATGGTATTTTCTTGGGAACCAAATCTTTATAACAATGTAAATGGATTAAATGTTACTTTTATATTGACATTAATAGAGATGTATTTTATGAATAAAATTTTTATATATGACATAAAAATAATTATTCAAATGATTTTAATATTTATTTTACGTTCAATCCATCCGTAAATAAAATGGAAACTATATTCAGGCAAACATACAACCTACCATCACCATGAACAGTGTAATCCATTTTCAGTTTCTAAAATTAATTTATTACAATAAATATAAATATATATAATTAATATATATATTATTTAGATTATGTTTATAACTATAGAGATGATGTAACCATGGACAAGTAAAAAATAAAAAAAACTACCAAACTAAAATATACAAGAATAATTAAGAATATGCCACATGAAATATTGAATTTAACAATGAATTTTCAATTATGATGTTATAATATAATATATGTAAATATTATATGGAATTTTATATATGTGTGTGTTTATTTTATATATTTATAATAAAAATATATTTATTATGCAAGATTTTCACACACACAATTCATAAGTAGAACATGATATAAGGGTTACTTATCTATCATTAACATTAGTGATGCATCCACCATATTCACTTATAATTCATTTTTGTTATGTAAATACAATAAACTTGATATTTAACATCATCAATAAAATTATCTTAGTTGAATTTAATATTTCATATGATGATTTTTTTGTGTCTTATGATTATGATTTTGTCAAAGTGAAATGGGTTTATTTCACAATCAAATCATTATTTTGGTTTGATTTATTGATGTATCCCATGGGTGAATTATTTTATATTTCATTATTAAACACAATAAAATTCTTTAGAATTTACTATTCATTAAATTTTAGGGTAATATTACTATTTCTCTACACATTGGTAAAAAAATAGAGAAAATGTTTCTAAGATAATATTACATTGCTTTTTTTCAAGAATGATTGTTTCATTAAAATAATTCTTTTATTATAATTGTTTCAGCATTAATATATCATTTCCAAATTTATTTAATGATTAAAATTTTATTTACTTTTTAGTTTCATTTTTTAAAATTAAACTTTAATATGATTTTCAAAATAATTCATATTTGGATTCTAAAACAATGATATTGGAATATTTGTTTTATCCTATATAGAATGAGTTATGTTTCATGAAATCTTAACTACTAAATTTTTTCAAGAATATTGTACATGATTACCTATTTTATTCGTGAATATATTTACATTTTATTGATTTTTAAATCATTTTGTTAAAAATATCAATCTGAAAAGGCTATTTTACTAAAAAATGATTTCAATGACATTTATATTGTATTATATTCCTCAACGAGATCAACCATTTATTTAACATATGATCAACAAGGGATATGTTGTTATTATATCTACCATAAAATTTATTTGGGTGGTTTATGATCTATTTGAAAAAGGATGTATAATTTAATACATTCCAATATAATATTATTCATGATTTAAGAATATGTTTATTTGATTGGGGAAAGAATAATCATTTGTGTATAAGTATGTAAATATGAATTCTTATATTGATTATGTATTCCCCATTTATATAAGGAATGAAATAGAACTCGTATGTAATGTATGGGGGATAATTATATATATTAAGTAGTCTCACTGACAAATATCATGAGATAAATTAGTTGGTAAAAATAGATATTTTTCCACACAAATAAATGTATATATTCTCTTGTGACTGTTCTCTACTGTATGTTCTATATCTATAGAATTATGAATTCTATAATTATGAGATAATTTATTGATATCCATTTTATTATTATAATAGTTAATATATATATATATATCTCAATACAATGTGATTATTTGTATTAGTTTATTTGATCTACATTTACTTCCACCATATTATTCTCATTTTATTGATTATGTAGATCATGTTTCACTTATTTTTTTATTTCCAAATATATTATTCCTATTTATTCATTATATCTTCCAATTTTCTCATTCAATTAATGAGCATTTGTAATACCCTATTATTGATTCATCATGAACTCCAACGAACTCATCGTATTTTCCCATCATTAGGGATTAGGAGGATACCTATAATATTGAAGTCAATAATTTGTTGAAATTTCAATAATAACCATTATTTTTAATAGGTTGTAGAGACATTATAGTCCCTATGACTTTGTTACATGCCTTATAATGATTTCTAGATGTATTTTGTGATACAAAATGTAACTCTTTGAAATGGTACATCTCTTGAATGGTGATTACAAGTTGTGTATGGTTTAAATGATGGATTATTAATCAAAAGTGTTGTTTTTTTTTCTGCATATGTGGGATGTGGAATTTACACACTATGAACATGGGTTACACATCACGTAATGGCATGCATATAGATTTCAATATCTGCATGTGACTATTTTATTTCATTCCTTTTTCTGTTTCTTCATGGATCTTGAATTAAAGAAGTTATGGCATGTTTTTGAGGGAATCAACACCTTCTAGATCGATTTATTTTCCATCTTATTACCATGAAAATATTTGTGCATGTATAAAGGTATGATGCATTTAAATTTATTCAATTATTTTTATCATGGTAGTGCCTTATGGTTTCATTATCAGATCCTATTGTTTAATGTTATTAATTATTTTTGGTTTCATATAGACCCATTACGTGATCTCGTTTTGGAGCACTTTTCTTCCATTGGTCGTTCTGCAATGGGAATTCATCATTGAGGTACATTGGATTAATCTATTCTTCCAACCCTTCATCTTGCAAATTGAATGAATCTTGGTGTTTACTTGATTCTAGGGCCTTTATTGATGTTTTTTAATTTTCATTGATATTGGATTCTATTGCGGTGTGTGCGACCCGATATTTTATGTAGGTGGTTATTTTTCTAGCCTATATTGATGAACCAGATTGATTTCCTATGTAAGCTATTTTCAATACTAAAAGTATCATAATTTAATGTGGGTGTTAAAATGTTTTTTTAACAAAAAATTTGGTTTCCATGGTTATTGTTAAATTGATATAAAATGGTTTATTTCAATCAATTGAATTGGAATTTTTGAAATGATTTTGATATGGTTTCTAATGCACTAAAATGGTCTGCAAAAAAAAGGAATAGGGGTTACTGTGGGTACTCTAGTTGAATGGTTAGAATATGTCAATCATCAACTATTTTTTGATTATGAAGTAGGATTGTAGGGGTGCATTCCCCTGTTTTTTAGGAACATTGTTATAGGAGACCTATATTGAAATTTTGGGGGGTGTACTCATGGGCTATTCCTCTGTTTCCTAGGCTTGTTATTCTAGGAGACAGATATTGACATTTGGAGAGTTTACTCTTTGGTATTCCTCTGCTTCCTAGGCCCGATAATCAAGGACTAGAATTTGGGGACGTGATTGATTATATGGTATGAGTACTCTACATCCTTGACCTATAGTATTACATGGTGTTGTGATGCATGTGCTTCCATTTTAATATTTATTGTATTTCTAATTTTACTTTTATATACATGTTTGTGCTTGTTAAAGATGATATGGAATATATGCATTGAAATTGATATAACTTATTTTTTTAGAACTTTGAAGAAAGTGAAATGTTTACCAAGCTTTCTATAATACTACATTACTAAAATTCATTCCATGTTTTAATTAAAATGATAATACATATATTTTTATAAGGAACTGGATATTGAATACCTAGGTAAGATCATAAAAAGCCTTCTAACTAACACCTCACCCCCTTCTCCAGTGATCTGTATACCATTTTTTGACTTCCAGTATAGAGAAAAGAAAGGCACCTCTTTATGACAATGATGATCGTGTCGGTTGGTGAAATAATTCCACATGTTGTACTTTTCGATGCATGGGTGCTTGTCTACAGCTTATGGGGATCATGAACGGCCATCAGATATGGAATGGAATGGCTCAGGTTCCTATTTTGAGGGAAACCTTGGTCAGTTCATCATATAATTAGATATATCAAGTTTAATTCATTTTAATTTTTTCTCTATTATATGGGATGATTTTTGTGATGGATATATAAGGATAAGATAAGAGGAATTATCATATCGTCGTTGAGAATATTTTTTCCATTTTATGACTTAAAATGTAATATGAATTTCAAGTATGTCCCTAGTTCGAAAACAGTTTTAAATTTTTTGGTCCTTTGGGATATGATTAACTGTATGTAATCCTGCTATAAAAATTTTTTCATTAGCTTTAGGTAACTAGGTTTGAGGCTATTATAGTTACTATTAGTTAAATTTTAGTTGCAACCTTGTAAAGTATATTTATAAAAACCTATATCACAGAAAAAACCATATAATAGACATTGAGTATATTTATAGAATAACATTCATAAAAAATTTTTATAGAATATATTATATTTTTTTATTAGAATTATTTCTTTAGCATGGTTCTATAATAGGATGTGGTTCCATAATTTATTTACATAAGTTTTATAAATCATAAAATGGCATGTCGAGCATGAATCGGGGGGGATTTAGTACACAATAATGTTCCATAAAACGCCCATATTTTAACACTCCCCATGACTATTCATTTTATATTTAAAATTTTATTTACAATCCATTATGATGTATTTGAAAATATTTTTATGATTGGAATCATTCCCAATGAAATGATGTTTATGATTATAAGGTTATCCATGCATATGTTTTTAAAACTTTTATACGCGATTACAATATTTTGGGATTAAACATTATCGGACATAATCAAATAATATTATCTGTTGAATTAAATTATTTATAAATGGAACATTTCTAATTGAATGGGAATAATATCAATTCTCTTAATCTGAAGAACAATAATTATCATTTCCTTTATGTGATTAGGGGAATATTTCAAAGGGCACTAGCCCACCAAACATTTTCATCATACAATGAAATTGTATCATGATCTGATAATATAGAAACAAATTATCATTATATTAGTATTATATATAATTTACGAGAAGAATATTATATATGAGAAAAATGTATATGGAAGAGAAATGGAAAGAAGGGTTTTTACATATGTGATAATTTTTTAATTAGAAAGATTATTTATTTATTGAAGGGAATGAGGTCTGACATCATTTATAGAGAACAATTCTATGTGGTGTGTGATTTCTTATTAAAGGAAGTAGTTACTGATGTTCAATGAATCAACTACATGGAGATAATTCACCATTTGAACGAATTCCCCAAGAATCAATAGAATGTACCTCAGAATAAGGTAATCAATAATGGTCAAAAATTATATATTTCTAGAGAAGATGTGGAATTATTAATATTATTATTACTGTAATCTTTATTTATATTTTATGATTATTTTAAAATTCTATTTTTTATTATATGAATTATTATGTTTATATGGATTTTATTATAGTACATTTTCATTAATTATTTAGATATTTTCATAAATGGTAACAATGACCATGAAAACAGATTCATTGGGATGTTGATCGTCATGGATATTATATTATTTGGAATGGATAACCAAAAATGTGATCTATATTTTTAAATAATAATGATAAGGACATTTCTATGTGATTTGGATGGGTTCCTTGAAATTAGTATGAAATATGATGGTATATATTAATATTTTGGGAGTATACAATATGTTTCTTTATAAGTAATATGTAAAACAATATAAGATTTTATTCTGGGAAGAAAACCCCTTCTCATTATGTTTTTTATGGTGATCATGGTATTCACATATTTTAAAGGTGACATTATGTTCATCATTATATAGTCTATTGAAAATAATTTAATGGCTTCCCATATACATTTTATGACTGTAAACATGATTAATCATATGTTGAATGAGTCTTATGGTTAACCCTTTATGAAATGGACTATGTTGAATTTTGAGATTTACTATTTATGTGTTAGAGATTTATTCATAATATTACATAACATTTTCCAACCCCTTTTTATTTTTGTAAGGAATGATGTAATAATATTATACCCTCTAAAGGATTTTACGATCAGTTAAATGTTAATATTAGTTATTTGGGAACGAAAAAAATTCATCATGGATATTTCTTTTATTGAGTAAGAAATGTTGAAAAACCAAAGGATGAAATTATTTATAAAATTATATTATTTATATTTTATTTTGTAATATAACAAGCAAGCCTAGCCAGAAGTGATGCCTCTGACTATTTATTAATAAAGGAAAAGGGTATAGAGGAGATGGGCATGGTCAAACAAAGGGACATTCCCTCATCCGTCAAAGAACAAAATTAGAGATCATAATAAGATATATCATTCCAATAATCAGAGTCATCAACAGTTTCCCATTCATATTGGGACATACCATGATTAAGGATCTTACGAATATCAGAATTAAACTTACCTGATAGCTTGTAAGATTGAGTACACACAATGAGAGGTGTATTAGAGTAATCCTTCCTTGGCCTTCGCCTTGAGGGAGTAGGAGTGTGATCTAACTCCCCTTTACCAGACAAGAGTGCATCTTTGAATGAAGTAGGTCCACCACTACCCCCTGCAACCCCTTCCTCCTCCGAGAAGTCACCCCACTAATCATATATCCTTGAGGAATTCAATAGATTATGAATCTCTTGATGACAATCAACTTATTCACCAAAGTTAAAAGTCATCTCAGCAGTCTCATCACGTAGAAAACCTGCACCAGGACTATAATTCATACATGTATTTGAAGGGCCAGTGCAAGCAGGAGACCCTAAAATATAGAGAATAATATTATTTCCAGTCCCAACAAATCCAGAGGGAGTAACTGCACAACCATCCATTGGTGTAATCCCCTTAGAAACGCTAATACACGCAATAGAAGGACCACTAATCGGGGATGTAGAGTTTTGTTGAATATTAGACAGACCACTGTTGGCTCTCAGTGGTGAAAAGTCCACCATCTGTCCATTCCCTTTCGAAGGAAACTGATGTCCTTTTGTAGAAGCCAACACATCATCCTTTATAGAAGTGGGCTTGATGTTATGATCAATGGGCTTTGAAACCTCCACAATATTCCTCTTTTATTTCCTTCTACAGAGGTTGTATGGATGACCCTTCATCCCACAGTTATCACAAGCAATACGTCTTCGACATTGTTCTATTGAATGCCCAACTGCCATACATTCATTAAAAAAAGTGTATTTCTTTCATACAAAATATCAATTTGAATGTCATCCGTTGGAGTGTAAATATTTACAAAGTCAATCAGGGTAGAGCTAAGATCAATATCCACTAACATCCTGGAAAAGTGTCCAAACCGAACATTCTCAGTCTCCTTGTCAAGTCGTTTAGGAGTCCCAATTGTTGTTCCAATATCGCGTAGAATCTTTGGGTGCTGAAGAACCCAATTAAGACCATGAAGACGAACCCATACCATTGAAAAAACATTCCTTTCATGTGATGCATTGATGTCCAGAGACCATTCTTGAAGGTAGAGCCAACCCGACTTCAAGGAAAGAGATCCAATGCTTTATGAATGCATTTTAGAAGCATCTGAAGGAAAAATGCAGTCAAATAAACAACATCCAAGAGAAACACACCTCCAATCAGAGAATCCCCAAAACAATGAGATCCATAGGACCAATTCATCGAACCTCCATGATTTCCGACCCTTGGTAAAAACAATACGTGCAATCAGAGAGGTTTTCCTGATGGCAATACTTTCAGCAAAGACTTCAGGACTGTCCTCAATATGTGCCAATGACACTTTTTGATGAATTATACCAGAACATGAGTCAGTAAAAGACCCAGATGAAAACTTCAGCACATAATATGGATTTATCCTCTATGAAGTAGGATAAAATGAATAGGAAGGCATCATTACCATAACCAATTTGTTGGAGCCATCACAAACATCCGAAGACAATGAATTCATTGGAAGAAACTTTGGATCAGACTTGGATGTCCAACCCAGCAGGCCTCTATTACTGAAAACAACACGAACCAAATTCCAGGATCTGAGGTCAACACCAAAAACCTCCAGAACAGAATATCGATCCTGCAATTCACCTTTATGCAGACCGTAGATGACATGCTCTGGTACAATTCCATTCTCCGGGTGTGTGCAGTCACCGGGATTCATTGCACCATCCTTCCGGGGGACAAATCAGGAGTCAACATCTCGAACAGTGCCCGGTCGAGACGTCATAAGATTCAATGTAGATGCACCAAGCCGTTGCGTACCATTCTTCTCGACGGATCCAACTTCACCAGCTAAAAGCGCGGAGCTGAGGAAATGGGGAACCGACATCGGAAACCCTATGAAATCGAAACTCCATCGTCGTGGAGATCCCACACTACCTAACACGTTATCAGGTCTTTATTGTGTAATATATAATGATAGTAAAATAATACCTCATGTATAGGAAAAATATTTTGGAACAATAGTGTTATCATATTATCATTAGATTTTGATGAATCAAATGTCTTATTTTCTCATAAAAAATTATGGTTCTTACATCCATAACATCTCATTCATCGCTAACATTCTTGTAATAAATTATCTATATCACTCATTATAATTATTTATATTCCACTTATGGTTATATTTTTTCATTAGCCACCAATGTTCCCCAACATTGAAAACTAGTAATGTGTTATTATGGATGACCATCACAAATCCATTTATCTCTTATAATGTGATGTATTTATTAACATGTTTTACAATTTGGTTTTCCAAAAATGATATTTTAAAATCTAAAATACATTATTAGCATGATCATGAATAAATTGTAAGGACACAATTTATTTATGGGACTATAATATAAAATACCATGATTTTAAAAGAGGTACATCATATTAGATAGTGTGTGTGACATGAGACACCATTATTATAAGAGAATGTAACAGTACTCGGGCATTAAATATGTTTATTTTAATATAAAAGAATCTCTTTGATTTCTATTTGTGCATGAAACACATGGTTTTAACGAAACATGATGTTATATTAAATATATTTATTTAAACACGATCATTATAACCTAAAAATTAATATGGTGTGTATGAATTATAAAAACTAAATAATTAAAATATTTTTATACATATATAAAATTAATATAATGGTTATCTACAAATTAATATTATATTTGAACCATTTCAATGAAAAATAAATTAATTTTTAATAGTTTTTATTTTACAAATAATATGTTTTCTTCCCTTATTGTACGCATATGGTAAAATAAATATTTGAATAATTTATTAAATGTTAAATTATAAAATAATCTTCATTTTTTAAAATCATAATATCAAAATTATATTAGGGTTTAATTTATTAATTTTTAATAGAATTTTGTTTTTTCAATGAATAATGTAAAATATTGACTGTTTTGAAAAATTACTTTTAGTTTAAATAATTTTCAAAGTCATCTTATTTATTAATTTTAAAAAAATTAATATAAATAAAATAATAAGATTATAAAATCTATTTATTGCAATCAATTTAATATTGAATATATATTTTAAAACCATATATAATAATTAAATTTTTCAGTATAGAAACTTATCTCTTCATCGTGCCTATTGTTACGATTTTTAATTAATTTCATAAAATTAAATGAGTGGAATTTGGAAAAATTGATTACATGTTTTAATCACTTTAATATATTCTTTAAAATAATTTATATATAGATTTTTTCAATAATTTATAGAGAAAAAATAAAAATTATTTATCTTAGTTATGGTGAAAATGTTTTTATAAGGGGATTATATTAAGAATATTATGATTCAAAATAAACTAAATCTATCAAAACATATTTTTATTCAAATTAATAGACCCTATAATATCTTATTGTTTATAATTTCTAATTTCTATTTATTTTTAAATGAAAAAATTAATAGGCACCGCTTTTTCATATCAAATATTCCATTTGTGTCCTCTCCCTCAATTATAAAAGGTTAACCCAATCTTCCCCAATTAACAATTCCATGAACAATTGGTTTAGGAAATACCTTCCAAAATCCCATAAATACATATCTTACCACATTATATTGTCCAAACATTGATTATGAATCTATCCTATGATGTATATTGGTTGAAAACTAATGATTCCCTTTTGAAGAATATTTAATATTTTCAGACATGCGTATTTATTTTATTTCTTATTCCTACATACGATCATTCTTCAAATATGATAATATAATAATACCAATATCTCTAAAATTATGAGATGTAATTATATTAATTAAACAACCTATATACATCCCCACTTCTATAAAATGGTATATGGAGCCATCAATCATGGGTTAGGAGAATAACCGCATCGTGAAACAATATGATTGATTTTACATTAACTCATATAATGGTTGAATGAAATGGTGGATTTAACATATGTATGTGAATTTGATAAAATTTTATTTCTTCTAGAATTTTTATATCACATATACCTTCTCATTTACCATTTTGTGGAGGTTATGTTAACGTCCCAGGTGTTTATGGCAGACTAGCATCACACAATGTGAGGGGAATCATTTTTCAATGAGGAATTAAATTAATGATATTAAGGTTAATTTTGAAAAATATTTGTGATATCTATGATAAATAAATTATTTTGGAAATAATATATCACATCTAATTCCATATTATCATATTCATTTGAAAAAATATCAATATTGTGTACAAATGGATTTCCTCCACGAAGTAATGTGAAAAGTTTTTCATTTTATTTTTACATATATATTAATAAGTATGGATTAGATTAAAATAAATAACATATATAGAATAATAATTATTTTGGAATATTTAATTAACATATATTTTCCATTCTATTAATTATTCTTGAAAAATGGAAACAATGTTCATGCACAGGTATGTGCTACTATCACCATAAAAAGTGTAATCCATTTTTTATGCTGATATTTTAGATTAATATAAATATATATATATATAATTAAGATAAAACATAATTATATAAGGGTTAAAGAATGGATATTGTGTAAACATTAAAAAATAAAAAAGGAAAAATTATTGAACTAAAATATTCATGAATGTATAATAATTATCCCCTTAAATATATATTCTAACAAATACATTTCTATTAAAATAATGCATGAAAATCATAAAATTTATGTGATATAGGTTTTTTGTTCTATAATAGAATTATAAGAACCCTATATTTTTTATATGTGGTTTAAACTCATAGGAAAGAAATTGAACAAAAGGAAAGGATTTCCTGTAAAATTTAAATTCCTCGAGATATAGGCTATATTAACAATGTATTCCATTCCTTGGTTTTTATAATTTCCCATTTTTATATAATTAATATATTTATTTTTCTAAAATTTAATGATTTTTGTTCATTTAGTGTCTTACGATTAAAACGATACCAATGTCGTAAGTGTATATTAAATAATCTCGTCATCATTCGAGAATGTTTCTATTTACATCATCCAAAGGAGAAGTATTTTTAGATTTATGTCAGGAGATAAATATATTTTATTATAATTTGGTTCATAATTGAATAATAATGTAAAAATTATATTTTCAACTCGTTGGAACATAAATTCATTGGGAAAATATTTACATGAAAAATACAATTTTATTTCACTATTAGATCAAAAATAACTATTCTCAAAATCTATATTATCTAAAAATTAATACAAAATAATATATTTATGTCATAAAATGTTTATTAAATAAATTTTACATAGATTGAATTTTTAAAAAAATTTACAAACAAAATCTTTCTTTATTTTAAACTTGACCAGTGTAGCTTTTATAAAAATCATTATTTGAATCATTGGTTTAACATGTACGAGAAAAATATAAATTTTTATCAACATATTTAGTAAATTATTTAGATATTTATCTTTTTCAAGGGTTACATCCAAATACATGTTTTTAATAATTTTTTTTTGTATTTTAGTTTAAATATTATTTTCAAAGAGAAACCTTTATTTCCCCAAATATTGATGTAAACATAATTTGTATTGTATTCAAATTTTTCAATGAAATAAATGATTTATGGTGATAATGATTCAATGAGGAGGTGTTTTCTTTATATAATCATTATTATTTCATTGGATTGTTTTTTATCAGTTCTAATGAGGATGTAAAATTTTATTATCATTCACCATTTTACTATGGATTGTTTATGAATATTTTTATTTGATTAGGGTTAGTTTTACTATTCATGTCATAGTTTGTTAATATGAATGTTTATTATTATAAATCAACACCTTTAATTGGTGGAATTCAATTGACATAGTATGTTATGGGTGGGGATGAGTTATAAATATCCCCTCTATGCACTGAAAAATCTCATGTGAAATTTTTTTTAGTTAGATTGGAAATGATTCTAAAAACAATTATATATTATATTCTAAATGGTTTTTATAGTATGTTTCTATTCTATAAAATTATCCAATCCCAAATTTTTTTGAGCATTTATTTATATCTATCTATTTATTTTAGTAGTTACAATATCCAAATATAATTTATAATCTCATTTGTTTATTTCTTTTGATTAATTTGGTGATCATTTGTTTCAACTATATTATGTCAATATTGATGAATAACTGGAATGTGTTTCAATTATTTTCCCTTCTATATTAGTAATTTCTATTTATTCATGATTGATTCCACTATACACATTCCCTAATTGTCCATCTGATATCACCCCATTATTATTTTTAATTTTCCCAAGTATATGTGAATAGTTTTAGTGATTGATATGAAATGTTAGAGTATAGGGAACAGTAAAATTCCTTATGAAAATATAGTGTTCAGTTTATGTTAAAATTTTAATGTCAACAAGATGTATATAACTAGTTTTCTAAGAAAACTAAATTATGCCGTCATTTGGGATGCAATTACATTTATGTATTGTAAATGAAATAAAATGGAAACCATAATTTTTTAACCCGGGATTGGGTCATCAAATTTTTTTCCATGAAATATTGTAGATAAATAGTTTTAAATAGAAAAAATTCCTACAATGTTACATGAATAAACCAAATAAATTTACTCAAAATTATAAATTTACTAAAGGAGAAAACAATTTAACGACATTGATAAAATATGAGGACGGTAGTAAAAACTATGTCACTTTATATTTGATTTTATGACAACACATTTGGGTAAATTTCCATATACTATATTTAATATAAAATTGGGGAGATATAGATTTTATTGGAAGTATTTTTTATTTATACTTATAAAAAATCTAGGATAAATATTAAAATATGGACTATAGATTATAGGTTTTTATAAAATATGAAGAATAATGTATAAAAACTAAAAAAATATTTTTTAAAATAATTGAATAATATTCACATCTAGAAATTATATATATTTTTAAAGTAATTTTTGTGTCTTTAATTATATCACATTAGCTAAATTCAAGTGAATTTTTATGGGTTAAATTACACAATTATTAGTGTTAACCAACTTTTTTAAGATTTTATTAAATATATCATTATAAAATATTGTTCCATCGTATATTGTTTGAAAAAAAAATTTTTTTACATGAGTGGATGAACAAGGGATAATTTATTCCATGGTATATATACTAGTTACTCTTGTTAGTTGATTTTTGAGGTTGAATACAATTTGTGGAATCAATGTCATGGGAATCATGGCTAGAATAGTATAAGAACCATATTAATGAAATATTATTGATGAATATTGTATGGGTGAAAAATTTATGAATGAAAGGATATTTAGTGGACACCAATAGAATTTTTAAATTCCATCCACCAAACTTATTAACAAAAACCATTAGGATCTATATGGGACTGTGTGGTATCTATCAAAAATGTTTATTTTTTTATTTTATCAAATAAATGGTTTACTTCACTCAGATGACCTCTATAATGTTCATGAAACAAATATCAAAGGACACGAAATTATGTTGTGGTTTCAAAAGGGATGTTGAGAAATATATCTGTGTATCTAATTTGATTTCTAGTACTGATAATATAACAGAGTAATTAGGATAATATTTGAAGTACCATATGATGAAACATATAATTAGAGACTAATAATATGCTTCTTATAGTCTTAAATAAATATAGTCACATAAAAAACGAGGGCTTAGTTTAAATTTGAAGATGCATGACACCCAAATATAAACAAAGAGAATTATTCAATGTAAATTGTTTTAAAATATTGATACACATTCAAAAGTGATGTTTCCTTATCAAAATAAAAAATTCTTCAATTTAAAATGTGGTGTAACATTAGGAAATTATTTAATAACATTATGGTATTTTGGAATACCTATAGGAAGGAGATAAAAAATAACTATATAAAATGTTATATTAATAGATGGATGAATAAGTTTCAGGGAATATTTTACAAAAATTAAAAACATAAAAGTTATTGAATAAAATAATAAAAATATCAATAGATTAATTTGGTGAACTGTTCATTACAAACTAGTCCTTCTTATAAATATATGTTGGCGAACAAGAGAATTTTGTGACGATATAGAAAATTAGAACATTTATATATATTAAAATAAATGAAGATAACTTAAATAAAATATTCTAAAATATCATTTTGATCGGTCTAGTATTTATGAATTTAACACCATTTGAAATGAAAAAAATTCAATTATTACAATTATATGTTCAATATGATAATATAATTTTAAATTAATAAGAACTGATTCTGAACAAACATAAATTTACCATTGAAAATAAGATTTCAATTATCACGTAGGTTTAAAAAAAATTCCCAGTGATACATATAATAAATAATTGTTTAATATATAGAATTAATTGTTGTAACATATTGAAAAAAATTAAACATATTTTTTTATTCCATGAAAAAATGGAAGGAATATTTCATGAAATATAAAAATTACTGTTCAGATATAATCTCAACCAATAAAAATGACATTCATGATGTAAACTATTTACTTTTTACAAATGTTACTCTTAGGTTTTAGGAGATTATTTTTAAGAAACTGTGTGCATTGAATTATGGTAAAAGAAATTATAATTGTTTTTAACTATTTTTACGCATTAAATTTAAAAACACTATTGCATGGAAGAACAATTTATATTATTGAATTAAGTAATTGAAGAAATATATTACACTAAGAAATCCATTGGATTCGTGAAATATAATTATTGGAGAATGGTGTGTTAGATTATGAATGCTACGTGTTGGAAAATATATGTCCCTGATGCCTAGTATTCAATGTTTTAGAGCTTCTTGACGGAGTAGATATTTTCAAAAGGAAATATTAATAGAATCATATATATGAAAGAGATGAGCGTATGTAACTATATTTTAATTATTCATTTTCATGATATGATGTATTTAGGTGATATAGATAAATCGTGTGATAAATATTTTGAACATACAGAGCTGGTCATTGAGTTCTCAATGCCCAAAATGTAAATTTATACCATGGATTACACGTTAAAAATAAGGGTAGATAAACCTTCTTATTAATAGAAATGTTTTCTAATGAGATTATTAAAAAATCCCACTATAAATAAAATGAAATTTTATAAATCAATTTTTTTCCATATTGATGAGTAAGGAAGACAGTTTCCAATATATTAATCAATAGGATATAGAGAATTTAATCAGAATTTCAAGAATACTCATTTCATATGATATACATTTGTGTAAATGGTGTCACAGTGACCAATATTAATCAAATTTGCTGGTATCAAATAGAATAATATATTTTGATTAAATACTTTATAATAATTACCTCATTTATAGATTATCATATTGTGTGACCATTCTATAATTTGATGATTCTGATTTTTCTAGAGATTGAAATTATGAAAAATCAATTCCAGGTGAAGAATTATTCAATAGAGAATATTTTGTGAGTAAGAATAGAAGAAAAAACATAATATTACAATTAGAAATGTAGAATCAGAATATGTTTCTCTCCCTCAGGATTTTATGAATGTATGTTGGATCATTTGTGTCGTGCCCTCTCATTCGCATTCCATAAAGCATTATTTTCCTATATGTCCATAATTTCTCTCAAGTATTTCTATGTTTTTTCAATTTCCCTCTAAAACCCTTTTTCATTAAATGAGATTCTAAAAAACTGTTATCGTTTCAAATAAATTTTCGAGAAACATTTCATGAAAAAAATATAAGATTTAAAATAAAATCCCATTTGTTTTGTTAGCTGGAAAATTAAATCAATCAGTTTAGAAAATTCCAAATTCATTGATTTTTTGAAATATTATTTCAAAATAAAAGATGCATAAAATTACATACATCCATTTTCCAAATTAAGTGATTTATAATAAAAATTTAAATGATATATTATTTTATTTTAAAAATAATGATCCCATTATCATTTATTCAACATCACATCAAAAAAATATAAAATGATTAAAACCATAAAAATTATTCAAACAATACACCAATATTTAATGAAAAATATGGAAGTATTCATATTTAATTATAATATATCATTTTTAAACAAGACATTCAATTCATAAGATTAAATTGCTTTATTTAGAGGAATTATTTAATTAACTTGTAACATGATTCCTCAATGCAGAGGTACTAAGAGAAATGAGGGTGAGAGATACATATAAAATGATGTTAAGAATTTATTATTTATTTCTTGTATCACATCTATATTTATTTCATTCAATGAAAAATATTTAATGACTTATTAATGGATTACACAATTAAAAACATTATAAATCGACAATATATGTCTTCAAATATCTCATTCGGGGATTCGATAATTATATATATCATTGAGCATAAATATTTATCTAATTCACTTCGAAAATCCTTATTATTTTTCATAGTAATCTAGAAATTCACCTAACTATGAAAATAAATATTCAATAATAACATTAGGATTCATGAATATCCCATAGGAATATTTATTCAATCATTATAAAAACTATTCTCAAACTACGAGTTTCAATTTAAAAATACTTATAACTCAAATGAAATAAAATATATAATATTGATGATGTCATATTATTACCATTAGTTATTAAAATATTCTATGTAGTAAAACCATATATTCTATTTCAACTCCTCTACTATAACGGATGTCTATGATTAATTTAACATACAATTATTATGATGAATTTTATTTCCTATTTTAACATAATATATCATGGTTATGAGAAGTGTGTGGAAAATGTATGGATTTAAAGTAACATAATAACAATATTTTTCATCCACGTCACCAGAAAAAATCATGGGTGACATATTGACTACGATTATATAAATTTAATCTTCCCCAAATATAAATTACATAAATTTACCAATATATATTGTATTTACATGAATACTATTCAATGGAGGGTGGATCACAAGTTCATTTCTAATTTCACAATTTCAAATTACTAAAATAAGTAATTTCTTAATATTTTATTATTAATAAAAAAACTATACTATAAATCCCCATGATATTTTTTATGAAGTGGTAAAAAATAAGATTTATTGTAATCGTATCTTAAGGGGTTCATTTGATTCCAAACCATATGAAAAGGAAGAACTATATCTATAAAAATATAATACTATAATTCTAATTAGTTTGTGAGTATATTATTTATGAATATGTGGGTTTCCAAAGTGTCTAAAACAATAAAATTTTAAATTTCTCTATCAAATCAACAACTTTACCTCTAGTATAATAAGGATAATTTCATATATTTTGAACCTATTTTGATAGATAATTTCATTTTAATATTGTTATTCATTAATTTTAATCTCATCAATTAATTGAAATTAAATAATTTTAAACATTTAATACAATATTAATACCACTAAAAATAAAATAACATTGGGTATTAAATCATTAATGATAAAATTGATGAGGTAAATTCAAAAAATTCAAAATAAACGTTTTTTTCATTAAATAATTTATAATTAAATAAATTCATGTGAAAATCATTATAGAATTTGAAATTCCTTAACAAGATCAAAAAAACTCAGTGAAAAATATTTCAACGTGAACTTCATATTTATAAAAAAAATATTCATTTGGAATGATGGTCCAATAACATAGTTATATGAATTCCATATTCCCCAATTCTAATTAATAAAATTTATTAATTATTAGGATTTAATTAATTTTAATTTTATATTTGTGTATATTCTTACAAACATAAATATAGAGTTTAAAAAATAAACTTGTTAATCAACAAATGTTTAATGAGTAATGTATATAATAGCAACAATGGTGTTTAATTCCGTAGTGGGATAACCTAAAAAACATATACACTTCCTTAATTATTTGAATCATTACATAATTTATGTTCTATTTATATTATTGAATCCAACATTGATGTTTCATAATTTTTTTATAATAATCCTAATTAAATTAAATTAGGGGAAACTAGTATAGATACCTAAAAAGGTGTTATCGATAATATTAGAATTCACTAACATGTCTATAAAACTAGTTAATATTACTTCAAAAACCCATATAGGTTGTTTTATTTATCAAATTGATGAAACTACACCTAAAAGTTATCCCTAAAAATTCATAATGGATTAACATGTGCTCAATACCCATTAAAAATATAATCATCATATATACATGATGGTTATCATAAAGGATATATTTTCAATGTGTTCCCCTATTTTTTGTATATCCTAGAGCATATAAGAAATATAAAAATTTACCAAAAAAAATGTATGAAACCAATTATATCCATCCGTGAAACAATTTTCTATTCAATAACATTAACATAAATCACTCCCTTCCATTTATTTGATTAATCATTTTAAAAGAATCAATCTCAATGTGGATAATGGGATTTGGGATCAATTAAATTATTATCATATTCCTTTATCAATATAATATGTTAAAAATATATTTTCATAATTCATTAGTATATTTCATAATCATCAATTCTTTCCCTCCTAGTAATTTTTATCAAATGTGGATTCAGGTGTAATCTAGGTTTCTCTCGAGAATTCCCAATATTGAATGAATTATCTCACATGTAATCGATCATTAATGTGTCTCCATTATTTTATGGATAAAAACAATACTATTGTGATTTTCAAAAAAATTAAATTTAGGAGACTCCGTCAATAATGATATTCAACAAAAACATTTTGTTTTCAGGGAGGATTTTTAATTTTGTTCTCAAAATAATCAAACAACATGTAATTAATTCTTATATATAACAAATAAATAAGTGATGTTCCCAAAGGATGAGTCTCAAATAAGGTAACATTGAATAAAACTATATAAATTCTAATTGAAACCATGGTGTTATTTATGCCGTTATATTTGATACCATAGAGTCCTCTTTGAGTTTCATTAAAAAAAGAATCAATTATTAAACATGAAGATAATTCCATATAAATGAAATTTACCTTCCGTTTAAGACCCCAATGAAAACAACATCACCTTATTATATGGATTTGAAATAATAAAAACCTAATTACATTTTTAGATGTTATTAAACCCCAATGAAGCATATCACTGACATGAATTATATTAAACAATTGTGAAATTATATTTACAACTTATATGGATTTTAATTATATAGAATCGCCATGTGACGCTATATAATGATGTGAATTTCATTTTGTATTCAATGTATATTGAATTATCTCATTACATAAACATTTTCCATTCATTTGTATAAAACTCAAAATGAAAGTATGAATTCCCTCAATATAAATTCATAAAGTTCCTCCTTATATGTATGTATGATATAGAGTGTCTTCCCCTATGACTAAAAAAATAAATTGTAGTCAATTTTACATATATAAATATCTAGGTGAATATTTTATTATTTTTGTGTTTTTTTCTTAATATCATGAAAATGTTTAATTGATGCTATATAATTTGTTCAAATATTTTACAATGTAATTATCTAAATTTAACAGTATATAATCATGGATGACGTTATGATTATGAATTAAATTGAAAATTATATACTCATTATATATAATAATCTTTTATAGAGGAAGAATCAACCTGTCCACCTCTTAATTTTGATACATAAATTCTAGAAACAATTCACCATTTTGTATCAAGAATATGAAACAACATTTGATGCTTTCATATCCTAAAAAATAAATAATAATAGTATACCAAACATAAAATATTTTGTTCCATGACCAATTTACTTGACTTATCATACATAGTTTAATGTTCTATATTCTACATTTGTTTTAATGAATGTTTATCCGACATTATTATGTTATTCATGAGGGGTGCTATAATGAGGAATCCATTAATTAATAGTAATCTATATAAGTTAAATTTGATTTTTTAAGGGCAAATATTTTTTTTTAATATATATTTTTAGCGATCATTCAAAATTTACATCTTTTTCCATGGAATACAATGATTTTTATAGATCTCTCCCATATTAATCAAACAAATATTTTATAAATGTTTTTCAAAACTATAATTATAAAATATGAACAGGAATGTATTATTTTAGTTTTTAAATGTCTGCGGATGATTTTAATGTTTTTAATCTCAAATATTGGATTCCATGTCATAAGTCAAATAGGAAACATGTAACCCCAATAATTTTGTTATTATACAATTGATGTCTCTCTTCCATTAATGATAATTAATTCATAAAAACATTATAATATAATGGAATCCATGTCATCTTTCTTATTTCATAATAATAATCATGGAGGTGTCCTAATTAACATAGTTATTACCACCACCGTGTAGGTCATGTTAATCAATAGTAATTGGAATCCTTTAGTACCCATGTTATCTCAAAGTATTTACTAAAGAAAAAGTATAAATGAAAATTTCCAAATATCAATATACGATGACCCAAAAATTATTATAGAATCTCTATTGGTGGTATTAATATATAAATGGTTTCCTTGAGATAATTTTCGATCATGTTGGGGAAGATTATACAACAATACTTTAGGATGGTTTTTAACACCTCATTACTTGAATAATTCCTCCTTTGTCAAGGCAACCATAATTGATGCAATCATATGATTAATGAATTAAACTACTATGAATATCCTTTACAATATAAAAATTTCAACATACTTATAGGTGTCTACCCATTTAAATATAATTGTTAAAAACATCACTTTCATTCCATAAAGTGAGGATTTAATACATTTTTTCATAGGACCATGATATAAAAATATTATAAGGAGATATGAACTCTACCATATGTTACATAATTCAACTATTATAGTAGTAATTACTTCAGTAACATTATTATAAATTATTATATATGTATTACCTATGAAAATATTATTATATGACATGAAAATTGTATTTAATGTGATGAAATAACCAACCATGGGTAGTCGCTACAAAAAAATTCTACGTATTAATTGTAGAAGTATTACTTAGTGTAATTTAGTAACCTATAAGTATGGTTCTCTTATATAAATAAATGAAATCTAATTGAGACATTTTATTTATGGAGTAGGCGTATTCATAAAATACCCCAACCTCAAGGTGTTTTAATTTCATCAATGATTTTAATTGAGTGTAGATTGGGTAAAAATATAAATTTACATGTATAATTTATCTTGGAATATGAATAATGATTTATGGGGATAATTTTTATATTTTTTGTCACAACCCCATCCCCAAAAATTGTAATTTTCTTAAGCCAGCAATGTGATAAGGATGACAATAACCCCTGAGTCCCGCCTCTAGTGGGCCCCAGGTTGGCGATTAGTACTCAGGGAATAAAAAAAACACAAATGGGAGGCATTACCCTCTAAGATAACAATGCAGAATAGAGAGAAAAGATAGACACCGACCAACTCCAAATCAACCAGTAAGATAAATGAAATCCCATTTTAACATAATAAACCCCATGAAAAACTAATACAACTAGAATGGGAAAACTGCAATAACCCAAAAGAAAATAAAACAGGAGAAACCAAAATACCAAAATACTCCTACAACCACCAACTAGTAGTAAACATCCTGATATCGAACCTAATCCAAGTGACCTGAAATTCAGTTTATATATACATAGGGTGAGTATAACAGTATACTTATTAGGATCCCCCCCAAAGCTTCTCATGCAATAGTAAAGGAAGAATTCTAAATCATAGTGAACAACAAGTGAAACTAACTCGTCATCTAAATGGGTATACTATGTTCCCATCCTCACCATGGATACTCTCACCAAGTAATGCATACAAGAATATATCTTATAATAATGAATATCAAGGGTACCCACCTACTACTTCCTCATTAGTTTTCTACTTTTCCACAACATCGGATGTCCTAAGCATCTCTCTCCAAAAAATCTTGCCCACAGACACTTAGGAGAAGCACCACAACATGCTCCTTTCACAACAAAACCACCACTTCCATGTAAGAAAATAACCAGGTAGTTTTTGGGATCCACCATAGCTTGCATAATGTGTATCTTCCATCGGGTATTATACCTCAAGCCATTACCGCCCATACAACGAGTAACGGTCCTCTATCCATCATAGCCTATACACATTACATCTAGAGTAGTCTATAGGAAACTATATCCAAAATCTATGTCTTTGAATAACCACAGGCCATTAAATCCCTCATCACACATATATGGTGAAAACTAACAAATGTGCATGCCAGCATAGGTAACTACCAAGAGAAGTGTCCAGGGCCAAAGGGGGGTAGTTAGCCATTCATTCTACCACAAGAATGTTGGTAAAAACACCCCCTCAGGGAACAGAATCCCCGGGGTGTCAGTTTCCATCACTGATAGGGTGGAGTAGAATATAGAAACACAAAAAGTTCAAAATATGTTATATCTCACAACCACACAGTGTGCATAACCTAGTCTTAGAAACAACTGTCGTTAACGTCTCTCGGACTCTGGGCTGCTACCACTAAGACTAGTTGTCCTATAAGCACACAAACATTTAAAGATCTTTAATACATTATTTCATTACCCTTTTGATCATTTTCACATTGCGTTAATTAATTATTTAGGGATTAATAAACCAGTACCAATTCAATATTAATTTTCATTAGCATCACACCCAATGTAAATTATCCCTTTAATATTACAACCTCATCATTATGTTGCAGCAACTCCAACACCATTGATTAACATCATTTATTCAACTATTCATTACAGAATCACTTTCTCTTATTCCCAGGCATTCAGCAAAAACATTCCATGCTACTAAACACATGGGGGCTAAACACGGTGAGTAGATATACTACCCTTTGAGTCTTTTCTTCCTATACCAAGAGTGTAGACCCATCCTCCCTTGAGAATCTAAACACTGAAATCATGTGGAATGCACCACGCGTCTTCGCCTATCTCGGTAGAAGGGTAAGAAAGACCAGCTTCCTTGATCAGTGGGGAAAAGTAAAGCAGATAATGAATAAATAAGAATCAGCAAGCATCCAACAATCACATTCATCCCATTCCATCATCCCTGGTGTCCTCCCTGACACCCACATGCAGAAACTGAAGAATGTCGCCACTCTAGGTGTCATCTAATACCACAACCAAAAGGCCTCCATATCCCTAAATATCTCAATATCCATCTAGGCTCACATCACAACACAAAAGGAAGGAAAACAACATCATGTCAACTGGTCTCTTTCACTTTAAGCAAACAAGAGTGTTACTCATAACCCTACACGCAATTATCTTTTAACACCCACTAATTCTTTAATCCATATTCGATTAACCGATTTATAATTCGTTGGTTCCAAAATTATGTAAACCTAACCAGTATGTTATCACAAATGATTAAACATACTAACTGCGCCAATTTGACTAACATCAATTTACATCAAAAACCAGTTTTGTTTACATGCCTCTTTAACTTTAGCCAAACAAATATCAATTAATTCGAGTTTATGTTCTTTACAAAGATTCATCATGAACGAACAACTAAGTGAAGCAAGCGTGGATATCACACTATCTAGAAAACAAGGAGACATATCATATGACTGATATCATTTTACATATCCAGTTCAAATATTTATTATTTAAATTCCATTGTGGTTCATTGGGATAAAACATGCTAACAATACAATTGCACGTAGAAGAAAAGAAGAGCAACAAATCCCCTACTTCAAACTGTTCATGATGTTATTTATCCACCCAAGTGGTTACGATCTTCTTCTCGCGTCAACTGCATCCACCCAAGGATGCCATGGTATGACCACACTATTTGAAAACCAGGAAAACCCCATTATAAGCATGAAGAATACATGTTATTATATGGATTGTAGAAACAAGAGAATATGAACCCAAAATGAACGATGATAAAACATACATTATATCGAAGATTGATCGATACAGATTGGTTGTGTCACGACCTGTCCCCATGGGGCCTGAGCCGCACTTCCAAAAGAATACCTCCAATAGGCCAATGGGTGGTGACTAGCACCGAGTAGGCATGCTACTAACATGGGAGGCATTGCCTATAAACCTGTACACACGCACACACATCTCCAAGCACACAAAGAAAAATGGTAAAAACTACTAAAAGGAAAAGATGCATTCATACACTAAAACCCAACCAACAAAGTATGATAGGAATGTAAAGTACAAGAATGTAAAACCCTGGTCCAAAAGTACATGCCCACCAAAATAGATTCTGTAACAAAGTCCAGCATGTAAGAAAGGTGTTGGGACTGCAGTTTATAGTTGTAGGAACACACCTCAGCTTGTCTGATCTCACTGAGTACCGTCCAGTCCTAGTTAGCCAATAATCCTGTCAAAGGATCGCCCTTCTGGACAAGACATGACACGTGTGGGAAAAGCCCATGTAGGGGTGAGTATAACAATACCCACTAGGACACCCCGAAACCACGAAACAAAACAAAACAAGAGAAAATACCACAAAGGAAAGATACAATCAGCTCTACACAGTAAATGTCTACTGAACATATAACAAGAATATCCAGATCTAATCATGCATGTTCGACAATCGCGAATACCACCACAAGGATCCTGCTCAATGATTCACTAAGAATGCAACCGGGAGAACATACTCCTAGGTCTGAAGAGAGAGAGATACGAAGTATTCGTTCCGGGAGGGCACACTCCAAAAGTACTTGGAAACATTTTTTTCAGATGAGGATCACAACCAAAAGCCATGGGGTGATTCTTACAACTTAGTCTGAGTTAACCTGCTAAGTAGAGGATCGACACCCGGGTAAAGTTGGTCATGTCGATACCAATAACTCTACTAGGGTTCCAGGAATGAATAAAGGATCTGGGTCTGATTCTCACAGAGGGGATTCCAAAAACTCTATTCAGGAAGTCCTACTGATGGGATCATACTCTTGTATATAGGAAATGATGCCAGAACATTCAGGGAGATGACCAAGGGTACGAACCCTAAAAGAACTAGTCCAACTCACAGAAGAAATGTGGCATTGTTACACGACATGTATTATGGTTACATGTCGTGTTCCTTGACCCGAGGTACGACCCATGTAAACGGCCCGTGTCATCCGTTAAATCTATGTAAAACTCAACTACACAACGTTTACAAGAATCACATGTCATGTTCCTTGACTCTGGGTATTGCCCATGTAAACAACCCGTGTCATCCATCCAAGCTTTGTAAAATCCCACTACAAGGCGTGTAGAAGAATCACACGCCGTGTTACTCGACACTGACTGATGTCCATGTAAACGACCCATGTCATCTAGCTAGTTGGATAGAAACTAACTACACCGCGTGTAGAAGAATCCCATGTCGTGTCCGAGAACCTAGGGCTCGCTCCATGTATGTTGGCCATGTGCCCGTACACGGTCTCTCTCCGTGTTCATGTCTCTAGCCCATGTACCAGCACATGAGGTATCTCGTGTATCTGGTCGGGTCTGGCCGGGGAGTGGTATACACGGCGGGTCCTTGGCCGTGTACCCAACCCATGTCTGTGTACTCCTGGAGTACATGCCAGGTGGTCCGCTGATGAACACACGCCGTGTAGCCCATACTACATGCCGTGTAGTCAGGAAATTTCTAGAATCATCGTCTTCCTCCTCGCGCCTTGCCCGATTCTCCGGATCCCGTTTCTCTGGTCTGTTTTCCACGAAACTCAATATCATGGGTCTCTTTGTCATTGTGATGCCGAATCCTTGGTTTTTGGGCCTTCGATCTCCTCCAAAATCAGATTCCGGAAATCCGTGTGGAAAACGTTCGTTGAATGTTATCTTCTGATCTGCTTCGATCTATCTGTCTCTACCGCAGCAGCACCTCCGTAGGGTAGTACCGATGCCAGATCATCAATTTGGGATCATTGCATTGCACAACGGATGCGAAATGGTCCATCATTCATATCCCCGTGAAGAACGCGTAGAACGTGCACAATGAACGTGAGAAATCGGGGATGAAATGCATCAAAAATCGAGAGGGATGAACCTTGATCAATGTTTGTGTCGATATTGGTTCGTCTCTGTTAGAATATTAACGAACCAAAATAACTCAAGAATCAATATCCCCAAAATCCCCTCAAAATACCATCCCGCAAATACGATCGATCTTCAGGCTAATCTGTTCATGGATTAGTCTGCGTTCGTCATAGGAATCAAGAACGAGAAAGAATTCATAAGGAGATAAAACGCCCTACCTGTATTCATGGTGTTTGTTGGAAAAGATCCAGTGGATGCATCATCTTCACTGGAGACACTCGTCAAGAACACCATCGCCGCGTTGCGAGGTTTTCTCCAGAGCTTTCCAGAGCCACCATGGAAATTCAGGGTTATGGGAATTGTAACCCTGATCCCCTGTGAAAGTATCTATTTAAAATATAAGATATATTTGACGCAACAAATTTAATAAAATATTTTAAATAAAATATTTTATTATGGTTACGTCCAAAAAGAATATTTCACCACCGACATGTGCCAGTGGATGTTAGGTCTCTTCTAGGGTAAAACCGCTGCTATGAACGCAACATCGCCCTCTGATTTCTGATCTGAGCACCCATTTAAGAGTTATTCTATCTGTTCATGAAAACCTCATGCAAGTGCAATTTAATTATTTAATGAAATTCAAACATTTGTTTCGGGCTCATCGGGCCTCGGAACGTCACGCCGTCATGAAGACTGTTATCAAAATAATTCCGAACGAATTTTTAAAAAAACGTATGCAAAACCAAGACATTACATCACACCCAACATATGGCTTTTACGTCCCCGAAAATCCAAAATAAAGGCTACCCCAAAAGACGTGGGTACTGCACGTGAATCTGAGCCTCCCGCTCCCACGTGCTCAATGTACCTCAACAACTGTAACACGTGGAAGACATTTTGTACCCGATACATCCGGGGAGGTAGATCCATGCGATACGCCACCTCACTAACTCTACTCAGAATCAGTAAAGGGCTGATGAAACTAGAATATAGCTTTCCACCTCAGCCAAATCTCTGCAACCCCCATCGAAGTGAGACCCTAAGGAACACATGGTCTACTTCCCCAAACTCCAAGGGCCTCTTCCTCCTATCAGAATAAGACTTTGACTGATTTTGTGCAGACTTCATCCGCTCTTAGATGACCTGAACCATATATGTAGTAACTCTCTCCATCTATGGTCCCATGGGTGCTTACTCTCATAGGTCAGTCCAGCAAAGTGGTGACCTGCATGGTCGCATGTACAGAGTCTTGAATGGTCCCATACCAATAGTGGAATGATAACTGTTTTTATAAGAAAATTCCCCCAGTGGTAGGTGATCCTACCAACTTTGACCGAAGTCATGTATGCAAGATGGTACCCTATCCTCTAGAACATGGATGGTCTGCTCTGTCTGACTATCAGTCTGGGGATGAAACTCTGTGCTAAAGTGTAAATGAGTTGAAAAATATTCCTACAATCCCTTCCGAAACTGATATGTGAAACTAGCATCCCATTCTAAGACGATTGTGGATGGCACTCCATTAAGTCGAACTATCTCATGCACATAGAGGCATCCCAATCTCTCTACTAATATCTACTCCCATATGGCTAGGAAGTGGGCCAACTTGATGAGACGGTCAATGATCACCCAGATGGAATCGTGTCCCCAGGACAAACATGGTAATCTCGTCACGAAGTCCATGGCTTTCTCGTCCAACTTCTACTCTAGCACCTCAAGGGGCTGATTTATACCTCCAGGCACCTGGTGCTCATACTTTACATACTGCAAGTAATACACCGAGAAACAAACGCATCCATGCTCCTCTTCATTCCTGGCCACCAGAACTGACATTGGAGGTCATTGTACATTGTTTCTACTTCTGGATGCACCGCCAAAGGAGATGTATAGAACTCTCTCAATACCTCCTCCCGCAACATCACTGGTACTACTGTACGCCCTCTGAAAAGAACAACGTGCTCCCCCACTTTTAAATATCCATCAACAGCGTCACCTGTGGATATTTGAGCACGTAGAGTCTCATAGCTAGCATCATCGAGTTGTGCTTCCCTGACTTGTTGTAAGAGTGGAGGGGTAACAACCATCGATTTAAGGTAAGCTCCCTCATCCCTATCCATGAAAGATAACTGTAAAGAGGCCAACTGCCTCATCTATTTATCCAGAAACTGAGAACTAGATTTCCTACTGAGAGAATCTGCCACAACGTTCCCCTTCCCAGTAGTGTAAACAATCTAAAAGTAGTAATCATGGAGCCACCCAATCCATCACCTCTGTCTCAAATTTATATCCTTCTGCGAAAATATATATCTATGAATCTTGTGATCAGAGTAGACGGTAAAACTCTCACCCATCAAGTAGTGTCGCCACATATTCAACGCGAAGACTACCGCTGCCAACTCAAGATCATGGGTCACAGAGTTCTGATCGTGTGGTCTCAACTGGCATGAGCCACAGGCAATCACCGCTTGCCTCTACATTAGGACACAACCAATCCTGATTCATGATGTGTCATAGAACACTACGTACTCAACACCCTCCTCTAGTAATCTCAATATCGGGGCACTCGTCAGACTCTATCTCAACTGGTGGAAAGCCTGCTGTCATCTCTCGGTCAACATGAATGGCTGCCCCGTTCGGGTTAAAGTTGTAATGGGAGCTGCAATCCTGGAGAAATCAAGGATGAATCTCTGATAGTAGCATGAAAACCCAATGAAACTCCTCACCTCTATCACGATTCGGGGTGGCTCCCATGCTAGCACTGCCTCCACCTTTCCTGGTTCCACTACTACACTGTCGTCCAAGATAACATGTCCCAGAATGTGGATCTCCTATTATCAGAACAGACACTTCAAGAGTTTCCCATACAACCGATTCTCTCTGTATGTGTCCAAAACCATCCTTAGGTTTCCCGCGTTCTCCTCCTCCTATGTAGTGTACACAAGTATATCATCGATGAAGATCACTACGAACCAATCTAGATAGGGATGAAAGTTCCAATTCATGAGTCCCATGAACAATATCGGGGTGTTTGTCATGCCAAAGGGCATCACCAAGTACTCATAGTGACCGTAGAAAAATCTGAAAGTCATCTTCGGTACATCCTCATCTCGTACTCGCAACTTGTGATATCCTGATCATAGATCATCATTCGAGAACCATCGTGCCCCTATCAACGGGTCAAAGAGGTGATCGATCCTCGTTAGTGGATATCAGTTCATCGTGGTCACCTGATTCAAGTGTCGGTAATCCAAACATAGCCTCAATCTCCCATCTGCCTTCTTGGAAAACTGTAGTGGGGCCGCCCAGGGTGAAACATTGGGTTCCAAAAATACCTTCTTCTACAAGTCTTCCAGCTACACCCTCAGATCATGAAGCTCTTCAGGAGCCATCCAATATGTTGATGCTGACATCGTTGTTGTCCTGGGTTTCAACTCAATGCAGAAATCTATATCCCAATGGGGAGGTAGTCCGGGGACATCCACTGGAAAGAAGTCCTCATAATCAGCCTCTACATATGGAACTGGAAGCCTGTAACATATGTTGTTCCATGGGCTAGTCTATCCAACTGATGTAAAATCATTTGGGCCTTCCTATGCTTGAGTCCATCTTGCACTACCTGGGTCTCTCTTTCACCGAAAAAAGAGAACCTCGTTCCATCACTGCAGACACACCGCACCCTTCGCCTAAAAGAGTCAATCTACTCATGAACTGTGGATAGCCAATACATACCAAGAATGACATAATAAGGCCTCGACGCTACCACCAAGAGGTTCCAACCAAAAATTTTTCCTCCAAGGGTCAGGTCACACTGTCTACAGAGGCATGTGATATCTGAATCTTCTCTAGTCGGGGTTTCAAAGCATAAGGGACGAGTCAATGGCTAAACTGGAATATCAAGGTCTCGAACAAGATAAGCATCCAAAAAGGAATGACTAGCACCTGTTTCTATCAATACAACAACCAAAGTTTAAAAGACACTGATTGTACCTCTAATCATTCTGGGAGTACCTGGGTCATAAGCCTCTGCCACCTATAGTTGTCCCTACCTCTGTCCACCAGCTCCCTGAACCTGGGGTGGACCTCCTGAGGGTGGTGGTGGTAAATGGTAAAAATGCCGACCACCTCCAGCTACTCTCCCAGCTCCTCTACCACGTCCTCTGCCCCACAGATCTGTCTTCTGCTCATGTTGTCTCTGCCTTGGTGGCCCATCCACTGCTCCATTTTCAGTAGTACGACGGGTCAGACAATCTCGACTGAGATGTCCCCTGCCATGACATGATTAGAATCTCCTCTATTGAGGCTGACTAGATGCACCCTGCGAACCATGTATGGTAGATCCCCTGTCATTGGATCTCCTCTGGAAATGTCTCCCACACCCGGGTCCCTGACATCAGCTCTGTGCTACCGAGGTCTCTGCTCCAGCTTACCCACTACTGACAACTGCTAGTTTTCCCTACTCTGTGGAGAAGCTCTTTCCCACCAAATCCCACTCGAGCACCCCATCATAAGTAGGAATTCTCATAGGTATTATGCTAGCTCGAATATCACTGTGTAAGCCCTTCTCAAAAGTTCTAGCTCAGATGTACTGATCTCTGACCATATCCATCGAGTACCGTGAGAGGTCGGTGAACCTCGATGAATATTCATCCAACATCATGGTTCCCTGCTAGAGCTAAAGAAGATCATATATACATACTCCTCTCAGTGTTACTGGTGAAAACTATTCTATGAAGAGACTCTCAAACTCCAACAATCCAAGGGTCACCTCGTCGTGAGTCTGAATAACCAAACTCCACCATCACCCTGCCAAGCCCTGCAGAAGGCTCGCTGCGATGATCACCATCTGGTCTGCTGGTGTCCTGACCAAACGAAAGACTCTGGTCACTGCCTCAAGCTTGTCCTCTGCTGTCTAAGGGTCAGAATCACCTAATAACCTAAGGGGTCTCTATCTATGAAACTTGTGGAGTGTGCTCAGCCTACGTTCCTCCTCCACTGGTACAGAGGGCACTAAACACAACTCCACAGGTGGCGGGATAACTGGCACACCACCTGATGGTAAAAAAAGGGGATCTGTTCTCTGAATTGAAGCTTCATCACTAAGGGGGTCATCCTTGTGATCGTGCACCTGAATCCTAGCGGGTGCACGCCGCAGAGGCATCCAGTAAAGAAACAAGATGTATCTCAGTCAGGGAGTATAAATGGAGAGCTGACTCAAAGAGGATATAGAATCCACAACCCATTCCTATATGTTTCATGTACAATTATTTTCCCTTGAAACTAGTCTTCTCATGATCCAAGTCGAAAAACAGGTTATCAGAGTCCTGGTGTGTGGATACGTCAGCCGCCCGCACAAACATTGTGGTCCCTAGCCTGAAATCCGAACTCGAAACACTTTGCATCTTTTCCCCAAACCAACTCACATACTCTCGGTCCTAAGGTAGAACCGAACACCTTTGATACCACTATGTCACGACCCGTCCTAGTGGGGAATGAGCCACAACTCCCCAAGCCTGCCTCCAATAGGCCAGGGGCTGGCGACTAGCACCGAGTTGGCATGCTACTAACATGGGAAGCATTACTTATAAACCTGTACACACACACACATCTCCAAACCCATAAATCTAAAAAGTAAAAACTACTAAAAGGAATAAATGCATGCATACACTAAAACCCAACCAATAGTGTATGACTTGAATGTAAAATTCAAGAAACTAACACCCTCGACCAAAATTACAAACCCACCAAAAGAGAGTCTGTAAAAATTTCCAACCTGTAAGAAAGGTGCTGGGACTGTATTCTGTAGCCATAGGAACACACCTCGGCATGTCTGATCTCACTAAGTACCATCTGGTCCTGGTCCGCCTATAATCTTGTCAAAGGTTCGCTCGTCTGCAAAAGACATGACACGTGCAGGCAAAGCCCGTGCAAGGGTGAGTATTACAATACCTAGTACGACACCCTGAAACCAAGAAGGAAAAACAACAAGAGAAAATACCACAATGGAAAGATAAAGTCAGCTCTACATAGTATATGTCTACTAAACATATAACATGAATTTCCAGATATACCCATGCACATTCGACTATCGCGAATTCCACCACTAGGATCCTGCTCGAAGATTCCACTATGCATGCAACCGGGAGAGCACACTCCTAGCACTGAAGAGAGAGATATATGAAGTACATGTTCTTGGAGGACACACTCAAAAAGAACATGGGAACATGTTTCTCATATGAGGATCACAACCAATGGCCATGGGATGATTCTGACAACTCAATCTGAGCTAATCCGCTAAGCAGTGGATCGGAAACCGGGTAAAGTTGGTCACGTCGATACCAAAAACTCTACCTAGGTTTCCAGGAATGAATAGATGATCCGGTTCCGAGTCTCACAGAGGGGATTCCAACAACTCTATTCTGGAAGTCTTGCTGAAGGGATCATACTCATGTATATAGGAAATGCTGCGAGAACCTTCAGGGAGAATACCAAGGGTACGAACCCTAAAAGAACTAGTCCAAGTCACAAAAGTCAAGTGGCTCAAGCCATGAAGAATTTCTTACACGATGTGTAGTATGGTTACACGACGCGTTACTTGACCCCGGGTACTGCCCGTATAAATGGAATGTTTCATCCATTCAAGTTGTGTAAAACTCAACTACACAACATGTAGAAGAATCACACGCCATGTTCCTTGACTCCTAGTGTTTCCCGTGTAAATGGCCCATGTCATCTGTCCAAGATGTGTAAAATTAAACTACACGGCGTGTAGAAGAATCACACGCCGTGTTCATTGACTCTGGGTGATGCCCGTGTAAACGTCCCGTGTCATCCGGCTTGTCAGATAGAAAGTAACTACATGTCGTTTAGAAGAATCACACGCCTTGTCCGAGCACCTGAGACACGCTCCGTGTACACTGGCCTTGTGCCCGTACACGGTCTATGTCTGTGTCTATGTTGCCTACCTGTGTACCATCAAACGGGGTATCCTGTGTATCTGGTCGAGTATTCCTGAAGAGGGGTATACATGAAGTTTCATTTGTCGTGTACCCAACCCCTGTCTGTGTACTCTCAGAGTACACACTGGGTGGTCCGCCGATGAACACATGGCGTGTAGCCCATACTACACGCCATGATGTCGGGAAATTTCCAGAAGCGTCATCATCATCCTTGCGCCTCATCCGATTCTTCGGATCGCGTTTCTCTAGTCCGTTTGCCGCGAAACTCACGATAATGGGTCCCTTCATCATCGTGATGCCGAATCTATGGGTTTCGGGCCTTTGATCAGCTCCAAAATATGATTCCGGCCATCCGTGAGGAAATCATTCAAAGAACGATATCTGTCGATCTGCTTCGATCTATCCATCTCCACCGCAGCCGCACCTCCATTGGTTTGTACCGACGCCAGAACTTCAATTTGGGATCATTGTGTCTCACAATGGATATGAAACGATCTATTGTTCATACCCCCGTGAAGAACGCGTAGAATGTGCACGAAGAACGTGAGAAATTGGGGAAGAAAGGCACCACAAATCGAGAGGGATGAGCATCGATCGATGTTCGTGTCGATCTTGGTTCATATTTGTTAGAATATTAACAAACCAAAATAAATCAAGAATCAAAATCCCCAAAATCCCGGAAAAATCCCATCCCGCAAATACGATCAATCCGCGGGCTAACCTGTTTGTGGATTAGTCCGCGTTCGTCATAGGAATCAAGAATAGGAAAGAATTCACAAGTAGATCAAACGCCATACCTGGATTAGAGGCATTTGTTGAAGAAGTTCTTGCCTCCACATCTTCGTCGCCGGCGAAACTCGTCAAGAACATTGTTGCAGCGTTTGGAGTTTTTCTCCAGAGCTCTCCAGAGCCTCCTTTGAAATTCAAGGTTATGGGAATTTTAACCATGATCCCCTACGAAAACTCTATTTAAAAGATAAGAGATATTTTCCGCAACAAATTTTATAAAATATTTTAAATTAAATATTTTTATATGGTTATGTCAAAAAACCATATTTCACCACCGGCCTTAGCCAGTGGAAGTTAGGTCTCTTCTAGTGTAAACCCGCTGCTCTGAACGCAACAGCGCCATCAGATTTCTTATTTGAGCACCTGTTTAGAAGTTAGTGCACATTTCAGGAAAACCACATGCAGGTGTAATTTAATAATTTAATTACAATTCAAACATTTGTTCCGGGCTCACCAGGTCTCTGAACTACACGCCGTCTCAAAGAATGGACTCAAAATAATTCACACCTATTTTTTAAAAAAAGTATGGAAAATCTGAGACATTACAAGTTGCATCAAAATAGAGGAGAACATATCCTAGTTGGGAATTATTGATTTTGAATCATCTAAAAGATGTAATTGGATGTTCGAGCATCTCACACCTGAGAACAAGAAGAAAGAATTAGGGAGGAAGATATCCTGTCCCATTAGAAGATTTAATAGATTGACAGTTTAAGATATTATTAATTTCCCATTAAAATAGAATCACATTAAACAGTGCCATTTGACAAAGTAAAAACATCCCAAACCATAGGAATTATTAATTTATGTGTTATGGACTTTGAATTGGACTTAGATTCCTTAATACAATGCTTTAAATTCATTTCATGTCAAAGGAAAATGCTAAAGTGGTGAAACTTATGTGATGCTGAAAAAACTCTTCAGGAACTCAAAATTTGGAAAAGGAAAGACGAAGTGATAGTTAGAAGGTCACTGTTCGAGAAACAATATTCACAAACTCGAAATTTGGGAATGGAAACAAGAGGTGACAGTTAGATGGTCACTGTTTTGGAAAAACTTTTCATAAAATCTAAATTTATTCAAGGTGTTGGGAAAAAATCCCTCAAGGTATCATTGAAATATTTTTGATGTGGTTGTGTTTGTTGAAAAAGAGGGCATCTGAGCGGTGATTTTTAACAATGAAATACAATGAAATACAAATTAGTTGACAAAGAGGATTTCATGATGGAGTGTAGAGTTCAAGAGTTGAGGTCAACGATCCATGTTTGATTCAAGAACATCGACAGAAGAAATGATGAAAAGTGATTTTTGGAAAAGAGACTTCCAAGACGTGTTCTTGAAGTCTTGGAAACTTGCGCTCCATATGTTTTTCAAGATCAGATCATCAAAATGTGGCAATGGGACAAGTGTCACGTAAGTATTGGTGGTGTCGGGCAAGTGACTTGCGCGCCATGAAAGAGACTTGTGCGCTAATGCCTTGGAAACATAAGAGCTTGCACGCCTGTGGTTTTTCAAGATCATAAGACCAAAATATGACCAAGGAAAGATGTTCGCGCAAGATTGGAATTAGTTCAGTCAAGTGACTTGCAAGAGAAGAGACCTGTGCGCTGAGACTTGCACGTCGAGGAGAGACTTAAGCGCCGTCATGCAGGGGTGACCAAATTCCTATAAATACTGGACCACCCCTCTTAATTCTTTTCCGGAATTCAATTCTTTGATGATTCAGAGCTCCTGTTGCACAGGTGTGGTGATCGCTCAAGTGGTGGTGTGTCGCGCAAGTGGGACATGCGCATGCCAGTGTTGAAAGATTCACGCCAAGTGTTAGTTGCGCGCTTGAGGTGGTTTAGGCAAGGAAGGAAGTTAGTCGTGCAGTTTTGGAGTTGTAGAATCTTGAGTTGCGCAAGTGGTTGAGGATGTCTTGCAAGCCAGTTGTGACATGAAAACTGATACTTTCACGCCGAGATTGACTTGCGCGCCATGTAAGGTTTATTTCCAGTAGTGATTTTCGGGCTGTGTGGAAGCTGGATGTTTTCCTGATACCTTCGGTGCAAAGAGGGATTCATCTACGGGTGAAAGTTGGGCTTCAATAGAGAATCTAATTACAGAGGAAGATGCATTCCTTCATGCAAATAAAGAGACCTACGGGTATATAAACTGTGAGTGGATTCCTTCCAGAGTAGTGAGAAATGGATGAAGAAGAAGTTGATCCTCTCCACCTGTAGTGAGCCAGATAGAGAGAAATAGTGAGTGAACCCTGGGAAATTAGTGAGGTGACCCTAATACTTCTAAAGGTAGTGAGCCTGGGACAGAGCGACTATGCCTGAACCTTGTAATCCACATCTAGTGAAGAATAGAGGAATTTGGTACGACCAGAATCTTGTCGGCATATGATCCTTGGACGTAGACCATTGCGGTGAACCATGTAAATTTTTTTGTGTCCTATTCGTGATTTACCTTCTGTTTATATTGTGCAATAGGAAAGAGGGAGATGAGTGTTTTGCTTAACAACGAAACAAGATCAGAACATGCTTTAATTTTGAATTAGTCATACCCTAATTCACCCCCCTCTCAGGGTACTCAGCCTAGTGGACCTAACAAATAGTATAAGAGCGAATGGTAGAAATATTTTCTTCTCTCAATGGAGGTCACTAATCATAAATGGTTTCTGATCTTTGACGGAAGTAATTTTCAGATATGGAAGAATCGAATGCAACAATATTTATGGTCTTTGGGAATGGATGTGTTTTCAGAAGCTATGCATGGTATCTTAGCTGACATCAATAGTGAAGCATTATCAAAAGCTGAAATATGAGAGTTAGATGCTGACGTAAAGGGTATTAATGCTTTAGGTGGTGCTCTTTCAAAGGTTATCTATACAATGGTAATTTCATGTAAAACATCACATGCCATGTGGGAAAATCTTTTGAATATATATGATGGGGATACAATGTTAGAGAGGCAAAGCTTCAAGTTCTTTGGAACAAGTATAAAGATATGAGAATGAGCCCAAATGAATCTATTTATTCTTTTTTCGAAAGAGTAAATGTTGTTGTGGAAGACATGCAAGGTCTTGGAGACGTCATTGAAGACATAAAGATCGTAAAGTGTATCTTGAAGAAACTACCACCTCAGTTCAATCCAAAATTTTCAGCTCTAGAAGATAAATATCCAAAAGAGCTAACACTGGGTAATTTGCACAGTACCTTGGTTGCATATGAAATGAGGAATGATGATAAAGAGACTGTGGAAAAGGGGAAATCGAAAGAGGTGGATTTCAAGGTCATGAAGAATCTCACCATTGAAGACTCTCAGGAAGAAGAAGAGACAGACAAGGTAATGTCATTCCTCTCCTCAAACCTGCAAAGTGGAAAAGGAATGTTCAAAGGGAAACTTCCACTTTCTTGCTTTTGAAGTCGAAAAGATGGACATCATGCTGCAAGGTGCCCCAAAAATTTTCAAGTAGAAATTGATGAAGACGAAGTTGAAAATCCCAAGAAGTTATCTTCAGCCTATGTGAAAGGGAAGAAGCAATTCAAGAGAAATTTAATCAAGAAGAAGAATGTTCTTTCACACGAAATAGACAGTTCAGATGAGTCGGAGGATGAAGAGGTGGAAGTGATTGAAAGTTTCAAAGATTGTGGACAAAATTCAATGGTGGCTATTGTTGGTAGTGCTCAAGAAAAGGAAGAAACCGACTCTAATGAAAAAGAAGATGAAATTGAAGGGAGAGTTGACATGGAAGCTAATTTGGAAGCATCCCTTGAGGAGATAGATGTTTGGAGAGCCAAAACAATGAGAGATAATAATGTGGTTCGTGATGCCAAACACTATATGCAACAACAGGATGAAGAAAAGTCTGAGTTGATGAAAGAAATTGAAAAAATCATGTTATCAACACCAGAGATCTGAGAATCAGTAGGTGAGTATAATCATATGATTGAAGAAAAGAAAAGGGAGATCGATTGCTTGAACAAAAGAGTGAAAGATCATGTCAAGCATATCAAAGATCTTGAAGAAGAAGTTGTCGGTCTGTGGAGGAAAGTTAAAGACAAGGACAAACCCTTAATTCCCAACACATTCTTGGGAATGAAAGTCACTGAAAAGACTGACAAGATCAAAGAGGAGCCTAGTAGTTTAGCAGGAAAGAAGCTGAAATTGAACTCAGATGTTAAGGATGATTCGGGGCTTAAGTGCAAACAAAAATCTGTGAAAATTGAAGTCAGACCGCAAGCACCAGTCCTAAGATTGAAGATTGATTTGGGAACAATGAAAAATCAGAATATTCAGAGATCCCAAGGGGAAACTCAAAGTGCTGAAGTACCACGGTGGAATTCACCTTATACCAGGTGTTATTGTTGTGGAATGATGGGACATTCACAGTATCTATGTTCCATAGCCAAGAGATATTGAAGGAAACAAGAACAGAGGTTCTAGCCAAACAGATAACGGTTTTCCAGAACATATTTCGAAGGACAATGTTTTTAGTGCGGAGGATTTGGGCACATGGTCGGGTACTACACTTAGACCATTTTGTGAAATGTGCCAAAAAAGAATCAAATCATCCGCAAGCAGAAAATCAATAAACGTACAGGTGATTTAAAAATGAAGAATATATTTACGGCTTTGCAAGATGAAGCTGGTCCATCATAATTTGAGAAAGAACAGAAGTCTCAATCCAGGTCGAGTATGAAGGAAAACGTATGGACCAAAAAGAAGAAAAATGAAAAGGTCGTAGTCGCAGAGATTGCCCATAAAGCATTAGATCGCTCTGGTGTCTGGATCATTGATAGTGAGTGCACATCCCACATGATGGGTAATAAGGATCTTGTTACAGGCATAAAATATGACAAAGAAGGAGTTGTCAAATTTGGAAAAGATAAAGGCCTGAAGATTGTCAGCTTAGGGAAATCCATGTTTGGGGGCAAATAAATGAGATGTGTGCATGTCTGGGTAGTAGAGGGTCTCAGTCATAACTTGCACAGTGTCAGTCAACTATGTGACTGTAGCCATTCTATATGATTTACCAAGAAGATGTGTGTTGTGAAATGAAAATATGGGGTAGTTGTTCTGCAAGGAAAAAGGACAAAAGGGATTCTCTACCTTGTAAGTGGAGAAGAAGATATGTGTCTCTTATCCAGAGAGGAAGAAAACCTGTTGTGGAATAATCGACTGGGTAATCTATGCCAACCATCTATGGAAGATCTAGTAAAGTGTGATTCTACTAGAGACCATCCCAAACAATCACATGATCGCACTCATACATGTGATTCTTTCTAACAAGGGAAGATCATCAGAAAGACATACATGACAAAGGAATAGAAATCAACTAGAGTTCTTGAATTGGTGCATTCTGATTTATGGGGACCTATCTCACCACGAGCTATAATTGCAAGAAGGTACTATGTTCTTTTCATTGATGATTATAGCAGAATGGTCTGGGTATTTGTTATTACCCATAAGACCGAGGTGTTCAGTTACATAATGTAGTATAAGAGGGAATCAGAAAAGATTCTTGGGAAAAGAATTCATAAGTTCCATACTGATAACGGTACAGAATTCACAAACAGTCAAGTTGAAGAATATCTCGAGAAACACGGGATAATGCATCAAGTTTAATCAGTAAGAACACCCCAATTGAATAGTGTGGTTGAAAGGAGAAATCAGATAATCAACAGCATGGCCAGAACAATTCTTATTGATAAGGACCTACCAGAGAAGTTTTTGAAGGATGTAGTTTTGACATCGGTATATGTTTCGAAAAGGTCTATGATGTATCCCAAGAAAGGGAAGACTCCATATGATCTGTGGTACGAAAAGAATCCAACGCTGAAATACATTTGAATATTTGGAATTAAGTGTTTCATTCTTAAAAAAGAAAATCACAGGAAGTTTGAGGCCCGAGGAGATGAGGGGATATTCCTTGGCTACTCCGGGAAAAGCAAAGCGTATAAATGCTTCAAAAAAAGGCTGGGAAAAATTGTTGAGAAAAATGATGTCACCATAGTTGAAAATGAACAGAATACTTAATGACCCAGTGACCATTTTCTGGATGAAAGTGATGAGGAGATAAGAAAAACAGAGGGAGAAGGAGTGGAAGAGGCTGATTCAGAAGAAGATAATGCTGATGAACAAGAAAGTGTCAAGTCTGTGTCTTCAAGAAAGCCAAAGAGTTGAGTTGAAATTGATAGGAAGAATAACATTGGTGATCAGACAACACCAGTTCAGACTCTAAAAATGAAATAATTACATCAAACATCATTTTTATCTCAGGTGGAGCTGAAATGTTTTTCCAATTCATCTGAAGTTGAAGACTGGGTTCCGGCTATGAATGAAGAGATTGATCAAATTGAGAAGAAACAAACATGGGAGATTTCTTTGAGGCCAACAGATAAGAATGTCAACGGGTCAAGATTGGTCTATCACAACAAGATGAATGAAGATGTCATAGTGATTCGGAACAAAGCACGACTAGTGTGAAAGTGATTCTCCCAGATAGAAGGAATAAATATTAATGAGACATTTTCACCAGTTGCAAGGTTGGAATCAATCAGATTATGTTTTTCCATAGTAGTGCAAAGAAAGTTCAATGTGTTCCCAATGGACTTCATATCTGTGTTCTTGAATGGAGTTATAGAAGAAGAGGTGTACATTGAACAAGCAGAGGGTTTTCTCATCCATGAGGATGAGAAAAAATTTGCAGGCTGAAGAAGGTGTTGTATTGGCTGAAACAAGCACCAAGAGCACGGTACTCGAGGCCTGATCAGTAATTGAAGAAGCTTGGTTTCTAGCTTGGGGGAGTTGATTACAATCTCTATTTCAACAATTATATTAATAAATGGATTATGGTGTTGTTTTATGTCAATGACATAATATTTGGTGGATCAAATGAAGCTCAGTGCACACAATTTTCCTAATTCATGAAAAATGAGTTTGAAATGTCAATTATTGGAGAGCTAACATTTTTCCTTGGTTTACAGGTGAAACAAGGAAGTAATGGCACTTTCATTTCTCAATACAAATATTCCAAGGAGGTTCTAAGAAGGTTTGGAATGGATAATTCCAAGGAGATGAAGACTCTGGTTGGTACCCGGATAAAATTATCAAAATATGACGATGTCAAGGAAGTTAATATCACAGAATATAGGAAAATTATTAGATGTTTGTTGTACTTATCTACAACAAGGCCTGACATTTTTTTCGCCACTTGCCAAGTAGCATGATATCAGAGTAATCCCATGGAAAGCCACATGATTTCATTGAAATGAATACATTGGAAATTCAAGGGCACGGTGGACTTCGGCTTGACATATAATGACAAATCTCAGACCGAGTTATTGGGTTACACAGATGTAGATTGGGCCGGATCAGCAGATGACAGAAAATCAACATCTTGAGGTGCATTCAATCTTGGTGGACTAAGTAATTCTTGGTTAAGAAAGAAGCATGATTTTCATTGAGCACCATGGAAGATGAATATATTGCGGCCACTCAAGCATGCACATAGTTATTATGGATGAAGCAGCAGCTTGAAGATATGGGAGTTGAAGTGAAGTATCCGATCGGAATCCAGTGTGACAACTCAAGTGCTATAAATCTTAGCGAAAATCACATCCATCATTCAAGGACAAAGCACATTGAGATTAAGTATCATTTCATCAAGGAGAAGGTGGAGCAAGGTCATGTGAATTTGGAGTATGTGCCCATAGAGTGACAGGTTGTAGATATTCTGACAAAGGCCTTACCCAAGGAATCTTTTGAGAGACATCGACTGGCTCTGGGTGCTCAGTCGACTCCCCACACTTGAAATTGTGTGGATGCGGAACCCCCCCCCCCCTCCCCGAGGTATGATGTGTTTTTCCCTAATGTGCTGATATGTGTTCTCTACTATGTTACAAACTACAAATGAGTGACCTTTGGGTTCATTGAAAAAGGGGGAGAAAATAGTAATTGTTCAAGGGGAAGATAATAGTGTGGCTATTTGAGAAATCATGATAGATATGGGGAGAAGCTGACCAATGGAGCAGCCAGATAGTGGGATAAATGATAAAGGGGGAGGGTTTTAAATCTGGCAATGCTAGAAGTGATCGATCAAATATTAGATATCACAACAGCTGATGATCATGATAAAAGCAGAAAAGTGGTGTATAAGGGTAGTGTTGGAATGCGGTAAGAATATTTCCAACAATTGGTATTTCCAAAAGTTGGTATATATTTGGCAACAAATAGTATCAGTTGGGTGTCAACAGAGGGTGTCAGAGTTGAATTTATTCATTGATGAACTTTTCATTTACTCTTGTTTCTCATGCTAAGCATTGCTCATGTGGGCTTAGAGTTTGTGTTGATTAAATCCTTGATAGCTATCAGAATCACAATGTGGCGAATGGTGGCTGAAGAATTAATTATGTATCTTTTTTTGGAAGAGTTTTCAACAAACCCAAAGGGGGAGATTGTTGGGCAAAAATTCCTCACGGTATGATTGAAATATTTTTGACGTGATTGTGTTTTTTGACAAATTGGGCATCTGAGTGGTGATTGTTGACAAAGAAAAACAATGACATTCAAATTTGTTGACAAAGAGGATTTCATGATGGAGTGTCAAGTTGAAGGGACATGCGTGAAGTGTTCTTGAAGGCTTGGAGACTTGCGCTCCATATGTTTTTCAAGATCAGATCATCAAAATGTGGCAAAGGGACAAGTGTCGCACAAGTATTGGTGGTGTCGGGCAAGTGACATGCGCGCCGTGAAAGAGACTTGCGCGCCAATGCCTTGGAAACTTGAGAACTTATGCGCCTGTGGTTTTTCTAGATCAGAAGATCATAATATGACAAAGGAAAGAGGTTCGCGCATGTTTGGAATTAGGTCATGCAAGTGACTTGTAGGAGAAGAGACCTATGCATCGAGACTTGCGTGTCGAGGAGAGTCTTTCATGCCATCATGCAGGGGTGAAAAAATGCCTTTAAATACTGGACCACCCCTCTTCATTCTTTACTAGAGTCCAACAATTTGAAGATTTAGATCTCCCGTCGCGCAGGTGTGGTGGTCGCACAAGTGGTAGTGTGTGGTGGAAGTGGGACTTGCATGCCAGTGTTGGATGTTGCGCGCCAAGTGTTAGTTGCGGCCTCAGGTGGTTCAGGTGAGGAAGGAAGTCAGTCGCGCAGGTTTAGAGTTGTAGAATCTTGAGTCACGCAAGTGGTTGAAGAAGACATGCGCACCAGTTGTGACTTGAATGCCCATACTTGCACGCCGAGATTGACTTGCGCGCCAAGTATGGTTTATTTCCTGTAGTGATTTTCAGGCTGTGTGGATGTTGGAAGTTTTCCTGATACCTTCGGTGGAAAGATCGATTCATCTACGGGTGAAAGTTGGACTTCAATAGAGCATATACTTAGAGAGGAAGATGAATTAATTCATTAAAATGAAGTCACCTATAGGTCTATAAACTGTGAGTGGATTCATTCAGAGTAGTGGGCAAAGGAAGAGGAAGAAGGTGATCCTCTCCACCGAAAGTGAGTCAGAGAGGGAGAAACAGGGAGTGACCCTTGAGAAAGCAGTGAGCTAACCCTAAACCTTGTAAAGGAAGTGAGCCTGGGACATAGTGAATGTGCCCGAACCATGTAATCTACATCTACTGAAGAATTGTGGAATTTGGTACGACCTGAAACTTGTCGGCGTATGATCCTTGGAGGTAGCCCTTAGCAGTGAACCAAGTAAAAATTGATGTGTCCTGTGCATGCCTTACCAATTTTTTATATTGTGCAACAGGAAATAGAGAGAAGAGTGTGTTTACTAACAATGAAACAAGATCATAACATGCATTAATTTTGAATTATTCATACCCTGATTCACCCCCCTCTCAGAGTACTCATCCTAGTGGACCTATCAAAACAGAAGAATAAGTGACAGTTAGAAGATCAACATTCAGGAAACACTGTTCAAGAACGCAAAATTTGGAAGAATAATGAAGAGGTGATAGATAGAAGGTCACCGTTCCAGAAACACTATTCACAAACTCAAAATTTTCCAAAGGAAAGAAGAGAAAACAGTTAGAAGGTCACAGTTATTGAAAGACTATTCACAAATGTGAAATTTGGAAAAGGGAAGAAGAGGTGACAATCTGATGGTCACCGTTCGGGAAACATTGTTCACAAACTCAAAATTTGGAAATTGAAAGTTGAGGTGACAGTTATAAGGTCACCGTTTAGGAAACACTGTTCATGAACTCGAAATTGGGAAATGGAAATAGAGGCTGCTATTAGAACCTCACTGTTCTAGAAACACTGTTCACAAAACTCAAATTTTGGAAAAGGAAATAGAGGTTAACATTAGAGGTTACCAATAGAGGATGCCATTAGAGGTTATCGATAGAGCTATTCACCAATGTATCTTTTAACAGAATTGGAAATTTGGAAAATGGAAGAGGGGATACTGTTAGATGTTGCAGATAGAACTGTTCACCGATAGAACTGTTCACAGAATTGGAATGTTGGCAAAGGAAAGAGTGGTTACCGTTAGAGGTTACCGATAGAACTGTTCATTGATGGAACTGCTCACAGAATTAGAAATTTGGAAAAGGAAAGAGAGGTTATAATTATAGGTTACAACTAGAGGTTACCATTAGAGGTTACTGATAGAACTGTTCACCGATGGAACTATTCATAGAAGGTTACTAATGACACTATTCACCTATGATCACCGATGCAATGTTCACAAAAGGATACCGTTTCAATGTTCACAACTGTCTACTGTTGGAACTATTCACTGAACTAGAAAAATCGAAATGTCTTTGGGATAAGTCACCATGACTTCCTAGAACACCTCAAAACCCCTATTTTCAAAAATGAATGGACAGAAGAGGTCCGGGCCATTACATCAGATACCTCTCAAAACATTCTCATCCCCGAGAATCCAAAACCCATTTAAAGTTAAAATTAAATGGGGTCTGAACAACTACCCTTCGAGATACCTCTCAAAAAAGAGAAATCCACAAAAACAACAATGGGATCCCTCTCATAAACCTGAATGGTTCATAATTAAATTAGCTATATTGATACATGAAAATAGTTAAATATCGAACAACTCTGGGTAATAACCATGTATCTCTGACTCACGTTCCCAAGTAATCTCTTCCATGCCACCATGTCTCCACAAGACACGAACCAAGCGGATTGAATGCTCACACAACACCTTCACCTTGCGTTCTTGGATCTTCACAAGTCACCCCTCAAAGGCTGCATCATCATCAACATTGATCTCTCCCCAATAGATGATGTGAGATTCATCTTGAAGATAATGATGGAGCTGTGATACATGGAAAACATCATGTATCCAACTCATCTGTGGGGGAACTGATACTCGATACACCACAGCTCCAACACGGGAAAACAACTCAAAATGCCCAACAAACTGGGGATAAATCTTAATCCCATGACCAAACCTTCACTGCCCATGACGGGGAGTCACCTTCAGAAACACATGATCCCCAAAATTAAACTCTAAGGGTATCTTAATTTGATCAGAATATGATTTTTGATGATCTTGTTTTGTCTTCATACTATCACGAATCACTTGAACCATCTCTATTGTATTCAGCACTAGTTCTGGTCCGTGAATTGCTGACTCTATGACCCCAGTCCAACACAAATGATAATGGAATGGTCGACCATAAAAGGCTTCAAAAGGTGTCATACTCATGGTAGAGTGAAAAATATTATTGTATGAGAACTCCACCGAAGGTAATTGTCTTATCCATGAGCCTCCATAATGAAGAACACAAGAGCATAACATGTCTTCAAGAGTCTGGATGGTTCGCTCTCTCTGACCATCTGTTTGAGGATGAAATGTAGTGATAAGGCATAGTTGATAATCGAAAGCATGTTGCAGACCTCTCCACACCCTGGAGGTAGAACAGGGATCTCGATTAGAAATGATTGTCATTGGTACTCCATGAAGTCTCACCACCACCTCTTGTTATTTCCTCAACAAGACTTCAACTGTGTTCGCCTCCTCGATATCTATGAAGTGGGTAGATTTTTTTAAACTATCCACTACCACCCAAATTGCATCATGTCCTCCAGGAGCTCGAGGTAAACCAGAAACAACGTCCATTGAGATGTCCTCCCAGTTCCACTGAGGAATATCTAATGGTTGGAGAATACCACCAGGAACATGGTGTTTGGCCTTCACCTTCTGGCAGATCAAATATCGATACACAAACTCTGTAACCGCACACTTCATCCCAAGCCACCAAAACTAGATCCTCAAGGCTCGGTAAATCATTTTCATGCCAGGAAGCACTGCTAAATGAGAACTATGAAACTCTATGAGAACCATCTCTCACATTGTCAAAGGAAAAAAAATTCGTCCGTGATACAACACTCGGTGTTGTTCATCCTCAATCCATCCATCAGGGGCCTTTCCACAAACAACTCGGTCTCTCCGGACCTCCACCTAATGATCCCCAAGCTGGGACTCTTCCAACTTATACATCAGGGATGAATGTACCGTCATCTGAAAAAGACAACCTCTTCCCCAAACTTCACCCATATCAAGATGTAATTCTAACATATCTTCCATTACTCTCCAAGAATAATTGGATTCACGCACATCATCACTATGTAACTTTCGAATCCACACAGCAGCTACAACATTCCCCATTACAGATGTATATGATATCTCAAGGACATATTCCTGTAAGAAGGCCATCCAATGACGTTGTGGTAAGTTTAAGTCATGATGGGAGAAAACATAACTCAAACTCATGATTTGTGAAAACAACAATGTGCTCACCAATGATGTAATGTCTCCACAAATTTAGAGAAAACACCATGGATGCCAACTCAAGATCATGGGTGGCATAGTTACATTCATGGGAACGCAACTGCCAAGACCCATAAGAAACAACTGACCACTGCTGCATGAGAACACATCCAATCCCCAGATGCAAAGCATCGTACAAAACAACAAGATAAACTACCTCAGCCTGAAGACAAAGAACTGTAGCACTTACTAACTGCTGCATTAGAGACTAGAAAGCTACCTAACACTGATTCGTCCATATTAATGCCTATTCCATCATGGTCAAAGATATCAGAGGAGTCACAACTCATGATAAATTGGCTACGAACCTCCTGTTGTAGCCCGTGAAACCAAGATAACATCGCACCTCTGACAATGTATTGGAGGCTGCCCCAGACACAAATGCTTTTATCATTGATGGATTCACATATACTCCCTGTTGGGACACAACATCCCCCATGAAACGGACCTCTCAAGCCCAAAACTTATACTTTGAAGACTTCCAAAATAGCTGATGTTGGCGAAGAACTCCCAAAATGGCTTGTAGAGGCTCTGAATGCTCCTCATCAGATGTGGAGTAAACACAGATGTCATCAATGAAAACTACAATGATAATTTCCAGGAACTTACAGAACACAGCAGTCATCAATCCCTTGAATACATCTATAGACTTCGACATGCCAAATGGTATTACAACGAACTCATAATTCCCATGAGGACAACGGAAAGCAGTCTTCATGATATCCTCATCCATCACAACCATCTGATGATATCTTGACCACAATTTAGTCTTTGAGAACAATTTCCACCCTTCATTTGATCGAATAAATCATAAATCTGAAGAAGAGGATAGATATTATTTATCATCAATATGTTTAAGCGATGATAATCGATACACAACTAAAAATAGCAATAAGCTTTCTTCACGAACAAAACTAGTGCACCCCACAATGACACACATGGACGAAAAAACACACTATAACATACCATCAAACTATATTTGTAACCCTTGTAACTTAGAACGGGCAATCCTATATGGAGACATAGAAATAGGAGACACTCCTAGTTGTAGTTCGATCCCAATCTCAATCTCTTGTTTAGGGGGTAATGCTACAACCTCTTCTAGAAAGACATCAGGGTACTCTTCTACGACCCTAGGAAATTCCAACTACTGAACCTCTGAAGAACTCAGCATCATCTCATACATCATGGATGATAAGGATGGAACACACCTATGACCCACTAGAGGATCTATCTCACCCAAAAACACCATTGGTTGTCCATCTGCATGGACGGAAATGTCCTTATTCCTGAAGCAATCTATTATAACCTACACTGAATACAAACAATCCTTGTCGATGATGACATCATATAGTTGTATTCATAAACATAGGAATTCTCTCTAAGACCGGTGTTTCCCCAACACTATCTCACAATCTCTACATACTTCAATATTGTCATCTCGACCTCCAACTGGCATAATCATCTCCAAGGGCACTGGAAGCATCAGTACCTGAAGTCCCAATTCATGGACAAGGGTAGGTGATATTAAGGAGTGTGTCGCTCCTGAATCAAAAAATACATACACCAAGGTAGAAAACATGAAAAGGGTTCCATGAACGACGTCGGACTCACTTAAATCTGGAAAATCTAGAGCATGAAGTTGACCATGACCTCCTCCATGACCTCTCGGACCCCAATGACGACCACCACCACAAGCGCGCTCTACTTTAATGGAAGAGGAGCATCATGGGGTTTTCCTCTGCCATCCCCATATACCCTCTGCTGATCTAAAGCTGGTATAACTGACTGCTGATGCATTGGCTGGAACGGCCTCAACGGAGGAACCTGGAGGGTAGCACCAGGTGCACAATGACCACTCTGAAAGGTCTGAAACTCCCACTTCCGATGACCATGACCACCATAAGAAAAAGAAGCACCTGATCCCGTGGAATAGAACTAAGAGTTGTTGCCTTTGGGGAAACGAGATGTGAAGGAATTGGACCTTCCCCTGGCTGAACAAAAACTCTTACGCCTTGAAAACTGGGAACCCCGGACCATAGCTCTGCTTCCTAAGGAATCATATTGACCCCCCTCTCATGATGATCTAGTACTGGAAAAAGTCCTCTCAAAAACATCTTCCCTCACCAACACCTCATGATATGTTTTAAACATAAATGTGTATACCTGGTGCTAGATCTCTAGATGTAAGTCCTCCTCGAAATGCCTCACCCTGGCCTCCTAATCTAGTTTAATGTCTAAAGAATATTGTAAAAGGTTCCTGAAATAGATTACAAACTCTCGAACACTGGAGATCCCATGTCAAAGGGTAAGATGCTCCTGGAGATTGGATGCCTTCGCAGTCGATGAAAGAAATTCAACTCTAAACTGGTCTCAGATATCCTCCCATGAGATTGATGACTCCTCACGATCCCAATAGAATAAGAACCACCACTGTCTCGCTACTCCCCACAGCATCATCACAACAAAGGAAACCTAGTGCTCCTTCTAAGGATGGATCAAACTGAAAAACATATCGACCTCCTTAAAACCAGTCTTCTGTGACTAAATCTGAAATGGAGCCCTCATACTTCTGCAGAATCTGGCACTGAAACTCTCATAGTGTCTTCCTCCAAGTGTCACTGTCATCAACCTCTACCCTTTGGCGATCTGCTGGAACAACCTCTTGGACATTTTATTTGCAAACCTAATGAGGATGGTGACCTATAGCCATACCTATAAAATATAAAACAGTTAGAGCTCTGAAACCTGGAATATGGAAGATTCAACATTAGTTAATTAAATTTTTTCTTCTAATAATTTTATGATAACTTATCCCAAGGTCTATGCATTCAAACATAGACACAAAGAAAAATGATGCATGATCCATTCCATGATCTATACCCTGCAACTTGTATCACCTTGTTTAGTAGCCATTGTAAACTTATAGGTTAGTACATCAGATCATAGGGGGACCTAAATTCCTATGTCTCAGCCTGTTTCCAGTTGTTACATAGCTTTCTAATCATGAATGACACTGTTTCCCTACCAACCCATGCAACCTCACCTATGCCTAACTCCAAAATCCATTCTATCCCTCAACCAGAGCCTCTGATACCACTCATTCATGACCCCTTCTCTACAAAGTGTAACCCTCCTGGGCTGTAAATGCGAGAAAGGAGATAATGAACCCCATGTCCCACCTCAAGTATGCCTCAGATTGGTGACAAGCACCGACGATATAGAAAACACACAAATGGGAGGCATTAACTTTTAAGAGAACACATGTGGAAGAGATAGATAATATAGACACCAACCAACTCCAACTAAAACAGTATGATAAAAGAAATCATTCCATGAAAAACTAATACAACTTAAAGGGTAAAAACTATAAGTACCCAAAACAAATTAAAACAGCAGCAACCACAAGCCCGAACAGCTCCTGCAACCACCAGCTCGTAGTAACCAGCTTGATCTCCAACCTTCTCCAAGTGACCTGAAAAGAAGATTATATATACATAAGGTGAGAATAACAGTATACTTAGTAAGATCCTCCTCGAATCCTATTATGCAAAATAAAAGGAAGCTTTCTAAATCACAGTGAAAAACAGGTGAAAATGACTCGTCACCTAAATAGGTATATTATGTTCCGATCCTCACCATGGATACTCTTACCATGTAACGAATACAAGAATATAGCATATTATAAAGAATATCATGGGTACCCTGCTACTACTTTCTCACGGGTTTGCCGCTATTCCCCAACGTCGCACGTCATAAACTTCTATCTAAAAAAATGGTTGCCCACAGACACCTAGGAGAAGCACCACAACATTCACCTCGTGCAACAAAGCCACCAAGTCCACATAAGAAAAGTAACCAGGTAGTTTCTAGGAGCCAACATAGCTCACACTATATGATTCAAACATTAGGAATTATACCTCAATCCATTAAAACTCATACACCGAGTTAGGATCCTCAATCCATCACAGTCGTTACATGTTAATCCTATAGTAGTCCATAGAAAACTATATCCAGAATATACGTGTGTGAATAACCAAAATCTTTTACAGTCCTCTACCCACATACATGTGGAAAACTAACCAATGTTCCACCCAATAGAAGTAAATTCTAAGAGAAGAGTGTGGGGACAAAGGGGGTAGTCAGCCATTCATCCTCCCACCAGAGTGTTGGGGAAAACACCCCCCCCCCAGTGCTCATAATCCCCGGGGTGTCAGTTGCCCTCACTAGAAGGGTGGAGTAGCATATTGAATCACAAAAAGTACAGAATATGTTATATCCCCCAACCACGCTATGTGCATAACCTATTCTTAGAAACAACTGCAGTTAACGTCTCTCAGACTACGAGATGCTACCTCTAAGACTAGGTATCCTATAAGCACACAATCATTTAAAGAGCTTTAATACATTATTTGATTCCCCTTTTTATCAGTTTCACTTTTCAATACATAATTCTTTAAGAATTAATTCACCAGTACCAATTCCACATTAATGTTCATTAGCATCACACCCAAGGTACACAATCCATTTAAAATTACAACCTCATAATTATGTTCTTGAAACTCCAACCCCATGGGTTAACATCATTTATTCAATTATTCATAACAAAATCACTTTCCCATATTCCCAGGCATTCTAGAAAAAAATAATATGCTACAAAACACAAGGGGGCTCAACACAGTGAGATGATATACATCCTATCGAGTCCCTTACACATATAGAAAGATCTTAGACCCATCCTAACTTGATAATCAAAAAACAATAAGCACATGGCATACCCCACATGTCTTCGCCTCTCTTGGAAGAAGGGTAAGAAAGACCAGCTGTCTTGAGCAATGGGAAAAATAAAAGAAAATAATCATCCAATAAGAATCAGAAAGCATCCAAAAATCACATCCATCCTATTCCATCATCCCTGGTATCCTCCCTGACACCCACATGCATAAACTGATGCATCTCTCTACAGTAGGTGTCATCTACTTCCACAACCAAAAGGCCTCCCTTCCCCCACACATCTCAACCACCATCCAGGATCACATCAAAACACAAACATTACGAAAACAACATCATGAAAACTGGGCTCTAGGCCCTAAACAAACAAGAGGGTAACATAGAACCCTACGATGAAATTATCTTTTAACAACCACCAGTTCTTTAATGCATCTTGGATTAACTGGTTTATAATTAGTTGAATCAAATATTCAGGAATCCTAATAAGTATGCTGTAACAAATGATTAAAAAAGAGTACTGGTCCAATTTGATTAACATCAAATTAAAACTAGAACCATATTACTTTACATGTTTATTTATCTTTAGACTAACGAATATCAATAAATTCTGGTTTACGTTCTTTATAAATTTTCATCATGAACGAACAATTAAGAGAAGAATGCATGGATATCACACGATCTAGAGAAGAATGATAAATATCATACGACTGATATCAATTTATTTATCAGGTTCGAATATTTATTTTTTCAATTCCAATGCGGTCTACTGAGATAAAACATGAGAACAATACAGTTTCACATAAAAGAAAAAAGAATCAAAGAATCACATACTTCAAAAAGTTCTTGACATTCTTTATCCACCCAACGGGTTTCGATCCTCCTATCGCAGCAATTGAATCCACCCGAGGATTCCATGGTACGGATGCATCAACTGAAACCCAAGAAAACCCCATTAGAAGAATGGATATTATAATCTATAATATGGAAAGGATAAAGAGGAGAAGATGAACCCCAAAATAACAATAATAAAACATACCTTATTTCTGAGATTGATCGATGTGGCTTGGTTGCAACAAAACAGAGCAGAACCAATCATAGGAGGGAAAGGTTGACTGTGAAACTTCTACGATAAGGAATGAGATATTCAAGGGTCTCACACATGATTACATGGAGAATGAATTAGGTAGAAAGATATCTCATCACTTTAGAAGATTTAACTGAGCGACGGTTTAAGTGATGCTTAATTTACAATTAAATGTGGATCGCATTAAGCCACATAGTTTGATAGAGTAAATATCATCCTAAGCTATAATAATAATTAATATAGGAGTTATGGCCTTTGAATCAGCCTTAGAGTCCTCAACAAAAGAATTTAAATTCATTTTACATCAAAAGAAAACTCTAATGGGGCGAATCACGTGGGAAGCTGGAATCAATGTTCACAAACTCAAAATTTGGGAAAGGAAAGAAGAGGTGAAAGTTAGAAGGTCACCGTTCAGGAAACAATGTTCACAAAATCAAAATTTGGTAACGAAAAAAAGAGGTGACAATTAGTAGGTCAACATTCTGGAAACATAGTTGACAAAATCGAAATTTGGAAAACAATAGAAGAGGTGACAGTTAGAAGTTCGCTGTTCTAAAATCACTATTTAGAAACATGACATTTGGAAAAAGAAAGAAGAGGTGACAGTTAGAAGGTCACCGTTCTGGAAACAATATTCACAATCCCGAAATTTGGAAAAGGAAATAAGAGGTGACAGTTAGAAGGTCACCATTCTGGAAACTCTGTTTAAAAACTCGATATTTGGCGAAGGAAAGAAGAGGAGACAGTTAGAAGGCCACCGTTCTGGAATCACTATTCATGAACTCGAAATTTGGCAATGGAAATAGAGGCTGCTGTTAGAACCTCACTATTCTAGATGCACTATTTATAGAACTCAAAATTTGGAAAAGGAAATAGAGGTTATCGTTAGAGGTTACCGATAGAGGTTACCTTTCGAGGTTACCGATAGAACTGTTAACTGATGGAATTATTAATAGAATTGGAAATTTGGCAATGGGAAGAGAGGTAAACATTAGAGGTTACTGATAGAACCATTCACCAATAGAACTGTTCTCTGAATTGGAATTTTGGAAATGGAAAGTGTGGTTATTGTATGATATTACCGATAGAATTGTTCAGTGATGGAACTATTCATAGAATTTGAAATTTGGAAAAGGAAAGAGATGTTATTGTTAGAGGTTACCGATAGAGGTTACCATTAGACGTTACTGATAGAACTGTTCACCGATGGAACTGTTCAGTGAAGGTTACCAATGAAACTGTTCAACTAAGGTCATCGATGCACTGTTTACAGAAGGATACCGTAGCACTATTCACAACTGTCTACTATTGGAAGTGTTCACCGAACTGGAAAATTGGAAACATTTTAGGGATAAGTCACCTTAACCTTATAAAACACCTCAAACACCATATTTTCACAATATAATGGACCAAAGATGTCCGGGACATTACAGTGATGGAGATATACATAGTTTTTAAGGATATCCAGAATACCAATTATATGATACAAAAACCATCATATTTTGATTCAATATCCTTATAGTTCAAATGATAAAAATCATAGAGAGCATAATCAAATATTGTATTTTCTAACATCATTCTACCATGGTAATTTATATTGAATTATAAAAAGGGCGTTGATATCAATTTTGAAGATTTTTAATCTATTATCAAAGTTCAATATTACAGAGATTTTTTTTCTATATTAGGCTCATTTTCAAATAATACTTCATTACTTATTTGTTATGGTGCAAGTCCACTATTGTATTCAACATGACAGTGATAATTATTATTTATCCTTAAATACCATAAAAATAATAGCATGGCAAAATTGATGATTTTAGAAATGAAAAGCCTCAATATAATATAATAGTTATTTATTTATCCATAATGTCAACATAAACAAATATTTTATATACCAACCTCTGTTGACCAAATAGATCAGTAAGCATTACTCTGGACACAGTCCAGAGGGTGTTTTAAATATTTAGGGGATATAATTAGATCATGGGGACTAAATATTTTAATACATGAAATTATTTCTCAATTTAATAATTTAGTTTGAATAAAAGAATCTTTTCATGGGTCAATAATTGTGTGTTCATTGATTGAACCTCCTTGAATTTATAAATAACGGTTTTATCATGAAGAAATAAACGAAAAATATGGGATAACCAAAATAAACATAAAAGATCATCCATTAAATGGAAACAATAAAAATTTGGAAATGGAAATAGTTACAAGATAGACTAATTGATTTATAAAATAAATATGATAAATTTAAAGATATAGTACTCTCACATTAAACCAATATAACCCCCATACTAGAAACGCAATATCTATGTGGTTCAAGGATACACATAACCTCATGATATTTCAAGGGTGAAAAATCCATCATGAGTATAGAAGGTGCATATTCTGGGGACCGAAAACCAAACATGAGAACTATATACACAATAGTGTCTATATGTAGAGTGTGAAAGAAAAATTCTCATCAAAATCTATCCACAGAATCCACGTAATTACCTTAAATTTATATTTTCTTTTTCAAATACTAGATTATATTTATGAAATAGAGTGTCACATAATAGTATGTAAGTGAAAAATTGTAACACATATTTTTCTTGATGCTACTTATTTTAAAATCAACATAAGTTTTCAATCAAAAATTATCCACACATTAAGAGAAATGTCTTTTGAAACATGAAAGGAATAACACCTTTTTTTCTTATAAATATGAAAATTTATATAAAACTCAAATTATTATCAAATGATTTCTCAAATAAAATCCATTCCATTCTAAGACGATTTTAATTTTAAATTTCATAATAAAAAAAATAATGGAAAATCAATATAGAACTATATATCATGAAAATGGAAAAAAGAAAATGAAATGATCCCCATAGTAACTCAAACATGGAGAAATAAAATAAACATGGTTAAAATCACCAAGAATGGTTCATTTAAATTGAACATGATATGTGGGAAACAAAATATATCATAATTATATACATTTTTAGATGATACATTTCATGAGACATATTACTATCATATACTTCATCTATCAAAAAAAATATCTGAACTATACCACACTAGTATTAGTAGGGGAACTCGAAATTATCACTAGTGTATTATAAAATAATGTTTAAACAATCCCATGTATCCATTTAGATAGTGTAGAACATGTCTATAAAAATAAATGTGTGACTAGGGATTCTATTTTTTCAACAATTTATAGGTTACAAACTAATATTCCATATATTCAATGATAATACATAATAATAAAACCCATCTAACCTCAAAAAACTGTATAATGAACAACCCCTTGTACTAACATAAAAAATTTAATTTCTATGATTTCAATAAAATATAATTCACTTTATATAAAAACATCAAATAAAGAAAGGGTATTTCCACCTAATGTATATCAGCAATCTATTTATTTTCTTTTTTAAAAGGCCTAAAATATTCATTGAATGATATAAAAGGACTATATCCATATAATTAATCATTAGGAGTTCAAATTTTAAAATATAATTTTAAAAATACATTTGGATAACATTTTGAAACCAAAAAATTAATCAAAAACAATTTTCAATCAACCAATACACTTTTAGTATGAAGCTGATACTTCCTTAAATTCATTTGCAATATTAAAACCTATTTATGAGAAAAAACTATTACAAATATAACACAACTGTCAAAAACCCCTCCCATTTCTACATATGGGTTCCACCTCACCCCTTGAAAGGTGGATTATCTAAAAATAAATAGAAAATGAAGGCATTCAGGCCATTGGATGGATATAAAAAAATATCTCAATCCATAAATAGAAAATTTCATTTGATATAGAAAACCCATAAAAGAAATGAACTATGTCAATAAGCAATTAAAATCTACCAACCTAAGTTCAGGTTTACCTAATGTTATATATTCACCTAAAATGGTCCTTATAGATAAAAGAGAAGGACAAAACAATATACAATATGAATGAAAATCAGTGAAAGTGGTGTATAATAGTTTAATTTAAATAATAAAAAAATTTAATATATCTGTGGGATAATCCTCGTCGAAGAGGAATGGGAAGAAAACTTACAATATCAGTGGTCAAATGATATGTTCAAGGATGAATCCAATGCTCTAAAATAAAATATCTGTAACGAACAAAATTTCTTCAATGGGTGTTAACTTCATATAAATATATCATTAAATCATATAAAAACATAACATAATGAACTAATAAGTGCTAATTTCCCTTTAAACATAAGTTAGTCACTTTTGTGTTTGGTATTTCTAAAATCCGACAAACACGGTTTTGTTCAAGATGATTTTTGGGGTCCAATAAAAAAAGATATTTTTTGTGAATAGTAACCAACCCATATGTATATTATCTTACCCAAATGAATAGTAGTATGAACCATATTAATATAAAATCTTCATAAATAAGAGTTTCTTTACACATCATTAATTAAATAAAATTTAGGCATCTTATAAAGTGACAATTTGACCATAATAAATGTTTTGCTATTATTATAAGACATAAATAGTTAATTATAAATAATTAATTAATTTAAAAGAAATTTTTTTTCTTAAAAAGTCTTCATAAATTAAAAAATATATGTATTATTGATTTAAGATAATTTTATATGACCTCGTGTATTTTTTGAAATCATTATAAAATAAGTTTTAATTTTAAAAATATTATTTTTCAAGTAAATTATGATTTGAATTAAATATTAAATTAATCATATTTAGAAAATTATTTTTTTTAAAATGGACATGATTTGGGGATTCTACATGTCGATAAATGGTTGTAGAAAATTTTTGGGATTTTTCTAAAATACTTGAATTTTTTATGAATAGTGAAATACAGTAATTTAGAAAAATAAGCTAAAAATATAATTATAGAGTCATGTGTGATGTTATGCTAATGTATTCCCAATAGTTTCAGAATCACATTATTAAATTCCTATTATTGGTAAAGGAAGACTATGTTTTCCTTGTTTTTTGGGGAAATAATAAACAACTGAATTTATATTGAGAAAACCCCTCTCCCCTCTACTATAAATACCACCCTTCACACCCTCATTTCCACACACCACTCAAGCTTCACGACTTGTCTAAAATCATTCCAATAATCATCCATAGCCCCTCCCCCATGTCCAAAATCATCTTGTCTCATCAAAACACCATTCTTAGTCCCCTTAATGAGGATCTCAAGAGGATGAATCAAGAGGTACTTTCTCTCCTTCTTTTCCTTTAAATTAATTTCAATTTCATGTACATTTATTATTCTATCCCCACCTATATTTGTCTAAATGGTTTGGTAACTCGAGTATAACATATATAATTGAATGGTATGATACTAATGCGATATTATATCATCCAACCCCCTATCCTATTCCTATTATTTTATAAAAGAAAACATTTTTCGTGAGGTGTTAATTTATCTTCTTCAAGAACAACATGTTTTATTTTTTCATTTCTAACTTCTGATCTAGAAATGAATCTATTTATATAGTTGAATGAGAATATTTTATATGTATTATGTCCTATTTATAGTTTTGTATCTAACTTATTTACATATTACTAAATGATTAATCAAAACATGTTCATTGTTGTCGAAAAACCGTCCATATTAACTCAAACAACCATAATTTAATTCTTATCTAATGATTCATCCACATGGTTTAAAATTAAATTAATTATATGATAATTTTAACATATGGAATATCATTAAAAACATGTAATATTAGTTCTGTATGTTTACCCTTGTTCTACCTGAAAATCAATTTATGAATACAAGTTAATCGCCCAAGAAAACCGTAAAAACAAATATACCCGAACAATGTTTTTAAACCATTTAACACATCAAAAGGCACAAAAAGAAACTTAATGAAACCATAATGAACTATATTAATGTACAAAAATTTCATTAACTATAAATTAATGAATCTAATGTCAGTATACATGACATTAATGCGAAGGAAGCATTCTGATATAAGGTAAGGAGAAAATCTCAAACCCATTTTTCGTTCTTCAGGTTCACCCTCTTTCACTCCATATTTGGTATGTTCACTCTATAAAAATAATTATTTCATAATTATCTAGCCTTTTCTAGGATATAAATAATTTCTAGTGAAGATTATTTCATACATAATGTTTTCCAAAAGAACCCTTCTTTTACGAACACCCCTTTTACTTCTATTTCAAGATTGACATTTCTTGTAACACGTATGCTATTTCTTATTTCATTTTGGAACGAAGTGTTTGTGAATGTGTTATAACAATATGAAGCAAATTTCTTTTCAAGGGCTAGTTTTGTGCATTTTTGTTCATAGATAAATTCATTATAAATGATAATGTTTTGATGTGACAGGTGCGCCCAGAATTATATTGCACAATATAAATATTTAAATGTGACGGGTGGACCATGAATTATACTACGCCCTAATACATTGGGTAAAGTGATGAATCTCATGAGTAAATTTGAAATTATGTGTGAAAATATTCTATATTTTCTCACAAGTACGTGTGGTATTTAACCACTAAGACATGATGTTTCATTTGTTTGCATTGCCACATTTCAAGTCTTTTATTTTTTCTTCCTCTTAAGTTAAGGATCGTTTTCCTATGTTATGATTATGATTACCCCATGAAATATTGTTCTTTTATGTCCCATTACTGGGATTGTATCTCACCCCTTTTTATTTATATCCTTAGGTAACTACATGTACTATGGAGATGTCAATTGCAAGTAAGATGCTAGAGAAAAAGAAATTGAATAAATGTTTATGCTTGATGTTGTAGTTTTTATGTATGGTCATAGTTTCGCAAGACAATAAATGGTTGGAGCTTTTATGTGTAATACTATTATGTTGTTTATTTTAAAATGATTTTATAGTATTGTAAGAAAAGTCTGATTCTCTATAGTCCATATCAATGGAATGGTTTAGTTAATTAGGGAATTAAGATTATTAATCCTCAGAGAAAACATCGAGTATTAAACTAAGTACTAATTAGCACCCAAGAAGATTTACATAGGGATCCAATATGTTATGCTTTTATTATAAATATTACAAATGAATACGTTATTTATTCATTACATGTTGACTTATTTTATCTTCAATCCTTTTCAATTTTAGAAAATGGTGTGAACTAGGAGAAACCTAGCTAACAACTAATGCGAGTGACAATGAAATGATTTCATTAATGACATCACCAATAGTTTTGCAGGGGGAGTTTAGAACATCATGGAGATTCATACCCAAATATCTCCGTCTATGAACAATAACCATAATAATTGGGAACGTCCTCTTTCACTAAAGAGAGAGCAAATAGAAATTGAATGTTTTATGCAGCAACAACCACCGACATTTAGTGGAACATCATAACCACCAGTTGCGGAACAGTGGGTCAACTCCATGGAGAAGATATTTTCAGTTCATCTATGTTCTGAGATAGAAAAGGTGATACTAGAAATTTATCGTCTTGATGGAGAGGTCGATCAGTGGTGGTCCTTGATTAAGAACACCAAGCCATGGGAGGAAATTGAATAGATGGAATGGGAAGACATTAAGATAATGATTCATCAAATGTATATCCCAAGAACTCTTAGCTCAAAGATTGAGAGAGAATTCTTATAGCTCAAGAAAAAAGAAGGATAATCCGGCACAACCTATGTGGAGAATTTCAAAAGTATCACAAGGAATGCTTTGGGATTTTTTATAAACAATGATATCAAAGTCGTTATATTCATTAGTGGATTAAAAACACACCTACGAAAGTATCTTCCAATTCGAGACTATGGGAGTTATGAAGAATTTTTTGTGTGTGCTCTCAATGTGTAGATAGAGTTTGGAGAATGTTCATATGGTTATGGTGATATGAAACAAAATTTGATGTTTTAAGAAAGTGGATCTAATGAAAAAGGTGGGAGGAATACCCAACGACCCACATGCCAAAAATGTAGAAAGTTACACCATGGGAACTACCTTGAATGGACGTGGAAATACTTCAACTGTTTGAAAGAAGCACACCATTCCCAAGAGTGCCTAAAATACATGAAAAGGAAGGATAATGTAGCTGAATAATGGATATAACCACCCATGGTTCAATTATACAACTATAGAGAGCTATGTAACAATGCAAGCCAATGCCCAAAACCTTGAGCTATCAAGGGTAATCAGCATCAGCAGCCACCAATGCCAAATGAACAAGGGATGGACTATGCCATCATTACTGCAAAAGTGGAGTATGATAATGAAGTAGTACAAGATACACTTTTTATTCACTCAATAATGGAAAAAATCTTATTTGATTCTGGTTCTATGCATTCCTCTATATCTTGCATGTTTTCTGGAATAATAGAATTGAAGCCCCGAAACCTAGATGTATAGATATCTTTAAAAACAACAAGTGGTGAAATCATTGCAACCGAAGTGTTTGATTATTCTCCTGTTGGGGTATGTGGGATGATTATTCCAACAAATCTCATACTACTTCCCTTTGTGTAATTCTACTGTATAATGGTAATGGATTGGCTCTCATTATATAGAGCACATATCAACTGTCGGGAAAATGAAATATCTTTTCATATTCTGAATCATCCCATGAACCTCTACAAATTCATTGAATATAATGAATCTCCTATGAAAAATCCTTCATCTATGTGGGTGTTGATTCCCTATGAATAATCATACCTCTCTCTAATGTTTGAGTCAAAGAAAAGTTCCAACCTTGTGGAAAATCCCATCATAATGTAATACAGTGATTTATTTCTCAAAGAGTTACCTGGAATTCTCCCAGATCGTGAGGTGGAGTTCTTAATAGAACTCATACATAGAGAAACTCCTATCTCAAAGTGTCCCTAGAGGATGGATCCTATCGAACTGGAGGAGCTAATGAAGTAGCTGCAAGAGCATCTGGGCAAAGGGTTCATATGCCCTAGTGCATCACCATGGGGTGTGCTGGTTCTCTTTGTGAAGTAGAAGGATGTAACAATGCGGATGTGTACTGATTATTTGGAAATCATCTAGATCACTACAAAGAACAAGTATCATCTTCCAAGGATTGATGACTTGATCAATCCGTTTAGAGGATCTCAATACTTCTCAATGGTTGACCTTTATTCTGGATATCATCATCTAATGGTAAGGAGGGAAAATATTCATAAAATTTCTTTCTGTATATGGTTTGTACACTATGAGTTTCTAGTGATTCCATTCAGACATACTAATTCCCCTGCAATCATTATGGATTTGATGAATATAGTCATTAGAAATTACATCGACAAATTTGTGGTAGTGTTTATTAATGATATTCTCATCTACTCCAAAAGCATGGAGGAACATGAAGAACGTCTATGAATTGTGTTGGAGACATTGATAATGGATAAGTTTTAGGAAAAGTTAATCAAGTGTGACTTTTGGATTAAGCAAGTCATGTTCTTGGGACATGTGATCACAAGTGAGAGAATTAATCTGGCTCCTTCAAGAAAAATGTGATTGAGGAATGGCCCATGCCCTCTAGTGTCCCCAAAATCCATAGTTTTCATTGATTAGCAGGGTACAACTAACGCTTTTTGAGAAACTTCTCCTATTTTTTTGAAGACCGCTAACTATGTTAACAAGGGAATGTGTAAAGTATTTTCTCGATGGAAGAATGTGAGGGAAGCTTCAAAGATCTAAAGAGAAGGCAAATCACTACACCTGTACTCACACTACCAAAATGGGGAGAAATATTTTTGATATACAATGATGCTTTAATGAAAGGATTTGGTTGTGTACATATGCCAAATGACATTGTGATAGCCTATGCATCACGACAGTTGATGGTACTTGAGGAGAACAACCTGATGAATGATCTAGAGCTGGTTGGCATGATTGTTTCCTTGGAAATATGGAGGCACTACCATTATAGTGAGAAGGGTGACATACACACTGACCAAAAGCGCCTAAAGTATATATTCACATAGAAGGATCTCAACATGTGTCAAATGAGATGGTTAGATGTAATAAATATTACGATTTCTCTCTTCACTATCATCCTGGAAAGGAGAACAAGGTAGCTGATGCTCTAAGCTAAAAACAACCTACTACTCTATCCATGTTGTGGGTCGAGAAAGACCCTATCATCATGGATATGCAAAGGATGGATTTAGAAATCATAAGGGCTAGGGATAACTCCTACCGTTCCCAAATGATTGTGAAACCATCCATCAAAGTGAACATTAAGGAAGAACAAAGGGATAATGGGGAGATATAAAAGAGAGTGAATGCAATAATGGAATGGAATTTTCACGAGTTCCATATCGATGATGATGGTGTGATTCGGTTTGTAAGGAAGCTTTGTGGGCCTTCATCGCTAGGGATAAAGAAGGATCTATTAGAAAATTTACCTAACTCAATATTCTCTAACAATCCTTGTAGCCCCAAGATGTATCATGTTCGCTGAGAACACTTTTTGTGTGTTAACATGAAGAAGAAGATTGCAGAATATATTTCAAGGTGCTTGGTATATCAGAAAGTTAATGTATAGAGACAAAAGTCTAAAGTGATGATGCATCCATTGCCTATACCCAAGTGGAAATGGGACAATGTTACTATGGACTTTGTCATGGGTCACCTGAAGACGTCAAAGGGAAATAATGTGATATGGGTTTTGGTTGATCGAATCACCAAGACTACCCATTTAATCGACATTCGGTAAGATCTCTCACTAGAAAAACTTGTAATGATATATATGATGGATGTTGTGAGACTACATGGTGTTCCACTCTCAATTATCACTGAATGTGATCCAAGGTTCACATCTACATTCTGGAGTACCCTACATCATGATTTGACTAATGAATTAAATTTCAGCATGACCTATCACCCAAAAACTGATGCCAAATCTGAAAGGACTATTTAGAAACTTGAATATATGCTAAGAGACTACTCTCTAGAATTAAAAAGTGGATGGGTTCAGCACCTCCAATTGGTTGGTTTCTCATAGAAAAATTGCTTCCACTCGAGTATTTAGATAGATCCATATAAATCTCTGTATGAAAAACGATGTAAAACATCATCATGTTGGGATAAAGTAGGACAAAGAATGCAAATTGGACCTGATCTTATGCTAGAGATGGATGAAAAGGTTAAATTCATCGAAAAATACATCAATGCTTCTTAGAGTCAGAAAAAGAGCTATGCTGACAACCGTCGATGAGACTTGTAGTTCAACGTTGGGGATAAAGGCTTCCTTCGAATATCACCATATAAGATATTCATGTGATTTGGAAACAAAGGAATGCTAAGACCAAGGTACATTGGCCCATTTAAGATCCTTGAATTCATAGGATTTGTGGCCTATCGGCATGCACTTCCACAATATATGGCTCATGTTCATGATGAGTTTTTCATATCACTACTGAGGTTGTACATACTAGGCCCCACACAAGTACTGAACTAAGAGGTGGTACATCTGGAAGATGAACTCTCATACGAGGAGTAGCCGATAGTTATTCTGGATGCTAGAGATAAGGTTCTACACCACAAGACAACCCAACTTGTCCATGTGTTGTGGAGGAACCATATGTTGGAAGAAGCTACTTGGGAACCCGATGAGGCGATGAAGGAAAAGTACCGTCACCTGTTTGGGTAAAGTGAAACTTCGGGGGTGAAATTTTCATAAGGGGGAAGAATGTAACGACCCAATGTTTTTCAATGCAAATTACCTTCTAATTTTTTTTCATAAAATCACATAAAAACACAACATAATGAACATCTATGTGATAAGTGACCTTTAATCATATGTTTGTCAATTCTGTGTTTGGAATTTTGAAAATCATACATACATGGTTGTGTTAAAGATGATTTTTGGGGTCCAAAAAGAAAAACATAATTTTTGGTGAATAGTTTTCTACCCTTGTGAATAGTAACCGACCCTTATGAATGGAAGTATGACCCTTATGAATTGAAAATCGCCCAAAAAAATAGTAACCTTACACATTAATAATTATATAATATTTAGGCATATTAGGAAGTGACAATTTGTCCATAGTAAACATTTTTCTATTTTGGTAAGCCATAGTTAATTATTTATAATTAATTAATTAATTTTTAAGAAAATTTATTTTTTAAAAGAGAGTTAATAAATTTAAAAATATATGTATTCTAGATTTTAGATAATTTTATAAGACCGCATGTAATTTTTGAATGCATTATAAAATCAGTTTTATTTTTAAAAACTGTATTTTTCAATTAAATTATGATTTTAATGAAATATTAAATTAATCATATTTAGAAAACTATTTTTAAAAAATGAACTTCATTTTTGGACTCTACATGTTGTAATATGTTTTCGGTAAAATTTTGGTATTTTTCTGAAATAGTTGAATTTTTTTATTAGTTAAATACCGTAATTTAAAAAAATAAGCTAAATAAGCTAATTATAGAGCCATGTGTTATGTTCTACTGATGTAATACCACATTCTTAGGGATAACATTTTAACATTACTATTATTGGTCATTGATTAATCACAATTCCTTGTCTTGTGTCAAAATAATAATCTAAAGAATCTTATATTGAGAAAACCCTCTCCCCACTACTATAAATACCACCCTTCAAACCCTCATTTCCTCCCAGCTCTCAAGCATCAATCCTTATCTTAAATTGTCCCTAGAATCATCACTAGCCCCTCCCACACGTCCATTAATCTTTTGGTATCATCAAAATACAAAACTTAGTCCCCATAAAGAGGTTCTAAAGAGGGGGATTCAAGATGTAATTTCTCTCTTTCTTTTCCATTAAATTCATTTCAATTTCATGTTCTTTTACTATTATATCCTCACATATCTTTGTCGAAATGGTATTTTAACTCCATTATCATGCATATACAGGAACGTTATGATGCTAATGAAATATTATACCATCCAAACCCCTTCTCATCATCATGTAATTTTATAAAAGAAAACATTGTTTGTGCGGTGTGAATCCATTACCTTCAAAAATGACATGTTTTCTTTTTTCATTTCTACCTTCTTATATGGTCATGAAACAATTATTTATGGTTGAAAACGAGTATTTTATATGTATTATGTCCAATTTAATTTTTTGGAACTAAATTATGTATATATTACTAAATGATTAATCAAAACATGTTCGTTGTGGTCGAAAAAACGTCCAAATTAACTCAAAACATAATAATTTAATTCTTATCAAATGATTCATCTACATGGTATACTATGTAATTCATTATATGATCATTTTAACTTCAGGATTATTATTAAAATATGTAATATCACTTCTGTATTTTCATCCATGTTTTACCTGAACATCAATTAATTTTTACAAGTGAACCGCTCAAGAAAACATTAAAAAAAACATTCCCGAACAATGTTTTAAACCCTATAACTAAATAAAAGGCACATAAAATAAAAAAATGAAACCATAATGAACCCTATTAATTTATAAAAGTCACTTTAATTTTTAATTAATGAATCTACTATCATTATATAGGATAATAAATAGTAGGAAGCATTCGGATATTAGGTAAGGTGAAAATCCCAAACCAAATTTTCTTTCTTCAGGTTCTCCCTCTTTCAGTACATATTTGGTATAGTCACTCCTTAAAAATATTTTTTCATAATTATATTAATTTTCTAGGATACAAATGTTTTCTACTAATTTATATTTTGTATCAAAATGTTTTCCAAAAGAACACTTATTTTAAGAACATTCCTTTTAATTCTCATTCAAGATTGACGGTTCTTGTATCATGTATGTTATTCCCTATTTATTTTTGGAAACCAATGTTTATTAATGTGTTATTATAAGTTGAAACCGATTATTTTTAATAGGTTCGTTATGTTCATTTTTGTTCATTCTTCCATTGATGAAAAATGTTAATGTTATGATGTGACAAGTGCTCCCGGAATTATAACGCCTAATAAGAATGTTTAAATGTGACGGGTGCGCCCAGAATTATACTATGCTCCAATGCATTGGGTAAATTGATTAATCTCATGAGTAAATGTAAAATTATTTGTGAACAAGATTCTATCTTTTTTCACAAGTATGTGTGGTATTTAACCACTAATACATGATGTTTCATATTTATGCATTTCCGCATTTCAAGTATTATATTTATGTTTCCTCTTATGTTCATGATTCTTTTCATGTGTTATGATTAATCTCACCCCATAATATATTATTCTTATCAGACCCCTTATTGGGCTTCTAAATCACCCCTTTTTATGTATATCCTCAGGTAACTACATGTACTAAAGAGAGGTCATGTGACCGTAAGAGGCTAGAGAAGAAGAAATTGAATAAATGTTCATGCTCGATGTTGTAATTATTATGCGTGGTCCTAGTTTTCCCAATAAAATAACATTTGGATCCTCAATGTGTAATAATATTTTGTTTTAACGTTAAAATGATGTAATAGTAATGTAATAAAATGTCGAGTAGTTATAGTGTGCAAATTGTAAAAAAATTAATTTTAAAATAATATTAGGTTTCATGGTTTTGTATCATTATTATCCAAAACGTGTTATATCCTTTAAAAATTTATGAGAGCTCTCTTGCTACTACCTTACACTATTTCCAACAATAACCAATGGAAATTTTTCAACTAATTTTTAGAAATGAAACCCTGATGAGAAACTAAAAACATAAATTTCTTTCCAATAAACAATATGAATAGAAAAAATATTAAAAAAATCTCCATAGTGTAAAAAGTGATTTAGAGTTTTTTCCATTATGGAACACTCAAGCCCCATAAAGATTTCAATGTTGAACAACAAGATATAGAACATCTTATAGAATTCCCAAGACATATCATCATTAATATGGGGTTGAAAAATTATATCCTACTAATAATATATGTTTTTATTAAATATACCAAGGAAATTTTACACCTTTGAGGCATGATACTATTTGTGTGAAATAATGATTCACTCGATCAGATTAAATAATTTCAAAGAAATAGGTAACCATGATCATAGGGGGTATAATAACATCATTAAACCATGCATATTTTCCTTGACTGATAAATGATCCATATTTGTAACTATATATTTTATCTAGGTAGATTCATTAACTAGAATGACAATATCTAATTGAAAAGATAAAATCTCCCAAATATTTACCTCTAGATGTGAAATTCTCTCTATGGTTTTAGAACATTCTAAGATGTATGATATCAATATGAATAAAATCTGTTGATAAAAATATGTATGACCTATAAATCAACACAAATCAATCTAATCCAATGTGTTAAAATTGAGGCCTAGTTATCCAAAACCATAAAATAAACCTCACTTTATGAATAAATATATATATTTTAAAACACACTATCTATTAAGGAATCATATTCTCATTTATAATGCCTGGTTAAATTCATTACACATTCCCTCTCTAGTATGATATATCCAATCCCCGATAAATACTTCAAATCAATTAACATAAAACCAAATTAATTTATGTTGAAAAAAACTATTTTTTTAATCATTCTCCTTTGAGAAAAATTAATGAATATAAAATTCATTTTTTTATCCACTACATAAAGGATTTTATAAAAAAAATATCGTTCTCACATAACATTTACATTCAAGAATAATATAAAACATCATTAAATAAAACACCATTCTTTTTTTTCACTCAAAGACATTAAATAAACCAAAAAACCCCTTAAATAATCTCAAATCAATCAAAATAAGTTTTAAAATTAATTAACTAATAAATATAGCATAATCTATAAATATTTAAGGGAATAAAAACTATTCATTTTCTAGAAACACAGTTTGATGGACCTTGGCCCAATTGTTCTACTTCTACAAAGGAATCTAAAGAACAACCTATATGATAATTGAATTTTTTAACTAAAAATTTATAAAAACAGTTAATGAATAGTTATTCATATATTTCAACAAAACCAACCCAATAAACACATATAATAACTCAAAACCCCCAATTAGAAAAAAAGAACTATCACATCACAAAAAAAAATAAAAAAAAAATAAATTTAATATGAATGTTTGACACAAATCCTACCTACCCACGAAAAATATGTAATCATAATAAAAGGTGGTGATCATTTACATTCTGATGATAAATATAATATTTCTAAAAATAAAATTTTCTTTTATAACATGATGAAAAAATGGGATCTCATATATCACTTTTCAAAATCCATCCATGGTAGAATATAAAAATTACCTAACCCAGTTCAAGATATGGTCGATACTGCGTTCTTGATCCGCATAGAAAGACACCAATTTCCATTGAACCAAGAGATATAATAATTGGTGTGATTTCAACAAAAAATATGCATAAAAATAATAATTATAACAGAGAGTTCTTCATGTAATGTTTATGAGTTTTATTTACATGAATCATAAATTATCGACATGAAATTTATTTAGTATAAAAAATCATAGATAAAAAAAATAATCATAAAAATACATATATAAAAAAAGTGGTAAATGTGTGAAATCATAATTATTACATTTTAGTTAATGAACTATAAAAAAATATGAAATGGATGTCACAAAATATCTCAAATGTAAAAATAACCCAATTATTAGAAATATAGGTTCAATTTATCCCAGGGCCACACACCAAATCCCAACACATTCAGGAATAAAAAAGATTCCTTGACTCAAAAAGAACCATATTCTAGGTATCTGATAGAATAAATTAGAATTAAAAAACAACAACATATATTTAAGACATGATTTAAAGATGATTAATTGGATCTCACTTTGGATTATTTAAAATTCCAAACTACAGATATTACTATAAAGATAGATTGAACTACACATGTGACATAGTTTTTCACTTATTAGTATATAATAGAATATATGTAATAGTTATATGTATTTATGATCCCGCTTTATGAATCTTATTCCATTTTAAATAAAAAATTCACACATTAAAAGAAAATAGTTTCTAGCCATGATTGAAAAACCCATATATTCATTATAATTCAAAATAATTCATTTAAATATTTCTTTTACCACATCAAAACATTCCATAGCTAAAATTTCATCAATATAAATAAATATGAAAAAATAAACCACTACTTGTAAAATAGATATTATTATAATATATATCTCCATATATTATTAAAATGGAAAATAAACAATATAATAGTAATAGATAATCACATTAAATAAAGGAGATATAATGAATATAAATTGTGAATCCCCTATATGGAATCATAAACAATGAATATGAAATATAGGAAACTCACTTAGTACCAATGGGATATAGTCCAAGATAATAAAACAAATAAGACCACATATCATGCTATGATGCATCCATCTAAAAAACAAATCACCAGATTAGAACAAACTAGTATCATTATGGGAAATACCCACTAACCAATGTGTATCAAAAAACAAGGGGGACACGATAACATGTTTGATTAAAAACCATTTAGAAAAAATATCGACCACAATTTTAGTTCCCAGGGTTACCATTTTTTAACCAAGTTGAGGTGATAAATTAATATTACACGAAATCAATTGTAATAATTAGAAATTAAAAACACCAGACAACAAACAAAATTTTTAGAAAAAGCATGTTCGACTAGAATCTATAATTATATAATAATAGATTCATTCATATAGTGGATTGTGAATGTACGACCATCATACAAAGAATGAGTCACATGACTAAGGGTATAAAAAAATCAATTTATATTCTATTTTAAATGTTATATACATTTCATTAAAAACTACATAGGGATTCAAATATAAATCCTTATGTTTTGATATTTCAATTAATTTTATTAATATCCATTAGGGCATCATTTAGAAACCTGCACATATTTTGTAAAACCTTCTTATACCACAAACATCATTTTTATGTGAAGATCCTACTTTATTAATGTTATTTAAGAAATAAAATACCACTTTATTGTTGGATAAAAATATAGATGTATATGTAGATTAGATGGCACAATACTAGAGTGGGGGTGATTTGTATGTTTAAAAAAATTGTATTTAAACACTTAAGAAATAACTTAGTTTAATAGATATCATACTAATACAATTCTCAACAAATTAAATTCAAAAAAATGGTCTTGAATATAATAGATATTATATGATATGATGTTATACTATAATTAATGTAAAATAATTTCATTCAAAATGAATTCAATGATCAGAATAATGCCAATGAAAAGGATTCTACCATACAACATATAGAATCTATTAATACAACATGTATCAAAAGTATTGTAATTAAAACAATTAAAATTGAAATGAATATGAAAAGATAGGGGAAATAATACAATTAACTTTCTAATAAAAATAGTAGCAGAAAATAAATGTATTACAATTATTTTATCCCAAAGAGAAGGGTCTCCATACAAATAGGATAAATGGTTTGCCTTACAAACTCCTTGGTAAGAGCTCAATATGATGATCGTAATGTTAGTCTTGATATCCCTGACAGTCCTTAATTTTATAGGTATTTGGTACCTTTGTCATTTAAACATTTGAAAGCCCTCGATATGAAGATCGATCTCACTGTCTGCCTATCCCTGGAATCCCACGATCATTATCACCAGATCAGATGAACAATGCCGAACAAAGCACTTTTTGAAATAAAAAATCTAAGAATGATCCATTCACATATTTCAATACAAAGGCTTTTGCACAAAGCGAGAGAGATGTCATAGCATCTCTCTCTATAACTTGATATAATAAAAGGATGATAAAAGTCTCTATTTGTTTTTTTATTTTCATTAATTGACCTCTTGTTTATAGGATTCCAGTTCAAATGATCATTTTTTCTTCCAATGGTAATATTTCTCTAGACAAATTAGATGGACTTGGACACCTGGTATTGTAACTGTCATATTGAAACAGAAAACATGACATCGTTTTTCTTAGTTTATAAATAACTCGACGATATCATTTTGGTTAATACAATTAGTATATAAAAATGATAACATGATATTGATTGATGTAAACATGTGTATTGATAAATTAATAAAAACATTCATGTGATAAATGTAAAACATGAGTACTATTAATATTACATAGTGAAATGTATTGATATAATGAAAAGTGAGTATGATGCACAAGAGTCAGTATGATAGACAGAGTCAATACGATAGACAGAGTCATCATGATTTAGAGAGTCAGTAGGATTTATAGAGTCAAAATGATTGACAGAATCAGTATGATTTACAGAGTCAGTACGATTGAGAGATTCAATATGATTGAGAGGGTCAGTATGATTTTCAGAGTTAGTACGATTGACATAGTGAGTACTATTGGCAGAGTCAGTACGATTGATAGAGTCAGTACAATTGACAGAGTCAGTATGATTGACAGAGTCAGTACGAGTGACAGAGTTAGTAGGATATACAGAGTCAGTCCGATTGATAGAGTGAGTAAGATTGAAAGAGTCAGTACGACTGAAAGAGTCGGTATGATTGACAGAGTTAGTACAATTGACCGAGTAAGTATGATTGATAGAGTTAATACTGTTGATATATTCAGTACGAGTGAAAAAATCCATATGATAAACAGAGTTAATATGATAAACATAGTTAGTACGATAATCATAGTCAGTGCAATAAACATTTTCAGTATGATAAACATATTCATTATGATAAACATAAACTATATTAATTGTAAGTAGATATTTGAGAAATGATTATAAAGAGATTTATGATTTCAAAAACAAAATACAAAAAATTTAAGAGAATACTATTGATTTAACAATATCCCCCTTTTTGGTAAGCACAAAACACAAAGTAAAAATAGACAGAAATACTTATCTACCCCTAAGTTATGAAAATTATTCTGAAATGATAAATGAATACAAATAACTCCCCCTTAGTTATTTTATTTTATATGTATTATATTTATATATATTTTCCCTTATATATATGAATTATGTTTTAGTAAGACATTAACAATTCTCCCCCTTTGTGAAAAATTTTGTGCTTTTATAATACATTATCCTCTAATGTGATTTTAAAAAATTATGGAGTAGTCTTTAGTTTCATGAAAAGGATAGAGAGAAACAATAAATAAAGGCAATGGAAATGAAAACATAAAACTCGTTGAATTTTCAAAAGTCTATAGAATTAAAAATGTCAACTAAGAATGAATTATACAAATAACCATTTTTTTCTCCTTATTTTTCATTAATGATAAAATCATATAGAACATCCTTCATATTATTAATTTATTTTTTGTACTACGAGATAGAATCACCTTGAGATTTGAGAATATCTTGTTGGTGTGAAAAAATTTGATCTTTATTTTTATAGTGTCTTCTTTAATTCTGAACACTTCTTCATGAGTGTCAATTCCATCTTGCATACTATTATTTTATGAAGTCACCATTGTTTTTTTTATTTAACAAAATTATTTCACCTTTTAATGATGAAACCATCGAAAACTCTGACTCGAAAGTACAAAACATTTCCCTAAAGAAATGCATTTCGAGTCTAAAGAAGAGAATCATAGCTCTTCCGAAAAAAATGCATAACTGGTGTGGGTTCAAGGAGGGGGTTCCTATATTAATATGCAAATTTGTGTGATAGTTGGACTTATAAGGTGGATAATGAAAGATAAATAATCCATCATTTAACAATAAAAAAATAAAAATGAGAAATCAAAACATAAAAGGAAAAAGATAAAAAATGTATCTTTCAGTGATTTGAAGTATGTTTTCAGTTTCATTGTATTATGAATGTTAAAACATAATACAATACATAAAATAAATAGTCAAAATAATGAAAAAAATAGTCAAACAATAAAATAATGAAAAATAATATGAATACTATCGATTATCAAGCCGATGCAGAATAAAGACATTACCATAGGTTGTCATAATGATAAAAAATGACAATACCAAAAGATTTCAAGCCAATTAAAAACAAATTCATTACCAATGGTTTTCAAACTGATGAAAAAAAATTCATTACCATAGGTTTTCAAGCAGATGAAAATGAAAGTCATTACCATTGGTTGTCAAGAAGATGGAAAACAAATTTATTACTAATGTTTTTCAATCCGATGAAAACAATTTCCTTTCCATAGATCATCATGCTAATGGAAAAGAAATTAATTATCATAGGTTGTCACGTTGATGGGAAAAAAGTCATTACAATAGTATGTCAAGCTGATGGAAATAAAATTCACCACCATAGGCCATCAAACCGATGGAAAACAAATTCCTTACCATAGGTTTTCAAGATGATGGAAAAAAAGTCATTACAATAGGTTGTCAAGATGATGGAAGAAAATTTTATTCACAATGGTTATAAAGAAAATGGAAAACTATGTCATTACCATAGGATATCAAGCCGATGGAAAACAAATTCATTACCATAGGTTGTCAATCATATGGAAAACAATGTTATTACCATTGGTTATTAGGCCGATAGAAAGAAAAGTCATTTCCATAGTATGTCATGCTGATTGAAAATAATTTCATTACTATAGGTTGTCTATCCTATGGAAAACAATGTGTCAAACCAATAAACAATAAACAAATTGGAAAAAAAAGTTTAATTTCGAAAAAATAAAAAAATTGTCAAAAAAAACACAATTTAAAAACAATAAACAGAATGTAAAAACAAAAATAGAATTTCAAAAAAAAAATTAGAATGTCAAAACAAAAAACAAAATGTCAAAACAAATAAAATAATGTCAAAATAATAAAGAAAATATAAAAACAAAAATAGAATATCCAAACAAAATCCTAATTTCAAAACAAAAACAAAATGTCAAGACAATAAGAAGAATGTAAAAACAATAAACAGAATGTCAAAACCAAAATAGAATGTCAGAACAAAAATAGAATGTCAAAAGAAAAACAGATTGTCATAACAAAAACAGAATTTCAAAACAATATCAGAATGTAAAAAAATTATTTCAAAACAATAATCATAACTTTAAAATAATAAAAATAATTTCAAAATAGTAACCAAAATGTCAAACCAATAAACCGAATGTCAAAACAATAAACAAAATGTCAAAACAAAATCAAAATGTCAAAACTGAAACAGAATTTCAGAACAAAAACTGAATGTCAAAACTAAAAACATTAAAATACATTAAAAAATATAATATATGAAACAAAATAATGTAAAATAGGAAAAAGAAAGAATCAGAGACTAATGTCCTCTCATTATATATATGATTGTATTAAATATTATAAATCAATTTTTATGGAAACTATATTACCTATAATAGAAATCTTCCCTTGATCATTATCTCAAAAGGTATTTTTTCCATCTTTTGATCCAATAATATTTTCAATGAAATCATTTTTTTCTGTCTTGTATCAAGAACAACCACTATCCATGTACCAAATGTTCTTATTGTTGGTACACTTCTTATATTCATAAAAAGGAAATTTTTTTTTTCAAAACACAAACTTGATTGGATATGGAAATGTTAGATAATATAATTTTGGGTATCCATATTTTTTTAAATGATCATTATGAAAACCTTACGATTGAGTTCTATTAAGAGAAAATTTATTTCGTAATGTTCACCATATTGTTATTTTGAACAGAATGAGGTAGTTTTAGGATCAAAATAGTTACTACTAAAAACTGATTTAGAATGAGTAAAACCAAATCCATAATGATTCTGTTATGGTCTAATTTGAGAATACATCTTCTCAATTTTTTTACCTATGTCAAAATTTGATAGGAACATCCTTAAAAAGAATATTTCTTACTTTTGTTTAATAACCATGTTTTTTTCCTCAGAAACATTATCTTTAGAAGTAGAGTAATCCTCTAAAATTTATTTCTTAGAAAATAAAATTTTAAGTTCCTTAGAATGATAAATTTTTTAGAATTAACATCCTCATGGTTTTTTGAAATAATTTCAAAATCAAGAGTTTTCTTATCCAGGTCCTTTGAACGATTTGATATTACATTTATATGAATAGTTATTCTAGAATTATCCTTATCAAAATTTTTCTTGAGTTTGGAATTTTAATTCTCAATTAGTTTGGGAAATCTAGATACTTCATCAAAATATGAAAATATTATTCTTTTGAAGAATATTATTCATCTAAAGTGTAAAAATATTTTTCATTAGGGTAGTTGGAATTTAATGAAACATTTGTAAGAGATTCATCATTATTTACCTTATCCATGAAACATTGATTTTCAATAGGTAGTCTGGCTAGTAGACTAATATTTCTTTGTCTGGAGTATTCATATTCTGAATAATCGTCTGATGAATCACCACCACATTCACTCTAAATATCTTTTATCTTGAATACTTTATTTGTCTTTGAAATTCAATACTTTATCTGGTTTCTTTCAAAAGGTTTCTCCTTTGTGTATTTTGTTTTTACTAAACGAAAATATGGTCAAATATTACCTGCTTTCTTACATTTATAACAAGTTACTTATGTGACTTTATTATCCATACTATCATTCTTTTGTAATCAGTATTGAATGTCTTTGATTCCCAGAATCATGTTCATCATTGGAGCTAGATTGGCTAACTCATTTTCTGATTGACCAATACCACATAATTCTTACATAACAACACCTTTCATAGCTTTGGACCTTGTTAACCTTTCAGGCATCATAACTTTGAATGTAGTAGTAAAAGCTACACTTCCATTTCAATTTTTCTTCTTAGTGAACTCAGCGTCCCATTTCATTCATGTCTCGTGTTTTATAAGAGTTCAAAATAACTCATCAAGAGTGATATGAGTAACTTTTCTATTTTCATTAATAGATATAGTTTTCTATTCCCATTCATTTGGAATTATATCGATAATCTTGTCTACAAGTACATCATCATCAAGACCCTTCTCACCCATAGATTGTAAACTATTGAATATTGTCAAAAATCATTGTTTCACCTTACATACTGGTTCACCATAAAAAAATATACCCATTATATTTTTCTTGAAGCATTGCACTTCTCATTTCAATAACATTAGATGTACCAAAATGTGTGACTTCCAATTTCATCCATATACAATTGGATGCATCACATGGTGACATCTGGCTATATATACTCCTGGTCATTGAACATAACAAAGTATTGTGCACCTTGTAATTCAGTTGATATTATTGCTTCTTTTTACTGGTGAAGGTACTGACTTCGTTTTCTGGGATTTTTTATCTTCCAGTAAGCATAATAAAATTGTCTACTCCAGTATTAATAACATCTATCATCATTTGATCTCTTTTGTACTCATAATCATTCCCATAAATAAAATATGTGTTCTAGTTGGATTCATATTTTCAATTGATCCAATATCCATTCCTTTCATCTAATAAAACAATACTTTTCTACTCTAGAAGGTAGGGTAGTGAGTAGTTATAAAAATAAATTTGTAGTAACAATAAAATTTTATTGTCAAAATAAATAAAATATGTAATACAAATCAGTGGAAACCTCCTTGGATACCAATGGTTTTTTGTAATATATATGTATTTGTAGATATGATGGAACAATACAAGAGGGGGTTAATTGTATGTTTAAAAACATTGTATTCAAACAATTAAGAATGATCATACATTATGATATCTTAAACTAATATAATTGAAAACCAATAAAATTGTCTACAATGGTCTTGAATATAATAGATATGATATGATATGATGTAATACTATAAGTAATGTAAAACAATTGCATTAAAAATGAATTCAATTACCAGAATAATACCAATTAAAAGGATTCTACCATACATCATATAGAATCTATTAATATAACATATATCAAAATAATTGTAATTTGTACAATTAAAATTGAAATGAATATGAAAAGAAAGGGGAAACAATAAAATTCATTTTCTAATTCAAATATCAGTGGACTATAAAAGTATTACAAGTATATTTTCCCAAATAAAATGTTATTCATACACCTAGGATAAAAGGTCAGTCTTACCACCACCTTGGTAAGCCCTTGAAACAATGATCGACACACACGTCTTGTTATCCCCAAAAGCCCTTGATTTTACAGGTAATTGGTACATTTGACTTTCAAACACATGATATCCTTCAATATAAAGATTTGTCACACCACCTAACTTTCCCTGACATCCCTCAATTGTTATCAACTGATAGGATGCACAATGAAAAATGAAGAACTTATTGAAATAAAAAAAGAAAAGAATGAGTCGTTCTCGTTTTGAAATTGAATGGATTTCTACGAAGGAAGAGAGAAGTCACATCATCTCTCTATAGAACATGATTGATACAAAGGATGATCAATTTCCTTCTATGTTGTTTTCTCAAATTCAAATGACCTTCTATTTATAAGCCTTTTGTTTTAATGGTCATTTTTCCTCCAATGGACATATTTCTTTAGAAAAGTTAGAAAGACATGGACACCTGGCATTGTAAAAGTCATATTGAAACAGAAAAAACAACATTCTTTTGATTAGTTTATAACTAACTCCATGATATCATTTTTGTTAATACAATTTTTATATGAAAATGATAACATGAATTTGATTAATCTAAATATGTGTTTTTTTAAATGAATAAAACTAGTCATGTGATACAATTAAAACATGAGTACTATTAATATTACTTATTTCAATTTATCGATATGATGTAAAGTGAGTATGGTGCACAATATTTAGTATGATGGAAAAAGTTTGTATGATAAACATAGTCAGTATGACTGACAGAGTAAGTACGATTGATAGAGTCGGTATGAGTTATAGAGTCAGTACAATTGACAGAGTCAGTACGATTGACATAGTCATTGCGAATGATAGAGTCAGTACGATAGACAGAGTCCGTACGATTGATATACTCAGTATGACTGACATAGTTAATAAAATTGACAGAGTTATTACTATTGACAGAGTCAATATGATTGACACAATCAAAATAATTGACAGATTCAGCACTATACATAGAGTTAGTATGATAAAAATAGTTAGTACGACAAACATAGTCAGTATGATAAACATAGTCAGTGCGATAAACATAGTATGTATTCAGTATAGGTCCTTTATTTAAGAAACAATTTTAAAGAGGTTGGTGATTTCCAAATGAAAATACAAAAAATTAAAATGAAGGCTTTTGAGTTACCATTTAGTTGCAAAGATCATATTTGGAAAATGATACTACTTTAAAACACCAATTCCAATTGAAATTTAATTTCAAAAATTTTAATAAGTAATTTAATAAAAATAATTATTTTTTATTATAATTTATAGATAAGAAATATTTAAATACTATGAAATTAATTTTTGATAAGTTATGAAAATATAAACATGTTATTTTTTGTAGGTTAACTACATGGTTATAAAGGACATGTTTTTATAGAAACAAAAATATTCAAATTAATCTCATCTAAAATAATTATATTTAAACATCTATCTTATATTAGGAGGAATAAGATTAATTCAATCTTTAAATATTAAACATTGAGGAGGAAAATATCAACATTCCGTTCAAATCAAAATCCCCATGATTAGGTTCATATAACAACCAAAATTAGGCCACCATGACCATTATAGTTTTTGAGTGAATATTCATCCACAAGAAAAGATGTAATGAATTTATTGAAATATATCTATAGGTTTTTAACCTAAATAATAAACCCTATACATAGAAAAAAATTTAATGATGTATAAATAATAATAGGATTTAAGTGGAAGAATGATAATTTTCATTTGGGTGGAATGGTAAGGGATATAAAGCTCCCATGCCATTAAATTTATGATTGGAAGATGAAGAAATTATAAATTTTACAAGTTATATAGTCCACTTGGGTTGGATTCATAGTTGTAAAAACTATTTGTGAACAATATATATTTATCTAGGGATGACGTATAACTCCTAAAAATGGTTCCACTTGAAAAAATCATGTTTTTCTCAAAAAGTGAAGTAACTGTACAACCTAAAATGAAAAAAATAAAATGAATCTTAATAAAAAGTAAGAAATATTAAATAACTAAAATATATATAAAATCAATGTCAATAGTGACATATGTCTGTTGAAAATGTCATCACCATGACACATTCTACAAAAAAATGTTATTAGAAAATTTTTGTAGAAAAATAACCAAAATTTTTTAGGGGTGGGGGAACACTTGGACATACCTATATTGAGGGAGATAACATCTAAAGATGTTATTAATGTATGGTAGAGTATAACCTCTTATATCAACCAAAATCAGTAATCATAATTCATCTCTTAATCAAGATATGCAATGAAAAAATAAAAACTCATACCGTAATCATTCCATCATTTAACATTCATCATGAAATTTAGATCAAAATCATAGAAAAACATAAAATGGAACATTCTATGTGGAAGAGAACACCATAAAAAACAATATTGTTGATAACAACATTCAAAGACCATATTTTGAAACTAAAGAAGCCTATCTACACCTCACAAATGTAAAAGGGATATCAATTTCATAACATATCCTCAATAATGAAAATCATGGGATCTCACCATGTTTAAATTATCATTAAATAATGTTATGTTATAGAAAAACTGATGGAATTCCACCCACGTTGAATCTAACAAATTTTAATTGGGTTTTCAAAAAACCAAACACTAAACTACATAGATTATGGAACCTAAAACACATACCCAATGTATTACATGTTCAATACATATAAACATGATTAACAATGAACAACCCAAATAATATATAAAACACAAAATCTTGAAACATAATGATTTATAGGAACCTCAATATAAATTGACATTTTTTATGAACCTATAAAAAGAAATCACAAAGCACGAACCAATGAATAATTACCACAAAAATAATTATAATCTTTATACATTGTTAATGAGAAACTTAATATATGTTAATCAGCATTATATAATGTAATATTGAGAAACCATCTTCTTCCATATATATTTTAACTACAAAAATATATAGAGAAGAATAATTTAAAAAAAACGTTGATTCATAATATCTTTTTGGTTGAAGGAAATAGAGTTCCTAAGTGTACCACTATAGAACCACATCAGTTTCCTCTTATGAATATGATAAAAAAAATTAATTATGATTTCTGACCAATACTAACATGAATTCTACGATCGGGTTCAATTTCATTATTAACTAGTTCCACTGGTAAAGATTAGTCAACTAACTCATTGTAATATAATACTCCAAATTCAAGTATAATCATTCTGAGCCATCTATTTGGATTTATCTAAATGAATATATACTTCAATGAATAATTGTACTTTTGATAATGTAAAAATAACAACAATTCTAAGAATATATATTCATTGGCCTTCATCATTGACTAAAACTAATAAATGACCATAATTTTGATACAATTATGAAACATCAATACCACATGATTGATAAAATGAATGAAAATAATATTTATGAACTCATAATACATTTCATAATTATGCTGGGTTGGAATAATTGAATCATGCCACACTATGCAAGGACAATTCAACATAGAACTAAGATCTTCTACCTTTGACGACCCATGGATTTTTTTAAATTTAAATATTCAATATATATTTTAAGGAACCGGCCTTAAAACATTGCATAATCATTATGTAAAAGAATAATTTACATTAAGGATATTTTCAGGTTTAGAGTTTTATTGAAGTAGTACATAACTATTACATCTCAATGATTACAAAGTAGACAATCTACTCAGTTTCCATTTTTCACAAAATAAATACTCTTGATCAAAAGAGTCATGTCTAGATGTATTTTTTAGACAACATGACATTTCCTTGATCCCATCCTTGAACCTATTCAACATTATGTCCTATGGAAAACATTTCAAAATCATGCGATGAGCATAAAAATCTCAATAAGGGATATAAAAATACAGAAAAAAACATTATTCCATGTATACATAAGAATCAATGAAATCGTACATTACACACAAAACATAATCACTTTGACATACCCCATGAAATCATAAGATTTATGAACAACTCATAGAAATTATAAGATGTAAAGGTATCTTGAGGCATTCATAATATTCTTATGTAGGGAGTAATGCTCTTGGTAACATTTAGAATACAAATCATAGTATATTCCCTAAATCTATTCTGAGAAACAATATAATTTAACTCCTTTGCATTACCCAATGCATTGGAGAGCTATCTCAAGCTCAACCACCTTTAGTTTATCACGAAACCACCTGACTTCATAAAAAATTCCCAAGAACCATAACATATATGTATCACATAAAACATATATACAAAAAAATTATATTTCCACATTTCAATCACAAGATATAAATACAACTCATTTATATAATCAAAACATTATCAAAACCATTTTCAATTCCAAAATAAAATAAAAACACATGGTATTATTTTTCTTTTAAAAAAAGTTATGGCTTATATATGAATATGAAACTCAAATAATGGTCACAGCGACGGAGAAGTTGTTGTCACAAAAAACATATGATAAAACAAACATTCCTTCAATCATTTAGTAAAACAATTCATTTAAAAATATTCGTATTGAATTAAAAGAAAACAAATAAGGGTTTTATACACCATATAAAATAATTTCATGTAGAAATCAAAAGATGCCTCAATGAAAGGAGATTGAGATGAAGTCCCGTACAAAGGCGGTATCCTTAGATTAAAGATAAGTAAATTACATAACTATGTGTGACAAAAAATAATTACACTCAATATAAGAGGATATTAAGTGTAAAAAAATCAGAAGTTATCCATACAAATTAATAGTATGACATAATCATGATGTAGAGGTTTAACCCAAATAATTGAAATTGAGTTAAAAAGTTTCCTTACAGAAATTCAGCAGCCTAACCGCATCACATTAAAAATCAGAAAATGAGTTGATGAGAGATAATAAGGGTATCTCATCACTTTGAAAAAACTTTACATCAATAAGGATATATAAGAAAATATCCCAACATTATGAATATGTAAATTAAAATACCTAACAAAAAGAGGACTTTTAAAAAAGAAAAGGGCGAATGGTTCCATTACCGATTTGGGTAACTTTCAAAACATACACCCCATGAAAGAAGGAATATATAGTGTTGATGTAAATACCCATAAACAAAATTATATTACACAAAGAGTAGAATAATGGGAAGTTCATACACCACTCAATAGAGATAGTGACAAATATAGCATGAATCTCACGTGAATAAATATTGAGATAAAACCCCTTCCCTCATTGTAATAAATCGTGTCATATGACCAAAAAATAATAAGAACCAAATGAATCACATAATATAATGAATATAAATATTATAATGATAATATATATCAAATGTATGAACAAAATATGCAGTTAATAATTGGAGAACAATGGAAATATCACGAAATTAAAAGTGAGATATGAAATCCCCTTACCTCAAGTCCGACTTTCCTTGTTCGTTTCTTTATATTCCAGAATAATAAACCTAAGTCAATTAATAATCACTTAATTAATTCCTTTAAAGTTTATTATTCAATTATTATAACATATTATCACATTATAATAATATGTTAATCATGTGAGTTCATACCATACGTTTTGTCGATGTTCGGTACATGAGTCAAAAATGAACTTTTTTTTAGAATATTCCATATAGTTATTAGAACATCATCTCCATATTGGTTTTCATGATTTAAATATCATATATATCTATTATATATGTATTTAATTATATTCCATAATTTTTGGAGAAAATAAATGAAATGTACCATTCATGGAGACGTTAAGTCATACGTACGCTTGAACACTATATTCATTTTTTTCATATTAATGGACTTTAAAACTAAATTAGAAATAGATATATTACAATTCCAGTAAAATAAATCAGTTATATTGGTAACATAAGTTCATTAGTTACATTATTTATAAATTCCATGTTTGACATGAATGAGTAACCTCACTTGAGGCAGTGGTAGTCCACACTTCCTCATATGAAATTATCGCATTTTCACAACATGAAAAGCATAACGTTATGTTTTAAAAATAATATAAAGAAGCATTGAGAGGTAATAAATATAATATAAATAGTACATAAATATATTTCCATCATAATGGAAACCATTAAAGTTGTTAAAAAAATATTGAACAATCAACGTTTTGTGAGGCTGTAATTCGCCACACGCAGAAACCGTATGTTCTTTAACCATTAGACGGAGGTGTGTGTAAGGGTAGGTAGAATCATTATCATAACGTCATCCTAGTATATTGAGGTTATTAGTGTTGTTATGGGATAAAATAATAAGAAGATAGTGGTGAGTGAATAAGGAAAATAAAAGTACGAAATTTGAGAGAAGACATTAGCTCTAAATCGGGTAACTCTTTTCGATTTGAGCGAAAGGCTTCCATGGAAAGACTTCTACGCAATGTGAGGATTCTAGGAGTATGAGAGTGATGTGGACAGAAAATATGAGAAAATTGTGGATAATCCAAGGGCTTTAGTGGTGTGGGTAAGTTGGTAGAGGTGGGGGCCATTTATAAGAGGGAGGAGGGTCACTTTTGGAAAGTCTTAAAATGTAACTTTATTATAAAATTATTTTCAGGTTTTTAAGGTCCGACAATGATATATTCCGAGGATAAGGTGATAAGGGTTCGAAATCCACACAACCAATAGGTTTTATGCAAGTTTATGTCTTAGAATTTACCTTATCTTTTCATTTTATTTTAATTCTTAATTAATGAGTTAATCACTGCATCGTCATGGTGTCATAAATAAATTTAATTATTTAATGTCTAAAAATTATAAAATATTATCATGATGTATGAAATAGTTTCATCATTCAAATGAATTTTTATAGTCTAAGAGATCATTTATTTAATCAAAATTAATATTGTTTTACTTAGGATATACAAACCTTTGTTATATTTCAATTTTTATTTAAAAAATAATGTCATAAATGACACTATTACACCCATGGGGCTCCATGGGCCCTCATGTTCAGTAAAAAGATTCCCATGGTCTTTCATGACTCAACAAATAATATTTGGACACTTTTTTTGTGTCATTTTATATTATTATGATATTATTTTATTACCCTTAACTACCCGATTACAAATTAATCATGATTATTAACGATAATTACCATCATTACTAGACATAATGTCCAAAAACAAAAGAGTCTTAAATACATAATTTGTACCCTCTGATTAAAAATATGTAATCCATTTTACCAAATTCCAAACTCAGAAATTTCACTAGTTAATTTAAAAAAAATTCTCGTTTTCACAACCAATGACCAGTTTTTAAGAAATAAAATATATCAAAAGATTGAACTGTTTTTACATCCAATGGAAAAGTGATATTACATCCAATGAAAAACATTTTATTAAGTGATAAAAACGTAATTAAACTACACATTAAACCCAATTAAAATGAAAATCTTACTATATAATTAAATTACTTGAAAAAGTAGTCTTGAAGTAAAATGCAGTATTTTTCACTATTAATTAAAAATGAACATTTGTTAGAAAAATACCAAAAATATATACAAAGTATATTTGATATTCCAAATTCAATAATGATGTCCAGTTTACCAAATTAAAAACCTAGAAGTTTCATTAATTAATTTTCTAATTAATTCCCACTATCAAAACAAATAGCGTGTTTTTAAGAAACAATATCTATAAAAAGATTGAAACTTGTTTTTTTCTAATTTCAAAGTGAAATTAATTCAAATGTCCACCATTGGATTAAATGGTAAAAATATTTTTCTACTAAACACTGAACCCAATTAAAATGACAATATAACCATATAAATAATATAGATTAAAAAGAGGTTTTCAAATAAAATACAACATTTTCACTATTCATTAAAATGAACTTTATCGGAAAATAACAAAAATTTTCAAAAATTAAATTTTGATGTCCCTATTATATTGAAGGATTTTATTTTTTAAAATATAACATATAAATTTTACAAAAAGTTTTTTTAAAATGGGTTCTCCCTCAAAAGGCAGTTAATCATTCTTTTAAAGAACATTAGAATATTTATTCTTAAAATCAAATTATTTTATTATTTTAAGACTCTAACTTTTATTGGATAAATTTATTAATATTAAAAAACATATATAATAATTTTGAAGTTAGTTCTGTGCATTCCCACCATTACAACGGCTATGAGTTAACTACCATTTAGAATAATATTATTATATTCTTAGTGTACATCGTAAGATTTCAAAGAAACTCGTTGTTGCGTATTGTGTACTACATCGATTAGAGCATTACCTTTAAAGAAATATTAAAATTTTATTCACAAACATTAATAAATATTAAAATGTCATATTCTTTATTTACCTGGGATGTAACATCCTTCCCCCCTTTTGGGAATTGCGTCCCCACAATTTTTAAATTGGGCTCGAAAACATCATTGAAAGCCCAACATCGGAAAAGGAGTAAATTATACTATCACTTTAAAAGAATGAAATAAAAGTAAAAATGTCACCTGAGATAACAGATATTAGGATTCCATGAAAACATGGATATGGAAGTGAAAATGAAGGGTCAAGTTTTAATGAAGAGTGATAGAAAACATGTTTAGGAGAAAGTAATCTACCAGAAAAACACAAACTTATTATGAGTTAAACGCTATTGGATTCCCCAATAAGAAACGTTAAAATAAAAATTATTTTTTTTAAGTTACTTTTCATTGAGGAATTTATTTATGAGCTTAAATAAATCGTAATAAAACATACTTACTTATCATGTAGACTTTCATATCTTACTATATTTCTTACACAAACTCATATTTTTCCCAAATATGAGTATTTAGGATGACTTTTTCAAATTTAGAGCACTATAATTATCTTCTTGAGAATCACCTAATCCACAAAAGATGAACTATATATTTCCCATGCCTTTAGACCTTAACCAAAACCAAAATTATTAGTACAATATTAGATAATCCCCAAAAGGATAAATCATTTTAAAAAACCAATACACCTAATCTCCAAAATTCAACAAAAAGAACCCATGGTTCAATAAAGACCATTAATAAACATCTATCCATAAAATTATTCAATGTAATCCTAACTATGATTGAAACCCAAATCTCTGAAGGATTTAATCACATAGTCTTCCTAGGTAAATCTTAACATTTCTCTCCAAATAACAGCAGTTACTCTTAAAGCCTCATACTAAAAGGTAATAAACCAAATCACATATCCTCCATGATACGTTAATAATTTCCCAAAAACCAACTTATTCTAGATTCATTGGATCATTTAGCTAAAAATAATTATCCAAAATAACCAGGGACTTCACGTAGTACAGTGGTAGGCGAAAAATACTAGTCCAACTTTGGTTGTGGGTTTGATTCTCGTAGCTTCATCAGACGTGATGGGTTGTCACACGGTTTGCGTGTTTTCCCTATTAAAAACTAAATAATTTTATAAAATTAATAAAAAGAGATAAATTCATCAAAAATAACCATAACATATTTTAAACACAAATTTTATCTAAAAACATTCTTTTTTCATCCCAAAATATATTAACTGGTAATTGCCTCAAATTCAAGGATCATATAAAACCAAAATGGTTCTTTATAACAATATCCACAAAATAAAACATAATTATTCCTTGAATAAAATTTTCTTATATCAATGATCAGGGTAATACATACTAAAAAAATTCTACTAATGTAATCTCATCATCAAAAGAGCCTTAATACATTTAAGAATTTCACCATCCTAAAATCATTCATAACTAGTGAATCCCTTAAATGTTGACATCATACTCATTCAATATTCATCATGATCCATTTACTATTCCTTTATAACTTATGCAGAAATAATTATTTCCTACAAAAAAATCATGAATCATATCCAATGATTTCAATAATAGGAAAACATGTGTTAAGAAATAATCCATATGTTTCATTGGTCATTATCAGATTCTTCATCCTCAATCGGAATGGCATTAGGTATTGGTAAGTGAATATTTGTACGATCCTGGTGATCACATTCCTAAAACATCTTCATATGATATGTGGTTGCATAATGACTATGCAAACCACATTTAAAACATTCAATTGATCCTTCAAAAAGATCTTCTTTCCCTTTCCTAGAGTCAAATAGAATCTTCCTTTTTCATGGCAGGTTCTTGCTTTATGACTTTATTTTCCAAATATATTGCATATTTCTGTCCCATTGAGAAATTTTCCGATGTGTTTATTTCAACATCTTTGACAAATACACTTTTGAACATTCACACCTTTATGATTATTACCTGAACATCCGTATGGATTTGTTTCTCTCATATATGATGCCTTATAAAAATCACTATGGTTCAGGCGTTCAATCATGACTCCAGATAGTTATCGGAGAATAACCACAAGAGTTCTCATTGTATCTCCCATATCATTCAGTTACTCGTTCAAAAAACTATCACAGTTTCCTTCACATCCACTGTTACATTGATGCCTACTAGATCAATCCATTTACTAAAATCAAAAAGGTCAGTGTGAGTATATTAGTAAAATAATCATATAATATCTTATGAGGAGGGTAAATACTATGATATAATTATTCATGTAATCTTAAACTCATTCACTTTATAATAATAACTATGACTCTTTCTAAAACCCTAACTATTATGGTAATGTCACTTATGCTTAAAAATAACCTAACCTATAAAGTTATCTAAACTGACCTCTGATACCAACTATAAGGACCCGACCATAACACATTATAGTATCATGAATTAAATGAATAATTCAAATTGAGGATATTTTTAGTTTTAGAGTTTTAGAGAATTAGGACATAACTATTACATCTCAATGATTACAAAGTAGACACATCTACTCAGTTTCCAATTTGTTCATTAAATAAAAACTCTTCAACAAAAGTGTAAGGTCTAGTTCCCATGTTTTAGATATAATAACATTTCCTTGATCCCATCCTTGACCCTTTTCCACGTTATGTCCTGGAGAAAAAATTTCTAAAACATGGGATCAGCATAAAAAGTTCAGTAATGGATATAAAAATACGGAAAGAAAACGTTGTTCCATGTATACATAAGATTCAATGAAATCGTACTTTACTCATAAAACACAATCACATTAACATACCACATTAAATCATAAAATTTATGAATAACTCATATAAATCATAATAAGTTAGGGTAACTTGAGGCATGCATTACATTCTTACGTAGGGAGTAACCCTCTTGGTTACATTTGGAATACCCATCACAGTATATTCCCAAAATCTTTTCGGAGAAACCATAAAATTTAACTCCATTGCGTTACCCAATGAATTGGAGAGCTATCTTGGGCTAACCCTCCCTTAGTTTATCATGTAACCACATGACCTCAAAAACAATGCCTGAGAACCATAACATAATCGTATCACATAAAACATGAATAAAGGAAACATAACATTTTCACATTTCAATCACAAGATATCAATACAACACAATGATATAATCAAATCGTTATCAAAACCAATTTTATTACCAAAATAAAATAACAGTTAAACATGGTTTTTATTTTTCGTTTAAAAAATTTTATGTCTTGTAGAGGAAGCCGAAACACAAATAATGGTCATGGCGGTGGAGAAGTCATTGTCGCCGCATATGTAAGACAAATAAATTCTTTTTGTTGTTAAGTAAAACACTTATTGTAAAAAAATCCCTTTGAAAGAAACATAAATTCAAAATGGCTTTATACACCGTATAAAATAAATTCATGTTGAAATCAAAAGATGCCTCAATGAAAGAAGATTGAGACAAAGTCCCATACAAAGACGATATCCCTAGATTAAGGATAAATCAATTACATAACTATGTGTGAAAAATATAAATACACCCAATATATGTGGATATTAAGTGTAAAATAATCAGATTTCATCCAAACATATTCATAGAACGTCATAATCACAATGTAGAGGTTTAACCCAATGAATTGAAATTTGGTTAAGAAGTTCCCTTACATAAATTTGACAACCTAACAGCATCACTTTAAAATTCTTAAAATGAGTTGATTAGTGATAAAAAGGCTATCTAATAACATGGACATAATATTTAAATCAATATGGATATATAAGAACATATCCCAACATTATTAAAATGTATATTAAAAGACCTAACAAAAAGAAGTCTTTTAAAAAAGAGGAGGGTGAAAGGTTCCCTTACTGATTTGGGTAACATTCGAAACGTACACCCCATGAAAGAAAGACTATAAAATGTTGATGTAAATACCCAAAAACTAAATAATATTACACAATGAGTAGAATAATGGGCATTATATACACCACTCATGGGAGATAGTCACAAATATAGCATGAATCTCAACGGAGTAAATAGTGAGATAAAAACCCCTTCCCTCGTGGTAATAAATCGTGTCATATGTCCAAAAGATAATAAGAACAAAATGAATCACATAATACCATGAATATCAATAGAATCATTATTAAATATATCAATTGGAAGTACACAATATTCAGTAAATAATTGGAGAACAATGGAAATCTCACGGAATAAAAAGTGAGATATGGAATCCCCTTACCTCAAGTCCGACTTGTCTTGTTCGTTTCATTATATTCCTGAATAATAAACTTTTTTCAATTTATAATTTCTTATGAACTTCATTTAATGTTTATTATTCAATTATTATATCATATTAGCATGTTATAATAATTAGTTAATTATGTGAGTCCATATCATACGTTTTGTCGATGTTCGGTACATTAGTCAAAAATGAACTTGTTTGAAGAGAATTGTCCATGTAGTTATAATTACATCATCTCCAGAATGGTTTTCATGAATTAAATATCATATATATCTAGTATATATTTATTTAATAATATTCCATAATGTTTGGATATAATAGATGATATGTACTATTCATGGAGACGGAAAGCCGTACGTACGCATGAACGCTTCTTTCATTTTTTGTCATATTAATGGACTTTAAAACTAAATTAGACATAGATAAATTATAATTACAGTAAAATATATATTTTATATAGTTACCATATGTTCATTGATTACATTCCTTATAAATTCCATGTTTGGCATAAATGTGTCACATCACTTGAGGGGGCGGTAGTCCACACTTCCTCATATTAAATTATCACATTTGCACAACATGAAAATCATAATGTTATATTTTAAATACCAAATAAAAAATAATATAGAGGAAATAAATATAATATAAATAATATATAAATACATCTCAATCATATTGTCCACCATGAATGGTTTTAAATGAAGATTGAACAATCCTCGTTTCTTGAGGCAGTAATTCTCCACCCACAGAAACAATATGTTCTTTAACCATTAGACAGAGATATGTGTAACTGTAGGTAGAATCCTTATCATAACAAAATCATAGTATATTGAGGATACTAGTGTTTTTATGGGATAAAATAATGAGAAGATAGTGGTGGGTGAAGAAGGAAAATAAAAAAAGAAACTCGAGAGAAGACATTATCTCTAAATCGGGTAACTCTTTTTGATTTTAGCCAAAGGCTTCCTTGGAAAGCCTTCCTCCCAAAGTGAGGCTCCTAGGAGTAAGAGAGGGACGTTGATTGATAATATGAGCATATTTTGGACGATCCAACAGCATGAGAGGTGTGGGTAAGGGGTTATATGTGGGGGCCTTTTATAAGAGTGAGGAGGGTCAATTTTCGGAAGACTTGAAATGTTACTTTATTATAAAATGAATTTAAGATATTAAAGGTCCCAAATTGATATATTTCAAGGATAAGCTGATACGGGTTAGAAATCCAAACATCTAATAGGTTTTTTACAAGTTTAAGTCTTATATTGTACCTTCTCTTTTCATTTTATTTAAATCATTCATTAATGAGGTAATCACTGCATCATTATGGTGTCATAAATAAATTTATCTATTTAATGTCTATAAATTATAAAAATATATCATGATGTATTAAATATTTTTAGATTTTCATGGAATATTCATTGTCTAAGAGATATTTTATGTTAACAAAATTAAAATTGTTTTACTTAGGATATACAAACCTTTGTTATATTTCACTTTTAAAAATAAAAATGTCATAAATGTCACTATTACAACTATGTGACTCTATGGGCCCTCACGTTCAGTAAAAATATTCCCATGGTCTTAAATGTCTATGAAAAGGTATTTGGATACTTTTTGGGGTCCTTTTATTTTATTATTTTATTATTTTATTACCCTCAACTACCCGATTACTAATTAGTCACGATAATTAAAGATAATTTTTGTTGTTACTGTTCATAATGTCCAAAAACAAAAGAGTCTTAAATACATAATTTTTACCTTATGATTCCAAATATATAATCCATTTTACCAAATTACAAACTCATAAATTGTAGTTATTAATTTAAAAATAATTCATGTTTTCACAACCAAAGACGGGTTTTTAAGAAGTAAAATTTTTCAAAATATTGACTTGTTTTACATCCAATTGAAAAGTGAAATTACATCCAATGAAAAAAATTGTATTAAGTTATAAAAACATAATTAAATTACACTTTAAAACTAATTAAAAGGAAAATATGACTATAAAATTAAATTAGATGGAAAATTATATTTGAAGTAAATTGCCACATTTTTCACTATTCATTAAAAATGAACATTTGTCAGAAAAATCCCAAAAATTTATCCAAAGTAAATTCGATAATCCAAATTAAAAAATGATTTCAATTTTTACAAATTCAAGACATAGATGTTTTATTGATTAATTTTTTATTAATTCCATCTTTCAAAACAAATAGAATGTTTTTAAGATATAATATATATCAAATGATTGTCACTTGTTTTTGTCCAATTTCAAATTGAAATTAAAACTGATGACCATCATTGGATTAAATGGTAAAAATAAATTTCAACTAAACTTTAAACCAAATTAAAAATATAATCTAAAAATATAAATAAAATATATGAAAAGGTGTTTTTGAATTAAAATACAGCCTTTTCACTATTCATTAAAAAAACATTATCATAAAAATAACAAAAATTTACACAAAGTAAATTTTGATGTCCCATTTCTAAATAATGATTTTATTTTGTGAAATATAACTTATAAAATTTACAAATATTAGTTTAAAAAAGGTTTCTCTATCAAAAGGCAGTTAATCTAGCTATTGAAGAACATTAGAATACTTTTCCTTAAAATCGAATTCCTTTATTATTTTAAGCCTCTAAATATTATTGGATAAATGCAAAAATATTTAAAAAACATGTATAATAATTTTTTAGTTAGTTCTATTCATTCCCTTCATTACAACAGCTATGCGTTAACTACCATTTAAAATAATATTATTATATTATTAGTGTGCAATGTAAGATTTCAATGAAACTCGTTGTTGCGTATTCGGAACTCCATCGATCATAGCATTCCCTTAAAAGTAATATGAACATTTTGTTCACAAATATTAATAATTATGAAAATGTCATATTTTTTATTTACCTGGGATATTACAGATATTTGATATACCGTACACATTCAAAAGATAATTTTGATCCCCAATTATATAATGTTGAACATGCCTCATGAAAACATGTATAATATCAATGAATTTTGATGGTACCAACTCCAACGCAATATTTCACATCTTGATAGTTACATAAACTATAATAGATATATCTAGGTGAAATTGATATTCAAATTACAGACTATCTATATTGGTCGTCATTCCACTATTGCTCAATTATATTCAAAAAGTCATAATATAAACAAATGAATGAAAAATTCAGTCAATTGATGTCTCAAAATTATAACCACATGACCCATATTAACCAAGGTGTAAGATACTCTCATAATTAACCAAAAACAAAAACAAAAATCTCATTTTAAAATTCAATTATCTTCTAAAATCATTCTATATGATATGATCTCATATTCTCATCTATAAAATTTCCAAAAAAATAAATTCACATTATTTCAATATGATGAAATAATCGCACCGCTACTGTGGTTCAAAACCATATACATAATCTATCTACACCATGAAAATGACTTCATAAGTAATTTTACAAAATGAATAATTATATAAAGAACTGATTGAATATAAAATTCATCTTTTTAAACAATATAATAATTTTTTATAACCCATCCATCAATTTCTCTATAAATAAAATAATTTTCATCACAAAATGTATCATCAAGATAAAAAAATATCAATCCAAATTAGACACAAAGGCATTAATAATATTAAAAATGACCCTTAACATATCTCCATAAAAAGTAAATATCATTAAAATATACTCAAGTATAAAATGATTTGAAAATGAATCATAAGGGGATGTAATTATGTTCATGGTATGGTAATTTTTTTTGGTTGAATATTTTCCTACTGTGTAGAATCCCCTTAGGTTCCATCAAAATAATATAGAAAGGTTATGTAAGGTTTGAAATGAGTATATGATCTATTAAATATATTGAAATTTTTAATATTTATCATCCCTAAAACCTCATGAAATATATAAAATAAATGATATAACCAAATACATATATCAAAAAAATTGAATATATTATCAACATAAATAATGCAAAATATGTCCAAATTAGAGACTCAAATCCTTACTACCCATTGAAACTCATGTTTCATCAGGATATGAGGTGATCAAGAAATTTTTTTTGATCTACTTATCAATTTTGCAAAATAATTTTCCACTCCCAACTAAGATGCATCCAAAATAAAAATAGGGTGCTCCAAAAACAGTTCTCCATGAGTTGTACATCATTGACTAAACACACCACCTGACATGACTAGTGGCTAACTGCAAAGGGAGTTTCCTATCCCCACGGTTTGGTATCTAGTAATTTTGAAGTGTTTAGAACAAAATTTGGAATTATTTCCCCCATTAATAATAATTAAACAAACTAATAAAATTTTTGTGAGATAACTTGTTGTGTTTTTAGATTCAACTATGTAGAATTGTTTTAAAATAGTGAGATGTTAAATCCGTAGAACCGAAAATTTCAAAACTAAAATCGAATCAAGAAACAAAATACAACGTAAAAAGTGTAGGAAAACAAAAACATGAATTTTTTCATGCGAGACTAAAATAAATATAAATATATATGTTTTAAATAGTAAACATATCACATCAAAGAATAAACTAGAATAAACACTTATAACATCCGCAAATGCTCTATGTTTCCCAGAGCCACTTACCACCTCAGTAAAATTCATAAAGGAAATAATGATGGTTGAATCAAAATAAGGTATTTTAGAGGTACCTAAATGTAATCATGATAACTATATAAACACCAGGGCGTGTATACTGGTTGGGTTCTGAAAATGATGAGTGTGATCTCACAATGAAAAAAATGAAAATCAATATATATGATATTTATATATTGCAGGATTGAAATACATTTATAAAATACACTACAATATATGAGTCCACTCGAGAAAAAAGTCAATTTATTTAAACTAAGATAACACCTATGGATATTTATTTCTATTTTTAATCAAAACAAAATCATTAGTTTAAATGTAAACAATTTTAGTCAATGAAAGGGAGACCATTATTATTTTATATAAATTTTATCATTTCAATTTCACACTCATTTTAAATTATTACAATTTATCTAAAATAAAACAACCGACTTTATTAAAAAAAATTATCATAAACAATACCATGAAATATTTGATGTGTGGATCAAAATAAAAAATTATATCATTTAAATTTCAAAACAATTACCATATAATTAATGTAAACCAACGTATATTGTGAATATAAAGTGTAGATCTCCTAGATGGATTCATCATAAATTATTAATAAAAATGTAAAACTCACAAGTTATACCATGTCATGATGTAAGAATGTTTGTGGTCAGAATGGATAAACCAAGACTCGGCTGAATTGAGTTCCTAAAAAATAATTTTTTTAAAACGTATTTAAAACAATCCACTAATATATAAAATATGTATATTAATCAAGAAAATCAAAATTTTATAATCATATATTTTCCATGATTTTCATAAAAATATTGAAAAAAATTATTTGATATTTTTGTAGAAAATGTAACCATTGAAATTGGATTATTAACGAAAAAATATCATATAAAACAGTTCATAATGGAAACAATAAAATTAATATTGTTATATTGTTATTAACACAACCTAATTTTTTTCTTTTGATAACACAAAAAACTAACAGGATAATACCACATTGTGGAAAAAATAATATGATTGGTCTAATGCTGAGGCATAGTCCTATCCACCTAGAAATCAATGACTAACAATCTGTTTAATAATAAATAAAAAGAAACAAATAATTTTCAAGTTTTTAAAAATAACTGCACTCAAGGATTTCTACACTGTATCAATCCTCTTAAATGGTTATATGTGAGATATTATATATATAATTGAATAAAAGATGCAATATCATGTACATAGTGTTTCAATTCATGAGAATGTATTAATGTGTAAATAGAGTAAAATAATCACATAATATAAAGCATGCTACAATAGAGATATAAATAGTAATGAAATGTAATTATTTGATCCATTGTAATATAATGAGGTTTAGTTTATCAAATGTAATTGAATGTTTCTTTGAAAATATTCTAATGAGTATAGAATGAATGTTCTAGAAAACCGAGTGTAATAAAAGCACTAGGTTCTTCCCATTAAAGGTATCTTTTTTTCTCTAATATTTCATACATACATTTGATTTCCATTTTATTTTCTAAATGTTACTCTATGACATAAAGTTATATTTTCTATAAACTATTCAATAGAGAATAATTATTCTATTATCCAAATACTCAATACTAATTAAATGCTTTGAAATTTAGTAAATATTCCATAATATTAGTATTTTATATTTGAAAATACACTACTACTGAAGTTAGACATTATCTATTGGTATTTACATATTCATGGTTACATTGGATCATATTTTCATATCATAGTACATTGGAAGGGAACCAATGAATTATCACCTCAATCCATAATGTGGTTACGTTATTTTTCCTGAGGTAGGTTGGTGACTAAATGTGGTATGTACACTTCTTCTCACTGTCAAATCACATATTGATGAGGTTACATGATGTCTTCTCCTAGTAACATCGTTTGTTATTATGGTTGGTAAATATCATATTATAATTAATAAAATAAAAAATATATTAGTACAATAATAATAATAAAAAACATAGCATTTCTTTGTAACGAGGACTCCTCATTTAATTCGTAATTTCATTCATGTGGTCGATGTTTTCCTTTGAGTGGTTACTAGATCATCACTTTATTATATGTTTAGTCATCATGTTTTCACACTATAATCTATGAACAGTCATAAAAGATAGAAAAAATTGGCTTAGAATATGTAGTATATTCTAGAGGTTAATACAACATGGTGACATTATTATCATGGTCTATAGGTTTTCATTATACATTCAACATTCATGGTTAAAACAACACATATCCAATTTTGAATTTATTTTATAATAATAGTTTAACTGATATATATCATGAAATTAATTAATAATATTACACACTAGATTTTAGACAATTTAAATAAGGTTGTGTTTTTCAAATATAAGAATCCCCATATTTTTTATGATAAATATCATGAAATATGTCTGTAATGGATTACATAACATATATTTCAATTTAGTTTAAAATATATACATATAATATCTTACTGGTTTAATTCAAAAAAATGCTTCTTTCTCCTTTTTCATATTCATTATCCATCATTTATATCAGCTTTTTTATAACATTTGGGATTATAAAAAAGATAATAATTGGAAAAAGAGATTGAATGAAACTGAGAAAATCAGATATGAATAAATGTAACAATATTATTTCATTAATAATTGAAAAGTTATATATTGTGTTAATGGTGTCCTTATCATTTTTTATAATTAAAATATGAATATAAATAACCTCTCGTGTATATAAATATTATGGGATTATTCCCATTATATGTAAGGGAAAGATCATTACAAATTTTCGATGGTGAAGAGTTTGAAAAAATTTCAACCATAAATTCACTTCTATAAATCTATATGAGTTAACAAATTAATTTAATTGGAGAGAAAAAAAATATTACGTTTAGATTCCAAGGTTTTAGGATTTAAATACATACCAATAATAGGAGGAGCTTGACCAATTGTACTGGTAGAATAATTTAATGGTTTTATCATCCTAGAAAATTCACTCACTACCAAATATCCTTATTCCATAACATTAAAATAATCCTCAATATTTTCCCCAAAAAAATCCCACTCTAGAGTAGGTTTATTGAACTTCTCAACATGAGGTATAAAATCTTTTGTCAATGGTTGTTTCATATGATACAATGTTTGATTTCTCATCCTAGACTTCAATTCATACATTGGTAACATTCTTGTATGATAAAAATCAATGGATTTTACCATTATTTGTCTACGGAAGATGGTTTTGAAACAACTTCCCTAAAAAACAATGGCTTTGGAGTTATGAGACTAAAATATATGAATAAAAATTTCTATTACCTTCTTTAGATTTTAATGATAATATTTCAAAAAATGTTTTAGTAGTTTTCTAAAATTTTCATCAATATTAGTATTAGCATAAATAGTAGGCACTGATAATATAATATCAAAAGGATTAAATAATGAATCCATGAATCTTTCTTCCATATTCAATAATTATTATAATGGTCATCCTTTAGTGAAAAAATATGTAATTCTTTACTTTTGATAACATTTTCATTATTATTATTCTACGATGGACTGTGGGTTAAAGATCATAAACGAATAATGTGATCGACTTAGATAAATCATCATCTCAGATTGGTTTCAATGAATTCTATAAAACAATAAATAATTATTTTAACACCTAGAATAGATATGATTTTAACTAATTAAAATTTAATTTGTTCATATTGGATGTAAAAGGATAGAAGGTGAAGTAGAAGGAGATGTATCATGAGTCAACTATCTACCATCATCCTCAATATTTTTAGATCTAGATCTCATATACTAAAAATCAATTATCTCTTCAGTATCAACTTCTTCTTCAACGTCAAGAGGATAACTATGAATAGATTCAACAAGATTTTTTAAATTTTCATTCTCATGTTCCTCAACCTGCATCGAAGGAGTAGGTCCAAATATTTATTCATGTTCATGATCAAATGATGGTTTTGAAGGAGACACCATACAAAAATTCTAAGAATCAATCTATATGATTAAATAGTTTAATAGAAATATATAATTATATTTTAATGAATGTCCACCATATCAAGTTATAATTACCCCATAATTATTATCCAAGAAGTGTAAGTATTCCAAAAATTACATTATTTATCATGTAGAGTTCTCCCCCTTAGAAGTTGTATAAACGATATTCATTCTTTGATTTCATCCTATCATTAATATTTTATCTGAGCTATCCTCATCATCTATAGATTATTAAGAATTATTCTTTTTAGGATCATCAACATAACAACTAAAACATACCTTATAGTCAATATTGTCATCATACTAATGCTCTTATACATGGAATCATATTGGTAAATAAGAGTCAGGTGTTTCAATGGAGTTAATAAAAGGAAATATACTATCATCATCAGGATCCTCCCTAGTAACCTCATCATGATCTATCATGAAATATACATATTCATCGTCAACATCCTCATCATTCACATATTATATAGGATAGACCACTTCATCATCAGAATACTCATCAAATTCATATGGTTCACATCCTAGATCAATAAGATTATGTTGACGAAATGGATACTTGACAGTGTCATATTTTTCATATGAATGTATTGTTTATGAAATCCATTAATTATTCAAGGTTTCAAACTAATAATTATAAGCCTAAAAATTCTTTGTGTTTTCAACATACAATATAAGGAAGTTATATTTTCCACCCCCATAGGTATAAGAAATGTATACTCCCAAAATGATGCTATAATGTATAAATATATTAAGGAAATGAATTTAGATGATTGATCAAACATATAGTTCTTGTTCCATATCACATACCATTCCATGTTGATCAAGATCAGATATTTCATTAATATAAAAAACGAAAAATTATTTTTTTGAATGAATTTTATTTCCACGTTTAATGAATCGACCAATTGCTGAATGAACATAAATAATAACATTTACTCAAAATTTAGATGTTTAATGGTTGGTCTTGTTGATTTCCAACTTATAGTAAGCTCTTCTAGAGAACACTAAATCATGATGTGAGCTCAACATACTGGATAAAACATTTGCAGTCATCGTGCTCGCCCTTGTGTGGTACACCTAATGTTTCTATCGAGTATATCAAAGAAAACTCAGAATCATATCTATTCAAAAATTTTTAATTTGGTCTCACTTATTTATATAAATAAATTATATACACACAAATAATTCCTTAAAAATATAAATATTGAATGGATTACAATTTCCTATATATCATGTACCCCACCTTTTCTATGAATTAAATTCTTCACTGTAGATTTTCAGGATATAATACATGCATAGTCAACATATTTTTCATCCTATACATGAATATCAATCATTTGAGGAGTGCAAGACATCTCAACAGTGAATGATATTTCACTATCATTTCACTATTTCTCTGATGGAGTTTGTTCGATTGAATGTTCGACATCTACAGGATGCCTCATAATCAATATACATTCAATAGATTAAGTTTCTCAGAGTGCCTATATTGGAGATATATTCTACGTTTCAGGGTCTCATAATGGGAAGGATTAAAAATGAGGAATGATATTTTTGAAAAAAATGTGTGTCTGTTCAAATTTTTATTTGTATTTTCAATAAAATCATTTTTAGATTAAATAATAATAAACATTATGAAAATATATAAAAAATTACAATACTAAATATCATATCTATAGAAAGAATTTTTATGTATTGTCACCTTGTGGTCATGGAACCATAGATAGGGTATGCTAGGTTTTCTCACTACAATGTAAAATGTTCATGATAGGTACAATGACGATGGGTGTTATATTCAATGTTAGGTATACTAACCATTTTTTCAACTAGCCAGGGTAGGTATATAAACCATGTGATCAAAGATCACAATTATTTAATAAGATATATGAGATAAACATCAAATTTTATATAGCAAAAACATAATAAACATATTATATATTAAAATATAGAAAATATTGTGTAATATAACATAAATAAGACCATAATTAACCAATCCCAAGAGTTATAACCAATTGCAGGATTCATGTATACTTAATCATTCATTCCCCATATATGATATATATTATTCTCTCTTTATTCAATTGATATATAAATACATTAGAAATGGGATATCAAGTACCAATGAATTGAATTTTTATATCACATTTATGAAAAATATATCTCAAAATCATATTTATTGTCAATATGTTTTTTATAGAGTGATACAAAAGATTCATAGAAATTTTTATAGCCCATAAATTGTGATAATTTGTACAAACATGTCTGAACTGAAATCTATAGTCTAGTAAATTATTCTTTATCCATTGAATATTTTCACAAAACAATATTGCAGCTATGTGCCCTTCATCAGTAGTATTTAAAAAAATAAAATTACCTTTCAAAGTATAATATGAATCTATGTAAATTCCCAAGAGATGACATGTTATATATGTTCTCTTTCAATCAATATTTTAACCACTGAAATGATGATTTGAATATGTAATTAACTCAAATTAATGTTATCTAGTGTAATACACGCTAAATTGCTGGTATTCATGATGTATTTATAAATACATCAAAATGATTTTCATATAGTCTTTTTAGGATATTCATGAATATAGACAAACATGCACATACTAATAATAATATCAGGTCAGCTATTAGTTATGTATAATAAAAATACCATCATGCATCCATATATATATTAACACACCGGAATTATGTTTTATAAAATATCTTACATATAATATGTACAAATTATATTATCGCAACATTTAACTATATCAATAGCCAAATTCTTTAAAAAAATCATTTATGTATTAACATTCATTTAAAACAAATCAATCATTGTTAAGAAAAATTTTGAATCCAAGAAATAATATTATCCAACACATTCCAAACATCTAAAATTTATGTTTCAACATTTTGAAAAATTTAGTATATCAAAATTATTTTTATTACCCAAAAATAATATCATCAATATTTATTATAACTACTAAAACAACAAAAGAAATTGATTTCATAAAAATATAGGGATAACAACACTATATCTTCTAATACAAGGATCCCCATGAAGGTTCTCTTAGCCAGTGGATAACACGACCTCATGAGTTCCTCCTGATATAATATAGGTTTATAACAATAAGTGAGGGTTTATGTTTGTATTTTTAAGAGGATATAACCTCATGATTAGATTGATGCAGTGGTATAACATGTGAATAGATAAATAGAAGAAAATTATAAATTTGTGACTAAATATACATATCATGTTGAGGGGATTAACAAAAAAATATCGTTGTTAATTTCATATATAAAATGAGTATCGCATGTATCTATACAAAATTGGTAGAAATAAATGGAAAAATAATCTATAACAATCCATGAATCAAACGTAAAAAATCAATGTAATTAATTATCCATAGATAGCATCAAAATACATAAATATGTTTTGTGATCCCTTTATTGAATGTAAAATCTATAAATCATCATAAAAGGGCGCTTTCCTTGGTCCCATCATGAATACATGATGTTTGTTCAAGTTCCCAATGTTGGACCAAATAGGGTGTGGTATAAAACTCAATAGGACACCACCAATGGTGTTTATAATGTGTTCATAGTGTGTATATAATCTCGTTAGTGTAATATATTTAATATCAATATAAAACAATTATAGGGAATACAATCCAGCTGACATGGATCAAAATAATCACGAAATCATCCAAGTGTTCCATCTGTAAAGAATGTAAAAAATACTATGTGTCCAGTAGCAATTCATCAAATGACATACCATGTGTTTGCGTATAAAGAGTAATAATGTACATGTAATCCCATGTAATTTGGATCCATGTAGTAGAATTTTCCACGAAAACCAAATATTCCTTATTCCATCATGATTAAATGTCCCATGAATTCAATATTGTAATAAATCAATGGAGTATACAAATAAATGGACTTACAAAAAACCAATAGTTCCATACTAGGGATTCCCACATTAAAATAATCACATATTGAAATCTAGGTTAATTAATGAGCTATTTTCAATATCAATTAACCCATTGAAAAAGAAAATACAGAAGCATAAAAATTCTATGAGTTCAGCGTACTCCACATATTCCATTTATACCTTTAAGACATTTCAATAAAATTTAGATGCGTTTAACAAAGGAATAACACATCAGCTATAGTATCATTTAATTAATTTAAGATTCTACTAAGAGGGTTACTCACACACACACACCCAACATGATGGTATATCATGTGGAAGACATATGAACATGACTCAAGGTTGGTACATGTTGAGCTTGACAATATCTTACCTAATCATGGTGAGAAGTGAGAAACCTGTCAATTTTATTATATTTCTATAAAATAATGTAATTAAATTAATTGAAAATCCGATAATTTCAAAATTTTAATATAATAGAAACTAGTTATATAATAATTGGACTATGCGAGAAAATGTATTAAATAGCTTCATTCAACCGAAGGATGTTTACTCAACCATTATTGTCTAATAACTCAGCCCAGATTGGATGAAATGGGAATAATTGATGAATATATTAGAAAGAGGGAATATTATCATGCTCTAAAATAACCCCGTCGACATAAATTAAAATGCAATAATGTGTGATATGAATTTAGAGATCATTGAAGCATATCCAAGGAGAAGAATAACTCTTAAATCCTAATATGGATGATTAAATAAGATCAATTCATAACATAACGGTTTACTTAGTTCAAAAATTGGATAATAAGCATTCATAATAAAATGATGGTGTAAATGATATATGTTTTATGGTTTATTTTATAAATATATAATTTTAGACATATTAATTTTGTTTTATGGTTTGGTCAAACGTTTTTCAAAATCATGCCCCAACTGTATACCCTTCCCTATCTATGGAGAATCCCTATATAGTTCAGGCCCAAAATCTGGGATATAGTACAAAATCATGGTTTTTTCTATGATAAAAAATTAGTTCCCTTGCAAATTAATGCTACCCTCATCGAACAATTTCCTCAAACCATGCGACCTCATATTGTTGGATTGTTAACAATGCATGGTTTAATCAACCCATATGTCATGGGTAGAAGTACCTTGGTTTCTATGCTTTCAATTCCTAAAACATGGGATCCTATATCTAAACAATATGTGGACACCCCCATTTCCCCCATATTCTCACAAGGTATTCACTTTGTTAAATTATAAGGAACGAATTGATGTTTTTAATATACATTCCACATGGAATACTTGGGATCTTAAAATCTGCACCTATGAAGATGAAATGACCCTATGTGTCACTTGTAATAATTCAAAAGAATATAAAATTAGTTTTATCCACTAAGCATGTATATCTACATACCTCTCTTAGGTATCTTCTTTCACACAGTGTTGTTTCTATAACACCTAATCTAAAGGAACTGAACATTCAGGAAGATCATATGTTCAATGATAATTAATATTTATACGACACTCATTAAGGAATGTCTCTACCTATAACTCAACATCATACAACTGCAATGATTCTGATAGGTCTAAGTGATAACAAAATAGGTAAGGTAAAGTAAATTTTTCATGCATTGAAGGATACATCTGAGTTAACAACATCATATACTACATTATCCTCACTCAATCCAAAATTTGAAAAATAACCTATATATCATGATTTGTGATTAAAATATCTCCAAATCCATTTTGGTATCACCTTAGATGAGATTTATAAAATGATCCAATCATTGAAATCAATATCATGAGGTCCCCATTGGTGATCTGAATAATATTTTAGACTATACTATGTAGTATACAAAATCATTGATATCATATAGTTCTACCCTAAATATTCCTTCAAGTGACATTGTTTGGGATGGGCCACATATCCTACCTCTATGTAGTATAGAGGTGTATCATATGGCCAACTACAACAATCCGCATATGGTTAAATCTGTATATTATCCAGATAAGTATTATTATGTGAATTCAACCTAGGAATATGCCTCTCATAATAGCCTGAAAAATAGAGGATGTATTCTTTAATCACTTCCAATATAACATATATAATGTGCTATTTCCTTCCATCAGTGTAACTGTGGTACGTTGTTTTTAAAATAACCCATGTAACCAATTCTTTAGGTATTATTTTATATTATTAGGATTAAATACGAGATTAAATAACTAATACAATGGTATGAGAGACCCCATGGAGGGTCAAAATCTAATGGATTCCAAGTCCCCTAGAGCTCTTCTACTGAGAAGATATCATTGATCTGGATGAAGTGGTAAACCATCATCAACATGTACAAAATGACTCATACACCCTCATTTTGTCAAGGTGACATTGGAATCCCAATTACTAAATTCTTCTCAACATCATCCATTATCATCCCATGAATGGGTAATATAAATATGTTCTCATCAGTCACTACTCTTTCTCATTCATCTGCTGATAGGTGGAACCCTGAGAAAAAAATCCGGGAATTTACATTTTCATTCCCATCCACCAGAATTGATATATGATGTAAGGATACTTCATGGAAATTTAAGTGAATAAAAACATAGTTGTGAAATGAAATTATCGCATCATCTCCCCTCAGATATCTTATGAAACTCAAAAACTCCCATACATATGTATAATTCAATCCCTAATGGTTTAACCAGTAAGTATGTCCTCACCTACTACACCCTCCCTCGAGACAAAGCCCATAGAATATGAAATCTTTCTCATCATTAACCTATCTTGAAGAATTGGATTTTCTACGAAATTTTAGATAAAAGTATACAAGTTTCTATCATTCACCTCAATGTTAATCTTAGAACATAAGTCTATCAATTTTCAATCATTACAACCCTCATTTACTACATGTGTCTGAGCCATCCATCTCAGATATTCTACTATAAAATTTACTTTACTAGGTCTATATGATGGATAAAAATCCAATGAATTGAAATAATCAACCCAAAAAATCTTCCATAGGACTAATTCATGCTACATAAATATGTAAATAAATATTTTTTGGCATTTCTACACCAAAAAATGATCTATAGTCATGTAGCGACTCAAACAATTTAATGAATGATCCACAACATCCAATTTTAGATTGTGTATTGTGTAATTCGACACATGATGTACCAATTGGAGATAATAGTACTCAATGACATTATCCAATGCATCATGATAGCTCCGATCACAATTATTGGCGGCCTAATGTAAACAATACTTATTATACCCGGATCTACCTTAATCTGGATTTCTACCAAATTCAAATGACCCTTAAAATCTTGAAATACATTCTTACAAGTGTGTGACCATATAGAAATATATATATATGTATATGTATATGTATATAATTCACAAGAAACCAAAATTATAGAGAATGTAGATCTTCATATAACAGTTCAAATCAAGAAAAAGTGTTTCCAGTAGTTCAAAAAAGTCGATCAACAATGCCCAACATATCATGCTTCTTCCCACAAGTAATCGTCAAGGTAAAGTAATACCATTTCAATATTACATAATGTCAAGGGGCCATAAACTCAATGTATAGAACCATAACCCTAATAATTTAGGGTAGTTCAATTTTGTATGATTTCATAGAGGAACCACACCCTAGTCTGACATGGGGGTTATTCTATCATGTCACGAAGATCTTTAACATATTTGATCAGGAGTTCTTATCCATAGGTAGATGACCCATGATCATACAAATAGGGATTTCCACCTTATATGTCTAGGACATGTTCCTTGGTGTAGAAGGGTGGTTCCACATAGTTCAGCATAGACCATGACCCTATCAGATAGGGGTGTACCAATATGATGATAGAGGAACAATGCCTATACAGATGAGGGTTTTCATTCTATATAAAGCTTTTGATTATCCCACCAAATAAATACCATCACCCGACATCACCTCAAATTGGAGTCACATATGAAAAATTTTAAATCATATATAGAAATCCAAAAATGAGTTCCCTATCATTTTATACCCGAAATAAAACATAGGATATGCTAATCATAGAAAAAAATATAATTTCAAATGATGTTGATACAAATACTTCAAATTTCCTCGGAATAAGATAAGTAGAACACGATGTGTGTGGGGACCCACACTATTTTTGGTCCTAATCCACTGCCATGATATGTCCATGTTCATCACACGTCTCCTAATCCATGTAGTTGTAAATATCATGTTGGTTTACTACACGATGTTTCCAAACTATTCGGGACTAGGTCTTGTCCCTCTGGCTATGTCTGTGACATCCTTAAATGACCTCGTACTCAGACAAAGACTCATACCGATGTGTTCTCCCAGAGGGATCATACATCCAATGGTGAGGTACACATCTTGTTTGATGTCCAAAAATCATGTCATCCTTATGGTTTTCCAAAACCCATGATTTTATGGTTGGGGGGTTACATGCCATTTAATCATTATGATAAAATACGTGTAGTATATATTTACAGATTTTTCATGATTCATTACCTGTACATTCAATCTGACCTAAATAATACTATTTATACCTTATCTCTACCATGTATTAGTGGATTTGACACAGGCTAGTAAATGTTTCCCTTCCATGGCTGAAATACCAAATCCTAAAATCTTACATAGGTCGCCCCACACTACTCATGCTTTATGATCTTATATTAGTGATGAATAATCCAATGAACATTGATAAAATCTCCCAAAAACTGATGACATTCCATTTTTCTATCTAAATCATCTATCCTCATCTCCATCTATCATGATAGTTTAATGATTCTAGGATTCCGATCAAGCTCTATACAATCCAGAAACATCAAACAATGTATTAGTGGTACTGACACTAAATAATGTGAAGAAATTTATGGGGAAATTAACAAAAACAATTGTTTAAGGATATTTTACAATATTTGATGGAAAATGATATAGGGAAAGATATTTATATGGTTATAAAACAATTGAAATATGAAAAATAAATATAAAAATTAGAGCTTTCCAAGGTCCAACAACTAGTACAGATCACGAAAAAAATGATTCTTCCCAATCTCGTTTTACAAAAAGAGAATAATCTAAAAATTGATGAGTCCAAAATAGAGATTAGATCATTTTTTGTCGAATAATGCATTCCATAATAATCAATGGAAGACTTTAATTTTTTTATCGGTTTACTCTGATTCTATGTTTTAACATCATATAAGTTTTTTTCCAACAGTGGTAGGGGATGAAACTATAGAATCCCCTCAGGGTATATATAGATAACCATAGATGTTTTTTTGTTTTAATAAATTAGTATAAACACCATTAAGGCCAAATTATTTAATTGAATAAAATTACCACTAAATGTAGAGATATCTAAAGTCCCCATAGAATCCTTTTAAGGTCATGCTTACTATAACCCTCACATTCTGGACACAACTGTGGTCCAATATTTCTGATATGAGATTCAATTTAAGAGTTATCCCTTTTTCATTAATAAATTAAATGCACAAAATATGAAATATATTTAATATTAATACAAAATTATTTTGAGGAACATTGGGTCTGTGAATCACATGTCATATCAGTTTCTAGATATATATATATATATATATATATATATTTGACTATATTTCTTGGAAAAATAATCGTTCATGCATCATTCAGTTAATCAATATTTTTGTTCCAAATATGTAAAACAACACAAAAAACTCAGGAAACTAATCTTGCAACTGGACCCCCACTCATTTTATCACTTTTTCATTTTCATGTCCTACCACAACACATTAACCAAGGTTATGGTCCATCCACATGGGGTCCTCTCCTATTGATCCTCAATTTCCATAGCATTCTATAAAATTGTGGCTCCATCCGCATTTTCCAGATTCCCCTAGTCAATGAAGTACCTGATATATTGAAAATAAACCCTTAGATTCTACATGTGGAAGGCATAATGCACCCAATATATTTATGGGGTAGAAAGAGGGATTATGAATCATCGCCAACCCACTCTGTTGTATATAATGGTCTGATGAACCTTGAGGATAGTTTACACCCCCAAATTAAACTCCATAGTCGTCATTATTAGGGTACTCTTAGGAAAATGTGGCCTCTCTAATAAATCTATATGGTCCTATCAGGGGGATCTCTGTAAGACTTATGTCTACTCTAGGAAATCCTCTTCTGCTCATAGATGACTGATACCTTTTATGTCATCACTTATAACATCTCCCTGGCAAGAAGATATATTTCACTAATCAATTTCCATCATAAGTGTATCCAACAACTTCACCATAAAGGGACTCAAAAAGATTCATGATGATAGTGTGGGGGTGTAATATGTTATAGGAATACATTACCATGGGAATGTTATCCTCTCGACTTCAAAAAATATATAACACATAAAACCAAATCATATCCTCCCACAATAGGATATAAAGGGGGAGATTAAAGGTTGTACTAATACTCATTTGTGCGTCGAATTCAACCTATTATCCTATCCAAAATCAAGATATAAACCATTAATCATGATCATATACAATCTTCAAGGGATCACAGTGAAGGAAAATGATCTCCCATATGTACAACATCAACAATGATTCCACATTATTATGCTCCCTAATGAAAATGAATTTCATCAACCTCATGTGTCAGTCAAAAATCACCACGATTGTGTCATGGAACATTATTTTTTTGTGTAATAACTTTCAAAAAGTACACTAATATTTCATCCCACAATCCACTCTTAGATCACAAGGGGTTGAAAAAAAACCCTTTGAAGCCTAGTTTGCATCATTCCCCCACCGATAGGAGAGGAACTAAGAGATAAAATAACCTATTATATGAATCATTCTAGACCAATAAAACTACCACTAAATGACAATATACATCATCTCTGAACTAGAATGTACTACTTGGGGATATGTGTGGAACTCTCACATCACATCCTCCCACATCATGATTAGATCCACAGTTCATACCTAGAAAATGATGACATGAATTGACCTTTTAAAATACCTATATTGTGAGTCCAACATGGATATAATTTCATGAAATACACTGATATATATGTCTCTTAATGGGGATATCTCACATGCTTGAGAAGGGGAGGAGTCAACACTATCAATTGTAGAAAATCACTACCCTCCAACTCTACCTAGGTCAATTGCAGGGAGCCGAACTGCTTTGAAGAATACTACACCAAGCGATAATGGGACTTCTTTTTATTGGAATATTCTATCATGCTATCCATTCATTGAGTATAAACTATCTCAAAAATTTAATCTTACAGAGATTCAATTATAACTGTTGACTTAGGTTCTGATCTCCCTACATGATGATGTACCAACGACTCTAATGTTATGAGTAAACCAAAAAAGCACACGCCCAAATGTTTGTGTCTCAACATCCACAGGGAAAATAATACAACATCCATATTCATGTCTTGGTCAACATTATTCAACTAATTATGTCTCAACTACTTCATAAAGTATGTGATAATGACCTCACACTGCATCAACACACATGCGCCGCTACACTTGAGGAATCACAATATTGATTGTAATATTTTATATCCATTATTTGATTAAACACATGTGAACGTTTCAGATTGAGAATGAACTCTTAAATTTATATCAATCACTGGTCATACTAAGTAAAATGATGACATTCTTACCAAAGGGTGGTCAATGGGGCAATAATTCCATATAAGTATTCCATATTACTCATGTAGTTCATTGTTGTGACATAAAAGTTCCACAACAATGAAATTATCTAGTGTGTATTCAAATAAATTACAACATCAATTAAATATGATTCCATGTGTAAAACATCTTCAGAGAAGATATTAAATAGATATTTATCATCAAGTATCCATAACTTACATGACAAGAGAATCATATAATGATGGTTCTCTTGAACACAATCCAGAATTATCCCCAAGTCCTTTCCATTATCCTCATCTAATAGAGAGTAAATGAGAATGAAATCAATGAAGAAGACCAAAAACTAATATAGTTATAGTATCTTGATAAGGTCCATCAAAGCATTAATCATTGTGGGTAATTATTTACATCATCGTCGATCACTAGGAACTCGTAGTGTTTGTTGAGACTTAATAATACCATATTTGGAATATCATCCTCATGACCCCTCAAATGGTTGTAGCCGAAAATTATATATCACTTTGGTAACATTAACATGCCTCACAAAAAGTCTAATAGGTTTTCAATAGTTGGAAAGAGGAATGTTTCTTTATTTTGTCAAGTTTCTAGAGAAGAGAATCCTTGTATATTCACAAACATCTGTCATCCTTTTTTCAGGCACAACACAATATATTCCATAGGGGACAAACTGGGAATGATGAAAACCTTCCCCCAATGGTCCTCTAACTACTACTGTAGCTCCCAGACCTCCTTAAGGGACATCTGATATTCTAAATATGATATTAGAGTGGTCCCCATAAGGAATTCCATAAAAACCATATCCCTCCATATATGTATTACTTAAACATCCTCATGGAAGTAGTCTATATAGTCCTCCATGACTGAAACAATCCAAATACATGAAGTTGGTTTTAAACCATGAGTTATACTCTGAAAATTATGGGTGATGGTGTGATGCCTCGTGCCTACGGAACCCACTCATCCTGCCCTGAGATCTCTCTCACAAATAATGGGGAATCACATCCCCTTCATGTGAATGAATTTGAATAATTTACGATGATATTCAATCATGGCTTGGACCATAAAAACTCATTCTATAAACAAGATTGTGTCAATGGTTTCCATCCGGACTACCACAATTTACCTTGTGAATGACCCTCCACCAAGAGATTTCTCGCACTGCATGTAAATACAAGATACAAAAGAAACATTGTTTTAAGAACCTCATTGTGAAGATGTCTTGATAGTGCCTCAATTTAGATCCACATATACCCCAATAGAAGTAAAGAGATGATAAAATGAGGTTAATCGATGTCTAATTATACTGAATCATGAATAGAATAAACCAATATAGTACATCCAATCATCTCATGCATTGTGGATTAATTATCATCCAATTATTGTAGCTGCCCATGGACCTTGTCACCATATCCATAAGAACACTATGGGATTAATGGTGAGGGTGTGGAATAATCTCCCAGTATCATCCACCAAACATTGACCACCATACTCCTCTTCAAGCTTCACCTCGGTAGATTCTTCCCTTCTATCTCATGGGAGACCCAAAATCAGGCTGCAACCTCTATTATGGCACTCTATCAGATATATTCATATTCTTCTCAGTATATATTGTTTTGTATTATTTCACTATATGGTCTATCCCACAAAAAATGCAGAGAAAAACCACTCCATTATACCCTGGATCTCTATGCAACTACTGAAAATTTTCAAGAGTCTCATCATAGGGAGGTACCATTAATCGTGATCATGTAATCTAGCATCTTCCAACTATTTCAAGAAACATAAATTCGTGTTACTGACTACCAAATCTGTCATTCTAGAATTACTCTGACAGAAATATATCTATAACTAGTGCATGCTACAACAACATGTTATAAGGGGGATGCATAGGGTCACCATGATGGCACAGATCTCTCAATGGGCTCCCCGCTCAAACAATCATCTTTGGATGTATCCATCCAAGATCTTGTTAATGGAGTACTGAGAAAGGTCATTGAAACATGTTGTATACTAATCCACTGTATTCCCTCCCTATTTCATCTTTGGAGGCTCCTAAATTTGAAAAGGTCACATGCTCCAGGGGTATTAATCATCATGAATTGGGACTAGAAGTTATTACACGAGTGTGTTGACACATGATGCAACTAAATTAGAATACTCCCCCAATTCCCATATATTGCATCGAAATGTCTAGATTTCAATGAATGCACCTGAATATTTGGGGTCCAAATAATATATATGTTATAGAAAATTGATTATATACAATACTTATTTTCTTAATAATATTGAATTCCATGAAACCTCAACACACTATAGCACTTGAACTCATAGAGTGTCATAAACTTGTGTTCATCATCAACAGGCTTTATAGAGATTATCTTCTACTCAACAGGTGGGCGTGGTACTACATATCCATGAAGTGGGAATAATTTCATGGGATGGACGATGAACTGAGGCCTTATCACTCATCGGATAATCCTAACTTTCAAGAACATGTATTTTTGTTGGATAACATCACATAGGCTTCCTAATATCTATCTAGTTGTACCACTATCTAAATAATATACATTTATTAATACCAATGGGATGTGAAACAAGGAGGAATTTCATAAACTTAATCCTATATTATGCATGTACTATTGATTCCTAGAACACATTTATCAAGGTGATGAGTCAACATGTGTGGAGTCAAGGTCATGATGACTGGATATGTTGGATACATATATCATCACATGATTTCCTATCTTGATATCCTAACTCGATAAACATTGAAAATGATTCCATGATTCTAACCAATTCTTCTTAAGTGGAAAACACCAAAAAAATATCACATGGAATGATATTTTGTAATACTGATATGTCATGAACTGACCATAAATATGGATCGACCCGTATTAACCCCAATCTGGCATCCAAAGAATTTGGGTAGATACCACCACTAACAAAATATCAGAAATGGGAGGACATTTTCTAATGAAAATATATGCAAACACCCAATTATCTAAATTAATAGGTGAATAGGTATAATAATAAAAAATTTCATGATCATGAAAGTAAATCAAGAATGTCAAACCCATAGGGTGTACAAGTGTTCATTAGTTTAATATAAATGTAATGGGGAAAAACATACTCCAAACCTGAAATATTTCCCATCCTAAAAAACTAGGAAACATAATCTATTAAGAGAGCCTGACTCATAAGCTCCAAGGTACAACCATCATGTGTGGTCCATAGAATATAGTGTCTATAAAAAATTCTTAGGTTATCATTGACCTATCCAGTGTCTGTGTAAGACATGATATGTGGGGTGAAATATTATGTATGTGTCGTCATGTACATAGTCTATTTGATGCCTTAGAATCCTAATGGGTGATAGTAAGTTATAAAATAAGAATTAAAAAATATTATAAGAGTGCAAAAGATGATTCTCATCCCAAAGTAATAGAAAATATAACCTAGAGAAATAATAGGGGTCACAACATTGTCAGTTTAGTATTTTTTTATTAATTTATAAACCAATCATTATAATAAACTCATCCTAATAAGGGAATCAAAACTCAAAAACACATGGAATACCCCACATGTCTTCATATAACATGGAAATATAAAAACAAAATATAAAGGTATGTATATATAATTATATATAAATATATATATAAATTCCCAGTCAAAATATTCCCAAATATGAGTGAAATGGGATCGCTATCATAGAACTCAACTGGGAAAAAATATAAACTAATAATTCTGAAGTTCCATCAATGATTTCCAATATTCGTCACATCTATATATAAGTAATTATACATGACTAGCCTCTCCTCATCTCTTTGATACATATTCTATGGACCAAAAACCAATGATGGGGACCCACTCCAAAGTGCATCAAGGGGATCTACAATATTTATTTCTATAGAGGACTTGCATCCTAGTGCTATGAAGAGATTCAACTCTGCTGTCATGAGGACCCATTCCACACTTGATTGGGGGTTCCACATAGTAGGTAGAGAAACCACACCAGTACATAAAGTTGGTTTCAATTTCTATTTCATGTAACCTCTCCCTGGTGAGATCATTCAATTTACTCTAGTCATTGAGGACCCTCTCCCAATCCGATTGGGGATTCCACATAGATAGTGGATGGCATATGAAAGTATTGATACAGGCTTCCACTCTATAGTAAGAAATACCTACTAATCTTTACCATCATCGATTATTAACTCAAAAAGGATCTATTCCCATAAAATTTTAATTCATCTCTAAATCAACAAATGAGGGAACCATCATGTTATTGGAATCAAAACACTTTGTTTAGGCTACATGAGGGTAAAATTAAACGTTAAAATGAATTAGATATAGAACCAAGATGTTTCTTCCAACAAATCCATGTAATACTTAACATGCGAGGGGACACACAAGGTTTTCTATCCCATTCATATTCCTACTTATTTCCATAGAAATTACCTAGATTCAAATCCATGTAAAAGTACATTCCATGTTGGTGGATAACATGTCGTGTCCATACTATATAGGGAAAGCCCATGCCACTGTACTTCTGTACGTGTTCGTATTCCTTTCTATGTAGTTCCACATGGAATCGTGCTTATGTGTTCCACCACAAGTCTCATCCATATATGGATTAGTTACACAAAATATAGGTTGGATACACATAGTGAAATCATTATAAATTTTTAAATATTATATGCCAAATCCATGCATTTCAGACTATGTATTAATCATGATAAACAACATGTAGTTATGATTTTTGTAGTTTTTATTATTCGGGATATATTCCTCAATATCAGATTTATTGATTCGATTCCATCCATATATTGGATAGAAATTAGTGAATATGATTCTGGCTGGCAGATTCCCATACATTGGTGTCCAAATACACATTTCAAGAACCCTTGAATGTGTCACCTCACATATTGTAGGCTCCGTCTTCTTCTGTTGATGATGACCTGGCCACTGAACATTGCAATAACCTCCAACATCACATACCCATCCCAAAAATATTCCCGATTCATTGATCCACCTATAAAACATCATTTCATCATTATTTCTTAGCTACAATAGAATTTGGTACCTCTCAAGAATGTCAGAACGGTACTACATGTTTCTATTGGAGATTTTGATGAAGCAATTAAGGTGGAAGGGAACCAGATCGAAGATTTAAAGATCGTTTCTAGGAATTATTCTACATTGATCAATATTTTTGATTTACATGATTAAAAATGATTAAAATAACAAAATTTAATTTCTACAAAGTATCATGATATGTTCCATCAATTAGAGTAGATCCCAAAAATAATGAGTCATTTGAATCAATTTAAATAAATTTAAAAGAGAAATTGATTAGTGAAACATGGATAATGTATTTTTTACCATTTAATTATGAACTCTTCAGTGATAAAATGATTTTATTGATTTTATTTCATCCTGATATTTTTCGATACAATGTTTCATCATCATCCAATGAGATTTACCAATGGGGGGAGTGGAAGAAGATCTAGAATCCTCCTATGGTTTATATGACTAACCATTGAGTTTTCTCCATGGAGATTCGTATTTATAAATATTAATTAGGAAAAATGAATGAATGTATTAATTAATCCATTCAATTTATTTCCAACAAGAGTTATATATGAACTCGTAGTGTTTGGCTATTATTGGTCATGCCTATCGTAAACAATATGTTATTGACTCAACACTGTTTAAAATTTATGGCATGAGATTCCTCATAATAATATTCATATTTTAATTATTAAAATTCCCATGTATAATAAAAAAATTATTTAATATTTTTATAAAATTAATTTCGAGAAAATCGGGCCACGAAATCGCAAGCGCACCCATGTCCTATATCTAGAAATATATATATAGAAACACGTAAACATCATATATGTAAAAAAAACTAGGTATCTATATGTATGATATTTCATACATGATTAGTGAGACCTATAGATACCTCAAAATGATTAGTTAATTATTTATAACTAATGATATATATATATATATATGAATGGGATGGGGAGTGAACCCCATTCTGAAATGGTAATTTTCTTTCATTTTTGTCTTGGGTTTGAAAGTTCAATACTATGTTGGTTTGGGGATGGAACATATTCTTCAATGATTTCATTTTTTTTTGAGCATTGACTACTATGGAGTTTATTTTCTATGTTTATCAAATTTAACTATTATTTTCATTATTTCAATGTTATTACACCATGTATCATGTTATATAATATCATTATGATAAATTTATTATAAAATTTAAAAAAAATTATTCAATGAATAAATGTTATGGTCTTTGATATGCTAGGTATGGGTTTAAATTTTTTTTCCCATGTTCTATCATATTTCATTCATGTTATACATATGTATCTCCCTTTTTTACACATACTGAGAAGCTGATCTCACACTTCTTTATGTATCACTTATCCAGATGATGAATAAATGTATTATGATTGAAATTTCAATGAAGAGTTCTGAATATGATAATCATAGAGGGAGATGATGTAGTTCACCCATGAAGATGTTGTTTATGCTCCCCTTGTTTTCATAGACATTATATGTTTATGATCCACATTAATATGATTGTATAATGTGATAAATGGTCATAGAAAATGATGATATATATATTTATGGAAAACCATGTTTTTATAACCCCAATGATATATACTAATTTTCATAATATGAAAATATTTAAAATAAATATAAATGGTGAAAAAAAGTGATATAATTATCCTCAGCATACAACTTCATTCTTTAAGAAAATTATTATAAAAATGCAGAATACAATGAGAGATTAAAAAATCAAAAACCCAAAAAGATGGTGTTAGGGACAGGTAATAATAGATAATATTATAAGAGGAGGGAATTTACCCATTAATATATTCTTCATGAACAACAATGTACATCCACCCAAAACATCTGACATCTCCATGAATAATTCACCTCTTAGTCATGAGATGAAAAGATAAATAAGTATAAACTCTAATTTGGATCTCCGCATCATTGTATATTTATATATACTTATTGATAAAAGATATATAATCTCCCATTAAGAAACATTACTTGAAAAATATAGTTCAAAAAAATGTAATAAATTACCACATGAACAATCATTGTCTACCTACAAAAGATGAAATGTATATTAACACATCCATAGTCTGAAATAGATGGAACAAAAAAATTAAATATAAACATCAATAATGAGTAACATAAGATCTAATCATTGGTTAATTAAATAAAAATGAGGGTAACAAAAACCAATACCTATGTAATTCCACACACTAATACATAATAAAAATGAGGAACCATTCTAAAAATAAATATATATAATACCAATTCGGACCCCCCAGAACCTTCCAAAGGTCATCAATGTTCAATAGTGAAAACCCCCAATTAAAAAACAATGCATGGAATATATGGATCAAAATAATAATCATCATTATTAAAGAAGAGTAATAAAAATTATAACTAAAAACATATCAGCACCTGAACAAAAGGAAACCCCAAATTAAAAAACCGATACAAAATAACCAAATATAATTTTTCATCTCTAGACTCATGAAGCATGAATCCGGAAAACTAGGGATCAATTATTTATAAATTACAACAAAGAAACCTTCTACTTATTATAATAATTTCTATTACCAAATATAAAGTGGTTTCATGTATAGACATGTTAAAGAAAACTCTACAAGGATATCAATTAGGAGGGAATTATGTTACTAGGTACTGACCACGAGTACATGTGAGTGGATTATTATTAATATGAGTGTACATAATTATATTTTATGTATGAACATGAACATCATAACTTCTTTTCTAGTTTTTTACATTTTTATGGAATCATTTCATCAAAAAAATCATTAACAACCACATTTTTATAAGATCATAATCTACATTCAAACACAATGTATTTTATTTTGAAATGTAGACCTCTTTCAATGATTCAATCATTAATGGGGTCAATGATTAGTATATTTGGAGAGAATAATACATAATGTATGAAGAGATCAGTATACTCCCCACCATCAAAACTTCTACTTGAATCCTCAATGATATTATAGATTTGTCCATTTTCATTTACTTAGTTTAGATAATGTGAATGGATATCATCATGAATAATTCCTAGATATTTCATAATGAAGCAGTGATGGAACAATTGGGTCTCCCCAAACTCATAATGTTCATTTTATCCTGACTAAGATATCTTTAAAAAAAATTATCCGCCTACTTTTTATGATAATTAAATAATCTATAGATCATCTCTATCTTCTAAAAATCCATAGGTGGATAGTGATCACAATAGATAAATTGGTGAAATATTTATAATAATTATTTGGGAGGATCAAATAGCATTGAAGGTTCCATATCTAGTACTCTTTTCTGATTAGGGGTAGTGTCATAAATAAAAAGAAATACATATACGAGTGAAAATATTTAACCCTAAGTTTAATGTTTAGATGTAGACCTTCCAACCATCGTTAAATCATTTTTGGAATTCATGATATAAAATATAATAATATAATAATATAATACATCACATATGAACACATAAAACTCTATCTAAACTATGGTGTTAAAACCAATTCATTACGTAATAAAATAAAATAATAATATTTTATACATACCTAAAATTTTGTAAATCATACCATCCGATTAGTTCGGTTTTTATAAATTATAATACATGAAAAAGAATAGTCTTACATCCACTCAATAGTATTAATCCACCACTCTGAAACAAAGATTTCAAACCAATTGACATAATTATAAACTCTTTTTTAAAACACTTTTGAAAAAACCATTTACAGATAAAAAAACATTAAAAAAATGTATATAAAATTACATGTCTTCATCCACTAATACAATGGTTTCATTTTTGATCCATGAATTATATTTTTCTATAGAACCAGTTTCATGAAACACAAAACCATGCATCCTGAAACAGATTCTTCATAGTTACTTTACACATGGATTTTGGTATCACAAAACTAGTGGGAATCATGATGTTTTTTTCACATAACTAGTGTTTTGTACATCTAGAAACTCTTTACTACATATTGTTCCCTTTTTTATACAACTAGTGGTGCAGAAATATTTATCTACTGATTCCTTTATAACGGATTATAATTAAAATAATCTCTCCTCCAACAACCTTATATGAAATAAAAATTAAAACCTTCAACAATTACATCATATAAAATTCCATCCCCTCTTGGTATTCATATATATTAACAAAATTAAATTACAAAGCCTCATGAAAATGTGAATCTCAAGAATCTATAAATTTGTTTTAAATTTACCATATATGTCATTATAAAGAATCATTTAATTCTATTCCAGATCACAGAGGTATGAGAATTCAATTTTGAACAGATGCATTAAAAAATAATGTTATAAAACATTTATAAACATTTAAATTATATTTAAATCATTTTCAGACAATAAGGGATTTCTGAAGTCAATGTCTTTCTCCATTAAATGTATTTTCAGTACTAAACAAGTTGTTTAAAAAAATCTTAGATAAATCGCAGAAGTGTGGAATAAGTATTCAAATTCCATGTTACTAAAAAATAGCACCTTGTTATATTCAACATATAATAATACTTAATTAATGTATAATGTTATAAAAAAATTAAATTACATTGAAAATATAGTTCTACTGATTTATGAAATCCACGAACTTCATATTCAACACCATTCAAAGAAATTTATAAGGACAAAATTTCACAAAGAGTGATTTTTATGAAATTCATGCATTTTATAATAATTTACGGTTAGGTATTACCTATAAATACCTCCCCCAATTAAAAAATATAATATTTACTTGATGTAAAAGTTAAAGGGAAGTGAATCTAGGTTTTATTATGTCGAATAAGATAGGTGTTAATTTAAATAATTCATTAAAAGTAGTTATGTAATAATATAAAGATAAAAAATAAAAAATAAATGTTATAGATCATATTTTTTCCACAATATTGTCCTTAATATTTTCCAAAATATGTGCCAAAATATTCATAGTAAACCTAAGTCGGCTTGTAATGTCCAAAGATAGTTTACCCTATAGTAATTATAATACATCCAATATAGAATAAAAAATTTAAATTGAATGAAAATAATCTTTAAAAAACATTATTTTATCGAATATTATATAATATAAATATAAATGATTTAATCGTTTATTACATATTCACTTATAACATAAAACTTTTTTTTTGATTTATATGATTTTACGAATTTTTTCCAACATTCAAATATTTATTAGTAAGTATACTTACATAAAACACCAATATCACTTTTCAAATATTCATAATGATAATATTTTAACACATGTATGTTATAACATATTTTAAAAATAAAATTAACATCATATAGTTGGAATGAGGAATTTCAGGAATAATATTTATGTTAAATAGATTTAAATGTAGAATTAGTATGTTTACAATTATATGTTTCACATGTTACTAATCATACAAATGAATTCCACCTTTAATAATAAAACCACTTGTTTGAAAAAAGTATAGAAGAAATGTATATGATTATTCTATAATATCCCCCTTATGGGTCTATCAAAGGATGGAAAATGATCGTGGAAATTTATTTTTCCACACACAAATGAAATACATTGGATTTTTGATTTTTAATTATTTGATATCGTAAGAAAATTATACAAACTTATAAACAATTTTATATCCATAAAATATATACTAAAGGGTGAACAAGGGGACAATCAATATTGTGATCAAAATTATTTTGTTTTTCCCATAACATATAGGATAAATTTTTTTAAGTATACTTGAGGTTGATTCTTACAAGAGGTTATGAAAGGTAGTTTTATTAATTCATACATTAAGTTACCCCACACCACACGAAAGGGGGTATTTCTATATAGATACACCTCGTAATTGATATACATTATATTCAAAATATCCTAATAAATTAAAAATATTTTATTCCTAGAGATATGAAAATCTTTTGAGATAAGATAATTATAATTTCAAATGATTCTATTTATAATTCTTAAGAAACCAAAGGTAATACAAAGTAATATTATTCAATCATTAAATAAATTACTATATTCAAGACACTGTAAATCCTCTTTAATATATATTCAACAATTTTTTTCATTCATCCACTTGCTACTAGAGACATGAGGTAATTCCCTCACAATCATAATCACCATGGAATTAAACTAAATTCCAATAATTTTTTATCGTTTTCATGGTACAAATTCACTATGAAAAGGTGTCATATTAGTATAAAATTTATTGCATCAACCAATGATCAATCCAAATTACTTATTGAAGAATAATTAATTTATTATATATCAATAATCATTATGGATCCCAATTTGAAATAATAATTTTTATGATAACTTGGTATAGTAATATAAAATTTCGATATAATTGTATTTATTGATACTGAAGATTGTAATTCTATCAAATCAGTTAGGTGATGGCAATCAATAATTAGATGATATTTCCTGGGTTGAGGAATATAATGATTTATTAAGTAGACTTTTTCAATAGAATATATTGGAATTAGTGTCTATATACATTACATTATTTAAATCATCCTTATAGGCAATGGATAAAAGAAAATAGTTTTAATACATAAGTATCATATCATTCCCCTAGAACATATACATATATCTAGAGATAATATTTCATTTAATTTATCATACCGATGATGTATTTTTTCATGATAATCATGAGTAAAATTATCTTTTTAAAATAAAATATTAGTGATAATTTTCTAGTGGACATTATAACACTTTGGTCAGGGGAAAACCGAAAAATAATTCATTTTTTAATATGGGATAATTCGACTTATTTCTAAGACCATAGGCCAGATCAACATATTGGCATTACTACCATCCATATGGAGAATAAAAAACTAATGAATTTATTTTAAATAAAATAATACTTTATTAAAATTATATTGATTTAGTTTAAACTCAATGTATTACATCAAAAAACGAATAAATGGATTACTTAAAATCTTAGTTATAAAATCATTATCCTTTAGGAAGAAAACTATATAGGAAGGGGATTCTATACAATTAGAATCTTATGTTTACCTCACAATTTAAAAAATCTGATAATCACATATTAGTAAAATTTAATTGTATCGATGAAATGGGATAATATAATATATACATTGCATCATAGTGTTGAAATTTACTATGGGATCTTTAAAAATTTTAATAATAAATCTCAACTATTTTTGAAACAATTTAAGGTACAACATATAATCGATATACATAAAATTTATTCAGATCAATCACCCGTTACAAAAATATATTCCAATATTTTGATAATTATATCAACATTATACTAATATGGGAATATTGTATTAGTATTTCTAAGACTAAATATTAAGACAATGAATTATTACATTTCATCCCCACCTTGTTGATTGCCCTTTCATACCCTTTTGATTTAGAACCCCGTGTTTTAATGATTTATTTTATCTTAAATAAATTAAATTTATTTGATGAAATGAATTACATGAAACTCCATTTAAAAATTTCATTATAATTATCACCAAGTTTTATTTTTCTATATGCAACACAGTTTTATCCCGTGTTACTAACAAACATTATGTTTTAAAAAAACAACCATATAATATTAAGTATTAATTTAAATGATTGTGTTATCACTTATCCACTAAATTTACTTATATGAATATTAATAAATACTTTTAAAATATTTTCCATAAAGGGATTTAATATAATTATTTTAGTTTAAGTCATTATATTTTTTAAAAATAATATTCTCTCAAAATATTATTTGATATAATTTTGTTAACATTAATATAATTAAATTTTAAATCCACAATTTAATGATTTTGATGAAATGAAATCAGATTTTTTGTTTATAATTACAAAATAAAATTGGGGCGAATTTTCACACTTTATTTAAATGTTAACTTTTTGATCAATGTTGCGAAATTCTGAATTTTAATCGAAATCTAAATTTTTAATAATTAATTTATGTATTTATGTTTTCTTATAAATGGTTCATAAATTTCATAATGTTCAATATTACATAAATTAATAAATTTTATTATAATTTCATAAATTTTATGTTCATAATTGAAATAATAATATTTTATACATTTTTACTTTTTCTTAATAAAAACTAATTTTATCATCCTGGTTGTAAGATAAGTTTAAAATTAATATTATTAATCATATGAATTGAATCTGAAAAAATGGGTTCTATATTTTTTATCATACATATTTATAATGGATAATAATGGTAATTAATATTTTGACCAAAATGAATACTGAATGCAGTGAAAATTAATACTATAATTGAAGTAAAAATTGATTTACCAGGGTTTAATGTATATGTTTTGGGAAAAATGACTTATATAAATACAAAAACCTATTTTATAGAAATATTTATACCATTAAACATCTAATTTTTCATATCTTATTGTTTTTTATAATGTTTAATATGAATAAATGGGAGTAATCAATTCTTTTCAAAAATAACAAGTGTATCCTCTAGCCAACTTATAAAAGGCCAATCGATGTCCTATATTCTTCACAATGTCACACCACTTTTGTTAATACACAAAATGACAAAATAAATTCCTAACATCGTTCCAACAATAATAAAATAATCATGATTTGAATAAGTCCATCTTATAATTATTTTGGTTCATTACAATGGAGGATACTCGATGATAATGCAATGTTCATCAACAATAATTTTTGTTTTATTTAATCCTCCACCTAATTAAATTCATATTATATAATTCATATATATTAAATTAATTATATAACATATACATATAAGTTTTTATAAATGGGTAATAAAAACATCATTCATGTTCGTGGAAGACTACCACCCTCCAAACAGATGTCATTTATTTTTACATTATGAACTCTAAAAATTGGGAACAATGATGGATTTATTATTTATATATAATATTAATTATATTATTATTAATCTGTATTTATTATATCATTCAAAACTTAATAAACATCATTTTTTGGATATATGATAACTTCCCTCATGTGTATAGTGGACTACTGTATATATAAGTGATGTGAGTAGTTCAATTTATAAATGAAATTTATTAAAAATGGATTTAATAAAATATTTTAATACATTTTTAATAAATAATATATAAAGTAATTAAAATATATATCATTTTATTTCTTTTCATTCAATATGACATTAAAATTGAAATATCATTCATGTGTATACATGCCTTTCCATCCCTATTAACATTATATTTCATTAAATATCAATATTTTTATGGATTTCCATATATAATTATATAATTAATTTCCATTATATTTATATAATGGATTAAATTATTGGGAAAATTAAACCATGGTCTATAAAAAAAGAAAAAAGTAACAAGTCATAATCTATATAAATAACAAAGTTGTTGTTACGCAAAACATAACATTATCATGTGATGGCTTATAAACGGGAAATTAAATGGAATAGTTAAATCATTTATAGAATGATATATATCAATATAGTTCTATAATTAATACTTATCATTCAATAGGTTCCAACAATTATGAAAAATTAAAAACATATGTTTTTGGATTTTCATATCACATTTATTATTTTTGTGAGAAGAAATGTATTATTCACCATTTAAGAAAACATTACGGTGAATCTACATCCAATGAATGGATTTTATAATTATTCCCTAGAAAATTATGTTTATTTGAATATTCATTTGATGATATTTAATTTAGGGGGTTTATGTTTTCATCATTATAAATGAGGTAAGGTATTTTTGTTTGAACTTGTCTTCATAGAGATATACAGTATGTTTTGAACCTACAATTTTAATGATATTTATATATTGAACATTTATATATAATATCATTAATTTATTCTTCCTCAACATATTTTATGTAATTATTTTAAGTTATTATTTCATGTTATTATTTCATGGGCTTAATTTTTTATTGTTATCAAAGTGGTTATGATTTAATGGTATAATCTCAATATCAATCGACATTGATTATGATTTTGTTTTTGATGATGAAATATTATGATTTATATCTCAATAATATATTTTTTTTCTCCTTATGCAATTCATGAAATATTCATTAATAGTAACAATTTTTCACTTTTTATTACTTAATATTATCAAGAAATTTTTATATTGAAAGCCCGACATTAATTTCCATTTCATATGGAAGTCTATTTTCTTCCCAAACCATGATTTATGATGAAAATGTTTTAATATTTATTTTATTATTTTTCATATTTTTTTTAATTTCTTTTTTCTCATTATTAAAATTTTTTGAAAACATATTAAAAATCATTGTTTATATCATTTTCCAAAACAATACCTATTTTTCTTTTACCAAAAATGTTAAAGGAATTTTAGTATTAACAAGTACAACATGAACTTCATTTTATAATGTCTAGAACAATCATTAAATTTATGTTCCCATTATTTTTTTTCAATGTTATATTAAAATAAAAAAAATTTAAAAATTTATTATATATAAAACAATTTTTCTAAAAGTATAATGGGTTTGTTCCACATAAAATATTAAAAATGATCATTAAATATTATTGACATTCAATGTATAAACATATTGGTGTTATATATGTCATACTTGGGATATGATCAAATAATAAAATTCATATTCATTCTCTTAATGATTTATGGTTTGATACCAAAATTTATATTATACCCAATTCTCGTCCACACGATATACCATGAGAGTAGATTATGAAATTGAATTCTTTTCATGGGTAATTCTATGATAAATTGATTACTGAAATTATATATTTTATACAATTTATGATATGATTACATTTTTATGATGACCATTTCCTTTCATGTATTAATAAAGGAGGATTTTTGTATTTTACTATGGATCAGATATGTTTGATTTTAAGTTGTCAAATGGGGACATATATCCCCCTCCAATGAATTGGGTAAATAATTCTATCTAATAAGAGATCTAATACATGATGTGGGAGTGAATCATGTTCAATAATATGGGGCCAGAATGAGGAGTGAATTTGGTTCAGTAAATCAAGACATGAACATGGAGGGAACCTATATTAGTAATGATCATTTTTCACTATAATGGTCATAGTAGTGATCCATAAGTACTACAAAATTGACTTTATATATTTATGTGTATTCCATAAATCCCATTCCCTATCCCACTGTAATGTTTTCATTTCAGGTTTTATTTTATTTCTAAAAGATTCATGTCTTATAAACTACCAATATTTATACAATGATTTATGATTATGATCATTGATACATAAGGTTTTTTTTCAATTTTTAATATCATCTTCCCATAGCATCATGGATATATGATACTTATATATCACCATTTTTATCCTTATATAGTATTTCATATCACCATTTTTTAAGTTTCATTTCCAGTGGTTATAAATAAATATTTAATTATTTATATCTCTTTGAATAGTTTTAAAAAAAAATATAGTGGGAAGTGATTTAGGTCACATATGTACCATTTTTTATGTTTAAATGTCTATAAAGGAACTAAAATAGTATGTTCCTTAAGAATGTGTTTGTTTAATGTAATTAATATTCAAAAAAGTAATGTAATATATATTTAAGACAAGTAAGGTCCATGAATGATTCTATCATAGTATAGGTTTAGTAAACCTTCGAAAAATAGGATGATGAAATTGTTGTAAGATCACTAATGATATTTATATGTATAATCCAAATGATTAGTCAATGTATAAAGAAATATCCTAAAATTTTGATAATGGATATATTGAGTAGTTTCCGAAAAACTACATCACTATCTGGATAAAACAAGTGGATATAGATTTGGATATGTGGAATCAATGGGTAATAACTCGAAATTGAGAACATTGAGCTAGATTCAATAATCAACTACTGATGTCAATTTTCCTTATTTCACACATAATTTTACACACCCATATGTTATGATTCAAAATTTCACAAAATCCTTATAAGATATCATTAATGATTTATATATATAATCAATACATATCACTATTGATAACCCTATGTTTTCATAGATTAAAATGATTCATGGTTACCTGGTTCCCCGCTATGATTATTATTTCTTATTATACATGTTTTGGTTTTAGTCAATAGATATAATTACAAGGATCCATGTTAATGCTAACTGTTATAGTTAGTGTAATTATTATCCTCCTCGGATCCAATGGATATCGGATTTTTAATGTAAAAACTAATTTATATTCTCATAAACCACTATTAGGTTATGAGTCATAGTATACTTCAAAATGAACAAAGGCAGGTATTCAATTATATTGATTCCATTATGATGAAATGTATACTGTTACTCAATGGGTTTTAATATCCCCTAGATTCTATATAATTTATTATGACCAATATAATTCTATTTTTCTTTTTCCAGTTCTTGGAATAGGAAAATTTAGTTTTGGTTAACTATCATTTGTAATGTGAGGAGGATCAGTGGTGGAATCCTATAAATAATGAGTGCAAAGATCCTAAAATTGAATCCATGGATTATGGAAGTTTAAAGAACAAATTTTTCATTAATAAATTGTCTATTATTATTCATACAAAAATGTAGGAGATCATTAATCTAAATAAAAAGGATGATGAATCTATTTGTACTTATAAGATAAATTTTACAACACAATGGATTTATGATTTTGGTATTATCGTAATACCTAAATGTATTTTTGATCTATTATTAAATTGTTTTAAAACCAATCTCTGAAAGAAAGTTTCCATATGATACTTGAGTACATATGAATATGATGTTCGATGTGATATCAAAGGGGAAATAGATGTTCGATTTACATATCAATCTTGTAGATTTGAAATGAAAAAGGGGATGGATATAAAATAGAAAATATAATAAAGTGGATTCAAAATGATAATCCTTATTTTATTATCAATGTGATATAAGAATAATGGATGAAATTTTCTTATGAGGACTATTAAATGTTTTACGAGTAGAATGGCATGTCATCAAACCTCTAATTTCAGAATTGATTGGTGGAAGAACAAAAAATAATTAAATAGAGGAAAATATTCAATGAATTAACCCTTGATACATAAGTACTTTATCAGTTAGGTGATTTGACATTATTCTATCCCATAACCAAACCTACGAGATAATGATGACGATAGATGTCATCATCCACACAATCTCAGGTATTAGAGGAAATCTCGTGGGACCTTTGTTTTGCATGATGGGTGTGATAAATATGTTATTATTGGTATATATATCATATAATTTAGAACTAATAATGTCTTATATAAATTTAGATCTATTTATTCATTTATATTATAATTATTTTTATAATAATATAATTATTCCACCTAGATGAATATATATGGAATTAGTAGTTAAAGACTGAAATGGTATGATGACCACAAATCAAGAGTGTAATCCCTCTTTGGATGAAGTTTGTGGGGGTTTTTCTTCCGTTAAATCCCTTCTTTCCAACTATGGAAAAATTTTAGGTCATCTTAGGCATGTATTTTCTCTCATTGCATAATTATCAATTCAATTATCAGGAAAGGGAAGTCGCTTTTTTATTTTCATAACCATGATATTGTCATCTATCAATGTGACATTAAATATTAAAATATGAGAGAGATTAACTTCATTTACTAGTTATTAATTTCTTTTTATAAGGGTTGTTTTTCTAAATTAAATGTGTAGGAAATCTAAATCAATTATATACTAATTTTTCACGAATTTTTTTAATCCTCTCCAAAGGAATATCATAACCTTCAACCAAAACATGAAGTATAATTTGTAATCGAAATCATACTAGGTACTACACCAATTTTATAGACTACCAGTATAATATCCCTGATTGAGTTTCCATGAGATAATGAAGGAACGCCATGAAAAACCTTTACAACTGATTCATTTAACAGTGTGTATATCATTGGGGTGAAATTTTCCTTTTCGATAAATAAGAAAATTGATCAGTGTGACTCTGTATTGGTTATGGGGAGTTGAACATGATCATGATCATGAACAATTATCATACATCTAGTATTGATTAATTAATACACCAATTTTGTTCAGATCAATACTTTTATTTATTTGACATCATTTTTGATAACATGAATTGATGTTCAAAGAGGAGGATATACTCATGAAAACATTTTTTATTACTTATGGAAAATATAAATATATAGTGATTTTCTATTATATAATAAATTCCCTCACAATATTTATTGATATAATGAATACTTTCATTAAGGATTACCATGATAATTTTGTTCTATTTTTTATAGATGATATTCTTACATATTAAAATAGAAACAAAGATGATGGAGACTATGTAACACCCCGAAATTTCTAAAATGTTAAATTTTCTTAAACAATGTGCGTGAATAAAAACACCAAACATAGAAATAAATATAACCCATAGAGTAATTATGTTATATTTAATATTGTTAATTAATTTATTATTTTATATATCTTGAAAGAAACATAATAGTAATTTATCATTCATCACACAAAACAATGATTTTCTCTAATAGTTTGTGTTAAATTCCATACCGAGTTTTTCCAATCAAATAAAGTATTATAAAATTATTATATAATAAAATAAGACAGAAAATGGATATTCAATTATATTTCATTAACATTATTAAATAACATATGAAATGATACAGTTTATAATAATATATGATAAATTTATTGGATACCAATTAATTTGAAATAAATATACAAGACAATTGAAAATAATGATAATATTCTAAATTTAATACTCACAAATGGGGTTTAAATATAAATACTATAAATTAATATTAGATAATGATATTAATAAATTTTATATATTATATATCCATTATATTAAATAGGCTTCATATAAGAAGAAACCAAATATTAGATGAAAACATTATTTTTTTGATGGTTGATTTACTACCTTTTAAAAAAGATCATATTTTAAATAAAACATTTGGCACTAAAAAAATCATAAATTCAAAAATAAAAATAATTTTTAAAATTGGAAGGTTACAATAAATTAATTGTGATTTTTTTTCTAATATATTTAAATTATTTTTGACTAGTGAAAAAAATAATTTTAATTCAAAAGTACTTTTTAAAATAATTTATTTATAATGTTAAAATAAATTTTTATTGATTTTAAATATAAATTAAATATATGTTAGATTTATTAATACAATTATGGTAATTTTAATAAATTTAACATTGAAATTTCTTATAAATAATTCTTGAACTTTTGAACATTTTTACATTAAAACTTTGTTTTCTCTTCCTGTCTCTGGGCATACATTTCGATTAATTTTTTCCACTTCTGTGATTTTCATTTGGAAACATGAATTATATATTTTGAATCCTCAATATTTATTCTATATAATAATTTAAAATTATTTTTGTCTAAAAATATTAGTGAATGTGATTAAAATTAATTATTGTGATTAATAGAACAATTAGCTTCACAAGGGACTAAATTGCATGCTTGAGGTCAAAAATGACCTAGAAAGTTGTATAAATTCATTTTTATGTGCATTTTTAGCCCCTAAATTCTATTTTATAAAATAATTTTTTTAATATAAATTAATGAAATTAGTGTGGAATTCAATTTTAATAAATTTAAAATAATACCACTTCCCTTACACTATAAAATGGAACCCACCCTACCACTTATTAACCATAATAAATCCATTTCAAAGCCGAAAATCATCGCAAATAATATCCCAACATTCATCTAATAAATTTTTAAGACACACTATCATTATAAATCCATCCAGGTAACTTATTTGTTATGATTCATAATTTTTTACCAAAATAATAGGTAACGTTCTTAAATGATTACTTTTGTTTCATTTAAATCTAGACCCCAGGAATTATTTTTTATATAATTTTTATATAATAACCTTAATCTAGAAAATATGAATATATTTTCTCCATTCATAAAGGTAAACTGAAACTTTCATATGAATTCATCAAATGGGATATACATTCATCATTTGTGTGTACAACAGACTACAGTCTCGTGAACCGATATTGTTCGTTCTTAAATTTACCACTATCAAGGTTTGAAATAATGAAAATTTTATACCCAATATATGATATATATAGTATATATAATTTATTTATTCTTATTTAAATAATATATAACTCACAACATTATTATTGCTTTTTTTTTGAAATATGATTACATCATTTGTGGATGTGAGGACTCCCGCCTCATAAAGTGATATGATTCATTCACTATATAGATGTAATGTATAAATGATGATTTTTATAAAACCATGCACCACATATGAAATAAATATGATATAGGAATTATAATATGTATATATATATATATCAATTAATTTTCATTCATTTAAATATGATAATAAAATGGAAGTAGTGTTCTAGCATATATATGTCCTACTATCTCCATGAACATTGGGTTTCACTAATTATCTCCAATTTTTTATGGATTATTCAATAGACATATATGATGAATATATATTAAATTTAGTTCATGATTTAAGTTATATTGATTATGAAATAAATATATTTTTTATAGGAAAATATAACAAGTTAAAAAATAATTGACAATCAATGAAATTAACTCATGAAAAAGATAAAATAATGAATAATAGTTATCCAAAAGATAAAAAAAATTATTAAATAAAGCTGATATATGATACTATAAATATGAACATAGTTATTTGATAAGATAGTTACATGATTAAAAACATTATACTTGTGTTTAAATGGTGTTCACTTTAAAGTAAACACAATGTATATAATTTTCATCTAACTTTTGTACATATGTATGATAAAATCTCATTTTTACCACATATATCTATTATATAAGGTATCTACTACCCATTTTGATATATTATTTCATGAATTATTTTATTTATATAGTATTTTATGTTTCATTTTTTATTATATATAGTCTAGAGAATTAAATTAAAATTTACGATGTGGTAATTAATTTCATAACTTGATTACTTTTTATTTGATATATTACATTATTATGTACTTTAATATTATAAGATTATGTGATTAATAAATTGTTAATATATATATATTTATTTACATGTGTTTTATCTGTATTTAAATATGACACAAAAAATCTATTAATTTATTTATCCTCACATTGATGTTACAGTCTATTCAAGGGTTTACATCATAATCTCATTTTGTTCAAGTGTTTATACAGTTTACTTAACATATAAGAAAATAAATGTATCCTTGTTTAATAAATCTATAAAATTTATTCTTCTATTATTATTCCTGAACATTTCAGGTAATAGTAACATTTTCCCACTCATTTGAAGTCATCATTATTTAGAAAAAAATTTCAAGAAAACCTGATATCATTTCACTCTTTAGTGAGGGAAAAAATTACTTATAAATCTCATATTTTATAATAATTTCAAAAAAACGGATTTTAACCTTTCCAAATTAATTTTATTCCATTTTTACCCTATTCCATTTCTATTTTTTCATGTGAATACTATTTTCTTTTTCTGAACAATGAACTTTTCTAACATTTTTACCATAAAAAGGGAATGTTCTTTTTACCTTATACAAGCTATAAAAATTTGTACATTGTGTTTTATTTAGAGGTTTTTTTTCATGTATGAAAGGTTAATATTAAATGAAAATGTTATGAATAGAATATAGATGAAAATCTTATTCAAATTTTATTCCAAAATAAAGAATATATTTTCTTCATGATATTTTTATAAGGATTTATTATAAAATTTACATTCATAAATGTAAAAAACCCATTATTTATACTCCACGTGGGATATTTTAAATTAGTACCATACTTAGTCCTTCTTAATAGGTTTAATGATTTTTTTCTCAAATGATATTATTGAAATTCTTTTCCTTTATTCTCTTTTGTAGTTCCCCTGTAATATTTATTTTTTTATGATCACTGAAATTTTAATTTCCCCAAATAATCTAGATCATTTATTGTGGATATGTTCATTTACTGAACCATAAACCATTTTTAAATATTTTTTTATATTTAATTTTATTTTATTTATAAGGGAAATATTGATAAATAAGTATCCTTTATTTAAAACAAATATTTTATAAATAATGTTTTTATTGAAAAAAATAAATTATTTGATATATGAGGATAGTAGTGGACATGAAATACACATGTTGAAAACCATGAAATGTAATACCCTATATGAATCAATAGTATAAGTAGATGATATCAGTTTGAGACATAAAATTTGGGTTTCTATCTTGTAATAATAAATGGGTTTCTACCCAATGATATAAACAGTATTTTCAAAGGTCTTCACAGTACAATGTTAAACAATATTGGGGATGATCAAGATAGTAAAGGTATCATCTTATTGGGAAACATAATTTATGATTGTTATGAATTTTCATCATTCAGTATTTGGTTATTATTATCCATTATATATTTTCATTTTCAATTTAAATGGATGAATTTAATTCTCATTTAATTGATATAATTGTATCTGTTTCATTTATTTTACTTTCCAAATTGATTATTCTAAATGTAGTTATTTAAAACAAATTTGTTTTTAGTTATTTACCTTCTTATTCTTTTTATTCACATACATCTCAATTTATTGATTATAAGGCATGCCTATTCTGTTACAACCATTCCATGTTGATTAATCTAATTGATTAATTATTTCTTCCTATATACATGACCCTTGCTGATCAATTGACCTCGTCCTATTTTTATCATTTCCCCTTGATTCCATGATGTGTACTAGGAAATATATATAAGGATACTAGATATAGAATAAATATATTATTATAGAAAATGGAATTGTTCTAATTAGTGTATTCATTTTTAATAAAATACTATTATATGTAGATTTTTTACAATGATTAATAAATTGTTCAGTCCTTTGGTATGAGATATAAATTTATCTTGTGACAATATAATTTTAGTAGATTTTCTCTCTATGATTTCTAGGGATGAGGCACTCTAGTTAATATCAAACCAGTTTAAGTAGAAATCCTTGTGACTATAAAGGACATGATTTTGTAATTATGAATCCAAATGATGTTTTCATATGAGTTAATAATGGAATGTTTATTCATAATAAGTTTTTCCAAAATAATATTTACAAACTATACCATAACATGATCCAAAACTCAAAAAATAAGATAAGTATGGTGGTTTATAAGAACTAGATTGGTGGTGGCAATAACGAAATGAAAGCTCGATTTAGATAATGTATAAAATTTGGATGGAGGATCTAGAAAATTGTGTCAATTAAAAGGTGAAAGGATTTATGAGTTTTTAAATAAGTACATTAAGAAAATAATTTTTGAGGATAAATGAATTTCATGTTTGAAGGAATTAAATATCATCCAATGGATCCATTTGTGGATTATTTCGTTAAATGTGGGGAACCAGAGAATTTCATAAGTCAATTCCCTAAATTATTATATGAGCTATAGACTAAGGAGGTACCTATGTAGTAATAAATGTATGAATTATTTATGTATTGAATTTTAATTGAAACCCCTAGATAAAATTATATTAAATTATATAATTTCAAGGATATCTATCATAGTAATTTTATAAATTATATTAATATAATTTAGATTAAGGAAAACCCATATTATAAGTGACAACCCTTTAAATCTAGAAATCAATTTGTCCTTGAACACCAAATAGAATGATGATAAGGGTTTCAAACCTACCATTATCAATCATTATTTCAAGGTTATTCGGTAAATAATTTTAGTTAAAAATTTAACAAATAAATAATAAAGATATACCATTATTATTACTTTTTAGGTTTATATATTAATATCATACACATATTTTTTTAAGAAAATATTTAGAGGAAAACATAAACACTTGTTTAATTGATCACATGATATGAAAAAATTAAACATTACTGCTTCTGAAAAATGATTTCTCAACATGATCCATTTACTAGGGTTCAGATTGAATTAGAATTTGATAAAATAACCAAAAAATGATAGATATTATCATAGGAAATTGAATCCTATAAATTATGATTATTATCATATATTCATGGCTAGAAAAATAATACACAATCAATTTAAAAAGAATCTTAAATAAAAAATGTTAGCATAATACCATATTTTTTGTTGAACTGATTTTGTTTTATGTAGTCATATATTTATGGATTTAAGGCCTTAATATTTCCATTGATGAATCATATGTTTTTGATCGGAAACCATAATAACTATGTAACAATATTTAAAATTTTCCTTCAAGTACCTATTCTCACTTTCCACTAATGTTCTCCTACATAAAATCCTACTTCAATGTTATCCGAAGAGAACTATGTACTTCAAAATCTCTATTATTAAGATGGATTTTTATAATAAAAAATTTGATGTGGGTTTAAAAAAAATTAATTTCATAATATAAATTAGTTTGACTATAAGGATCAAGTTTAAATTGATAGAATGTGAATTTTTTAAGGTGGGGAGAATGAAAGACATGAATATTCTAGAAAAGTAAATTGTATTTGATAAAGTGCATGAAAATCATCCCCAAATGTAGAAAGGAATTTTTTTATAGATACATTGAATAATATTTAATATTTTAAATAAGTAAAATATATTCAACATATTTCAATGTTCACAACACTGATTTACCTTTCATTACACATAACATTGAGTTTCATAGATAGTTTGTGTTACACAAAGGATGATGTTTTACCAAAACTCACTATATTATTAAAATATTATTAGACAATATAATGATACATATCCTATACAATAAATTAGTGGTTATGAATAGTATTCAAAAAAATATCTATATATATCATGTTTAAAAATATATTATTAATTCACTGGTTACCAAATAATTAGAAAAGAAAATATAATATAATTGAATATAAATGAAATATTTTTATTTATATACACACAAAGGTGTTGAGTCCTAAAATTGAAATAATTAATATTAGTGAGTAAAATTAATTTTTTTATATATAATATATTCAATAAATTATTGATCCACAAGAATTTGTGGCTCATGGGAGGATCACTTTTAATTGTTTGAGTTCATGTACACTAATGTTTATCATGCATCCATACATATGGCTCCGTTTTAAGCATTGAATGGGTGGTTGTGTCATTCTCTACTATGTTGGGTGGAAATGGGTGAGACCTCGAAGGTTAGACAAAGCCATTTCCAAGAGACTATGGAGAAGATCAATATTAATCAGGAAGAGAATGGAGATGAATCAGAGTATCCAGAAACCGTATATGGATCATAGTCGATGGTCGTTTTCATTCTAGGTAAGTGATCATGTTTTCTTGTGGATCTCTTCTAGGCTGCAACATCATCGGTTTGGGGAGAATGGAAGTAATCTCCATGGTATATTGGAAATTTTGATATTGTTGAGCAGGTTAGTGAGGTGGCTTATCATTTGTCTTTTCCACCAAGGTCCAGTGCAGTGCACAATGTGTTTCATGTGTCGTAGTTGAAAAAGTATCAGCCAGATCTGAGCCATGTAATTCGATGGGATCATGTTGAGCTACAGATAGAAGCTTAATTACTATACGTGCCAGTGCGGGTTGTGGATAGGCAAGAGAAAGTCTAGCAAGGTAAAAGCATCGGTCTAGTTCGAGTATTGTGGCATCTTGGCCAGATCCAATAGAATACTTGGGAGCTGGATAAATAGATAGTCGAGCAATATCCCGATCTTTTTTGGGAAAGGGTGGGTTCACTACTTTCCGAGGATGGAAATGCCAATGGTGGGGAGAATGTAGTACCACCATTTTTTTGTATGTATCCTTTTTTATTCATTTGTAATTGTTTAAAGAAAATGTGTTGAATGTAAAAGAGGTTTGGTGAGTTTGGAGGGGGTTGGAATAAGTTTGGAGGATTTTCTCAGGGAGCAAATGTTTAACACGGTTAGGGGAAACCATGTGGGCTCTCCAGGAAACCGTGCAGGGGGAGACAGTAGGCTTTGAACAGCCTTTGCAAGGTTTTCCAAATGGTGAAAGGTAACAGTGTAGACACCCCCCCCCACAAGATAATATCATGCGCATGGATAGATCATGGTTTGTCAAATTGTGTGGGCTACCTGTGCTGCCACTTAAAATAGGGTTTTAAAAACAGAGTTCACTCGGGATTTCATAATTCCTCTCCATGTATCCTCCCACCAGAGCCTCACTTGTAATTTTCAGTTCTCAAGGGTTGGGTTGGATCTTCCACTCATTTCGGAGGGGATCTGAAGGCTTTCCTTGTAGAATCAAAGTCGGATTCTTGAGGTCTGTGATCGTTCTTCACCGTTTATAATTGGTTTCTTGGATCTACTTAGATCTAATTCTTCTCTTCTATCAGTTTCATATATCTACGCCCTATATGGGTAAATCTATGTTTCTAGATACCAAATATGATGAGATTTAGTCTAGGTCATTCTAGGATAAGATATTTATGGCGATTTTTTTAATAATCAACCATGTTTTCTAGAGCGTTCTTTGTTTGTTGGGGTTTTTGTCAAAACCCTAAAGGTATGGGATTTTTTTCTACACACCACTTAGTATAACTGATTGGAATGCTTACAAATTGAATGTGTGAGGTTGAATTGATTGTTATTTGGTTTTTGAACACTTGTGGGAATCCTTCTTGAGTGATGGTTGTGAAATCTGGAAAATTGGGGGATTTTGAATGAGTGCTTTCATTCTTAATTTTAAAATAGAGATTTGAAAATAAAGATGTATGTAATTGTGACACATGTATGGGATTTGAGTATTTCAATAAAAGGGGAATGTTTTATTAAAATTAATGTGGCATTAAATTGGTGGTTCTTGGTTTTCAATAAAAACTCAGTTTTATTAAAATGGTTTGAAATATAAATGGTTTTGCATTTAAATGGTTTTGACGTAAATGGTTTTAAATAAAAAGTTTATTTTATAGAAAGAAATGTTTTGGCATGAGTTTTTGGGAATTTGGGATGTGTGTTCATGTGGAATATATGATGTAAGGTTAAAATATGACATTGTGTTTGGTGCCAAACATTTAATTGCACATGTGAATTTCATATATGAGGCTTGTATGAAATAAGACTGTGTGCTTAGTGCCAAATGATTAATGGAACATGGGGATCAATTACCTTGTGACGACTTGGTAGATCAATAAGAAACCTCTCATGATTATGGAAATGTCATAACGTAGCATGCGTGGTTGGTAGCATGGGTTTGTGAATTGGTTGGGTATGCCAAAAAGGGAGATTGTGAAATTGTTGGGAATGCCAAAAATGGATATTCTGGAATTTTTCTGAATCTTGTTTAGTTATTTTTATGGAAAAATAACTTTTTGAAATTGGTTTCAAATACACTTATATGATTGTGTTTATAAACAGATTCGGAAAACTTGTTCATATCTTGTGATAAATTGTTTTGAGAAAATGTTTTATATAAGCTATTTTATATAAATGTGGATAATTTTCTATCATTGTGGAGTCATTTGGGAAGTCATTGGGGAGAACCTACTGAGTTTTATACTCACCTATTATTTGCCACTTTTTTTCTTTTACAGATGATATTTTCCAGGACAGGGTCAAAGGTAGCATTTCCCATGTTTTTAGCACTACCTCGTGATGATATGGGTTGTTTGGTGATTGTGGGGCTTAGAGCTTGTTGATCATAGATTCTTGGTTTCTTTTGAGAGTCTTGAGTTTTTTATCTACTGTTTAAATATAATCTTGGTTTGGTCTTCCATTTTGTGTACATTAATGTTGTTTGACATAGATAATGTTTTTTAGGTTTCTTTCATTTGATCATGCATCATAAATTGAATGATTGGTTATAGTTTCCTAGTTTATTGGTTTATTTCGTAATGGGTAAACCATCCCCCACATGTTTTTGAAACCCTTAGGAATTTATTTCCTACCTTAGGCATCTTGGGGATGTCTCTTAAGGCTATGTATCCCTCACCTTCTTCTCAAGCCAATGAAGTAGGGGCGGGGTGTTACAAATGTGTTAAGAACTACTCGAATATTACATTTAAAAATCTATATTTCTTTATATGTGTATTTATTGATTCGTTATAGAAAACATATTCTAAATCTAGTTTATAGTACTTATAAATAATTTATATGAAAAAATAACTTTCACTATTAAATAATAATGTTAAATTTTTTGAATATTATTGAAATATTTCATTTCTTCATGAAAAGTGGGAAATGCATAATTTTAATTAAAAACATGTTTTTCATCTAATTTATTTATAATGTTAAGTTATATTTTTTGATTTATTTATGTTTAATTAGATAAAATTTATAATAATAAAAAATATAATGTTATTTGTAATCATTTTCTATATGAAATTTTATATAGAAGCATCGAATAATTTAGATTGTTTTTGTATTTAAAACCCTTTTAACATCCCATTATTGAGATAACTAATAATTAAATTTACACCAAATCAATGTTTGGAATTTTGAAAATACTATGATATATTTGTAATTACGTTAAATTTTAATGTATGATAATGTGAACTTATTTTATGACCAAAAATATAAAAGGAAGTGATTAATATTAATTATCATGTTTAAGAAGAAAATAGGCATCATAATGGATTAAACCTCAATATTATGCTCCAAATGACATAGAAACATTTAAAAATATATAAGTTGTCAATATTTACACCATATAATACCATTTATCAGACTTGTAGAATTATTCTGGCCACATTAAAAATAAAAAAGGTCGGTGGAATTGAAATTTAATAAATTTATAAGAAAGACACTCATATTCCACTATAAAAATGAACACACCATTCCTACATATTTACACCCATCAAGATCGTTTTTCACAAAAACTATACCCAATTAAACTCCAATAAATCCCTTACCACATTACATAAGCCTTACCCTGTGACTAAATCCGACAATTGATTCATATTTAGTATAAGCCAAAAGGGGTTTCTCGAAAAATATGTACTGTTCTTCAGCTATCACTATTGATTCCTTTACTTATACACTCTTAAAATTATTATATATAATGATTTTATAATAAAAAAATATATTAAATATATTATGATGTTATAATTCTCATATTTTGTCCTACATTTGTATACACACCCATCAAATATTATATGTAATCATTTTTATTGTGTACTGGGGTCTACCGCCTCGCTAAACGATGTTGTTTGTTATTTCATTTACAAAATTTTAAGATTATAAATAATGATTTATTTATAGTTTTTATATTATATATATACAATTTATAATATAATTCTTCTTTTTAATTTATATATAACTCAAACTGTCTTGATTTCTATTTTTTTGAGACACGATAAAATAGTTTTAGACGTGTGGACTATCTCCTCGTCCAAGCAATGTGATTCATTCACACTATACATAGAATATAAAAAGGTTGGTTTTAATAAAAATATGTGATATATACAGCATAAATATATTCGTTGTATTATAATATTCATATTAGTATTTATAATTTAATTTTTCTTCTTTTAAATACTATAAGGAAATGGATGTAGCATTCATGCGTACGTACGACCTACCGTCTCTATGAGTGCTATAATTAAATTGATAAATACAATTATTAGGAATTATTATAAAATCATATATAATGAAAATATATAAAATATATATATTTTTTAACATTTTTGGGATGATCAAATCATGATCTTGGTAATAGGAACAAAAATATCCAGTTAAAACATACTCAATAAACAAGGCTATTAACACCCATATTATTTAAAATATTGATTGGATAATAAAAAAATGGGAAATAAGAAAATATAAAAATATAATATTAGTCATTATAAATATTATTTTTGTACTATTATAAGTTTGTGATAATCTTGAAATCAAGACAAATGATTTTTAAGGAAATTTACCTTAAATGAAACTCAAGGATAGAGATTTTGAACTAACATTATACTTATGTGAGATAAATATCATATTCACCACTTAATTATACTGTGTGGTGTATCTATATCAAATTTAGATATTTTATATCTTTACTTATTTTATATTTATTATATTTTGAGTTTTGATTGGAAATTTTTTTAGGGGATATGAATTATAAGTAACCATGTTGAAAAGAATTTCATAACGCAATTTGTTTTCATTGGGTTATATTACTTCATCAATGACATTAATATTTTAAGTTCATATGTGTAATTAAGATTTATTTTATATCATTTTATATACACATGCCGATGTCTATTTTAATTAGGTATACATCAATTATTCATTAATTGGTTATAACATCAATGTTATAGTATTTTCAAGAGATTAATTCCTTATATCATTTTGTTCTGGATTATTTATGCCAGAGTTAAATTTGAGGAAATTATTTCATAATTATTTTACAAAACAATTTATTTTATTCTCATTTGGTTATTCGTTATCATTTAAATGTTATAGTAAATTTTTCCCACTCTTTGGTACTATCAATGTTTTAGAAAGTGTTTTTACGTTAACCCAGCTTCATTTATCTCTTTACTCAAAGAAACTATTTTCTTGTAAAAATCATGTTTAATAAATATATTTTCAGAAAAAAATAGACTCTTAAAAAATAATTAATTAAATAATTTGTTTAACATTTTTTTAATTTTTTTCAAATTTAACTTATTTTCTATTTCTGAAAAAAGAATTTTTTAAACATTATACCATGAAAAATAAGGTTATTTTTACATTGGAAGGAATGTTTAAATTTACCCATCATTGGTTCTTCAAATATTCATTTTCATTTTTAAAATGATAATTTTTTAAAAAATCAATTTACATGTAATTTTTAATGTAATCTATTTTCAAAATAATTTCCAAAATAAAAACTATATATTCTTAAAAAAGATTTTAAAATATTTTTTTATTATATACCCATTCATCAATGAGAACATAAAATTATTATTACTCCACCTAACATATGCTAATTTGGTACAATTCATATTATTTTTCTCGACGGTTTATTCTTTTTTCATGATGGTTGTTCTTTAATTTCACATCCATAGATCATTTTTTGAACCCATGAAATATTTAATTTTTTATTATCGTTGGAAATTAAATTTCAACTCATTATAAAAATCATTTATCATGGATATTTCTAGTTCATAAAACATATAGAGTTTATAAATATGGTGTTCAGTTTGAAATTTATTTAACATAATAGGTAAATTTTGATAAATCTGAAACCTTTACTCAATATTGATATTTTATAAGGTGTTTTGTTTTTGAATTAAATCGATTGTTCGATATACAAGGAATTCAATGATCATGAATGTCAAATGTTAGTGACCTTATATATTTATCATATTGCTACATCAATAGTATAATAAGATGATCTTATTTTGAGATAGACGGTTTGACATTATTACCAAAAATAATATATGGGTTCCCATAAAAATAATTAAATTATATTATGAATAGTATTGGAAGTAATACCCAAACCCATATAGTGAATGGTCTTGAGGGTAAACATATCATATTCCTTCGAAACATGATGTTTTATAACTAATAATTTCATTCATTTATTATTTAGATAATTTTTTCAATGTTATTTTTTCGTTGAGGATATAAAAGCATTCATTTCATAGATTAAATAGCATGTGTTCCATTTATTTTCCACCCATATTAATTGTGATGTATCAGGCCATTGTAAATTTTATGTGTTTTAGTTATTTTAATTCCATATTGTTTACACACATCCTTATAATTTTATATATTATAAGGCAAGCGTATTTAGTTAATACAATCCTTTATATACTATTCACATTCATTCATTCAATATTAAGATGTGAATTTTACAATCAAGAAATTTTATAACTGGTACAATATATATTAGTAAAATTTAACAATTCCAAAATATTTTATATTTTTTGTTATTGATTTTAAATTCCAACATATATTTTCTAAAATAACATATATATATATAAGTTGGTATTAAATTTTTAGCACAAAAAACACTTTTCCAACAATTAAGTTTGTAACGTTATCATTTTAACAAGAATATTTTTAAACCAACAAATCAACATGTAATTATTACTATTAATAATTAAATATATTTTTCAAATTATAAATTTATATCTATTATTTATTCGATACAACTAATAATTTAATAAAAACAATTTCCAATGGTTAGTTATCCATTAAATATAAAATATATACTCTTTTAAAAAAAATAAAAATATGTATATAACTAATTTCAAAGTTAACCACAAAAAATGTTGTTATTAATAAAGAAATATGTTGAATATTTTTATTAAATTATAAATATCGACAAATATATTTTGAATTTTTTATATAATGAAAATTATATTTTAAATACATTTCAAAATAATATAATGTAATAAATATAGAAATATACAAAATTTATCAATTCATCCAATAGTATGAAATGAAAGGTACACTCCATCCTCACACTCACACCATGTCTCCCCTCTCCCCACATAATCATCTCCTTATACTTCCATATCCCAGTCCATTGACCTATGCCTACACACATAGACATAGTTCATCACCATCACCATCAATATCACCAATCCCATCACCCACAAACACTCCCACAGGGATTCTTCTGCACCACCTACATCCCATTTCTTATAAAGCACAATATAACATTTCACACATCCAAATAAAAATATATGGTATCACCAATTTCTCATTAAAAAGATTTATGATTGATTCTATAATCATGTGTGAAATCTATTTCTTGATATTTATATTCATTTAAATCATGTGATTATTGAATTTTAATTGTATAGAAGTTAGGGTTTCGATGAAATTTAGATGAAATTTGTTTTTTGGTATATGTTTTAATTTTCATTCCTTGTGGTTTTTATTTAATAATTGACGGATTCCCTGAATCCAGATAATTTATTTGAGTTATACCTCTTTACTTGTACATGTCATTTCTTGATGCATAATTTTAAGTTTTATTCCCTTATCAATGAAATGTTGTGATGAATATTGGGGAAGGTAGAAATGAAATAATCATATTGATCACATGAATTTCCTTTACTAATTTTATTTCAGGATGTTTGACTTTATAGTATACCAAAGAGTCTATCATTCATTTATATTGTCCAACTGGTGTAAGGAATATATATAAATGGATAAATATTTATATATATGAATTAATGAAATAATATATACAATCAATTTCATTACTATTTCAATGTACGCATTATAGATCAATTCGTATGAGTCATTTATTTATTGGATAAAAATAATAAATTTATAGTCTATATTTTAGTTGATTTGGATATGCCTTGGATGTTTCATCTAAGGAGATTATTTTTCTATCAACTTATTAAATGATACAAATTTCTATTAGAAAGAACCATATAATGGTATATTTTTGGATGATTTTATTAGCTGATATATTTTTCATAAATTCTAATGTGTATTGTATCAGGTTAATATTTGAACATATGGAACATTTTATCCACTTTATTTTAATATTAATGTAAGGTTATATTAATTTCATTAGAAAATATAATAGTTTAACTTAATGTTTATATTTATTTTTCTTGATTGAATCATAATACTAAATATAATTCGATTCTTTGTTTTAAAATAGTTATTTGTATAACTATAATTTTATAACAAGTAGTTTAACTAATTTGGGTGTGTTGTTTTTATAGAAAATGTAACGCCCCGACCCTAGTTACCCATAGTCGGTTCATTATTACATAACATTGGCATGATCACAAAAAAGATCAAATCTCGAAAGACCGATTGGTTTAGTACCCTTGGAAACAGTAGATATATTTATATGTCTTACATTACATCATAAAATTAAAAACTACTACAAAAACATATTGTCTCCATAATCCACACTCATATCCCCACATAATATCCCTACATGTCATTCATAATTTACTTCTTCACTTCCTGGGAAAAATAAAACATAGAAAAGGGGGTGAGCTCAAATTTTTAGTAAGGATAACAATATAGCGGAAACTTTCATAAATAAGAATAAACATTTAAGGCAATGTATACTAAAACAAAAGCCTTTCAAACTTGAACTTTCAACATAGTATGGCATAAATAAAATTAAATAATTCTATTTACTTATTCACATGGATATTATACTAATCGAATAATCACATGCAAAAACAATAACAACTCTCATAATGTTGGAATGCATAATGCCAGACTATCATAACCACATAGCCAAGGCCTCGTTCCAAGACTACAAATAAGATTTTGATAAGGCCTTGTGCCAAGACACTAGTTTGTCTCATGAGTCCTACCGATGCATCGAGGAGCTATAGCGGGCTCCACCCGTCACATATTAAGTCCAATGCATTCCCATGTAAAAAGTATTAAACATAACATAAACATTTGTATTAAAACTAGCATACGAAATGTCAATACTTTCACCATAAACCATGAATGGTATAAAAATAGCACATCCATAGTCAAACATATCACAAAACCTTCAATACAACATAGAAGTTTTGTATCATAATAAATAAACATCACATAAGCGTAAAATCCAACAAAGGATGTTGACATAGATGAAATCAAAACTCTTTTTAGAGAAATATCTCTTTTATTTGGAAATCATTTAAGATCCATATAAAAAAAACATTTTCTTTGAAAATATTCTTATAATCTTGTAAGGGAAGCGTTGATGATTTTATAACGGCGGAAAATAGCCGCACCCGCCGTATAAGTAGAAAAAACATTCTTACCTTAATTGTGTCGAAAAGGTTAAAAAGAACCTTGTTTGGAAAACTACGAAAAGATTCCTTTATAAACCTCTTATAAAAAGTCAAACAAGGGTATAAATGACTTTAACCCATATTCTTGTAAATAATTAAAATGTTTTGAAATACATTTTTAAGAAAACATGGATGTGGATGATAAATAGATCCTAGTAGATTATTACGTATAAACAACCTCGGATAATGAAGAGATTGTGAAGTAACCCTTACCTTCTACTTTTCCTTGGTTGGGTTAGGTTAACCTCCTGTATAATGGTGAAATAATTGTTATTAAATTATGCAAGAATCATATACATTAATATGATATCATATATGATCTTTTAATATTGATTTGATAATAATATCTTAGTATTATCGTTGTTTTGGGTGTTAACTTACTTGTTTTCTTTTATATGTTTTGTTACGTAAGCCATGTTTGTAATGGATAGGTTGTATATTATTCATATCCAGAATGATATCAAGTCCTTAAACATCATTTTTAAATCCTCAAATGATAATTATACTTGAATGGATATGATGGAGAATGAATCTTATCGCGTTCGTGGAGACGGTAGTCCGTACGTACGCACGAGTGAAAATATCATTCTTTTGATATTAAAATAATATATAAATGGATGTTATATCATATATACATAATAATTAACATGTTATATTTATTATTTACATGAGTTACACATCATTATTATACCCATCCAAATAATAATATATTGAATAACAATCACACCACGACTTGGAGACGGTAAGTCGTACGTACGCACGTATGGTGACATGTTATTCAAAGGGTGGATAGAGTACTGAATATGGTTGTACCATATTTATAATAACATCACAGTATATGTGAGATACTGGAGTTATTATTTTATAATGGTATGAACAAATAAAGAAGAAGTGGAAGAAGAAAGGAACTTGAAAAGGGGTGGTGAAAACATTACCTCTTCTTCGGGTTCTGCCTTTTGATTTGATCAAAAGGGCTCTTTAGGTTGGAATTATGATAAAACTAAGGCCACTAGGATTTAGTGAGGGAAGTTGGGAGAGTATTTGGGTAGCGTTTGGCCGAACCAAAAGGTTTTGAAGGTGTGATGAAATGAGAAGGAGGAGTGCCCTTTTATAAGAGGGGTGAGGGGCACCTTTGGAAAAGCTAGAGATATTAGTTTATAATAAATTCATATTAGGTTTACAATGGCTCCATTGTTTATTATTAAAAGGTTAAGGTGGGGATGGGTCGACAAAAACTCAACCAATATAATTTAGACAGGTTTGGGTACTTATATTAACCTTATCTTTACGTATTAACTCTAAGTTAATTAGTTTCACTTTTACAATGTCTCTTTGTATTTTTATATAATATGGTTAATAAACTTACTATATACATCCAAGAGACCCCCAAGTGGTCCATTAATGATGAAACTATCATGATATAAGTCTCTTTTCCGATCCTTAGATTTTTAGGAATTTAATATCAATTAATAATATAATATTTGTTTGAAGAACTCTTTTATGTCAATTTTGACACTATTCAATAGTTGATTTTTGTGAAACTCATAACAGATTTATTACTTCAAAAAAAGTCAATTAAATCACTCCTAATATATCATATTATCCTATAAAATTAGTTTAATTCATTAAATGTTTCATATTATATTTATTTGGGTATTTATAATATCAATTATTTTAATTTTTTACTATTATAGTAATTAATTCATCATCATTGTGTCATAAATAAATTAAGTTATTAAATGTCTAAAAATTATAAATAAAATATCATTATGTAGGAAATATTTTTATATTTCTAATGAATATTTATAATCTAAAATCTAACATATATAACCCTATGTAAAAATTGTTTTTCTAAAAGATATATTCTTGTGTCATTTTTGTATTCATTTTAACTTAATTAAAATAAAGTATCCCTATCACCTACAAGTGGAACCATGGGGTCCCAAAATCGACCCAAAGATGCCTATGGTCGAATATGTATCAAAAAATAAGGCTAGGAAACGTTTTAGGTTAATTTAGTATTATTATAATACTATTTTTAACCCTTATTTACCGGATTTACCCTTAACCATGGTAAATAAAATATTTACCGCAGTAATTATTCAAAATGTCTAAAATTAAAAGATACCTATTTACACAATTTGGACATACTAATTCCACATATGGAATCCATTTTTCTAAATTCAAAACACAGAAGTGGAAGAAATTAATTTAAAATTAATTCCCGCTGTTAAAACAAAAAGCGTGTTTTTAAGAGTTAATAACTATCAAAAGATTGACACTTGTTTATGTTCGGTTTAATTGTAAAATTATGTCCAATGACCAAAATTATATTAAATGGTAAAAATATATTCTAAATATACTTTAAAACCACTCAAATTCATAATTTATCACTATTAATTATTTTGATTCAAAAAGTTGTTTTTAATTAAAATTTAGTAATTTTCACTATTTATCAAAATATGAAAGTTATCCGAAAAGTACCAAAATTTCACTTTAGGCTAAATTCGATAATCCGAATCCAAAAATGAAGTCCATTTTAAAATATAAAATATATATATAATTTCAAAAAGTAGGTATTACTATTCATAACGGCTAGTTTGATTGGTTATGGTGTGTTAGAACTCGGTGTTGCCTACAACACACGCTATCACATTATTCGAAGAGAAGCGTACCGTAGAAGATTGGGGTGTTGCATTCTCCCCTCCTTCAAATAATTTCGTCCTCAAAATTTCTAGAATACTACTTCATGAAAAGGCTCGGGTGGTTCTTCATCATATGTTCCTCGGGTTCCCACGCTGCCTCTTCCATCTTATGGTTTCTTCACAAAACTTTTAACAGACGTGTCGTCCGGTTTCTCATCACTTGTTCTCTCGTATCAAGAATCCTGATGGGCTCTTCGCAATAAGACAGATCGGGTTCCAGTTCTAATTCTTTATAGGAGAGTACATGCGTTGGGTCAGGCATGTATTTCCTCAACAGAGATACGTGGAACACATCGTGAACATTAGAGAGACTTGGCGGCATTGCCAATCGGTAAGCTACAACCCCAATTCGTTCTAGAATTTCGAAGGGTCTGATGTACCTGGGACTCAATTTACCTTTCTTACCAAAACGTATAACTCCCTTCCATGGAGAAACCTTCAGGAAAACATGATCACCAACTTGAAATTCCAAATCCTTCCTTCGATTATCGGCATAGCTTTTCTGCATACTTTGAGCTGCTTTGATGTTATTTTGGATTACCTTCACCTTTTCCCCCGTTTCCTCCACCAGTTCTGGGCCTACAAGTTTTCTTTCACCAACGTCATCCCAACAGGTTGGTGTACGACATCTCTTTCCGTATAACGCTTCATATGGTGCCATCTGAATACTCGAATGGAAGCTATTGTTATAGGAAAATTCTACCAGAGGAAAATATCGATCCCACATACCCTGAAAGTCAGGTGAGAAAGATCTCAACATGTCTTCTATGGTCTGAATAGTCCGTTCTGATTGACCGTCTGTCTGAGGGTGGTAAGCAGTGCTCAAATGAAGTACAGTATCCAGTGATTTCTGAAGACTTTTCCAAAATCGTGAAGTAAAACGGGGATCACGATCAGAAACAATCGATAGGGGTACTTCATGAAGCCTCACTAATTCATTAATATATAGTCTTTCTAGACGTTCCAGGGGTAGATCTTCTCTTATAGCAAGAAAATGTGCTGACTTGGTAAGATGATCAACAATAACCCATATTGCATCGTTCCTTCTAGGAGTCTTTGGTATCCCCATGACAAAGTCCATCGTAATATTGTCCCATTTCCACTCCTGTATGGGAAGAGGTTGCATGACTCCTCCAGGCTGTTGCCTTCCAGCTTTCACTTGTTGACAAACCATACATCTTGATACAAAATCAGCAATCTCCCTCTTCATGTTGTCCCATCAAAAATGTTCCTTCAAATCTCTATACATTTTGGTGCTCCCAGGGTGTATAGAGAAATTGGAACTATGGGCATCATCCAGCTATTCCCTTTTTAGATCAGGTATATCAGGAACACAAAGTCTCTTCCCGAATTTCAAAATTCCATCTTCATATACAAAGTCTCTCAATCTCCCATCATTCACAGCTTTAATCTTCTTTTTAAATTCTTTATCGTCGGTCTGAGAACTCATAATCCTTTCTAGTAAAGATGTTTTGGCAACCAATTGAAAAAGGATTGATGTTTTGCCTTCCCTGGTTATTCCCATGTCCATATTCACTAGATCCATGAAAATTGGATCCCTTTCAATTCTTATATTGTTCAAAACACCATGGTCTTTTCTGCTCAAAGCATCTGCCACCTTGTTTGCTTTCCCCGGGTGGTAGTGTATCGTACAATCATAATCCTTGAGTAATTCAAGCCATCTCCTTTGTCTCATGTTGAGTTCTTTTTGTGAGAAAATATACTTCAAACTCTTGTGATCAGTATAAATCTCACATTTTTCACCATAGAGGTAGTGCCTCCATATCTTCAAAGAAAAGATTACAGCTGCTAACTCGAGATCATGAGTAGGATAGTTTTGTTCATGAATTTTCAACTGTCGTGACGCATATGCAATAACTCTATCATTCTGGATAAGGACACAACCAAGTCCTTTCATTGATGCATCACTATAAATAACGAACCCATCATTCCCTGATGGTAGAGTCAATATATGAGCATTGACTAATCTTCTCTTCAGTTCTTCGAAACATTATTCACACTCTTTTTTCCAAACAAATTTAACCCCTTTACGTGCGAGCTTCTTTAATGGGATAGCCAATCGGGCAAAATTCTGGACGAAACGTCGATAATAACCTGCCAAACCAATAAAACTACGTACATCAGTTATACTCATAGGTGCTGGCCATTCTTGGATTTCCATGGTCTTAGAAGGATCAACAGAGATTCTATCTTTAGAGACAATATGGACAAGAAAAGAAATCTCCTGAAGCCAGAATTCACACTTGCTAAACTTCCCATATATTTCATGCCTCCTCAGAGTCTTCAAGATAATGCGCAATTGATTTTCAAGATCTTCGTAGGTTTTGGAGTATACCAAGATATCATCAATATATACCACCACAAATTCATCGAGATACTCCTTTAAAAATCTATTCATCAGATCCATGAATACAGAGGGTGCATTAGTCAATCCAAAAGGCATTACAGTAAACTCGTAATGCCCATACCTGGTTCGAAATGCAATCTTCGGAATGTCTTCCTTCTTTACACACAACTGAGGGTATCCAGATCGAAGGTCAATATTTGAAAAGTATTGAGCTCCATGCAGTTGGTCAAATAAATTATCAACACGAGGTAGGGGATACTTGTTCTTTATCATTATAGCATTGATCTCCCTGTAGTCGATACATAACCTCATAGATCCATCTTTCTTTTTAACAAAAAGAATAGGGGCTCCCCGTGGAGAAACACTAGGGCGAATAAATCCTTTATTACTCAACTCCTCTAGTTGTTTCTTTAGTTCAACTAATTCTACAGTGGCCATTCTATAAGGGGTATTCGATATATGCCTTGATCCAGGAATTAAATCAATGGAAAACTCAACATCTCGTTCTGGAGGATGTCCAGGTAAATCTTCCGGAAATACATCTACAAATTCTTTCACAACAGGTACATCCTCTATTTGAACATTCCTTTCCTCACCGACAGTTAGTTCATTCTCTTCCTCCCCAATAATTGAATTAAGTTGAGCTACTGGGGGTGGATCTAAATAAGAATTAGGTGGTGACGATTCAGATCTAATGATAAGGTGTTCCTTATCATTATCATCATGAATCATAACCTCATTCTTCTTACAATAAATCTTCACATCATAGTCCGATAGCCAGTCCATACCGAGGATTATATCAAACTCAATCATAGGTATGACGATGATATCAGCAGATAAAGAACATTTATGTGCTCTAATGTGGACTGATTCGCAAAACTTTATTGCAATGATACTTCCCTTAGGAGTTTTAACTGACAACTCCCTTGTTAAATCAAATTGGAAATATCTAATTTTCATAGAAAACTGGGATGATATGAAACAATGCGATGATCCAGAATCAAATAATGCATTTTCTAAACTTGAGGAAACCATCAAATTACCTGCCACCATATATTTCGGAGCTTCTACCTCAGCAGTAGTGATAGCATAAGCCTGGCCTTGATCCCTTGGCCTTTTTGAGGTAATTTCTCCTAACGCTTAGGACATTCATTTGCATAATGCCCCATCTCCATACAATTGTAGCACTGAATGTTGGTATCTTCCTTCTTCCCCTTACAATCACGAGCTTGGTGGCCTTTTTCACCACACTTGTATCAAACTCCCATTCCCTTCAAGCAAGTATCAGGATGTTTCTTCCGACATTTACTATAGGATGGATATTCAACCTTTCCCTTCTTCCCCTTATTTCCATTCATAGATTGATCAGCAGGTCTCTTCTTCTATTGCATTTCTTTAAATTCATAAGACTTAGAGAATTCCTTTTTGGTCTTGATAGCACATGAGACAATGTATTCGTACGATGAAAAGGATTGTGAGACTAATGCTCGACGAAGAAATGCTTTTAACCCATCAAAGAAACGGTCAATCGTACTTCTTGGGATACGTATATTATCTCCAGCATACCTTTCGAACCTTGTAAAATTATCCTCATACTTTGTGACATTCTCATCCTCCTTCTGTCTCAGACTGAGAAATTTCCTATACATATCTTCTCGATGGTCGCGAGGAATGTATTTTTCTAAAAACAGATCTTTGACCTCCCTCCATTCCATATTTGATACTTCATCATCTTCCTTCATGTTTTGAATCAATGACAACCATTGATCAGCATCTCCTGTGAGGCGGTAAACTGCCATGATAACTTTTTTCCTTTCATTACTCCCCAAAGCCTGAAATATTTTCTCTAGGGAAAATATCCATTGCTTAGCTACTAAGGGATTTTTACTCCCATTGAACGTTGGTGGTTGTTGCCTCATGAATCGATCTAACATTGATCCTCCACACTGTGGATCAGGGTGCTCCATATGGGTAAGGTTATTATTCATAACCAGAGTAAGTTGTCCCGGTATGGTGATTAGCTGATCGGCACTAGGTGCATCACCAGCTCCACTATAATTATCTTGAGCAGGAGGGCAATCCCTACATGGAGTGTGTGCAGTGATACAGTTTCCATTTCTTCCACTAGGCACCATTTCTAAACAACGGCATAAACTAGATTAGTTTATGAATCAAAATACTTATAAAACACTTAACATAAATTGAACTATTTATGGATATAATCCATAATCATAAAAATGTTTTATTTGAGGAAGTATATACTCATAAACTCTTCATAATTATTTGTAATGAAAATGAGAGTTATCCTAAGCATATCCCCCGAGAGTGCCGTAACCAAGAGTGCAGCAAGGCCCGTTGTCGTGCACCAGTTCCCGTTCGAGTCTAGCTCAAAGCGGTGTTTTTGGGTTTTACCCCTAGGTACATCTGTGCCAGAGCCGCCTCTACCTGCTCGTATCCAGACAGGGATGTATTGCTCATAAAACTCAAAAAATCTATACAATACCAAAATTCTAGGAAGTTCTTCTATACTAATCCTCAAAGTTCATCTTAGGTCTACGTGCTCTAATCAGATTTTATCTAAATATAGCTTTAAAGGTTTGTACTAAACATCCTCTGATACCAACTTTAACGGCCCGACCCTAGTTACCCAGAGTCGGTGCATTATTACATATCATTGGCATGATCACAATAAAGATCAAATCTCGAAAGACCGATTGGTTTAGTAGCCTTGGAAACACTAGATATATTCATAAGTCTTACATTACATCATAAAATGAAAAACTACTACAACAACATATTGTCTCCATAATCCACACTCATATCCCCACATAATAGCCCTGTAGGTCATTCATAATTTACTTCTTCACTTCTTGGGAAAAATAAAACATAGAAAAGGGGGTGAGCTCAAATGCCCAGTAAGGAAAACAATATAGCGGAAACTTTCATAAATAAAAATAAACATTTAAGGCAATGTATACTAAAACAAAAGCCTTTCAAACTTGAACTTTCAACATAGTATGGAATAAATAAAATGAAATAATTCCATTTACTTATTCACATGGATATTCTACTAATCGAATAATCACATGAAAAAACAATAACCACTTCCATAATGTTGGAATGCATAATGCCAGACTATCATAACCACATATCCAAGGCCTCGTGCCAAGACTACAAATAAGATTTTTCCAAGGCCTTGTTCCAAGACACTAGTTTGTCTCATGAGACCTACCGATGCATCGTGGAGCTATAGCGGGCTCCACCCGTCACATATTAAGTCCAATGCATTCCCATATGAAAAGTTTTAAACATAACATAAACATTCGTATTAAAACTAGCATACGAAATGTCAATACTTTCACCATAAACCATGAATTGTATAAAAATTGAACATCCATAGTCAAACATATCAAAAAACCTTAAATACCACATAGAAGTTTTGTATCATAATAAATAAACTTCACATAAGCGTAAAATCCAACAAAGGATGTTGACATAGATGAAATAAAAACTCTTTTTAGAGAAATATCACTTTTATTTTGAAATCATTTAAGATCCATATAAAATAAAACATTTTCTTTGAAAATATTCTTATAAGCTTGTAAGGGAATCTTTGACGATTTTATAACAGCGGAAAATAGCCGCACCCGCCGTATAAGTTAAAAAAACATTCTTACCTTAATTTTGTCGAAAAGGTTAAAAAGCACCTTGTTTGGAAAATGACGGAAAGATTTTTTTATAAACCTCTTATAAAAAGTCAAAAAAGGGTATAAATGACTTGAGCCCAATTCATGTAAATAATTAAAATGTTTTGAAATACATTTTTAAGAAAACATGGATGTGGATGATAAAGAGATCACAGTAGATTATTACGTATAAACAACCTCAGATAATGAAGAGATTGTGAAGTAACCCTTACCTTGTACTTTTCCTTGGATGGGGTAGGTTAACATCCTGTATAATGGTGAAATAATTGTTATTAAATTATGCAAGAATCATATACATTAATATGATATCATATATGATCTTTTAATATTGATTTGATAATAATATCTTAGTATTATCGTTGTTTTGGGTGTTAACTTACTTGTTTTCTTTTATATGTTTTGTTACGTAAGCCATGTTTGTAATGGATATGTTGTATATTATTCATATCCAGAATGATATAAAGTCCTTAAACATCATTTTTAAATCATCAAATGATAATTATACTTGAATGGATACGATGGAGAATTAATCTTATCACGTTCGTGGAGACGGTAGTCCGTACGTACGCACGAGCGACAATATCATTCTTTTGATATTAAAATAATATATAAATGGATGTTATATCATATATACAGAATAATTAAAAGGTTATATTTATTATTTACATGAGTTACACATCATTATTATACCCATCCAAATAATAATATATTGAATAACAATTACACCACGACGTGGAGACGGTAAGCCGTAAGTACGCACGTATGGTGACATGTTATTCAAAGGGTGGATAGAATACTGAATATGGTTGTACCATATTTATAATAACATCACAGTATATGTGAGATACTGGAGTTATTATTTTAGAATGGTATGAACAAAGAAAGAAGAAGTGGAAGAAGAAAGGAACGTGAAAAGGGGTGGTGAAAACATTACCTCTTCTTCGGGTTCTTCCTTTTGATTTGATCAAAAGGGCTCTTTAGGTTGGCTTTCTGATCAAACTAAGTCCCCTAGGTTTTAGTGAGGGATGTTGGGAGAGTATTTGGGAAGAGTTTGGCCGAACCAAAAGGCTTTGAAGGTGTGAAGAAATGAGAAGGAGGAGTTCCCTTTTATAAGAGGGGTGAGGGGCACATTTGGAAAAGCTATAGATATTAGTTTACAATAAATTCATATTGGTATTCCAATGGCTCCAAAGTTGAATATTAAAAGGTTAAGGTGGGGATGGGTCGAAAACAACTCAACCAATAGAATTTAGACAGGTTTGGGTACTTATATTAACCTTATCTTTAAGTATTTACTCTAAGTTAATTAGTTTCACTTTTACAATGTCTCTTTGTATTTTTATATAATATGGTTAATAAACATACTATATACATCCAAGAGACCCCCAAGTGGTCCATTAATGATGAAACTATCATGATATAAGTCTCTTGTCCGAACTCTAGATTTTTAGTAATTTAATATCAATTAATAATATAATATTTGTTTTAAGAACTCTTTTATGTCAATTTTGACACTGTTCAATAGTTGATTTTTGTGAAACTCATAACAGATTGATTACTTCGAAGAAAGTCAATTAAATAAATCCTAATATATCATATTATCCTATAAAATTAGTTTAATTCATTAAATGTTTCATATTATATTTATTTTGGTATTTATAATATCAATTATTTTAATTTTTCCCTATTATAGTAATTAATTCATCATCATTGTGTCATAAATAAATTAAATTATTAAATGTCTAAAAATTATAAATAAAATATCATTATGTAGGAAATATTTTTATATTTTCTAATGAATATTTATAATCTAAAATACAACATATATAACCCTATGTAAAAATTGTTTTCCTAAAATATATATGCTTGTGTCATTTTTGTATTCATTTTAACATAATTAAAATAAAGTGTCCCTATCACGTACAAGTGGCACCATGGGGTCCCAAAATCGACCCAAAGATGCCTATGGTCGAACATGTATCAAACAATAAGGCTAAGACACGTTTTAGGGTAATTTAGTACTATTATAATATTATTTTTTAACCCTTATTTACCAGATTTACCCTTAACCATAGTAAATAAAATATTTACCGCAGTAATTATTCAAAATGTCTAAAAATAAAAGTTACCTATTTAAACAATTTGGACATCCTGATTCCAAATATGGAATCCATTTTTCTAAATTCAAAACACAGAAGTGGCATAAATTAATTTAAAATTAATTCCCGCTGTTAAAACAAAAAGCGTGTTTTTAAGAGTTAATAACTATCAAAAGACTGGCACTTGTTTAAGTTCTGTTTAATTGTAAAATTATGTACAATGAACAACATTATATTAAATGGGATAAATATATTATAAATATAATTTAAAACCACACAAATTCATAATTTATCACTATTAATTATTTTGATTAAAAAAGTTGTTTTTAATTAAAATTTAGTAATTTTCACTATTCATCAAAATATGAAAGTTATCCGAAAAGTACCAAAATTTCACATTAGGCTAAATTCGATAATCCGAATCCAAAAATGAAGTACATTTTAAAATATAAAATATATATATAATTTCAAAAGGTAGGTATTACTATTCATAACAACTAGTTTGATTGGTTATGGTGTGTTAGAACTCGGTGTTGCGTACAACACATACTATCACATTATTCAAAGAGAAGCGTACCGTAGAAGCTTGGGGTGTTACGGAAAACATTATCATTTGAATTCCAGAATAGAATCATTATGTAAACAGATATCATTTTTAACAAGAAATATTGGAACACTCATCTATATCATATAATTTAACTTACTAAGAATTTAGTACATTCACACAAACACAACCAAACTTTATGTTATCGAAGTTCTTATAGATCATATCATCCCCCCACATAAGATGTATACAAGAATTCTTGTACTGTTTACAAAAAAAAACCATGGAATAATCATTTGTTTATTCAAGAGTCTTCCTAGGATTTATGTAGAGGCCCCTCACCATTTCATGAAAAAAATATCAAAATTCAAATTGAAATTACATTATAGGTTGACTCCAGTTACGAAAATCAATTACATAATCCCATTTCGTCACTTCTATAGAATCATATTTTCTAGTGGTGTAGAATGTGACATGACAATAGTGCTGATTAGGGGTCTCAATCTTAATCAAATCCTGAATTATGGTTGCATCAATGCATCTACAGTATAAAAAATATCTTTAAATTTCTATATTATATTTCATCTAAACTAAATTACCTTTTTTCCATTATGAATATTTCTAAATCCTAGACTGCATGGCGTGAGATTGGGCATGACTTTATTTCTCTTCTTCATAGCTTCTACCACTTGTAAAACTGATTGGTTAAAATTTTACCAATATACTCTTTAAAAAATGTACTCTTCGGTAATACCTATTGTGAATGGAAATTATTTTCCATCTACATAGGGAAGAATGCCTAAAAATTAAATGTTATGCCTCTCTATACAACACATATTTCTCATTTCATGTTATATCCACATGTTCTCTTATAGAAACTAACTAATGCTCTAATTAGATATAATTTTTACGGTCTAGACACATTTTCATCAATACAATTCTTCAACATAAAGTTTTTATAATAGAATTTTTGAGACATTGTACGGTATTTGACTCATAAAAATTAAATATTTTAGGAATTATACTCTTAATAATCCCTTTTTAGTATAGGAATGCTACATTATCATTTAACATGAACATGAACATTTACATGGAATTGAAAATGAAATAAAATTTCAATTGCATTTTGGACATTACTGTTTATCGACATCCTATGATAATGTTAAATGTAAATATTCATTGTAAATGATGATATTTAATGGGATTAATAATAATTTATCCATGCATGGAAAAAAATTCTACTAATAAAATATTATAATTTTTTTAACAATTTGGTGTCCCACCGGTCTCTTGAGAGTACCTCTAATCATTTTATGATATTGGATGTTGCTGATAAGAAACCAAAATTGTTTAGTTATAACCTGAGAAATGATGTTATGGAATATTATTACATTTCATGGATTCTTTCATGTATAATATTCTTATCATGGATTGATACACAGTAATGAATTTATTTTAATCACATTTAATTCAATATAAATATTAAAAACAACATGAGATGAATAATTTCATGTACATTAAAATAGATTTATGTTTTGTTAATACTTTTTTTAATTTATCACGACATCATTTTTTGGATCCCATAAAGGAAAATATTAATAAAAAATTTGTTAAGTAGTTCCAATGTTAATAATTTTTTGGGGTTGGGGTATCCTATTATGTAAAGATTTTTCCAAACCATGTAGACCTAAAAAAATTACAGCACTCCTAAAAATAATAAGTTTTTTCTTTTCGAACCGAAAATTTGTGAGAGCTATTATGTTACAATAAATCATGGAAGATTATTTGTATAAATAATTGATTAAATCCATCACATTCTAATTAATCATCCTAATGTACCAAGTTGAATGAGTTTTTATTTTGATGTACTATTAAGTTAGTTTCTCCTATATACATGGCATGTAATCTCTTTGGATTTAAGTATTGATCAATCATTCTTATAATGTCCTAGCTATATCATTCCAATAAAACCACTGATCTATACTACATATATAAGCATCAAAAATCCAGAATGAAAAAAATATAAATTATTTTTTTGAATATATAAATGACCTTGATGACAATTTGAATGCTACCCATGAGTAAAGAGAAATATCTATTAGTGAGAGATGGTTCACCTCTAGAGGATAAGAACTATTTTTCCCTATTTGTGGATTGGTCTAGGGATATTGTTAAACTTGTTATTAATGTTCCAAAATAAAAATCTTCAACATGAATGGTTAAGACTCATCTAATATATGGTATTTTGATTGATGGAATAATAAAATTCATTCATGAAATTTATTTCTCCAATCAAATTATTTTAATGAGGTGTATATACAACATCAATAGACATAGGTCCTTTACAAAAAATATTTGTTGTATTTAAAAATATTATATTTAAATGTATTTATATGTTGTTATTTTCCATTAATAAAAATCTTAATATAATATGTAAACATTATTTCAGATATGATGGGAACCCCATTGTAGCATGAGAACATATCTACTACCAAAAATTTTATTCCCTCGTAAATATTACATCTAATATCATAGTAGTCATTATTTGAGATACCAAGAGGCATTTTATCTCTTTGTGTTAGTCCTACCATTTACTTGTTGATTCCATACCCCCTAATACTAATAGAATTAAATGTGAAAGGAGAATCAATTAATTGGAAATAAGTCCGCATTACCATTCCAGGAAGACGAATTTACAATCAAATTTATAAATGAAATTTCACTCTTCTCACAATAATCCAATATAATGATATTATCACCCACCATCTTCCTATTAGCATTTTCCAATGTCTCCGAATACATAAAAATTATCATTGATTTTTTGTTCATTTAATTAACCCATGTTGTTCAAACAATACTTGGATGGGGATGGGAGGCTCATGATTTCCATTATGGATTCTAACCCAGATTTATAACACAAATATTCACATGAAAAATGGCCAATTTTTTGATTTGGAGTGTTGAATCAATGGAATAAGGATATGGGAGGAAACCAAATAATAATTTTGAAATAATCTACTCCTAATGAATTTTTATAAAATACTGATTTTTTAGGGAAATTGCATGCAAAAAAATAGTGGTGATAGTAAATCAATTTAAAACTAGAAAATATTCCATAATACTATTTTTTATACAATGTAAGATGATTTATTCATCAAGGATGGCTTTGATTCTAGAATTTATTTTAATAGTGTAAATAGCAGGGATAAGATTGAATAATGTTATGTTAAAATATAATCTAGTTAATCCTCTTCTAATATCAAAGTATTAAATATGATAAATTTTAAAAGAAGAAGACCATAGTTATTTCAATATCCCTATGACATTGAATTCATCATAAAACAATCCATCCATTTTCAAGTAGATTTTCCCTAATAACCACATTTCTTGGATACATTATCCAATTCCTTAAAATATAAAGAACATGAATATTCATGTTCCAACTATTCATTCAAATTGAGTAGGTCATTCGACTAATTATTATTAACATCCTTACATTGTATGAGATCAACATCCCACCACTGTTGAAAATCAATGTCCACTCTTTATATATCATTTCAATGTAAATTCATATTTACAGGTTATTCAATATGATTAATCTCTTGTTCTATAAATATAGATCTTGGATAATATAATTTATTTGAAACAGAAAAATTGATTCACTCTTATTCGATTTTACCATTAATACCAAATAACTAACAACAATATATATTATTTATGCTAGGAATTGTCAAATATATGATTATTTTCAGCGTATATAGATTTTATAATAAATACTATAAGGATATTGATCCAATATTCATTGAGAAAAATTTAAACTCTAATAAAAAATTCATATTGTAGATTATTCAGGGATAGTTTCCATAAAAAACATAGAATCATTGAATATCAAATTTCAAGAGTGTTTTATTCAATGAATTAATAAATTATGTATTTTGTTCTGGATTTTGACCTATTACATATTTCTAATCAGATTTTATTCCTTGTGTATATGGGAATCAATGCCTAGGAAGAAAACAAAATAGGAATGTTGTAGAAGACTTATTTGGATAATGTCATTGAAATTTCTTATTTTCTATTTTTTGCCTCTATCATTAGTCATGGATACATTGATTTTCTGTATTGTACATCCATCTAAAATATTGATCCCATAGAAATCACTAATATTTGTCTGAACTAAAAACAATTTCACTATTAGGTATATGGATTAGTGATAATGGGTGATGATGTTAGTGTTATATATCTAAAATAGGTAATGACTTTCGACCATTTTTTTAATCAAAACCAATATTTTTTGAACATTACACATCAATACATTATATGTCATCTATTTTTACAATTTTAAAATATTTGTTGTTAAACATTGTTCTATTAATTTGGTATTATAATTTTAGTTAGTAGTTATTATGCAGTTTATTTCACTGTGATCTCAACCTACACTCACAGTCTTGTGGGGTTGTTTCTATTATGTATTACTTTTCATATGTATGCTTTTATTCTTTATGCTAATTCTTTTACACTATAATGTTACTATTTATCCTTCATCAAAGAAAGAAAATAAAACAGCTGTAAGAAAATTTAGTTATGTTTGGATTTCAATTTTGAAGATGAAGAGTTAGGTTTTGTGTTTGTTGTTGCTCTCGAAAACATATTTATTGTTTTTCAAATTCAATAAAATGATAATTAATTGTTAACATGTTTTTAAATTATATTTTATATTAATTTAATCACCTATTATAATTTTATTTAATATTAATTTTATTTCTTTTCTGTTAGTGTGATATTGGGGATGAATCGCCTCTATAAACAAGTTCAATGATTCTACATACATGTGTGGGGATCAACAAATTATTATTTTATAATTTCTGATGATTACTTCTATTACATTCATCATTATGTTGTTATAAGTGGAACTTGTAAGGGGATCATTTTTCATTTAAAAAGTTAATTATTCGAATACATATACTTATATAGTTTTCAATGAACATCCACACAACCATCAAGATACTACATCCTCTTGATAAAATTGAATAAATAATTCTTTTAACAAAATATTATTGAGTATAAATATGAAATTTGGTTCTTTGATTTTTCTTGAATTTATGCTATTGTAATTATAAGAACCATATATCATTTTTACTATTCGAGTTTCTTTTAAGACTCTTACAAATCAATTTAATTATTGTATACACACTGTCGGAGGTGATTGGCCCCTCATAGATTTCACAGGTAGATTCCAAAATTTATAGGTATCGAATACAGACATGAGTAGTTTAAGATTTTATTTTTTATATATATTTTTATTATAATTTATGATATATTTATTTATGGTGGTGATTTGTTTAAAGAATATTGGATTTACATTCCTCTTTAAATTTTAACTAGGTTGTTTTATTTTATTTGAATTGTAATGATGTAATTAATATCTTCCATTATCATTCTTGTCTAAGATTATTGATGGATTAAACCAGGTCATATAATTCAAGATATAGGGTAATTATTTCATTGGATCAACTATGAGGAAAATGATTCACTTATCAGGGGGTAAATTTCAGTGTTTAACTCTATTCTTTCATCATATATTATGTTGTATATTTATTTATATGATTTTATTACTACAAAATCCTAATATTGATGTTATTTTTTGTACATGGTACTTATTCCATCCACGTGTGTATAAAATTATGGATTACCCACCTCATTATTCTAACGTGATCCAAATATGAATTATCACCACCATTGTAGGGATAACATGACTAAGTTGGTGAAATGCCTACATAGACATTTTCTCCAGTGTGATCCTCAATACTGAAAACTAATATTTGAGAAACAAAATTGTAGAGATAATTTGATGAAGTTTCATGAAAAAGCCTCTTGGATTTTGGACATTTTTATACATGTTTTTAATTTATTTTTGTATTATTTTAAAAAATTATTAAATTATCATTTAACATGGTTTTTGAAATAAATCCTTCATTTTATTGTGAGTATCATAAAAGATAATTTTATAACTGTTAGATAATAAATATAATAAATATATTATAAATAATTATAGTAATATATATGATATAATATTTTTAACAAATATTGTAATAAATTATTTAAAATATAATTTTAAAACACAACTCAATTATATCTATTTCATATAAAAGAAGATAATGTAATATTGTTAATAATATATCCCTTAAAAAGATAAAGGTTTTTAATCATACTATTAACTACTAAATATTTTTTATGAATATATAAATAAAATCATTAATATATATATATATATATATTATTTTTTTGTACTATAATAATTTTCAAATAACTATTTTATTTGGTGCAAGATAATTTAGCGATCGAATGTTTTACATCAATTTACAGACAAGGACATATGTGTCATTAAAACTTTTTACCATCAAAAAATGGACTTTTACTAATAGATATACCTATATTGGAAAAAGATAAATAATTTGCGGGGAATATTTATTTGGATATAAATGAAACATACTTACAATATTAGATCACCCTTGTGTTTTCCATTCCCTAATATTACAAGGAGTATACTACAAATTATATATAAGGATATCATGCATGGAATAATGTTATTATCTTCAAAAAATATTATATGGTTGTTAGTGTATTCATTAATAATAGAAGACTAATGTATGTATCTTTTTTACCAATAAAAATTAAATTTTTTTTCCCCATGGGATCCTTTTTACATGATTATTATGTGAATGTAATGGTAGTAGTCACCGACTCTATGATTTCTGTGGTAAAGATGAAGCATACAAATTTATATGTATACTAAATTCCCTAAATATGTAGAAATGATGTGAATAATTTGTAAATTGATATTTTTGGATGCATATAAATTCATTTTTGTGTTATATATATTCAATAGTGGGCATATTAGTTGATTCTTCATTGATAAATGATATTGTATATTGAAAAATAATGAATAAATTGAGATAGATCTAATGTTTCCTTGGATTATTAGAATAATATTGATGATGTTTTGAGACATTCTTTTGAATATCTGATAACATGACCTTGTTAATTCATAAGGTAGAATATTTATTTTGAATAATGAATGTGTTTAATGTTTTCAGTAACACAAGATAATATTAGTTAGTGAATTTTTCCTTACCTTACACAATAACTGAAAAAGGATTTATGGTATAGTGATGGATCTCAGAAGGGGTTGGGATGTTTAATATTTCATAATTACATTTCTATAGTATATGAAAAATGAAAACATAACATTAATGAGAAAGATTATACAACCCATGATTTGGAGTTGTTCATGGTAATTTTTCAATTAAAATATTGTGGCATTAAATTTATGTAGAATATTGAGATATATATACTAATCGAAAATGACTAATTTACATATTTATTGTGAACGGTTTGAACATTCTCCAGATAAATGGTTATATATTAATAATGATTATGACAACTTAATATATTAAAAACATATGAAATTGAACAATGTGGCTGATGATTGCGTCAATATGATCATGCAAGAATATCCATAATATAAAACAAAATGACCCAAATTTTCTCAATTTATAAATAATGGGTTTTGGAATCCTGATGGAAGGGAATAAATAGTATCTTTCTCAGTAGAATGATCAACAATTAATCTATGTTAATATTAATGAAGTGAAAAAATATGATATGTAAATATTATAAAATTTTAAAATTATCTTTAGTTTAACCATGACCATGCTAGAATGATAAGGTTCATGAACCGTGTATGCATTCCATCGAAACCAAACATGAAGAAGTAATTTTTAGGTGAATCTAATTGTTACTCATTATCTACCCATCCTAGAAGAGTGAATATATATTAATAATTGAATTATACCTTATATTAGAAAGTCACGATGATTGATATCATAGAGTTGGTATTTTGGTCCTTTCTATGTAATCATGTAATGGTAGAAAGAAAAAAAATACAGGGTTTTTTAATCCATACTCATACTAAAATGTAAAAGTTAACGCATAACCATGTATTTTTTCATTTAACTACCAAAAAATTAAAGGGATAATGTTATATGTGTGTTAGTATATCACCTTACTAATTTAGCACACTTAATTATTATAAATAAAAGGCATCCCACTTTATTAACTTTCTTGAAAAGAAATATTGGATGGATAAAGTCTCAAAGAGTAATAAAGACTGTTATATATGATCAATATATGATGATTAACTTTATATTTTTTGGATTAATTCAAAATAAAATTGAGATATATAATTGATATTTTGAACTAAATATCATCCCCACATATTTGTTCTAAAGGAAAGAAAAATTCAATTGCAAGAATACAATATGAGATCATCTTCATTGGATTTCTAAGGTGGTTGGGATAAATACCATACACAAGTATAGTTTTCATATAATATTATATTTCACTCAATAATTTATATGGATCATTATGAGTCCATCTACAAATGGGAATGTAGAGCTAAAATATGTTGGAATGATGTTTTATAATGAATGCTACTAGGAACTAAGATAAAAGATGAAAATGAATTGATGTTTAAAACATTCAAAAACACCTCAAGATAACTCGGATTCTGTAGGATATTTATACTCACAATCATAAATGGTATATAGGATATAAAATTACTGATAATTTGTTTCTCAGAATATATAAATAAAAGGATGTAATGATATTCAAAAGAGGGGGAAACTAATCCCCTTGTATTTTAGTCCCTTCAAAATTCATTATAATATCTGGATACTAGCCTATCACATGAAATTTTCACAGATCCTCCACGAAATTTACAATTTATTCCATGAATATCACATGTATATGTAAATTCCATACCTCTTACATGTAATATTGTTGCAGTACATTCCAATGATAATGATATTTCATATAAGAAAAAACTAGTGTAAATTCAGGATGTTATATAGAATCCATTAATAAAAAAGGCAACAATCCTAGTCAATTGTTTTAATAAAAAGCAATAATTTCAGGAAGCTACATATGAATGTTGTAATATGATGAGGAAAAAGTATCCATATTCATTAGTATTATATTCTCTTATTTAGAGGGATAATGTTATTTTATGTGTGGAAGAATGTAACACCCTGAGTTTTTATGAATTATTTTTTCAATTAAATTAAATTTAGATCATTTATTGCATTAAATTCTACACAATTTAAACATTCCGTTATACTAAACACTAATTTATGTTTCCGTTTACAAAAAACACTATCATAACATCTGTTACAAAAAACCCATATTTTAATGAAAACAATGATATATTATTAATATTTTAATTTAAATAAAAAAATTATAACATAGTTGTTTAACATAGTTTTATAAATAGCAACAAATAATTTTAAATTTCATTTTATATTGGATTGAAAATAAATAATTTTCAATAATTTCCTTATATGTTTCAAAAATAATATTTTCAGCAACAAACGTTTATATGTTTTTTGTGGAAAAATAAATTTAATTTAATGAATATTAATAATAATAATATACAAAATTATACAAATTATTTTAATTCAATCTTCTAAAATTATCTTCATGTTATTTTTCTATATTTTTCAGAAAGGATTCATTTTTATGATTATTAATTAAATTAATGAATTTTATTGAAAATTTCATTTTGGATTTATTTATTTATTGAGATAAATTATATATTAAATTGGTTTTGGGGTTAAATTATTTCATTTCTGAATACATTTATTTTTTAGGCCATTTGAATCAATTTTTATCTTTTAATTTGAAATAAATCTTTATAATCTAAATATATTTTCTACTTTAAAGAAATTTTTTCTCATAATATATATGTGAGTAATAAAAAATAATATGATATAATTATTTTAATGAAAATTTTAAAAATGGATTCCATATTTGGAATTGTAATTATTTATAATTTCAAGGAAGGTAATGTTATTTTTTGACCCAATGGAATACTGAATAAAGAAAAATTTATTTATCGTATTTAAGGTAAACATGGGTCTATAGGGGGCTGTATAAGAATACAATGAAAATTGCTTATAAACATATCAGAAAAAATATGGATACATTTATACCATTCAAAATAAAACATTTGACAATGTACCTTAATTTAACCATTTTTATCATAGGAAAAATGATGGAACACTCTATTCACTTAAAAAATATCAGTGATCTCATCTCTCCAACTAATAAAACGCCATCCACTCTCTTCTAGTAATAAAACCCTCACCCTTATTTAGATAATAAAATTAATAACCAAAATTACATCTCAAATTCCCTAATCCCATCTAAAACTCTTCTTTTCATCGTAATTTTATCTTAGATTACTTTTGGTGAAAATAAAGGACGCTACCTGAAAAAGAGGCTACATTCATCAATGTGTGTTTTCTTTATATTTATTTCGACACACCGTTAATTTATTATTATTTATTTATTATAAATAAAAATTATTATATTCTTTATTTTAGATTATTTTTGTTACAATCATGTCCTACAACCATCTCCACATTCGTAAACTCAGCTATGAAATCATTGTTCAAGTGTACGACAAACTATTACATTACAAACAGAAGTCATTTTTCCATTACCACATGTAATTATTGTATATCATAATTTATTTATTATTTATTTATGAAAATATTTATTTTATTATGTGTCTTTAATTATTATATCACACACACCTTCATACTCTCCATTTTGTGGGAATAAGAAAATGTTTTGCTTCTGTTTGGCATAATACGGCTATGAGAAGTGATTTGATTTTTCATGATTTACATGGAATATATGCAGATTTTATTCAATAAAAATATTTGATATATATTACATAAAAATGAATCTAGAATTAAAAATATATATATCATTTAATATTCATTATTTGATTCCAATATGAAATTGAGACCAACTTTGAGGGATAAGTACGACATAGAGTCTCCATGAATGGTGTATTTCCTTTCCAATCAGTTGGTTTTAAAGATATATATAAATAAATATATTGTTAATATATATATATATCATGGTTTAACTCATTTATATGATTAATACATGGACATTATAAAACAAATAGAAATAATCAGTCATAACATTTTTGAAAAACAATGTAGTTATCGCTCGAAATATAAATTTAACATGGACGAATTATGATATAGTTAATATATGGGAATAATTAAATAAATAAATTTATTATATATTTGAGTATTGTTCAGGAATTTATTTTTATGAACTTATATTTATTCTTTCATAGGTTTTAACGAGTATAAAAGAAATAAATACTAATGGTTTGAGGTTTCGTCTCACTATAATTTAATGTAAGACAAATGTTATGTTCACCACATGATTATTTTAGATGGTTTATATACTAAAAAAAATTTATTTTAGGATTATTATTCACAAAAATTATCTTTTTTCTAATATACATTTTTTACAATCTCTTTCATTGGATTAATGATTTAAATTTTATCAATCTAGTAATAGATTTATATTTAAATTTTCCTTATCTAAGACATATATTATGTTATTAAACTACATCCTTTAATGATGTGTATATATAGACCATTGTCAGGAAGTATCATTATTTTATTCATGCTAATGATATTTTAATATTAATTTTTTGTTATTCCTTCATGGGGATTGTGATTAAATGTTAAAAAAGTGGTCAAGAACTTATTTCATAATCTCATAATTTAGCTTGAGTATTTATGATTATGATTCTGATGATAAAATATTATAATCCATTTATATAAAAACATTAATTTTATTACAATATGGTTATTAAATATTCTTTTATATAATATTACATTTTTCCACACTATAGTAATTTTGAATATTGGGAAAATATTTTTAGGAAACCTAACTATTATATCTCTTCGGTCAGATATCAGTTTTCTTCCAAAATGATGTAGTTAAAAATATTTTCAAAAATGAATTATTATTATCGTATGATTTTAAAATTACATTTGTACATAAGTTTTAATTGTTTCCTCAAATCTTTTCTAATTAATCATCTTGAAATTTTACAAAACAATTATTGTTTATTTTTTCCTAAAAATGATATAGAAATCTTCATTTAATTAGTATAGAATGGATTTATTTTATTGACTTCATGAGTAATAATTTAGTTGAATATTCTTTTATATATTATCATTTCTTTTTTAATGATATATATTTTAGTGTTACGTTAAAAAAATTAAGTTATATTCAAAATAAAAATGTTATTTTCATCAAGAAATATTTTATTTTTTCTTTCAAAATAATTTTCCATTGAATATGACATATTTTGGCGATAAATATGAATTTATATGGAAATTATCCAATCATTCCATTCATATTACTTTTTTAAATTATTTATGCTTTGATATCATGATGTTTATGAATCCTTTTTTCTTCTATAGGTTATATATGAAGAAATTATTTTGAATTCATCTTCTTATAATGTGTTATTATATGATTACATGATTATAAGACCTATCTATTTTCTATAAGATATGATATGAGGAAAATTTCATTATACCCATTTAATTCCTAGAGTTATGATATGATGAATTTCCATGAACATGGGAAAGTCATATATATGATTTCATTATTCGTCGGATGCGACCTATATCTCCCACTAATGCATTGGGTAAATATTATATATAATGATATAGATAGGACTGTAACTATGAGTAATCCATGTTTAGAAAGATAACGGTTGAATATGGAGTCAACTTGGTTCGTTATGATAGAGCTACAAGAGGGGGATAAATCCATTCAATAAGGGACTTCTCCACCTTGGCGGTATTAATAGTTAGACATTACTACTATAGAAATGATTTCTTATGCTTTGTTGATTAATAAAAATTTCATTACATATTCAATTGTTATGGTCTCATGGATCATGTTGTTATATCTCCTTGTGATCCATGTATTCAGAATTTCAAATATTAATTCAATGAATAAAGATAATGACTTATACTTTAGAGTATTGATAATATTAGTTTTCAATTTTTTTATTTATCCACAAAATGTATTATTATATAATTTATACATTCAATAGAATTTAATTTTTACAATCATTAATAAAGAATTTAGAAGAGGAATTAATAAACCGACATGATTAATTTTATATAATAAATGCATTGGTCACAAAATCATTGAAATTTTTATTTTCAATTTTTTGTTAAAAAATATAATCATTGATGGATTATAAGAACATTGAACACCTATAACACCATCAACGTCCTTTTATAATTAAAACAATTTTGGGGATGATTTAAAAAAAATCTTATATATATATATATATTAAGGAATCTTGTCTCAAAATTAATTATCTCATTCATATTGGATGAGCCATTTATGGGTAATTTTGAATTACATATCCACTATAATTGTATCATGTCATGTGACAACAATTGAAACCTTGAACCTATTAGTCTGGAGTTATTGGTTGCTTTATTTCATTATTACAGAATACACCGAATAAAATCTTAAATGACTGAATATCTTAGTAGTCTTAATAAACAAGATAAAAACTATAAATTATTATTATGAAATAAATAATCAAATACAACATTTATATTTATTGGAAACACTAATATTATCCATAGATCATCTTTTCATATTAATCAGAAAACACTTCCTAATATCCCAGGGGAAATAAAACATAAGAAAGGAGTGATATATTATTCTCATTAAGGATGAGGATGTAACCAAAAAAATTATTAAATAATTCATAAACAATATATATTTTTGAATAATGGAAACACATCCCCTCTAATAATTAACATATCATAATATAGTAGGAATAAATAATAATATTATGAGCATAAAATCCTAAACATGGATATTAAAACTAATATATTAATAAAGTTGAATGTCAGTAACTAAATTCAAAATGATGTAATGCATAATTATTTTCATAATAATCATATATTTAGGTCCACATGTCAAGACATCTTACAGACATTGTTTCATTCCAATACATCTTACATAAATTGGCATGGACTTTGCCAAAGACCCTTGCTAATTTATCTTTTTAGACCTACGGATTCATAGAGGAGTTATGTAATTTCATACCCCACCAATAACATAAAAATTACCACTCATTCCTCAAATTGAAAAGGTAAAACTAAATAAATTTAATCATTCATGTTGAAAAAACTAACATAAGAAATTATAATTCGTATATCAATGAATTAATATAACCATAAACCATCCAAAGAAATGAGGTGAATGGAAATAAAATTATACATTCTTAGTAAAATTTATCATAATCCATATAGATTAATAATATGGTTATTTTAAAACAAACATACCAATATTGAATAATATACGGAAAAGGGATGATTTTATTGATAAATATAAATAACGTAAAATGAAATTACAAACATTTTAGAGGAAATAACATTTTCACAACGAAATTATTTTTTAATATAAACGATAAAAATATATTTTAAAAAATAATTTCAGTGAATATTAGTCACAAAAACAAGTAATATAATAATTAATAGATTTATTTTTCATAGTGGTATAAATTTATAAACATGTAATACACATTAAAATATATATTCCTTTCACATTTCATAAAAAAGATATATTTTCCATGTTTCGAAATGGAAATGAATATTCCATTAATTTTTTAAAATAATATATTTTGAAAAAATATCATTCATATATTATTTATAGAAGGATAAAAAATTTTTAGCAAACATTGAATTTGATGTCATAGGATTTTCAGCCAAAGGGAAAAATTAATTCAAATTTTCATAAAACATACTAATTAAATTAAACAAAAAAATAGTGTTAAATGGAAATATTAAATGGAAAATATCATTAATTACTTTAGGATATGAAAATTGGTTTATTTTAATATATAAACATCAACTAATTTACTTAAGGGATACATAAACAAAAATAATCTCCATCAATGGTGAGGTTGTCTAATATACCATTACCAATTTAGTAACATTTTAAACATAACCCAAATTAATGATATAAAAAATGAAAAATTAAATACAAGATGAAGAAAAATATATTCATGATATAATATATCAAAAGGGATAGTATATACCCAACCCAAATGAATAAGTGGTGATTATGGTGTGTGTCTCATATATGTAAAAGTGTGATAGGGATCACTTAACGCTGTTTTTTGTTCCATTATATATGTCCAAAAATCATATCTGATAAATATATTTTCATTATTAAAAAATTAATAATAATTCTAATATATCTTTCATGATTTAACATTTAATTTAATATTTAATATTTTTTATTGAGATTTCATTACTAAAATCACAATTCCATGTGATAATTACTTCATATTACAAGTTGGTAGTGGTAAGGAAGTTTTCATAATTTTAATTTAAAAATTATTTATTCATATAGGTAATTGTAATGATGATATAAAAATAATAAATATTTTTTATAATTATTTATTGTAATATTTATTGTTACTAGATGAAAATGAAATATGCAGTTCATAGAGAATATACATCGTATGTATGCATAAAGGATCTTTTAATTTTTCTAAATGGTTGGAATGAACGGAAAACCACGATTAATTAATGATTAGAAGGATATTATATATATATATATATATCATTTATATTTAAAAATAATTCCTTTTTACCATTCGTGTAAATGTTTAATGAAAAAAATCAAATCACTATATGGAGGCGGTATCCCCCACGTACACCTCTATAGAATTATTTGTTCTAATCAATTTAATGGTAATAAGTTAAATGTGATTGTATATTTATAGAATTATATTTATTTTATAAATAGCACATATACTCATGATCCATTATCATTACTACCTTCAACGTAATTAGTAAGTGTAATACAAATCACATCGTTTTGCAAGGTTGTAGTCTGATGTATACATATGAAGCATTATCATATACATCAATACATAGAAATTAATAATTTATATATGTTATGATAATTAAAAATAATAATAATAACATAAATATCATATACATATATTAAAAAAATAGTTACATCCATCCTTGAATAGTGGTGAAGGAAAACGAATGACATTTGTTTGTAAGGATGTTATTAGTCATACACACAAATGTCAATTTTTTAATACATTTGACGCAAGAGGATAGGTATTTTAATTATTATAATAAAATTATATCATATATGTATAATTAAAATATTTAGGATATTATTACAGAATGGTACAAGAATAATTTAATAATGGGAGTCTGAAATATTATAAACCCCTTGGATAGGGACATTAATTATTTATCATAAAACAACCTTGGTTTTCACAAAAAGAATTAATTGGTTAAATTAATGTAAAAACAAAATGTATAAGATGATAGGATGGAATTATATGTGTTAATTTTATGTCCTAATCAATGAGTTTTGTATGTTTTAATTGGAGATGATATGGAGTGTCCTTTTATATTTGAGGTGAGTGGAACACAAGTAATATTGGAAAAGAAAAAGGTGTATCCATGTTTTTCACATAATAAAATGGTCAATAATTGGAATTTATAAAAAATATAATATATTATCTTTGAATATTAGAATAACATGATTTATAGATTGATTTGGGTAATTTTTTGACTAAATCCATCTTAGTTTTACCTCTCAAAAAATCAATTTTTATCCTTAACCATTGTAAAAACCTTTAATAATTTTTAGAGTTCATTATAATATGAAATCCAATTTACCTTATTATTTTTTATAAATTTTTATGATTAAAAATATTCTATCTGGTTTTACAAATAAAATTTTCAATATAGAGAGAATGTAATTAGAAATTAATCTCTTAGACAAGATGAGAATGTGGGTTTTCAAAGAGAAATTGTTTAAAAGTATACAATGTTTTTATGTCATACATCATTATAAATATGAATCTATTGAACTTAATTTGATGAATATATATATATAATACAATTATTTTATACCCATTTAATAATATAATTTTACTTTTTAATTAATTTAAACAAAAACACATATTTGAATAAAAAACAATATTTTTAACTATTAATCAAAAAATGAAACCATTAATAAAAATTCCAAATAAAAATAACCGTAATATAATTTTAAAATGAATATTTATGCCCCATATCTCCGTAGTCCATTACATTGTGCAATTCTGGTGGTTCATGTGTTTTAGAAGGCATCAGTAACATATTTCATTTGTTTTCCAAAAATACTATTTTCCCATGGTGAGATAGTAACGGTAATTTGTTAATGGTGATGCACACTGGTGATTCATAGCGGTGACTCACATGGATGTCTCACCAATGGTGACTCTTAATGGTTTATAACCCAATGGTGAGTCATTTCCATTTTTCTTCACAATATCAACTTTCTCAGATTTAATAGTTTGATGCAGTTTCTCCCCTTAGAAATTTTCATTGGAGTGAAATGATTATAATGCCTTTGTTTAGTGATTTATGTCCAATATAAATCATATAACTCGTAGGTAAATATACCTAAAGGTCACAGTTCCTTTACATTGATAAATGACATGGCTTGATGAAATCCATCTTTAATGTAAATTAAAAACTATTTCATATCCTGTGAGTCTCGAATCTATCCATTATAAGCTAGGGGGACTTCCATTATACAATTACTTCATATTTTAACTTTGTATGTGATACCCATTGTCCTTCCTCTCATATGTTTCATGTGTTATTCTATTTCCTTGTAATGTCCTCCCCATTGAGTTTTTTTTTGCTTCATGCACACCCTCTATTTTGGTGAATCTAGGAACTGTCGATTTGTCATCGATATAAGCTATGTGTTACCTCTATTCTCTGGGGTCCTCAATTTTCTTCTTCCCATTTCTCCTTTCCATTGGATTTATCATAATCTCCATGTTTCTAATGAATCATTCTCTATTTATGGTTGGTGTGGTGGTGTCTTGGCATCCCCAGGTGGATGATATCATTGTAGGAGATGTGATTGAGTTCCGTTATATTGGCATGTTCTCATGAAATGAATTTATAAAACATTTTTAGTTACAGGATTGGGTATATATCTATATATTTATGTGAAAACACAGGTATAGCATGATGTATCCCTTGGATCACAATTATATTGAGATAATAATTATTTGATCGTGATTAAAGAAATTTTATTGATTTCATACCGATGTCATTGCCTCTTGATTTTATATATAGTGTGATATATATTCTTTTCATATTTATCATGTCATTCTTGATGTAAATTTATAATGATTGTAAATTTACATTTTATATATAATAGGTAAGTTAATGTATATAGTTATTATTTTAATTTTATGATAATAAAAATGTGTAGCTTGTAGTTTAAATAGAATTGGTTAATGAACCTGAATCATGTTGATAATTATTTATAAAAGAAATAAAGGAATGAAAAATTAGTTATTTAATTTATTATTTATAGATTTTGAAGCTTGATTATAATGTTTCACATAAATGAAACTTTAATAATGGATCATTTAATTCAATATTGATTAAGATCTTATTGTGTGATAAAAGGTAATGCCTTGTAGGTCTTGTGTGGAATTCAATATTTTATAGGCCCAATTCTTTATGATTTGGACTAGTGATACCTCATTGTGTGTGAAAGATGAATGCATTTATTTTGGGTAGTGAGGCCACTATTATGTTTTTTCAGGACTCTTATGTTATTCTCTGTATATGATACTATGAGTTTTGGGGGTAGGAAGGCCCAATGGTTGTGGCAGAAGGTGAAACCTATATTGAATATATGCATCTGTTTATGTGAATGTGTGTTAGGGAGGACACCATAGGTGATGGAATGGGTTGAATTTTGGCACACCCATTGCGGTGAAAGTGGTTTCTACTGTATATGTTTTCTGTTTATCTTCTTTACATTACCAACTACCTGAAGCAGATGGTCTTTCTTGTCCTCCTTCTATGAGATGAGAAGTTTCATGGGGTATGCCACAAGATATATATGTTTATCTTCTTAAGGATGAATGGGTTTATGCTCCTACAGTAGGTGTCTAAGAATCAATGGTTATCTCATCTATTCATATTGCTGATCCCCATGTGTTTTCTTGCTTATAATGTTTTAATATAATATTTGGAATTCTGGGAAGTGGACATGTCAATAAAAATATAATGAATGGATGATTAACAGAAGAGGTTGGATATTTTCTGAATATTGTATGATGTTATATTTTATAGAATCCATAAACTAGGTTTGGTTATGACTATCCGGCATGGAACAAGGTTGGGATGCTAAAGAAAAGTATTTTGGAATTGATAATGGTTTATTAATGGTAAATGAATTAATTAACATAAATTGGAATAGATGAAAAGGGTTAAATTAACGTAATATATCTCTTTCAATGGTAGTGTGCTTATAAGATATATAGTCTTAGTAGTTGTAGTCGGGAGTCCATGAGACATTAGTTGAAGTTGAGTCTAAGACTTGGTTATGCATATAGTGTGGTTTTGAGCTATATAATATCATGCAATTTTGATTTTTCTATATTCTAATCCACCCATTCAGTTATGGAAACTGAAACCCTGAAGATTTTGGGGCTTGGGTTTTGTTTCCCCAATATCTCAATGGGAGGATAGATGGTTGAATACCCCCTTTGACCCATCACTCTTCTATGGGGATTTACATATGCTTGTATGCACCATGGCTAGTTTTTCTATATATTTATGTAGAGTGATGTAATGTATTGAGGTTTTCTCATTCAAATATATTCTAGATATAGTTTCTTATCGACTACTATAGGTGTAACATGTATAGGCTATGATGGATGGAGGATCATTACTCGGTGTATGGCCTATAATGGCTTGATGTATAATAACTGATGTATGATACACGTTATTCTAGTTTGGATGGCCCCTGGAAACAACCTAGTTACTTTTGGATATGTGGAGATGGTGGTTGTGTTTTACGTGGTTCCTGCTGTAATGCTTCACCCATGTCTCTTTGGGCCAACCTCTTGGGGAAAGATTCTCAGGATGTGCGATGTTTGGGAAAATTGGAAAACTACTTTAAATGTGGTAACAAGGTATCATTGATATTATTTATTATATATTATGCTATTTTATGCGATACATGGTGATAATATACTTGTTGAGGTTGAGAACATAGTAGACCTAGTGAGGTGATAACTATGTTTCCCTAGTTGTTCATTGTGCTTTAGCATGATTTCATTACATTTGCACGAGAGGCACTCAAGAGGATCATACTGAGTATATTGTTATACTCATCCTATGTTATATAAAATCTTTTTAAGTCACTAAAAGCATGGTAGAGATCAGGCTACATACTGCTATCTCAGGGTTTTATTGGATTTTTTAGGGATTTGTGGTCACTAAAGCATTACAATATTTTTGAACATACAGTTTTCCCTTTTCGGTGTACTAGTTCTTGGATGACATTACATAAGTGCACTAGAATTTATTTTACATTGGGATATTTTAAGTAGTTGGTTGGTATCAATCTTAAATATATGTTTCTCATATGTTATCTTTGTGTTTATTCTATTCCACATGTGTGTTTACAGTACCCTCGGTTTAGGTCACCAGCTCAGGGCCTACTGGCGGTGGTACGTGGGTTTCACTATCTCTCTTCTTGCATTACATGTCTACAAGGAGTACACATTGTGGGAATGAGGTCATGAAAGAGTGGTATCAATATTTTGGTTGAGGTATAAGATGTAATATGGAGTTAGAAACATGGGAGAGTGCATGGGTTGGCAGTGAAATGACGTTAGTAATGTTTATAAAGCATTATAAACATGAGAACTGGTTGAGTCATGGGTAATTAGGACCACTTTGATCATATGGACAAACTATCAATCATACAGTGTCTACTAGACAATGTGTTACCTGTTGCGAGGTAGATACATTAGAAGGGATCATACACCATTCTTACATACACCTATATTTGGAAAGGTAGACTGTGGTATAGGTTAAAGAAAAATAATAAAATAAAAATTTATTTAATTTTAATTTCATTTATAATATTAGATTAGGAACTATATGTATTTTTTCATTTGTAAGAATTTCTCTTGGTCGATGTCCACGTCAGGTCTGCACATAATATGTTTTTTAGGTTATTCCAGCAGATCACCATAGAGTATAGGATGACGACAATGACAGTTAGAGGAGGACACTCCAAAAGTATCGTCACAAGAATTTTCATAAGTGTAAGGGATCCATTTTACATGTAATCATATAAGAAATGTGGCAGGAATTAGAAATAGCCTTCAGTTCGATTCATACTCAGAAGGAGTACTCTATATTGTTGGTTGTAATGAGGTTGTGTATGGTAGTGTGAATGTGTTGGTTATCTTTCATTGAGCATCGTGATGAGTCGACAATCACAAGGTAGTTGATTCAATACTCATTCAGATACATGTTTAATTCTTCAAATGTGAAGGTGACTAGTCTCCAAGAGGTTCTTACACATTTATTGGGGAGATCAAGTGTGGGGGATTTTGAAATCCAATATAGGATTATTCTGTGATATGACTCTAAACTATTGCAAGGTGAGGAGGAAATGGAGATGCATTTCGAAGATGATTGGAACCTAGAGATCATAAAATAGTTCACCCCATTTATGTTGAATACATATCTCAATGTTCTGGAGAGAGTACAGGTCATCAAGAAAATGTTAGCACGAAATGGATCATCATGATAGGGGAGTCATCTAGATTCCCCGTGATGTAGATCTATGGTCTATGGTTCTAGGTTTTTAGGGAAGAATGTATTATGATAATTCAGTGGTAGGTACCACCCCTCATTGTCCCATTTCTCTAGGTGAAGTGTCTCTTTGGCCTATGATAAGGGATTATATAGTTGTTTTTCATTGCAGTGTCTGAGCTCATCAGCAGTAATATTTTTCAACCATTCTGAGCAGTCACTGTTCACTTGGTGTTCAACTCTAGGTTCCACTATTGAGTAAGTTCTAGTTGAGGTAGCTGCATCTGGTTTCACCAGCCCTGGATCAGCAGATAGATGATTGGGAATGCATTATACAACCTCAGTACACTCCCCATACTCGAAGAGTAGGGCATGTTCTTGGATTTGGTCATTGACAGGTTCGGAGAGACTATTGAGTAGGCCATCATCATCTTTCTATGTTTTAATTTCATGTACTAGGTGATCCCGAAGACATTCGTTGTTCCTTTCTCTTGATTTCTACATAGGATCAACCCTTGTTTTATTTAGGAGAAACAAACTCCTTTATATAACCTGCCCCTGTTAATGTCGTGGGTCATTAGGTAGAGAGGCTTCCAGTTACCTTGATTTTTTATACACCACTTGGAGGTCGATAAAACATTTTTGATGTTTTTAGAGGATGTGAGCCAGTTCTTTGTACTACCTCTCTAGTGTAAATTTCCTATGACCACAAATATAGACACACGATATCATGCTTGAAATTTATTTGTTGTATTTGGGGCAGGTTTTCATGGATTTATTTTTGATGTATGTGGTGTTATTTTAATCTGATTGAGATTCGGTATAGTTTGTTTGGCGAGCGAGTCCCTAAAATGGGTAGGAGGCGTGTTCCTTCATTATCAACCAGGATGGATGAGGTGATGTTGAGTTTATTGGATGTTCAATAGTTGGTTTTCCCTAGGTTCCTAAAAGAGTAATCATCTAAAATTCTAGATGAGTTTTTTAGAATTACCCCCTCAATTAGAGATTATGTTCGGGGTCGATCTATAACTAGAAATTTTTATTATATCGCTGTAATTTTATATGATGGATCATTCTTAGTTACATGAGATTCGTATGATGCTTGATTTTTTGTGCAGTGTTGTATCATTCGGCCAGGTCTGTCACCATGGGTTGCACCATTTTTTTGTGAATATGTTTGGCGGTAGATTGCAGTTGTGTATCAATTATCTTCACTTAAACAAAGTGATATTAAAGAATCTATATCATATTCCATAGATTAATGATATATTCTATCAACTGAAATGATCATGTTGGTTCTAAGAAGATCGATTTTTGGTCCAGATATCATCATATGTGATTGAAGGATGAGGATATATAGAAGGTTACATTCCATTTTTATCATGGGCCTAATGAGTTTTTTGTGGTGTCATTCATTATGAATAATTATCTGTCTATGTTCATGGGGATGAGGAATGTTGTGTTCCATGAGTTTTGAGAAAAATTCATGGTGGGTTTCATCAACAATATCCTTGTGAAATCCACATCTGATGGGGAGCTTGAAGAGCCTCTATATTCCATTTTGGGATTTCATCATCGACATCATCATTTTCTGATGTTTTTGAAGTGTCTGTTTTAGGCTCGTGAAGTCTGTTTCTGAGGGAATGTTGTATCCCCATTCCGTGTAGTTTCACATTGAAAATACACCAAGAAAATGGTAGAAGTTCAAAGATTCAATGGTCTTATATTATTTTATAAGAGGTTCGTATATTCATTCCCTAGGGTGGTAACTCAACTAACAATATTAACAAGAAAGGAACAAGAAATCGTGTGGATTGGCCAGTGTCAAGAAGCATTCATACATCTTAAGGATAATTTGGTTTGTGATTAAGTTCTATGTATTCTAGTAGATGGAGTTCATTTTGATGTTTTGTATAATGATTTAAATCCGGGGTTGGGAATTTTTAGATAGTAGTATAGATTGTTCATTTTATAGGGGTCTCTGCATTTGCATCCCCACGAACATGACTATTCCTCCCATGATCTATATTTCTTGACAGTGGTGTTTTCCCCGAAGTTTTAATGATATTATTTCATTGGAAATAATTCTTTTGAAATCATTTATCATAATATCTGGAGGTAACTTCTGTTAAACATTAACATTTACTAGAAATATCGTCAGTGGATGGTGTTCTTATGGGAATACAACTTCGAAATTTAATATACACATAGAAAGGGGAATGTTTTATCTAATATGCAGAGAAAAATTCATAGTTATGTATTGCGAATATTGGGTGATTCAAAAAGAGTTATGAAAAAACATTGATCATTAAACATGGATATGGGTGATGTTGGAGGTAGTTTTTTCCTTATCATATGATGGTACTGTCATCTTTGGTGCAGTAGGTGGAGGAATCCCAGGTGGGGCATCTTGAAGTGGAGGTCAAGAGAGACCAATTTTTTTTGGCGAGGCCTAGGATGTTTGGTCTTTTGATGAACAACCCTATTTCATGTTTAAGGGAAGGATTTTTATTCATTGTTTATTGCGGTATATGGTTCTCAAACAGTAACATAGTTCTACATTTAATGTAAACCCTGTCATGACACATATGTTCCAATCATTGATGTGTTATTTTTTATGGTTTCAGTTGAATCATGTGTTTTCAAAGATTGTGTCATGATGTTTGGTCTATAAGAATGTGAAGGTCGAAGACCTTTTTCCAGTGTGGGTTTCTACAGCAATTATATATTCCTTAGTGGAAGTTGGAGGACATCCCAATGTAATTTTGTAGTGATTTTCCTCATTCTCAGGGAGTCTGTGGTACAATATGGGTTTTAGTGTATTGTTTGATGAAGTCAACCAAATTTATAGCAATCAAGGAGTAGATCCCAGTGGATTTTTCATCGAGGAAGAATTTGGAGGTGGTGGAAATGACCCAAGGAGTCCTAATAAAGACCATTTCCAATAAATATCCTCATTTTACATCTATGGTGTGGAGAGGACTCCAGCATTATTTTGGTTGTTAACTATTCCATGACTCGTCTTTTGATCCACATATGGACGGTCAGATAGAAAGAAGAATCTGGACACTTGAAGACATGTTTCACTCTTGTGTCGGGGATTTTGGAGGTTTGTGGATGAGGCACCTTCATTTGGTATAGATTGCTCACTACAAAAGTTTTCATTACACTATGAGTATGATGATTGTTAAAGCACGGTATTTCTAAACATTCAATTATCTATTTTGATGGACTAGGGTTGTGGAGTCATCAATTCTCAAGATGGAACTTCTATAGAGTACGACATTGAATTTTAAGCTAATTCAAAAGTAGATGAAATTATCACAGGTCATCAGAACTCCTATACTAAAAATAGGAGGATACCTCTTGAGATTTATATTGGGGATCAGATGATTCTAAAGGTGACTCCCCACCATTTGATGTGATGGTTTGGTCATGGGGGTAATCATTACCTCATGTTTGTTGGGTCATTCGAGGTTTTCGATCATGATGTAGTTTTGGTGTTTTTGGTTTAACATAACATAATGATGATAGAGATACATGATGTTTTTCACATGTCGCAGCTCTGTTGTTTTAATTATTAGGACTCTCACATCATCGATTAGTTTGAGATTGACATTGACTATGATACGAACATCTTGGGTCAGCCTGTATAGATCCAAGATCATAAGGAGAAGGTGTTATGAGGGTTTTATGTCCCCATATTACAATTCCTATGGAAGCACGGTTGAATGGAAGAGAGTATATGGTAATGTGAATCATAGATACATTCTTAGTACCCAGCCTGGTGGATCTTTATCTATGGTCTTATAACATTGTTCATTTCATGGTTGTAAACAGTTTCTTTTTATGACATTAATTTCTCTTGTTTATTACGGTGGATTTATGACTATTGAGATGTATCTATCCTGAGATAGTTTATAGGATCTGGATCTAGTTTTTGTGTATTTCACATCATTCTTTTTTCGAAAGCAGTTGAGCTCATGTGGTAGCAAGAGCCTTGAGAGGTATCTCACAGGGTGTCTGTTTGGATGGCCACTTTTCTTTTTCGCCTATAGATTTGATTTAAATTCTCCAAGATGAGAGTGTTTTGGATAGGTATCTGAAATAATGGTATGGGCCTCCCTGTTCAATTAGTTTGTGAAAATTATGTGGTCGAGTTGTTTTTGGAGGAAGCACTGACTTATTTCTATAGCCTTTATAAAATCTAGTTTTTCCAATGGTGATTCTAGAATGGTAGGTCCCATTTTGTGGGTCTTGCTGGGGTGTCATATTGATCATTCTTAGTGGTGAGTCACTTTTTTATCTCACCAATAGTGACTCACAATGGTTACTCATCCAATAGTTGGTAATTTCCCATACTTTGTGAAAATGCCAATTTTCTCCTGTTTTATAATTTTCTTTAGTTTGACCCCATTTTAATTTTATTTAATGTAAAATTCCTCTAAATAAATGTTTCAAGGGAATTAATGTTGATTCATAGCTGATAACACCTGTCTAAATTATCATAAGGGTTCTGGTTCCTTTAAATGGTTAAACCACATATAGATTTAATGGAAATTCAAAACTATGTCATATCCCATAAGTCTCTGATATAATTTTTCAAAGCTGAGTGACTTCCCTCAATTCATTCATTCTTGTTTTTCTTTGGAATGGGATGCTCAGAGTTATTCATCCCTTAGGATTCATGCATTATGTTGTAGCCTTGGATTGTGTTCCCCATGGTGTTTTACCTACTGCATGTGAACTATTAATCTTGGTAAACCAGGAAGTGTTGATCCATCATAGATATAAGGTACGGTCTACCTATGTTATCTAGGTTCCTCAATTTTCCCCCCCATTTCTCCATTCTATGTGATGGAATTTAATCTCTTTGTTTGTAATGGAGATTTCTTTATTAATGGTTGTTGTGGTTGTGTTGCGACGTCCTCAAGTGGGTGTTGTTGTTGTGGGATTGGTGATTGTGATCCTTTATGTTGGACTATTCTCATGTTAAGAACATTGAAAACATTTTGACGTATTGGATTCAATGATTCCCTATATATTTACCGGAAACTAGATATATAACATGATTTATCCAGTAGATCATAATGAAATTGACATAATGATTAATTGAACCTAATTAAAGAATTGGTATCGATTACATAGTGATGTTATTGCCTCCTCATTCCATATATTGTTTGATATCTATGAATTCTATGTTATCATGTTGTTATTAATTGAAATTGGTTATGAATGAAAATCTGTTATTATTTAATATTAAATTATTTATGATTTAAGAGTCATGTTAATGAAAATATAGTTATTATTGTAATTTGACGATAATCAAACTAGTGCAGTATGATTTTTTATTCTATTTGGATGTTTAAACTATGCATGTTCATTCATGTTGATAAAATAATTAATGGCATCTTAAATTAATTTTAAAATTAATTTCTCACATCTCAATAAGCTTGTTTCATTTATTTAACATAGTTAGAACCTGAATAATGAATTATTTTATTCCAGATGGAATACAAACCAGTTGTGTGAGAAAAGATACTTCCTTGTAGGTCCTATGCTTCCTACATTATCATAATGTACATGCTCTTTATTAATTATATAATTTAGGGATTATTGTGTCTGAATTCTGAATTCCTTACTTTAGGGTCAACCACCCATTTCATTGTTTGTTCCTACATCCATCAATGACTCCGGATATGAGAAATTTGGTTGTGTGGGAAGGGATTTACAGTGGTTGTGGAAGCAAATGATTCCTAGATTTATGAGATTATTTTTTAATGCTTATTGGTGTTAGGGAGGACACCAAAGGTGATAGAACTAGTTGATGTTGTGTTTACATATTAATGTGAAAGTGGTTTCTTGTGGGTCATTTTTTCATTAAATTCTATAAATACTCTACTACTAGAGGTATATGTTCATTCTTAACCTATTTATAAGATATGTATATACATACTAGAAATTCCACATTCATTCAGTGTTTATCTTATTGAGGATGTAAGGGTCTATGCTCCTACAATAGATGGAAAACCCTAGATGTGTAGTTCATCTACTCGAAGTGTAGATCCCCTTGTGTTTGGAAGCATTGAATGTTTTTATAGAATACTTGTAATTATGTGAAGTGGAAATTTTCATTATACATGAATGAATGAATGTATATCAAATGGTTTTGAAGCCTTTTTGGATATAGTGATATGTTTATAATTCTAGGAAGTTGTGGAGTTGGTTTAATTATACCAGGAGGGCATGGACATGGTTTGGATGCTAAGGAAATGTAATGTGGAAATTGAAAATTTTTAATTAATGTTTTATGAGTTAATTAAGGTAATTTGAAATTGAAAAAATTGTTAAAGTAACATTAAGTATCCCTTTAAATGGTTGGGTGATTATGAGATATCTAGTCTTATGAGTGTCCACTTGGAGTTTGAGAGACGTTAGCTACAGTTGAGTCTAAGACTAGGCTATACCCATAGTTTAGTTGTCAGATATATTATATCGGGTACTTTTTTGGTTTTAATAAGATACTCAACCTTGTTAGTTATTTAAACTGACTCCCCATGGATTCTAAGCCAAGGAGTGATTTCCCCAGCATCTCCTTGAAAGGATGGATGGTTGACTACCCCCATTGACCTCATACTCTTCTCTTGGAAGTTACATGTGTTGATATGCACATTAGTTAGTTTATCAGATATATTTTTGAAAATAGATGTAATGGATTGTGGTTATTTCAAAAACATATTTTCTGACTACGTTTTCTTTTATAGTATTTTATGAGTAACGTTTATTCGTATTGATGCCTTAAGGATTATTACTCGACATATGGGTTTTAATGACTTGACGTATAATAGCCAATGTAGGATAAATGTTATGAAAGTTGTGGTGTCTTCCAAAACATCCTATGTACTTTTGGTGAATGTTTTGGTTGTGTTGCATGAGGTGAATTTTGTGGTACTTTGACCAGGTGTAATTGGGATATTATTTTTGGATATAGATTCTCAAGACATGCGTTATTGGGGTAAAGTTGTAAACGAGTGGGGAATTGGTAGAGAGGTACCCATGATATTCATTATTATATATTATTCTCTTGTAAGTGATACTTGGTGACAGTTTCCTTGGTTAGGATGGTCATACAATATACATTTTTAGGAAATTAGTTCGTTTCACTTTTAGTTCATTGTGTTATAGCATGATTTTATGAATTTTTCACAGGAGTATATAAGGAGGATCCATCTTCGTATAATATTATACATTCCCTATGTTATATAAACTATTTCAAGGCCACATGGATCAATTTGGAGATCAATCAGTTTACTACTAGCTTGGGGTTTTATAGTAGTATTTTGGGCTTTATGGATGCTAATGTTTTACTCTATTTTTTGTACATGGGGTTTCCCCTTTTAGTTTTAGTAGTTATTTTGTGACATTACATATGTGAACATGGGTTTATTTTAAATATTGGTATGAGTAGTAGTTAGTTAATGTCTATCATATCTCTCTTTTTTTATGTGTTCTATATGAGGACAATAGATCTCATCTCTGTGTTTACTATACCCTTTGTGCTTGTCACAAACTGGTGGCCTACAAGAGGTTGGAATCGAGTGTCATTATCTCTCTTCACTCATTACCATCCCAGGTGTGGTACACTTTTTGGGGAGGGGTTCAGGATAAAATACATATAAACAATGCATTTTTATAAATCAATGAAATATTGTAAAATATTCAATGTTTAGTTAACATATGTTCACAATAGTTGATGAAACAATTTACATTGAATTTTTTTTTATTTTTCATCAAGTATTTAATTTACTATCAAATTATTCTTATTTTTACTTATAATTAATAGAAATCCATTGACTTATTTTACATGTGTATGTCAAATATTTTTTATAATTTATTTAGTACCATAAATACCCTCCATATAACATCTCTATTATAATGGTCGTGATTAATTAATATTACTTTTAAATTTTATCATGTATCATTGAAACTCAGTATTATGAGAATTATATGATATCAAAATTTTTCAATTTTATTAAAAAATATACCTTAATGTATTAGGTTCTTAAATTATTATCTCATATCACTGTTTCATGTACAATAATCAATTGAATATGATGTTCATCTTTTAAATTCACTAGTGGATACATTCTATCCCTATAAATAATTTGTATCCTTAGAATTTAATCATGATCAATATAATCAAGGGTTTTAAATCAAAATATTTCATTCTTGAAATCCAAAATTGATGGAAGGGTAACTAAAATATCCACAAGATATGGAAGGAAAGAAATCATGAAGTTTAGCTTGAAAAATTACATTAACAGGATTCCATGAAGTATTACTATGGGGGAAGTAGTGATATGGCCATGGATAACAAATATATAATTATAGATGATATTTAGATCATTTGTAAAAATAATGTGGGTAATCCAAAGGAAATAAATTATGAAAAAACCATAAATATTTGATCATTTTGAAGATAATATGTTATGTAACATCAATGATATTGTTTGAGGAATTTTTTCTATAAATTTTGGTCTTTTACATTTTTCATGTATTCACTATGAATTTATAGTGAAAACTAGAGTTCTTTGGCCAAATAGTAGGTGGTGCATGGTTGGTCCATTATTAGCAGAAATGGTGCACCAACCAAGAAGAGATAGTCAACCCACACTAGTGGGTCTGTATGAGGCTCAAGTTCAACCAAATGTGTGTACACCATCCCAAAGAATCATGCATCCCCATTCATCTTTAGAAATATGGGACATATGTTTTCTTCACGGTTTTTAAAACCAAATGGCCAAACTATACATCATGACCACGTAATTAAAAATAACGTATTTCAACTTTTTACATCCCAAATATGAACCCAACTCCAAAAACGTCCTCCCCCATTCAGGATTCACAACCATAGGGGCATCTACCTCTCCGATTACCTCCCTTGAATCTATAAATCATGGATTGTTTTAGTGTTAAATATTCACAAAATATCATCAATTTCCCCATGTGATTATCTTCATCATCCATATTCTTGGTTAATTATTCCTCTTCATCAGGTTCATAATTCTCTAGTACATGGGATGACAAACTAAGGGTTAAATATTTTCCCCTTTGGATGAGTTTTTTATTTTTTATTTCCTCTATTTACCTATCTAGTGTCCCAAAAATGTACAGATCTGATTTTACAATGGATTTTAGATGATTCCAACCCTGAGGTTGGTGATTCAGTTGTTCAAAAATATTTTATGATTTTAGTATTCATTTAATTCCTTCTAAATGTGTTCTATTGAATTTTTATACTATGGAAATGATGTTTTCAATGTTTTTATGTGTGTTTTTAGGCTCAAAAGTTGTTTTCCTAGGTAAAATGGTGTTTTTCATATGTGTTGCATGGTCAGATGTGTGTTGGTATAGTGGTGGAAGAAATTTAATGAGAAGTTATTTTCCAATTTATAATGGTGTCTTTCCATGGGTGATTATAATTTTGGAAATGAGCGTGTGCATGTGTTGGTTCTTGGGATATATGATTGTGGAATTGATAACAATAAGAATATATTGTAAATAGGTTGGGTAGAAAATTTCTAGTATTCTAGGAAGAAGTATAGGTCTATGATATGTTTCCCTTAATTAGGACTAACACTACTACATTAATAAACCATTGATAATGATGGGATACAACATGAACTTTGTATTGACTCTCCCCTAGTTCCGCACATATGTGGACATTTCTCATTATGGATTTAATACCATGTCACTGAGGTATGAGGATCCTTTTTCCCCATTAACACTAGATACTTATAATTGTCTTATGGTGGTTGTGTAATGTTTTACATAACTATTGGATTGAATAATTTTTTCTTTTCCAATTGTATTCTAAAATAATATTATAATCAAATTATTTATATTATTTTCATTTCTTTTAAAACCATTATATTTTTTTGTTCATTAGGTTAAGGAATGGAATAACTTTAGGTTGATATCTTTCTAGCAATTTGCCCACACCTTATATAAAACCCCAAGTGTATGTAGACCATTTAATATATGACATTATTAATGGAAAGATTTTGTGTGGTGGTGGTGGTTTATCTTGTTTCTAGTGGTTCAGTTCTTGTAGGATTTAGTGTTGGCAGCTTGAAGGTGTTGGCCCTCTGGTTTGATGGAGGTTTTTGGTTGTGTAATTGATTCCCAAACCCTTTTCGTATTTTGTTTTGTTGATAAAATTTACATGGTTTATCTGGTGATATGTGTAATTGTTTTGGTTTTGGTGGTTTCTTAAGTTGTGATAAGTTTCTTGTTGTTTTTTATGGATGTCATTTTTGGAGAAATTGTTCACAAACATAATATTATAACCCTATTTCTAGTTTCCACAATATGGAGATCGAGAACACCATTCATGCCATTACCCGAGATGGTTAAGGGTGACGAGTTAGATTGATATGAAAATCGGTTCATTGAAAATAAGTATCACAACATGTTTCACACTTTTATTGGGCCATGTAATTTGGGAAAATATTGATAGATATGAGATTATACTATCAGGTATTAAAGTTCTAGAGAGAGTGGGTTGTATTGAAAACACGCCTCATGATAGACCATATGCCACCAAGGGATGTGGCAATTTGGTTTATACCACATACACATGATATGTATACTCAATAGACTATTAGAGAACACTGAGTATGGGTAGATTAATCCCACACATTAGTGATCGTTTATTTGGTTTTGGTTTGATATAAGAATATGGATTGAGTTTATTATTGTTGTTTGATTTTTTTTGGATATTTACTTGAGGGTTTATTCAGATTTTGAATGGTGTATAAATATTCATCAGTGGAGTCATATTTTGTTATAATAGAAAAAGCCTATTGAGATTTATGCCTCACGAGTTGATCAAATACAAGTTGAAGAAGTGGTTTGGAAATTAAAATAAGTGGTTCAGGGGATGGGATCTTTCCATTCTCATGTTATACTATATGAACAATGTACTATAAAGGAAAACGATCACGATTTTTTCAAGAACAACCCACGTACCTTCATGGGTATCACATTTATCTATGTTTTAGATGATTTGATTGAGAATGTTGAACATATGATCATATTTCCTATCACTAATGAGGTATCAAAGGTGAAGTGTGCATTATTTCTATTGTATTTTACCTATAGAAGGTTGTGGGAAACTTTGTATTAGGTAATGAATCATGAGATTATGGTTTAAAAAGATTTCAACGTCATATTTAATGATGATTATTTTCCAAATACCATGTGCATTACTATGAAAAGTGTTTTTTTGGATCACCTCTAGAAGGATAAGACCGTGTTAGAGTGTTCCATTATCTTCACTTTGTTAGTGTGTTTCACTAAAGAAGTTTTTTATAATGACCAGCATAAATATCAATGGATTTAAATGGGTTTTTGTCTGAATATCATAACTAAATACATTTTATTTTTGTTGGAAAAATATGATGAGCTTGTTGATAATCGATTAATTGTTGAGATAGATTGTTTTTGAATGTACAATGTTTCTAGAGGATTTTTAGTAGATGGATAGGGAAGTGGTAGTTTTTATTAGTTGAAAAGGAATAAAGACATGATATAAAAGAGGGGAGGTGGTGACCCATGAAATCTATCATGCCCTCGTTCACTTGAAAATTAATATTCTAGATCAAATCAATACCATGAGTGCAAGATTCTATAGAATGTGAAACCAACGCATCCAGCACCACATAGACTATTCCATCAATGAGTAAATATTGATTAGTTTAAATAGTGTTTCATTACTACACATTCATGTCAAGATGGTGTAGGTATTTTAGTTTTAATGAAAAAAATGGCCCAGTCACAACCATCCAGGACAGTGAGTTCTCTGTATGGAGGTCATGGTGAAATGGATAGGTCCACATCCGAGAAAATTAATCTCATAGATGTTCCATAGTTTGGTAATCATTCTAGTGTCCAAGAATATTTGTGTTATATTCATGCTCTAGATTAATAAGAAACAAAATTTGATGCAGGAACAACGATAGTTTGAGGAACTATTTTAATTTCATTATCCACAGTTATTTCCTTATTTTATAGAGGCACATATATTTCTTTTAATTATTCTGGTCTTCTAGCTATGTTGAAATTTACAACAAAGATCATGTTTCATGTGACAGAGTTAGTGAATCATCTTGGAATGATGTTTGGGAATGGTTTCATGTACCATTCATGCACACTCACCATGTTATGGGTCATGCTGTAATGTGATTTCCTTATTATTGAAATTTACCACATTGATTTGATCATCAGTTTTGATTAGGGGTATCTTTTCAGACTCTAGTTATTTGTTATTAATACTGAGTGAGTTTTATGGTGCATGATGACATTTCCAAGGATTTTCATTGTGAATGGGTTCCTTGGTAAGGACATGATGGACTTCCAATAATGGAATTTGTTAGTATTTTTTAGATCCTGTTTCTCAGGTTGGTGGATAATGGTATTCATTATGATAATTTATTAAGACTGTAATGGATGATTTACTAGATGTATTTTCATACGATTTCTCAGGATTGCATCTGATGTGGGATGTGGTGTTCACTATTGAGTTGGAACTGGGAACCCAACTGATATCTCTTTCCTCATAATATATTCCCCCAATAAGTTGTGTGAATTTTCAATTCATATGGATTATTTGGAACCCAACGAATTCAATCGCCCTTTTGTCTAACCATTTTCATCCACATTTCTATTTTCTCACAGGGTCGATCGAACTCTTCAGTTGTGTATCGATTATTAGTAGATGAATTCGGATACTATTAATAATAGATACCACTTCCCCACATTGATCATTTAATTGATAATATCAAGGGGGTAATGTGGTTCTCTAATATTTTATTATATTCTGAGTTTCATCATGTCTAAGTTAGAGAGTATGATTTACCTAAGGAAGCCTTGTGATGTTTGAATGTCCATTTCAAATATTCGGTCATGTCATTCAGAATGATGAATTATCCATGGATTGTAATGTAGATTATGAATACAATATCCTGTAAATAACTTTACTATATCATCATGGTATTCCTGGATGTAATATTTATATAATATGGTCTTCAATAATAACATGAGTGATACCTGAGGATTTTTTGGGTAGTATTCAAGATCATCATCTGTGGGAAATTCTCTCCAAGTGCACATTCTATATTAGGGAGGCGACGCTTATGTTCAATTTTAACATAGAGGGTGGAGTTTTTATAAAATCTAAGATGATATAGTTCATGATTTAATAATAAAAATATATGAATGTGTTTAATATATGATGACTTTTGGCCCTTTCAGGGTATTGTATTAGATTTGTTCTATATGTCTCTCTATTTCCATCATCCATGACTATGAATACTCAAAAGGGGTAATGTTTGAATGGATCCCAACATATCAGGGATATTTTAGGGATCTTAAGCAGTGGTTTAGCATGAACCATGTTTTGATCATTCATAAATCATGAAAGCTATATGTGACCTACTAGGATTCCTCAGGTATGGGTCTTGGGTGTGTTTTGATGTAGGAAAACCACATGTTGGAATATAGTCCTCTTCAACTCCGACCACATCTGATTAATTCTCCAATTCAATAACTATAATTAGAATTAGTCATGTATGTCCTAAATATGTTGTATAATTATTTATTCGGGGATATGTTTTTAATATAATCCGATAATAATAGTTTTTTTAATATTTTATCCCCTAAGTTTCAAAATTTGAGTCAACATTGTTTGGTGGAATACCTACTGATGTTTTAATTTGATATCATGTATACCCCAGAAAATTGTAAATTTGTATTAGATTCCTTGATCCTGAAACTATATGGGCGTGTATTGAAGGAGTCCACCAATGAATTTTCAATTATTGGTCTTTTTTCCCATATCCATCTCGAGTTAATGGAACATAATTCAGGCACATTCATGGCCATCTTTAGCTAACACCCACATTCTCAAAAATAATTTATGTGAGAGAATCATATTTATGAGTTGTTCTAGTGGACTATTACATTTCTAAATGGTGTGATGTGACCTTCCGATTGGTCATTTTCATCAAATAGAATTCATTTCTTTAAGGTTCATGTGGTGGTTCTGTTGTCATTTTTGAAGGTGGTGATACAATATATCCATCAGTCATTGTGGTTCATTCATCATGGGACCACCACGATTTTTTATGATGTGAATCATATGTTATAGTGTCCTAGTATGAGGGAGGATATAGATCAATATGTAACCCGGTACAATAAATGTTCTCAAATTAATGTAGATTAGTAAAAGACATAGGGTTTTCTTCATTCATTACCCATTCCCATATGGATGTGGGATGAGGATTCCATAGAATTTATTATTGGATTACCTTATAAACATCTTAGAAATAATGAAACATTTGTATTGTATGATCATCTGACTAAATTTCGAAATTTAAATCATGTTAAGGACCCCACTAAGGTGGATGATATGGGTTGGTTATAAGTTTCGGACATAGTAAGGCATCTTGGTGAGTCGTTATATATCTTTTCATATAGATACCACAACATTATGTCTCAGTTCATGGTGGTAATTCAGTAATTTATGGTGATATAGTTGTTTTTGAGCATGGCATGCCATCCTCAAAAGGATGGTCAGATGCATTGGGAGAATCAAATCATGGTATATAGGCTATTGGACTGAATGATGTATTTTAGAGGCTCATTGGATATTCATTTAGGGTTGGCGGAATATACCTCTATTAATAGTTTAAAATCATAAATATGAGTGTCTCCCATATATTTGATTTATGGTCATGTGTGTTGGTCAGCATTATACTAGAATGAAATGGGTGAGACGTCATATTCAGGACCGAACCATGTGTCGAATATGAGGGTATATGATTTCTTCTTTAGAAAATAGTTTTTAACGTAATAGAGTAACCATAATTCTTTGGATAACTGATGACATTGAGTCATGGAATTCCTTATGGGTGATTATGTTCTCGTGAAACTGTTCCCACCCCCGCATGGGTCTCCATCTTTTTTGTATGTAGGTGAAGTTAATGTGGTGGTATGCTGATACATTTCAGAGTATATGGAAAAGCCTAACTATGGATTATGGGTTAACTTTTATGCCTTAGTTGTCATCAATCCATGATGTTTTTGATGATTTCTAGAGAAAAATGTAAAATTCATATTTGTCTAATGTGTTTAATTTAGAAGGGTTACTATTAGATCCTTTTCTATCTATGTTGGAGATATTAATAATGATCTTGGATTCCCAATATAATGTCTTTTATGGGATGTCCAGATTATTCGTTTAGTTTATTTATTTTTTCTCTTATAAATTTCTGTTGGTTTTAATTGATGATTTTCTGTGAAAAATGGTGTTATTATACATTATAGAATGAGTCACATGGTTTGAAAACAGTTAGTATTAACTTTGTGCAAAGCTAAAGAAGTTCATGAAACCTAGATAGTGGTACTATCCAGGCTGTAAGGTCATGTAACTAACCATGCACCAATACTAGTGGGCCTCTATAGGGAACAAAGTTGACCACAACGGTGTGCACCCTCCCCTAAGAATCAAGAGACTTCATTTCCCTTTAGATAGAGGGTGAAAAGAGTTTATGCATGGCTTGGAATACCATGTGGCATATCCCAACAATTTAAAATGATGAATTTAATGTTTTTTACTACCTTTATTTAAAACATGTCTGCAGTTCCCTCCCCCATTCAAATTTTCATAACTCAGTGCATTGCAATCTCCCCTTAGATCCCTTGGATGTCCATATAATTTTTGTTATAATGTGAAATCTTTAGGAAAAATAAATTAAGTCCCTCTATTTATCTTAATTTCCTTCTTCATGGTTCATTATTCATTATTCTTTGGGTTCTTCATTATCTAGTGGATGATTTTACCTTGTGAGTGTTCTGTAATACTCTCTTAGGATAAATTCTGATGTTTATTTTGGGCAATTAACTATCATGGGTTCCATTTTGGTAAGTTTATTATTTTCCACTATATAACATACAATAAATAGTTTTAGGATGGTAATTACATGATTTAGCATTGATTAATGATTTTAGTATGATTGAAATTCCATCTAAATGGTTTCGATGATATGTTCAAGTAGTCATAATGATATTTTCAAAAGCTATTTTATGTACATTTGGGTTTGAATATGGATTTTGTGATAAGGAATGGTGGTTTCCATGTGATTTACATTGTTGGATGTGTTTTTTTGTATAGGAGGTTTAAATTCAATGGGAAATTATTTTTCAATTAAAAATGGGGGATTTCATAGGGTGTTTCTAATGTTGGAAATATGTTTGTGCATGAGGTGGTTCTTGTGACATGAGAAAAAGGAATTGAGCACAATGTGAATCCTTTGTAAATATGTCTACAGTTATAGTTCTAGTGTGCTATGTGGAATGACTAGATCGAGGCCTAGTTTCTTCTATATTTGTTGGCGCTAAAGCACTTCCAAAAAAGTGATGATGATCAGAGACTACTGAATCATTGTTGTATACACTCTCTATGGGATAGTGCATGAGGATACTAGGAGAAATGGTTTAAATAAAATTTCAACAAGTTGGATGAATACTATATGTCAACTAACATTATTACCTTATTGTTGGACAATGTATCTCATGTGATGATATGCCTATCACTTAAATTGGTGGTGTTTTAATTCCCCCAATGTTGTTTGAAAACATGTTTTCTGTAAATGTTTTCATATTGTTTCATTTATTTTATAAGATGCATGTTTTTTTTTAATATCATGTTATGAAATGAAATATCTTTTCTTTGATATCTAACTAGGTTTTGGATCACACACTACATACAACCCCAGGTCTATATAGACCTTTTTTTGTTTGACCCATGTATAGGAAAGATGATCAACGATGGTGTGGGTGGACCCACTTTTTTGTGGTAAACATCTTGTAGATGTCAATGGAGGTGGATTAAGGGTAATTTCACTCTTGTTTCATGGATTTTTTTGGAGTTGGATTCATTCCCCAATCCCTGTCTAGGTTAGGTTTCAAATTGGATGTCATTCCACACCAGTTCGTGATAGGTTCTATATATAGGAAGGTATTAGGATAATATCTAGATTAAAAATACAATTATTAGAGATTCATATTCAATTAAAATATAAATTGTAAATATATGAAAATATTCTTACATGTCATACTTCCATTTCTTAAGAATATTTCATATCATTATTGTAATTTTATAATTTTCCATTTAATTTGATAATAATTGTAATTATTATTACTGAATATATTCTTTTTCATGATTAACTAAAATTTAATTTTAATGGATCATAAAAACAATAATATATTTTGATGTATATTATTCTATTAATAAATATTTTTTAAAACCAATATGGATATACCATGTTTTCATATACAACATTTTAATCTCTAATCTTAAACAATAACCCCACCATTCGTCGTTATTATATTTTTTATCACATAATAAAATGAAAAAATTAAATATTAACTACAAAATCATGAAGGCCAATGGTAGGAAGTAAACCCTCGTCATCAGTCCAATATTGGTTCAATCCCCACAACCAATACAGATTCAAAGAGTTGTCACCCAACACTAACATTATATTTCTTCAAAAACAATGATTATATTAAACATATAATATTACCATAATTTGATAGCCCATGATTTCCTAAACGTAAAATATTAGATAATCCATAATCCTTACAATTACCTTCATAAAACCTATTTTTATTTATTCTATCCAAATCAATAAGATATTATATTTTATCCTCCCACAATAATATTTTTTCCAAGAAGTTCAACTTTCCCCTGAATGACTTTTCGTGGATGCATTCTACACATGCTTTAAAATACATAAAAAATATTATTAAAGTAAAATCCTTATACAATTAATAATTTTTCTATCCTAAATATAATTGAATAAAATAATCCTATACCATTATTATTTGATCCAAAAAATAGCATAATAATCACTCCACATTCTATGTAATAATAGAATAATCTTGACCATGACCACTTATATCATTTGAGGTATATTCACTTTATTTTTAGTACATTCATCATTATAGTTCCCCATCTAATTACAATGGATGAATTACCCATTTTAATATTATTTAATTCAATTTTATTCATGAGAATGATGGTCCAATTTTCCATAGTTAAGGAGAACATATTTTCTATTTATGTCATTACAAAGGTGTTTCTGTCCACAATTATAACTTGTTGGAAAATTCATCATCATATTAATCCATTAATCCACCAATTTCCCCTCATAATATTTTTCTTTTGTATAACATCAAATCCATAATACATAAATAATTAATTATCATTCTTGATAAAAAAAATTATACTATATATTTGTAAGATGGGAATTATTTTGAGACTATTTACCTTTATTGAATTGTATTTATCCCATCAATTAAATGATAATTCATACTCTTTTTATGGTTTTAATTATTAATATATTCATTCCATCAGTAATTTGGTAATTCCAAACATTGGAATACACTTGATCATGTCATAAAATTTGGAAACATAATATATAATCCCAAAAATAATCAAACACATAACATTAATTGAAAAATAAATTCATTTATAATATCAAAATTATAAAAAAACGATTCTTTGTTGATACGATTATTTTAAAATCTATCCTAAGGGTATGTAATGATAATTTGAATTATCCTAATATTAGAAACTAGTAGTGTTGAACTAGTTTTGGAGTAAAGCATGTTGTGATGCACTATTTGGAGATCAATTTATTCTGAAGGAAAATTTTCTGGATTATTACTTTAGGGTACATATATTCCAGAACCACATTTAAAGTTATTATCCATACAGGTAATTATTTTTAAATAAAGACACCATAATATCCTCCATACCAAAACATTTTGATATTTTTATATACATACCAACAATATCTATCTTATCGTTATGTTAAAAAATATATTTTTCTTAAATCTTGTTCCTATTATATCTACTAAAGTTCCTATATTACTTTATATAATGGCTTTAAACCTAGTATCTCAGAGCTGGTGGCTTCAAAATTACATTGTCATAGGCTGAAAGGAATCACATTCTAGAGGGATGGATAAATTTTAGAATTTAGTAAACCAAAAAAATTCTTCAAATTATTATTATTAGTGAAAAAATGAAATTAAAAAATAATTTTCTTTTATAAAACCATTATTACTCATTGTGTATCCCTTCATATCAATCAAAAAACACATCCAATTATCTCATGGAAAATAAAACTTAAGAAATGGTTGAATATAAATGTTCAATTGTGGTAAGCATAAAATAAAAGCTATAAATAAATACGGTGTAATCAATAATCAATGTAATTAACTAAAATAAATGACATTTAATGAATAACATTAATTTAATATTTAAGTTACAAATGATATTCATATAATAGAATATAAATTATCACAAGAGCATAAAACATAACCATGTATTTTCTTACTACTTGATTAATAACAAGGAATATCAAAAATTAAATTCATAATGATGGAATGAATAATAATGAACATCTTAAGTGTACTTCGACATTATAATCACATTACATATTAATTAAATATCATCATACTAAGACATATTGCATCATTTTGTAATGACTCATCTAAATAACTGTACTAATTGTTATGTGAGATGTATAGATGCATTGAGGAAAAATGTAGTTTCGGACCCAACACATCACATATAAGTATAATTATGTCCTCATGTGAAAGGTGTATACATAATAAATATACATATTCTTAATGAAATAATATAACATAAAATTATAATACTAAACCCAATAAATAAACATAATAACAATCATCCATAGTAATATGGTGAATGTTGGAAAAATTTATCATCCGCAGAAAAAAAAATCTTAAATCATCTTAAGACATAAGAATTATGGTATAATTATAACATATTCCCATTGGTTATATTCATAATAATGTTTTCACGTTTTTGAAGAATAATAAAACCCGAAAAATGTCATTATGTACATTTTGGAGAAAAATAACCTTTTCATCTCATAAGTATATTTAATGAATAATGTTTATAAATTATTTTTAAAATATTTTTATTTTAAAATAGTATTTTATTAAATGTTAAATAATCCTTAAAACACCAATTTTTTATCATGGTTTAAAATTCAATTCATTTCATACACATTAAAACAATGATTCCGTTTACATTTTCTATAAAATCTAAACATGCCATTTTTAGAATGACCAGAATAATCCATGAAAAAAATTATATAAATAGTAAAACTATGTAAAATATTCATTAATGAATCATTTGAAAATGGATAAAATCTTTTTTTGAAATATTTTTAGAAAACATGGATTTTGAACTGATGATAGAAGTAATGTCCAATTGTATTCAATTTTTTGTATCATTTAAAATATCAATGTGTGTGGAAATGGTGTTGTTACATTAATTTTTTTTGAGAAACTAGAGGAGAATAAAATATATATTTTTAGTATAGAAATATCAATTCATTACCCCATGGAATATTTAGTAAAAAGAAATCCCCAATAATAGTGAGATTCTGACATAAACCCATATAGTTGGGAAAAAATTTGAATCATATTTCTAATTACTTAAATAAATAAAATAAAAATTTAAATAACATAAATATAAATATATTCATGATATGAAATATCTAAATGAATATTATATTGACCATGTAATTTAATAAGTGGATACTATCATGTTTCTCTCCTAGAAGTACAAGTTAAATGTCATACCCTAACAACCTATTTGAATCACTTCATAAGTATACATAAATCTAGTATGATAAATATAGGTTAATTTAAATTATATTATTGAACTTTTTTAGAAAATATCTTAATAATTATGATATGCTTATGTTATTTTTTCTAACTTTTATTAACAATTCATTGTTAAAATCAATCATTTGGGAGATAAATACATTGTCATTCATGTGTGTTTTCATTCAATAATTCTTATCATTTTAAGATTAACACAATAAATTATTGTATATAATTTTAAATATTATATAAATATCGTATATATTCATTATATATTTATTTAGGGTAATATATAAGTTCCACATATATAAAATGGATTACACCATCCAGGGAGACTATAGGTCGTGCATACGCATGAAGAAAGATTCCATTTTTCACGACAGATAAATAAAAAAGATAATGAATTTAATTTAACCATTATTTATACATTTTTATGTTATATATATATATATATATATTATATCAACAGAATCCATAATTAATAAAATATATGTAATAATATAACAAAATTCATTTCACATCCCTATAAGGATGTGTTAGTCTACACGTACACATGACCAAGATTACTTCGTTCCACTAAATTGAAATGTAAAAAGGTATATATGATGTAATATTTCCAAAGTTATCATTACATAATATATATTACTATTATTCAATAGTATTTATTCTTTATCCCATGAAAAAAATATATACTAGAAAACAAATCATATCCCTTTCTGAGGTTGTAGTTTGTCGTACACATGAGTGAAATTATCCAATTCCTCACATGAAAAAAGTGTTTAATAACCCAATATATTAAAGCACATATCTGTTGAATTAATTTAATATATCATAATAAGTCGTAATGGGTCATATACCTAAGGAGATATATTTTATTAGTCATTGTAATATTGATAAATACATGATTCTTATATTACATATGAAAAAAAATTATGTATACTTTTTTCAATATAAATTTTATACACTCAAGTGCATCCCTAAATATAAACTAGATTATAATTCTTGTATTAATATTAATATAAAAAATAAAGGATGTTCTTGATGGCTTTTAAGGGTTATGTAAAATAGAATTTGTCATTAATCAATAAGTATGATAAACATTGATATATAAATAAGTCAACAGAAATTGCATATAATTAGCATGACTTTCCTTATCAAAATAGAAATGTAAATAATTTAAAACAAATTTTATATAATATATATAATTAATATCATGAATAGATACATAATAATAAAAATTTATAGGATAATAACTCAAATCATATTCTATTTAATCAAGAACGTGAGAATCAAATGCATCCATAGATAATGTAATTGTTAAAATGTCATAGATAGTAATAAATGAATTCTCTATATATGAAATAAATATTTATTGGTGGTCCTAATAACATGATTCAAACAAAATCTAATGTCAATTCATTTGTCAAGACAATATGAAAATGATCACTATATGGTTACCAAAATATCAATTAACTAAATATACCCTACTCATTTGACTCATTAGACAATCAATGTATCATGGGGATACTCATAAACGGGTCCAACCCATAACTAATATCTCAGGTGATTCCTCATAAAATTAATACATTATTTAATTCATGGATCATTATTCCTTATCAATATATATCTGTATTGAGAATACAATATTGACTTATCAAAATTTTCCTTGTGAATCAAATGACATTCAACATAAACACCACATATATGAATAGAATTTTGTTTAGTAAATAATCATATTAAAGATGTAAATTATATTTATTTTTTATAAAAATATAATTCCAGTTAAATGATGATCAATATTATTTTATTTTTAAATATAATGTTAACAATACAAAATAATTTGACAATTCAAAATAATTTTTACATCTTTTTTCAATTTTTAAATTTTATCCCCATGAAGAATAAAAATTATATGATATAGAAATGTTCATTAATAAATATATATTAATTTTATATACATAAATGGGTATGTATATAAAACATTTTAATGAAAAAAAGTACATATAATCAATAAAAATATAAATTAAATTTAAATTTAGATGAAATCCATTAACATGTGGTAGCTTTAATGTAAATCTGATGTGGTTGTCATAATTTAAATTGTTATGTGAAATAGATTTATGTGTGATGGATTCAAATATTAAATGTAAATGGGTTATTATGTACAACATATAAAATAAATAATGTACACAAGAATAAAATATTCATCATTTAATCTTAATTGTGATGAAGTCAAAAAGAATGATCAAAATAATGAAGTAAGAATTAATAAATTTATTCTTTATATGTATCATATTTAGATACTCATTTAACATATTGAAATAAAATACATGATAATAAAAATTCATCTTAAAATCATATAATATAAATTGAAAAAAACAAGAGTAATATATCCCAATGAAAATAATTTGTGTTATTAAAACAATTTCCCCTCAGTAATTTTTGAATAAAATCATCATGGATCAAAAAATTAAAAATTAAATATAAAATACCATGAATTCATAATTTATCATGATATTACATGTTTATATGGTTATATATACACCATATATTTGAAATAATGGGAATAACATTACAATATTCCATAATGAAGGTAAATTGAGATAGATTCCATTATCTGATGATTAATTTTGGTAGAATTTGATGACATAATTTATAATGGTTTTATTAATGTTATTAATATATATTTGAACCTTATTCATTTTTAAATATCACATATTATTCATTTATAACATCTCATCGTCGGTTCGTTATTAATAATTCATTATATTCATTTTTGGTTAATTCCATTGTTTTCTCATGTATTATTTTTAGAAAGTAATGGTAATTGGGTATAGGATATTGATATATTATAGCATCCCGCCTTTTTATAACATAAACTTTCATTACATTACACAACACTGAGGATCCTTAAGGTTTAGTGTCTCAGAAACCAGGAACATAATACAAGAAAATAACATAAAACATTCTTCTTAAACACTTGAAAGGCTTCTCCTTAAGTTTATCCTAGCTTCATTACTGCATCTCATAACCTGGGGACATACATCAAAATAAGGGGTGATTAGAAGGCCCAGTAAGGGAAACAAGAGAAACATTTTACATGTGAACTTGAGATACTTCAATATGGTCACGAAAAGACCTGTAAGGTATGAGAAAGGAATCATGAGGCATTTCATAATAAAAATAACATTTTTCATAACATGAATATGTGGCTAAATCATTTAACATAGACAATAATGAACATATCACCAAGGTCCATCCCCAAGGTTTCAATTCAAAATTACCAAGGTTATTCAGCATGGTATCGTGTAAATTGTAATCTCTAGTAGTTACATCATTACCCAATGCATTGAAGCGCTATCAGGGTGCACCATTAATTTTTCCTTTATTATCATGTGAGCCACATATATCATCATCAAAAATTTCATAAATAACCCATATAGTATAAAATAAATGGTTTTCATTTCAGAATCATAATGTTTTAAAAATTGCTTTAAAGACATGATCTGAATGTCACTTTAAACCCACAGAAAGGTAAAGCGGGTATGATGTATGTAAATCCCAGAATTTAAAATAGATCATTTTGTTATATATGTGAATACGCTTGTAGAAATAAGAGATTTTATTATTCACTTTTTTTAAGATAAAATAATTTTGAGAAAAGATAGAGGCATTTTGAGACGAAAATTCTGCAGCATAACGGCTATGTTACAAGGTTTTAGAAAACATTTAAAAGAGTAGGGACATGGGTCAAACACTCATAAATGATGAATAAAACAGTAGGGGGACAGAATATTAGGGATTTAAGAACATGTTAATTAAATTTGAAAGATATATCATATGAAATGAAAAACATGGAAGTGAGACAAAAATAAGATTTCTCTTATGAAAATTCGGCAGCCTAACGATGTCACTTAAGCATCAATAAAAAATGATTTGACAAGATCAAATAGGGTCTCTAATCATATGATCATAAGATATAAGTATGATATATATAGATATCATACCCCAACATAATAAAAAGTTACCTGAAAAACTTGACATGAAAATCGAACTTGAAAAATGAGAAGGGTGAAAGAATCCCTTAAAATTTCGGCAGCCTAACTACGTCACATAAACTTTCATGAAAAGAAATGATGAGAGTAAGAGGGTATCTCTCATCATATAATCATGAAAAGTTCAGTAAGAGTAATATAAGTGGACATCATATCAAATAAGAACATGGAGCATAAAAGGAATTACATAAAAGAGATTACATGAAAAGAAAGAGAGGTCAGATCCCTTACCTTAAAACGTAACTCTTAAAACTCAATGGTTTGGACATTGAGGGCTTGGGGGCACCTTGGGAGGACTCCTTAGGAGGTAAGGAGACCCGAACTTCGTTGGGGTAGAGTTTGGAGTGAAAACTAAAGGAGTAAATGGTGGGTATTTATAGGGAAAGTGAGGGGACAAGGCATTAATGGGCAAGGGACACCTCACAAGTGCTTTTCTCAAAACCATGTGCTCTCCCATGGCATTTACCATGGAGTTAGGCCACATGGGGCCCCTAAAACAATAATGCATCACCTTTGGCCAGACAACCCTTAAAATATCTCTTGAAATTATCATGACACAGTTAAGATGTCATTAAACATACCGAAACCCTAAAACAATATTTTTACTATTCATTGAAAAATTCATCTTTCACAGAAAAATCCCAAAATTTCACCTTAACCAAACATCGATGCTCTAATTACATTTATAAACTTTATTTTATAAAATTATGTTTCTAAATATTTTTAATTTAATTTTTAAATAAAAACACTATTCATCGAGAATTCATTTTTTTCAGAAAAATCCCCAAAAATTACCATAACATAATATCTATGCTCTAAGTTCAAAAATAAAGTCCTTTTTATAAAAATATTTTTATAATTATTTTTAAATAAATTTTTAATTAAAAAACACTATTCACCTGAAAAAATGAATACTTGGCTTATAATTTATGAAACTGCTATTTTCCAATTTTATTGAATAACATTACTTAATCTAGGTGTCTAAATTATATTAAAACATTCTTTGAGTGAAATTACTAATCCATTTGGTCACATTACTAATCCTAATCAAAAAATGACTATTCATAATTTCCTATTCATCAAAAATTATGTTGATCTTATTAGACTCCAAATTCCTTACTGAAAACTTTTGTAGAAGACCATTTTTTGACAATAATTACACATCATTAATTATTTAGGGTTTACATAAGTATTTTAAAATATACTTTTTTCAAAATTCATCAGAAAAAATCATCGTAAAATTATCCGGACATTTGAAGTGTCACAAACAACACTAAAGGAAGAAATCTTAATTCACTTATCCCAAAAGATTACACAATGAGGATAGGGTCTCATCACATAGCCCCTTATAACACTGGAATATGACCTAAGTGTAAGGTGTGCTATGGTGGGAGAATCTGAGGGAGGCTCAGATAACATTGCCCTAGTAGTAATCTCTACTAACTTGAACTTCTCCCGCATGCATTTCTGTTCAAGATTGACACATTGGAGTTCGGCTTGGGCTTGGTCCAAAGTGAAGCCCACTTATGCTACCCCCTTCCCAAGCTCTGTTAAGTGGGCTTCAAAAGGTTCGATTCTACTGGATGAATCCATAGACACCTCTTCCTACATTAACCATTAACATCTCTATTAAATCGTTAAGAGTAAGTTAATATACTATTTAAAATGTTTGGGTCGTTACATTCTTCCCCCCTTAAGAAATTTCGTCCCCTAAATTTTATACTTGAGGCCTAGTCGAAAAGGAAAGGGTAATTTTGATTCATTGTTTCCTAAGGCTCCCAAGTCACTTATTCATATTTATGATTCCTCCACAACACTTTCACAAGGTGGGTAGTCTTGTTTCGTAGAACCTTGTCTCTATGGTCCAAGATCTCCACTGGCTGCTCCTCATAAGATTGGTCATGTTCCAGTTGTACCACATCTGGGTTTAGTACATGCGAAGGGTCGGGTATGTACTTCCTCCAGAGAGATACATGGAAGACATCATGAACGTGAGCTAGGTTCGGTGGAAGTGCTTGACGATAGGCCACTGCTCCTATGTGATCAAGGATTTCATAGGGTCCAATGTACCTATGGCTGAGCATCCCTTTTATCCCAAACCACATTACTCTTTTCCATGGAGAAATTCAGAGGAAGACTTTGTCGCCAACACAAAACACCATGTCCCTTCGACGGTTGTCAGCATAGCTCTTCTGCCGACTCTGAGCAGCCTTTATGTGTTGTTGGATGGAATGAACCTGTTCTATCATCTCTTGCACAAGATCAGGCCCAAGAAGCATTCACTCACTAGCTTCATCCCAACATGTAGGAGTTCTACATCACTTTCCTTATAGAGCTTCATAGGGTGCCATCGGAATAATCGAATGGAAGCTGTTGTTATAGGAGAACTCAACTAATAGGAGGTGTTGATCCCCTCCACCTTTAAATTCCATTGAGAATAATCTCAGTATGTATTCGAGTGTCTAAATAGTCCTTTCAGATTATCCATCAGTTTGAGGATGATAGGCCATAGTAAAATTCAATTCACTATTCAGCGCATGTTGAAGTCTTCTCCAGAATTTTGATGTGAATCTTGGATCATGATTAGACACGATGGATAGTGGTACCCCATGCAGCATCACCACTTCCTTTACGTATATCTTGGCAAGTTGATCTAGAGAGAAATATTCCTGAATATAGATAAAATGGGTGGTCTTGGTGAGATGGTCCACAATAACCCATATCGCATTATTTCCTTTGGATGTTTTCAGGAGACAAGTTACAAAGTCCATGGAGATATTATCCCACTTCCATACTGGTATGGGTAGCGGTTGTAATACCCCCTTGGGAAGTTGTCGTTCTGCCTTTACTTGCTGACACACCAGGCATCTTGTAGTGAAATCAGCAATCTCCCTCTTCATATTATCCCACCAATAATGATCACAAAGGTCTCTATACATTTTAGTACTTCCCGGATGTATAGAGAAGGTAGAGCTATGAGCTTCATCCATCAATTCTCTCTTTATCTCTGAAATAGATGGAAGACATAGTCTTGTACAAAATTTCAATACACCTTCTTGATCAATATTGAAATCAGGGAACTTCCCATCCTTTACAGCCTCTAACGTCACCTACAGCAAAGGATCTTCTTTTTGAGCCTTCTTAATCTTCTCTAGTAATGAAGGTTGAGAAATCATTTTGGATAATGTTGATGATGTCCCTTCCTTTACAATTCCCATGTCTAGTTTTACTAGTTCTTTAATCAAGGTATCTCCTAGGATCCTCATTATTTCCAGAACAACAGGATCTTTCCTTTTTAGCGCATTTGCGACTTTGATTTCTCTTCCAGGGTGATAATGAATTGAACAATCATAGTCTTTAATAAGCTCCAACCATCTCCTTTGTCTCATTCTCAATTCATTCTACATGAAAATATTCTTTAAACAGTGGTGGTCTGTGTATATATCACATTTCTCCCCATAAAGATAGTTCCTCCATATCTTTAGAGAAAAAACAACTACCGCTAGCTCTAGATCACGCATAGGATAATTTTTCTCATGAAACCTCAACTGTCGAGATGCATAAGCAATTACCTTGTCATTTTTCTTGAGGACACACCCAAGCCCTTTTAGAGATGTATGTCTAAAAATAATGAATCCTTCTCTGATAGAGGGTAGTGTTAACAGAGGTGCAGTAACCAATCTCTTATTCAGCTCATGGAAACATTCCTCACATTCCTTTGTCCAGATGAACTTATCCCCTTTTTGAGTCAACTTGGTTAGTGTATTAGAAAGCCGTGATAAGTTTTTTACAAACCTCCTATAATATCCTGCTAAACCACGGAATCTACGAATCTCTGTTACTATTTTGGGTGGAGGCCACTCCTCCACAACCATTGTCTTTGCAGGGTCAACCGAGATTCCTTCATTGGTTACGATATGCCCCAAGAAAGCCACTTATTGTAACTAAAACACACACTTTCTAAACTTTCCAAAGAGCCTCTCCTTCCGCAGAGTTTTCAAAATAACCCTCTGATGATCTTCATGCTCCTCACAACTTTTTGAATATAACAAAATATCATCCATAAAAACTACCAGAATGTTATCAAGGATGTCCTTAAAGAATATATTCATCAAATCCATGAAAATATCAGAAGCATTAGTCAAGTCGAAGGGCATAACAGTAAACTCATAATGCCCATATCTTTATCAGAAGGTAGTCTTTGGAATATATTCCTTCTTTACCCTCAGTTGATGATAACCAGATCGAAGGTCAATCATGGAGAATAATTGAGCCCCATGAAGTTGGTCAAATAAATCATCAATTCTTGGAAGATGGTATTTTTTCTTCACTGTGATCACATTCAATTCTCTATAATCAATGCATAGCCGCATTGATCCATCCTTCTTCTTCACAAAGGGAACTCGTGCTCCCCAAGGAGACACACTTGGATGGATAAAACCCTTCTCCAACAAGTCTTGGAGTTATTTCTTTAACTCTTCTAGCTCCACATTTTCCATTCTATACGGAGTCTTTGATATTGGTTGACACCCAGGTATGAGTTCAATGGAGAACTCTACCTCTCTTTCTGGGGGAGGTCCAGGTAACTCCTCAGGAAACACATCCATGTATTCCTGAAAAATCGGAACATCTTATATTTGTATGCTCCCTTTTCCTTCTTCATCATCACTAATTAAATTCATAAAGAAAGCTATAGGAGGTGCTTCAAGATAGGGATCAGTTAGGGATATCTCTCCTTGGAAGATAACTGTAGGTCGTTCATTCAAGACAACTGATATTTCCTTACTTATGCATTTGATCTTATCATTATACTTTGAGAGCCAGTCCATCCCTAGTATAATGTCGAATTCCATCATGGGAATGACAACTAGATTTGCGATAAGATTGTGCTCACCAAAGTAAACACTAGAGTCTCTAAATACTGTTGATGCAATGATAATCCCACTTGGAGTCATGACTGACAACTCTACCTCTAGCAGTTCGGGGATTGATTCTGTATTCCTTGCAAATTTGGAGGAAATAAAAGAATACGTTGAACCAGAATCAAATAAAGTACTTGCTAGTTTTGAGAGGACAACAGGAGTACATGCTACCACATCATTCGGAACTTCAACTTCAGTTGTTGTGATTGCGAAAGCATGACCTTGCTCCCTTAGCCTCTACTGAGGTTGATGGTGATTCCCCTCCACCACCATCGGATTTGGACATTTGATTAGAAAAGTGCCCAAGCTGTCCACACTTGAAGCATGTGAATTCGGGTAGGGCCAGAACCATCTTTCATCTGTCGTTAGTGTTGGGAAGTTGAGGCTTCACATCACTACGACAATTCCGAGAAATATGGCCTTATCTTCCACACGTGTAGCACATACCACATCAGATCTAGTTGTTCCCTGAATGCTTCTTCCCACAGTTATTGCATGTGTCATGTTGCATATGATTTCCACCTCTTTCCTGATCAAAACTTCTTCCCATGCTTGGTTCTAGAGTTCTCTTCATCTCATTATATTTATGAGACCATTGTGTCTCCCCAAACTCTAGTTCAACTTTCATAGCACTTAGAACTATTTCTTCATAGATATCATAGTCCATGTTGGCTAGATTCTTCCACATATGATGTCGTATTCCACCAAAGCATCTATCACCCTTCCCATTAGGGTCCATGACGAAGCTTGAGGTATAACGGGAAAGCCTTGTGAAGTTCATCTCGTAGGTTCCAACTGATTCAATCTCATTTTTCTTCAGCTCGAGAAATTATTTCTCCATTCTCGTTCTCATCGAACGAGGGAAATACATATTAAAGAATATTCCCCGGAACTCCTCCCACTCCATAGCTTCCATCTCTCCACATGGATTCATGTTTTTGATTAGTGACCACCGCTGATCAGCTTCTCCCTCTAGGCAGTAAACAGCAAGGGTGACTTTTTCTTGTTCTGAACAATGAAGTACAGAAAAGATCTTCTCAATGGAGCTTATCCATTGTTCCACAACAGTGGGTCAGTAGATCCACTGAATGTTGGTGGCCGTTGACGCATTAAGGACGTAGCAGAATGTTGTTCCCTTCGTGGTGAGATCTGCCTCTCAGCTTGATTCAAGTTATCAGTCATAACTTGAGTCAGTTGGTTCATCATTCGCATGAATGTTTCCATTCCAGCTTCCATCAGAGGGCCATCAGTACATGGTGCATTGCGGTCACCATCTGCACGGTTCCTCCTATTGCCCGCCATTTTCTAAAATAATAAAACCTTAGTGAGAAACTTATTTCATTTATGAATATTTTAACTAAGACTTCATGCTTAGACCATTACACTTCTCTATAATTCCTTCATAATGATTCATAAAAATCATGTGATTAACCAAACATATCACCCGGGAGTGTCGTGTCCAAGAGTGCAGCAAGGCCCATTATCGTGCACCAATTCCCGTTTGAGTCTAGCTCAAAGCGGTGTTTTCGGGTTTTACCCCTATGTACATCTGTGCCAGATCTGCCTCTACCTTCTTGTATCCAGACAGGGATGTATTTGTTTGATAAACCACTTACTCAGTACTTACCAAAATACCAGGAAGTTTACCTATATTTAATCTTTTCTATAGGGTTCTTCCTAAAGTTTTTATATCCTATTTTTCACAAATAACTAAACCATCCTTCGATACCAACTATATCATCCCGCCTTTTATAACATAAACTTTCATTATATTACACAACACTAAGGATCTTTAAGGTTCAGTGTCTCGGAAATCAGGAACATAACACATGAAAACAAAAAAAAAATCTTCTTAAACACTTGAAAGGCTTCTCCTTAAGTTCATCCTAGGTTCATTACTGCATCTCATAACTTGGGGAAATACATTAAAAGAAGGGGTGAGCAGAAGCCCCAGTAAGGGAAAAAAGAGAAACATTTTACATGTGAACTTGAGATACTTAAATAAGGTCATGAAAAGAACTTTAAGGCATGAGAAAGGAATCATGAGGAATTTCATAATAAAAATAAAATTTTTTATAACTTGAAGATGTAGCTACATCATTTAACATAGACAATCAGGAACATATCACCAAGGTCCATCCACAAGGTGTCATTTGAAAATTACCAAGGTTATTCACCAAGGTATCGTGAAAATTGTAATCTCTAGTGGTTACATCATTACCCAATGAATTTGAGAGCTATCAGGGTGAACCCTTAAATTTTCCTTTATTATAATGTGAGCCACATATATCATCATCAAAAATTTCATAAATAACCCATATAGCATAAAATAAATGGGTTTCAATTCATAATCATAATTTTTTAAAAACTGCTTTTAAAACGTGATCTTAATGTCACTTTAAACCCACAGAAAGGGAAAGCGGGTCTCATGTATGTAAATCCCAGAATTTAAAATAGAAAATTTTGATATATATGTGAATACCCTTGTAGAAATAAGAGCATTGAGTATTCACTTTATAACATAAAATAATTTTGAGAAAAGAGAGAGGCATTTTGAGACGAAAATTCTGCAGCATAACGGCTATGTTACAAGGTTTTAGAAAACATTCAAAAGAGAGGGGACATGGGTCACCCACTCATAAATGATCCATAAAAAAGTAGGGGGACAGAATATAAGGGATTTATGAACATGGTAATGAAATTTTAAAGATATACCATATGAAATTAAAAACATTGAAGTGAGTCAAAAATAAGATTTCTCTTATGAAAATTCGGCAGCCTAACGGCGTCCCTTAAACATCAATAAAAATGATTTGACAAGATCAAATTGGGTATCTCATCATATGATCATAAGAGATCATAATGATATATATGGAGAACATACCCAAAAATAATAAAAAGAACATGACAGACTTGACATGAAACTCGAACCTTAAAAATGAGAAGGGTGAAAGAATCCCTTAAAATTTCGGCAGCCTAACGGCATCACTTAAACATTCATAAAACGAAATGATGAGAGTAAGAGGGGATCTCTCATCATATAAACATGAAAATAGAAGTAATAGGAATATAAAATAACATCCTCTCACATAAGAACATGGATCATAAAAGGAATGACATAAAAGAGATTACATGAAAAAAAAAGAGGTCGGATCCCTTACCTTAAAACGTAACTCTTAAAACTCAATGGTTTGGACCTTGAGGGATTGGGGGCACCTTGGGAGGACTCCTTGGGAGGTAATGAGACCAAAAAATCGTTGGGGGAGAGTTGGGAGTGAAAAATAAAGGAGGAAAGTGTGGGTATTTATAGGGAAAGTGAGGGGACAAGGCATTAATGGCCAAGGGACACCTCACAAGTGCTTTTCTCAAAACCATGTGTTCTCCCAGGGAATTTACCATGGAGTTAGGACAAATGAGCCCCCAAAACAATAATTCATCACCTTTTCCCAGCCAACACTTAAAATATCTCATGAAATCATCATGACACAGTTATGATGTCATTTAACATACTGAAACCCTAAAACTGCATTTTTACTATTCACTGAAAAATTCAACTTTCTCAGAAAATACCCAAAATTTCACCTTAACCAAATATCGATTCTATAATTACATTTATGAACTCCATTTTATAAAAATATTTTTCTAAATATTTTTAATTTAATTTTTATATAAAAAAACTATTCATCGAGAATTCATTTTTTTCAGAAAAATCCCCAAAAATTACCATAACATAATATCGATGCTCTGAGTTCAAAAATAAAGGCCTTTTTATAAAAATAAATTTCTAATTGTTTTTAATTAAACTTTTTATTAAAAAAACTATTCAACTGAAAAAAAATAATACTTGGCTAATAATTTATGAAATATTTATTTACCCATTTTATTGAATCACATTACTTAATATAGTTGTCTAAATTTTATTAAAACTTTCTTTGAGTCAAATTACTAATCCATTTGGTCACATTACTAATCCTTAGTGTAAAATTACTATTCATAATTTACTATTCCTCAAAAATTAAGTTGATCATATTAGACTCCAAATTCTTTACCGAACACTTTTGTAGAAGACCATTTTTTGAAAATCATTACACATCATTAATTATTTAGGGTTTACATAAATATTTTAAAATATCCTTTTTTCAAAATTCATCAATAAAATTCATCCAAAAATTATCTGGACATTTGAAGTTTCACAAACAACACTAATGGAAGAAATCTTAATTCATTCATCCCAAAGGATTACACAACGAATCTAGGGTCTCATCACATAGCCCCTTATAACACCGGCATATGACCTAAGTGTAAGGTGTGCTATGGTGAGAGAATCTAAAGGAGGCTCATATAACATTGCCCTAGTAGTAATCTCTACTATCTAGAACATCTCCCGCGGGCGTTTCCGTTCTAGCATGACACGCTAGTGTTTGGCTTGGGCTTGGTCCAAAGCGAAGCCCACAGACGCTACCTCCTTCCCTATCTCTGATATGTGGGCTTCATAAGGTTTGAGTATACTTGATGAAACCTTCGACTCCTCTTTCTGCATTAACCATTAACATCTCTATTAAATCGTTAAGAGTAAGTTAATATACTATTTAAAAAGTTTGGGTCGTTATATATATGATATATATAATTATAATAATTTATTAAATGTAATTTTCAATTACATAAATTTTTAATATCATTGTTGAATTTCAAAATGTAGAATCGATTGAAATGTTGCGTTGAGATGGAAGGTCGTATGCATTCTCATGTGATATTATCATTCACATAAATAATGAAATTGTAATGAATTAGGTGTTATATTAATCTTAAATACTCAATATAATATCATATATATCACAAATAATCAAAAACATCACATCTATTACTTTTCATTTAAAGCATTGGAGAAAATCAAATCACACCACTTCATGAGGTAGTAATCCTCCACAAACAAGAGAATGGTTAATGTAGTTTAAAAGGAATATAAATTAATAATTTTTTTATGATATTATAATTATTGAATTATAATAATATCATAAATATAAATTGAATTTGTTATGTTCATAAGTATATCAAACACTGATAGGAGGATATGGAAAATAAATTTAATCGGTTCCCAGTGTGGTGGTATGTCGTACACATGATTGATAGTTTAATTTAAAATTTGACAGAAGAGGATATGGATATATGATATCCCATTTATATAATAAAATATAATTATATAGATATATGGTTTTATTATATAATTATTATTATATAGTACTTTAAGGAGGTCGAATAATGAACAATACTAAAATGCATATTTAAGAATGTTGCCTCTTCATCATTGAAAAACATTTGGATTCAAAAAAATGCCTTCAGTTTGTTCATTAATAAAGTGGTCTATAATATTTTTAAGGGTGTATGTTTGGAAATTGGGAATTTATATAATGATCCAAATTTCTTTGGATGTGTAAAATTGGAGAGATTATGGCCTTTTATATGTGGGGGAAAGGACATACATGGATTTGTTTTAATGATTAAATTAAAACCACTTTTTAATCAAGAAATCCCATAAAAAATAGGTAATTATAAATCATGTTAAATTATATTGTCGAAATACCACCATAAAATTGGTATATTTTTAGTATTTTAGTTCATTTTAACCAGTATCACTATTGTTTAACCCCCGATAAATCAATTTTTACCATTACTACAGTTTTTATTTATATGTCTATTACAATTCATAATGGTCAAATATTAAGTTAACCATATTATATAATATAAATTATTTTTATTATAAATATTTTATATATTTTTTCAAATTATATACATAGATGTGGAAGAATAAAATTTATAATTATACAATGATATGCAATGAAAAACCCTAGTTTTGATGTGAAAATTCAAAAAATTGCAGAATGTGTTATTATCAACATTATTTACAGAATTTAATAAAATAACCTAAAATATTTAAATTGAATTATATTTGAACTAATTATAATATAAAAGAATAAAATTTAATTTAACATTATAAATTATTTAATTGGAAGACATTTTTTTAATAAATATTATTTTTTAAATATTCATCAAAAAATTTAAATATTTCAAAATATTCCCAAAAATGAATCCTAGGAAAATTATTAAATTTAGATTCAAAAAAATATTTATTTTTATCCTATATATATAATTAAATTAATAAAAAAAATTCTAAAATTATGTGCAAAATGCTTGACTAAACTATATTTTTTAAAATTATAGTTTTTTGAAATTATTTATTTTTATTCAAAATAATTTATATATCATTTATTAAAAAAAGATAACCACATAATATGTTTTAAACATTTTTAAACCACATTATTTACATAATTTAGTTATTAAAAGTCATAACCTCTAATTTATCGAAATTTTTATAAATATATATGTTATTACTGTTCAAATAAACATAGGGTTTCATATTCTAAAATCTATGAAATTTATTAAATTTAAAAAAAAATTCATCTGTTCATTATGCTTGGTGTTGAATGTTTTATATTCTATCAAATAAAATGTTCTGTATTTATAAAATTATTTCACACTCTCCCCAACTTGAATAAATTCTATCTATGAAATTTGATCCTGTAATTTGAAGTCAAGGGTTTCATTTTTGGATATTTCATTATTTAGAATCCACTTCATAAAAAGGGTTAATAAAACAACCTCTTAATAAGAGAGAATAGGGAGTAAAAAAGTTTTATTAAATATCACATAACGATGTTTCTATGTAGGATATAATTTTTGTACTGTGCCAATATGAACATAGTTGAAATGCGTAAATAATTACAGATGGTTCATTCATCACAAGACAGTGAATTATAACATGAACGTTAAGGACATCAAATCCATAAATATATGATTATTTAAAATTCCCTTTGAGTCCTTCAATATTCATATATAATAGGATAACATTTATCTTTAAATATCCAACTATTAATAATATTTAATTATTTTAATATCTATGAATATAAGGAAATGAAATTACGTAATACATTTTTATTACATAAGAAAATTTCCATCCTTTGGTTGTGCATTATTCAGTTTACATTTTATCAATTACACTAAGAAATAAATATAAAAAATGTAATTTTTTCAAGAATAACTACATTTCACATTTAATATATTATAAGACCCATAAAACAGGTACAATTTATTACCTATATCTCTAAATGTATTTCAAGTCAAATATGCCTTGCCCAAATCTACATTATAATACATTAATGTCTAAAAATAAATATTACCACCACAATTTCATCACTAATATTTATTTTTATGTTTTATTAACAAAACTATTCACCTATTACCCATAATATCTTGTCAGTTAGTAATACATTCAAAACCTATATCATCATTCCACTTTGGGTTTAATCCCTGGGGCATTGTTAGATTGAATTGGTTGACTCCGGGCATGTAGGATTTTAGTTTTCAAAAACTATATTATTATAATAACAATATGATTATAAAAATATATTGATTAATAATAATGACAAATGAAAATATAACATATTCCTTTAATGTTTCAATTACATTTAATAATTAGTCCAAAAATGAAAAAGAATTCATTCATAAATATTTCATTTATATAACCAATCAATAGGTTAATTTCAAAAAAATATTATTAAAAAATATATATAATCTTGTCATATCCTTAACACACATGTTAATAAAAGGGGTTTTTAAGAAATTAATGATTTAACAAACCTTAAATATAAAAACCTATTATAGTATCTATAACTCTTAATTTAAGGAATAAATATATGATTCATAAATTTTACACAATCCATAGATGTTTGATAATTATTACAACCAAAAATTATTTGGTAAAAAAATATAATAATATATTCTTTTATTCTCTATACATAGAAACTTTATTCAATTTATTTAAATTTAAGTACATTCTAGTTCTATGGATAATCATTAATAGAATTAACTGTCTTTGATAGTTCTAGGTTCCCCACGTTTATGAAAATGAACTCCAAATGGATTACTAAGATGATATTTCTTTTCTTTCATTTTACTCTTCATTTTTCAACGGAACTCATTATCTTTATGCCCTTACATTCTAAACATAATGAATATATATTTTCTTGTTAAATACATTACTAGGTTTCCCTTTCCACATTTCTCAGATTATAAAATTAATCCTTTATTCCTATAGAATCTCCTAATGAAAAGTTCGAGAAAACTCTATAAATATCAATGTTTGTGACTCTGAGAGTTGGTTATAGTAATTATTATTAATCATATTTCATGATAACTAATTTTGAATTATCAGGATATCTTTCACTCCTTCCACCAACCCATTGGCTCCCAATAGTCTCCCCCATCAATTTCATGTTAATTGATAACAATATTCCTTCATCCTCCATCAATTTACTAAAAACAAAACATCATAGCATTTATTACAATAATTATAGTGGGAAATCCATATATTAATTTATAGTATGTTTAAATAATGATACGTTTTATAATAAAATAATACTTCAGTATAACTATGTCCTTGAATTTTCAACATCTTGCATCATAGTGTTTAGTAATGGAAATTTGAATTATCAAATTTATTTTCCATTGGATAGTTAAACCATGTGAATAATAAGGATATTTAGTAAACACTATGTGACAATCACATCAATCCTGATGTGAAATTTTTATAGTTGTTACAATGAGGTACAAATTTAATAGAACTATGTACCCATATAAAATACAGAAAGGGATGTGCTTATTAGGATAACACTCTAATCTCATCCTTTAAAAAACATAAAAATGTTCTTATATTAATGTTCTCAAAGTGAATCATATAGTTATGATTCCTACTCAATATGTTCTTAAATATATTCCAAATTATTTTAGTAAAATATATATGATACCAAATATTGTGATATGGAATTATATCTTGTTTAATATACATGATATAAATGATGGAACTCAATGGGGGGGATAAACCTTAATTAAAGACAAAATATCACCCATAGTAGGATCCCATTCCTCATGAAGCCATCAAATAGAGATACATGCTTTAACAAATGTTCATATGTGAGAGTTCCCAAGGATTATATTAATTACTATTCCTCTGATACCAACAATAACGACCCAAATTATAAGAACTCATATATTATATCTTATGTTATGTCATTTTCAAATTGTAATAGGAACCTCATCAAGATGTATTTAATATTTTAATATTCTTGTTAAATTATATTGATATATGATTCCAATATTTTATTTGAAAATGCATATTGAGAAATAATATTTTTTTGAATAATGTTCTTTCCTCACTCGTATCCTTTCATATAAATCATAGTGAACTCCTTATTATCCTATGAAATGATGAAAATAATGTTGATATCAATTTATCAATTAGTGATATTTGTAGATGAATATATCGTCAATCAGAAAGCATAATCAACCTACTAGGATAAATCATTAAACACCCATTTTATTAAAATAACATTACTATCATAATAGATATTTAATTTTAAATAAATATACTACATTTTATTTCATCAATATCCGGACTATCTTAACTGGATAAATAATAAGTAATATTACATGTTAAAAACCTAAAAAGACAAATCATTTAACCAATATACTGATAATGAAATGAATCTAGAGATAATACCATTTTGAAATTATAATTGATAAAAATAAATGAATTCTCAATAATGAAAATTATTTATTAGTGGATATCATTATCTTATGCATCATGAAAAATATATCGGGAAAGACCTTACCAAGGATAGTTTATAACGAATGTGTGGGTATACACCTAAAAACCCATTCAATTAAGTCAATGTAACTGATTCCTCTCAAGAGACTACTGATGAATATAGGGGTTATACCTAACCATTACCAACCCATAATTGCATGCCCAAATCAGTAATAATATATAAAATAATATATTTTATATATTTATCATCACACTTTGTCAACAAATATATGTATTGATTAAAGAATATGATTTTTTTCAATATTTCCCCATTTAATAAAATAACATTTAATGGGAAATATCTTTGTAAAAATGGTATAAGATTTTGGAAATAATAATATACATGATAACAAATCTATGTATATTAATATAGATATAATTTCAATGAAAACATTTATTGAAGAATGTGATTGTATCATGTTATTGTTATCAAACCCAAAAAAGTTAGATATCCCAATAATTATTTCCATTATAGAAACATTAAATTTCACCCCTTAAAGCCATAATAAATAATAAATCAATTTAAATAAATAATAAATAGTAATTAATGATAAATAAATAATAATTTTAATATATACACGATGTAAAATGATATGGGTTCATAATAAATGAACTAACTCAAGGATCTGTAAAATGAGACGATTTCAAAATCGAAATAATATTGTTCAGGTAAAATATCCTGGGAAAAAATGATTAAAATTGAATATTAAAATACCATTTTATATCAATAATTCAAAATATTATATGTAAAATGGGTTGTATATACATCAACTAATTTAAATTATATGAATATATATAAAATATGCCTCAATGAAGAAACTTTAGACAACATGCCTTATAGGTATGATAATGTGTATGTATGAGTTCATCAATGAATTGATTTTGGTTATCGAATAACAATACACATATAACAATTTTAAATACAGGATATGTTAATAAAAAAGATCTATATATATAAACCTAGTATATCAATTGAAAACCATTAAATAATATAACCAAATGACCATTATTTGAGTTGTGTAATATATTACCACTTGGTATTTTTCACGTCAAAAACCATTGGATTTATAATTAAACATAAAATGTAAAAAACCATGATTTATTATTTAATAATGATGTTAAATGTTAATGGGGAAGTATATACACCATATAAAATATTTTAAATTCATAAAATAACAATATTCATCAAAGAATAAAAATTAAGATGGAGTATCACACATCATGCCTCCTTTTGGATGAACATGAACTATCCTCCTATAAAATTATATTAATATTATATTAATGTATATTGCAAACATTTTAATATTATTAAAAATAATATATGATAATATTATAACTTTTTATCATCCATTACTAATTAACCATTAATTATTTTTTGTGTTTCGGGTATTAATTAGCATATTTTCTAATTCATTTTTTTATAAAAGCTCATGTTCTAGGGTTTAGGATATAAATGCATCATTATTATAAATATATTATATTTATAAATATTAATTATTTTTGTATTTTTTAAGATAATTAATGAAATTTGAACATAGAGAATGTGTCACATCACATCGTGCAGATAATGGGTCTTTCTTAAGCATGAGTGATGTAATCATTCACATAACACAAGAAAGGGTACGGAATTGGGTGATATATTAATATTAAAAATTCATCATAATCTCTAATATATCACATATATTATATAAATTTATCCTTATTACTTTCCATGTTTTTGCTTATTTGAAAAACAAATTACATAACTTCATGAGGGAATAGTCTCTCATATACTTGAGTATAGATATTGTAATTAAAAAGGAATTGAATGTAAAAAAAGTTATTGTGATATTAGACTTATTTATATATAATATTATCTGAAATTTTATTTAAATGTGTTAATTTCATCATTAAATCAATACATGAAAATTTTTTATTTAAAATTAATTACATTGATTCATGAGGTGATGGTCTACCATACACCAGACCGAGAGTTTCATTTCATATTGATGAAAGAGCATATGTTTTTTGTTATGAAATTAACACAATAAAGTTAAATAACATAGAATATATTTTTTATTGTATTAGGGTGATTTAATAATAGGATTTAGTGTGTTATAATGTAATAATATGAAAATTCCTATTTAAAAATGTTACCTCTTTTTCGGATAACTTCTGTTATTTTTCACCAAATTCCATAATATGATGGTTTTATAATAGAAAAAAGGTTCTAGGATTTTGGTAGGGGTGTAAGGGTGTTATTTAATAATGTATTTTCTGATCCAAATTTTTATGGACGTTTTTTGGGAGGAAAGATAGGGATGCCTTTTATAAGTGTGGGGAGGACACAGATAGAATTTTTTAAATGACTCAATTACAACAAAATTATTGTCCTAGAAAAATAATCTTTAACGGGAGATTAATGGAAATTTTATATAATAACTTATAAATATTAATATCTGATTAGTGTTATACTAGTTTTTAGGTAAATATATATATTATCTTTTTAGTTTAATGCCCAAAAATATGTTTTAATGATAACCATGGTAATTAATTATTATTGGTTATACTATTAATAAATTAAAAAATACATTTTTTCATTAGATATAATATGAATAATTTTGATTATAAATATTGAATCTATTTTTCTTAATTAATTTCAAAGATGTTGGAGAATCTAGTTTAAAATTATACCCCCATACATGATGAACAAGTTGGTTTTTTAATAGAAAATTTTCATAATTATTGTATGTTTTAATACCAAAATTAAAAATGAAATTGATTACAATGAAAAATAAATATTAATTTTAATATACATAAAATAATTTTACCTTAAAATAAATTTAAAAATAATTTATCATTTTTAGTTTAATAAATTTAATAGAATCCTTCATTAATAGTCATTACATTCACTATTTATGAAAAAATGAAAAATTTTAGATAAAACACAAAAATTATTCATAAGAAAATTTTGATAAGATTATTTAAAAAAATTATGATAGTTTTATCAGTTAATGTTTCTATAATATTTAAAAAATTGATTTCAAATTATGTGTGCAATGGGAGACTAAACTGCCTTTTCGAAATAAAATTATAGTCTTTTAGAAAACATTAAATTTTAATTTCAATAAGTCTTATTTTATTTATAATCAATAGATAACCACTGAATTTATTTTATACATATAACATCCAAATAATTTTTATAATAATCTTATAATTATTTATAACTCCATTTTATAAAATATTAATAACGTTATATTATATTATGGTTCATCGAGACTCGGGAAAGACTCTTTTGAAATATGACAAACTGTTTAAATTTGATGAAATATATTTCATGAATATTTTAGTCTCAGTGATTTCTGTCTCATATGATAAAGTATAAAATGTTATTATTTTAGAATTGTGCGGTTTTATATAACTTAATATGGTATATGTGATACAATAACTTCATAAGTATAATAATATCATAAATATCACATTTATTTGTTAAATTGAAAATTACACCCACCCCTGAAAGATGGTGACAGAAAATTAATGGCATCAGTTCATGGGGTGGTAGTCCACTATAAACAGTATATATGATTTCATAACACATTTTTTTAGAAAAGAATAATTATTTATTTTATTGTATTAAAATAATAACATATCATTATATGGAAGAAACTCAGGTTATTCAATCTGTAATGTTTGTGAATGATTCAAGGAGATGGAAGAGGACATAAAATAAATTTCTTAATTAGATATTTACCACTTATTTAAACAAATTATTTAGTTTCCACTATAAGGATTGATTTGCTATACTTTTTAAAAACTAATCCATATTGGATGAGATGATGGAATAAAGAATGTTATGTGGTCATGGTTTTGCTGAGCCAATGGATTTTTTATGTTTTGGGAGGAGAGTGGAGTGTGTGGCCTTTTAAAAGTGAACTGAGTGACAGACATGGGATTTATTAAAATAAGAATATTTGTTGAAATATTTAAGATTCCAATGCTCTCCAAAATGGGAAACTATTAAAACCTATAAGATATTTGATCTATCTATGGGAATAAAATGTTTGTTCAATATGTTTTATGTAAATTTTAACACTTGTATTCTAATTTTTACTCATTTGTTAAATTAATTCCAACCACAACCATGGTAAATAATTTTTTAATACTTTTAAAAATAATTTTGGTAAATAGTTAATTAGTATTTAATAGATAATTTGAATTTTGTGTATTAAAAATACCAAATCTGAATTTCCTACTATATTTCACAAAAATGGAAAATTTTAAATTAATTCTCTTCCCACTAAGATGACAAGAAATCATGTTTTCAAAGAGAAAGTGTTCAAAAGTTTACAATGTTTGTAAATAAAAATTTAATATAAAAGTGTCTCTAATTACTTAAATTTTATTATTTTATAATTAATTTAATTAATATTAATTTAAATAAAATTTAAATTTTTATAATTATTTATAAATAATTCCATAAAAAAGATAGTATCAATTTTATATGTATAGTTATATTTTCATTATTAAAATAATTTTTTTTCATAAAATTCAAAAAAAAATCCTCATTATATAATTTTTATATTTTAATTATTAATTTCAAAATCATTTTATCAGATATTGTTTTATAAAAGTGAAATAAAATTAACATTAACTAATGTTCAGATGAAGGGATGAAATGGTTTTCATTGAAAATGTTGTTTTCATAATGAAAAACCTTTTACATTCTAATAATTTGAATAGTTTTTTTAGTCAATAGATTACAATTGAATAAATTTGATACATGTGTAAGTCATATACTTTTCATTATTGATTTATTATTATTCATACCTGAAATCATTGTATCTAGGAAATAATGATCATCTAAAAATAGTAATATTTTAGTATAGTGTGTCATATCGTTGAAACTGAGTTTTGTTTTCATTGATAGCTATCTAAGAGGATAAATTTATTATTAAAAATTAAATATATTATAAATTATATGGGTGTTAAATTTTTTTCCAAACATAGTGTTTCATGTCATATACTCTATTGAATATGATGTACCACATTCAAAATATCTTAGTGTTACAATAAGATCATTTGAATTGAAAAACATTTCAAGTATTATTAATTAGAATCATCAACATAAAACTAATAATTAAGAACACCCAAATAAAAACATTTTACTTTTACTCCCTTTAAAATAATTTTCATATCATTGTAGACATATTAGAAATAAAAATAGGTGATGGGTAATTCAATTTATGAATATTACTATAATGCATTTATTGATGGTTTTCGACTAAAAGAAAAACATGTGGAGTTTGGAAACACAATTCATGGGTTTTTAAACTTTAGTGCTTATTATGGTTGAAATCACGCAAAAGGAAACCAAAACTAATATAAAAATCATGACCTAGGGATTACACATCAGCACAAAATTCATGTTACAAAAAAATAATCATGAAATACAATTTAAATGAAATAGAAACATCAATACATCATGAAATAGGGGAGTCGGCATCTAAAGCTAGAAACAATAATGTACATAAAGATAAGATAAGAACTATTTTTAATGAAATAAATTATATATATATATATATAATGTTCTCAAACATATAAATACCATTATAAAAAAACATTCGATGCAAAATCCAATTCACTTCTACTATGATGTCATGCAGACCCAGAATGTGGCATTTAAAAATATGTGTGAATGAAAGTATCTTGTTACTTATTCTAAAACGATTAACAATATATAAGGTAGGTTGATTAACTAAATTCACTATATTTCATTTAATACCTAATGAATGAGAAACTATTCAATGATAAATATAAATTTATTATAGTTCTATAATTATAAATTATTTAAACACACAAACAGATTTATTATATAATGCATCTATAATTTTTATAATTCTAGTTTTAATACCTTACAATATGAATTACATGTAAAAAAACTATATATAATTAAATTTAAGGATATATAGATTATCTAATACTAAATAATTTTACCTAGGAAATTAACTAATTTTTCTCCAAATTTAAAAATTAGGAATTAAATTCCATGTACACCTAGGTAATCCAAAAATATATATTTTCAATTTTCAGTGGAATTTATTGGATTATTTATATTTATAAAACCCTTCATCATATATAAATTATTATAATTACATTAAAAATGGAGAGGTATGAGTAATCTACACCGATTCTAATCATTTTGATAAATGTAAAACTAATTAAATTTATATTTTTTGTTAAAAAATATAAATACTATATATATATATTTGATTTATATCATGTTGTATTATTTAATAGTTTGGATTATACAGAGAAAATTTTATGATGTTTGAATATTTTATTCCTTTTATATCATCCTTGTAAATTGATTAATGTTGACATAAGATCAATTTTTTCACTTCCATTTACTGAATATTCAACATCAATTATTATTTTTAATAATGACTGATAATATGATATAAATTTTGAATAAATTTTACATCTAAAAAGGTATATTGTTTATTCCATGGCATCTAGTCTACCAAATAATAATGCATATTAATGTACTTGTTTTTTATACAAAGTCAACCCATCCATAACATATTAACAAAATAAATTATAATATTGGGAAATGTCACATGGAATTGGAATGTGTACATGTGCGAACATGGTATCTATAGAATAGTAAAAATAAAACATTTATCTATATGATCAATATTATATTAATAATAATAAATATATAGTTGAATCACCACTATTAAAATATGATACACAATAGTTTTACACTTCACTTAAAAATGATATTGGAATGAATGATTCTTATCCAACTAGTTTATAGAAAGTAATATCTACTGACATAGTTAATCCTAAAATAGTAATATAGGAACTAAATAAAATCATTGCCTAATATTTATTAGTAAAATATGGCCTCAAAAGGATTATGATCAATGCATCATAATACATATGAATTTTTTTAATACATATGATTCATTTAATTGTATCTTCAATAGAATTATATATAGATACCAAGATTATACATTCTTGAGTTTTTACATTTACATTTTCCCTCAGGTCAATAATCATAGTTATTAATAATATGGAAAAAATTTACCATTTCATCATTTTATGGTTTATGTAGTGGTTGAAATAAAAATTATATTCAAATTAATCAATGTTTTCAATATCCCAAATGTGTAAAAAATTATTTCCAATTTATGAATATGAATCACAAGTATTGATATTTTACTAGCATCCATGACCTAAAAACCTTTTTTACAGATTTATTTTTATTATTTGATTAAATTATTACTACTAAATATGATATAGGTTTAGCGGTCTATATCCTTTGTAGATGTCTAATTTGGGTACGATCCCAATTTCCCTTCAAGATCTGGGATTTGTGCTATTTAGGGAAACCCAAGTAGATTTTGGTTTCAATGTTATTCCATTTATTTTAATGTATATAAGAGAAACATATTGACGGTATCTATACCACATATTTATTTATTTTGGAAAAAACCATTTATTGTAACATTAATGACATTGTAGACAAATAAAAATAATTACACAATAATTTCCTTAATATATTAGAAATATTTTCCTTGATTGGATAATATAACTAAATATGGAAATGTTTGGAAGTATATATTTGAATAAAATATGAGTATTTTTCAATTATGTTTTATATGATAAATTTTTTATTTATGTTAATCATGATAAAACGATTTAAATCATTTAAATCCCACATTTATATAATATTAATGTATTGAGAGGAATTCAAGGGTAACTCGAAATGTTTTGTGGATTATTTATTAACTATCTTCATTAATTCCAACCCTTTGAAAGACTAATATAGATGGGTTTTTGAAATCACCCTAATGAATAATATAAAAATAATTATAAATAAACTTAAATTACTCTTACATACTAAAATATTAATCAGCTTTTGGATGGAAGAAGTTTTAAAATGAATGATTCTCAGAGAGAGTAATCTCGTCACTTACTTTTATATGAAGAAAATTTTGAATGTAGTGAAACTATTATTCACAAAATTTTATTTAAAATGATAGTAGATTATTTTTAGATATTCATATATTGGCGATAAATATCATTAACTTGTAATTTTTGTGTCTAGTATATACCACTACTAATTGAATCATAAAATCAAATTTATTACATATATTGATCCACTAAAATCCATATTGAATGATTCATTGTATAATAATGGTTTGAAATTATTGGTAATAATTCATCACATGTTTAATATTTTTTATGTTATTTAGAATGATTGTAAGGGTAATAAAATAATATATATATGTTTTGATTGTTAAAAATCATGTAATCCTACCCATGATATAAAATTTTAATCTGAATAATTACATAATATTAAATAAACATGATAGCTGTAAAAGTTTAAATTTCATTTTACCCCTCATGATAGGATACATCCTACAAGTCCATGAATAAACTTGAATGAATAACAACATTTATCAACTATTTATTACATTGAATATTATCATTAGATCATGTTATACATTTGAAATTCCCTATATATCGCAAATATTTCACCACATATTATGGTATAAATTCTATTAATATCCTTTAAAATTGTATTATCCATAAATTATTAAAATATATCTATGTCTAAATATGGAAATTCTAATTATAACGAGATAAATCAGTCCTAGAAAATTTGTTTTTCATCGAACATGTGTTGAGCTGTCCATATATATTAAAATACATCATTATTATCCACTTCAAATTAGAGAAACTATCTACTACCAAATTTTCATATCCTTTATCAATATGATGGGTTGATTTATTATGACCTAAATATTTTTTGACAATACCGTTATTGAAATTGAACAATATTCTAAAAAATCATTATCAAATGAATTTGATCTTTTGGAAATATAAGATATCAGAATAAGTGTAATGATAACAATCATAAAATCATGTCTTGTAAATAAAGTTAGATCCACTAATGTTATAAAAATATATAATATAATCATAAATAATCTGTTTGAGAGAAAAAAATTTCATGAAATATAAATTATTAACTAACCACTAATCTACCTCCATGAAATTGTTTATGGAAAATTTTTGGAATAAATCAAAACCTTATATAGTGTCATCAAAATAATTATATAACAAAAATATTTATTGGTGGAAAAATATGTGTAGAAGGAAATTCCTTGATGAAGAAACACATCCTAATGATGCTTCCTCATGAATCGTGTTCATGGATCACTTTAGAAATTTGTCATTCGTGGAACCTCGCAACACCACGACTGACGTGATGTCGAAAAACCCTCTCTGGTCTCCACTGCATAAAAATGCAGGAGGCTCCATAGTTATGACACACCTGACTAGAAGATTCATGCCAAGGAGGGGGAAAATCGACATCCACGAACCTATTGAACTTGATGGAAGATTTCTTGGAGATCATGTAGAGCACCCAGCTAAGATCTGTGCTAAGGAGGATATGACGGTCAACTCTACGGTTACGATGAACTTGACGCAATCCAAGAACGGTCCTAGAGCACCATGTGGCTTCACACGAAGTTGTCCCTGCTTCGCGTGTCCCCTTGCCTATAAATATCAGTCTCCCCTCAATCCCAAAGGATGGATACTCCGACCATTACCCTTATCAACACTCAAATGGTGAAGCACATTCTGCTCTTTGAAACATGGTGAAATATGAGCTCTTTGAGGTACTTGATCATTTTGAAGTACAATTCCCTTTGCTCAAACACAATCCCACATCAAGAAGGGATTCCCTTTACAGATCACACAGGAAACCACAAAAGAGGCAGATCCTCAAGGGAACTCCGGTCTTTGAAATACTTGAATTCTTCAAGAAGTACCCTCCGTAATCATGTCAACCCCATGATAAGGTAGGGTCATTATTCTTCACGAAGCATATTTCTTTACAGCGTAATTCATTGAAAAGTACGCTTGCTTCCTGAAGTCCAACTCTGCAAAATCCATTATACATTGCAAAGAACCCTCCATATATACCAATTCCATATGCCTAGGCTAGGCTACCACACCTCACGACGCATACCCTTCGTGAAGCCCCTTTATTATATGGAGCACCATAACTTCACAATGTCCCTTCCTGTGAACCCACTTGCTTCACAAACCCTTCTCTGGCACGACCATCCCTGTTTTTATGATGTGATTTTAAGGTCCCATGGTAATTGCATTACATCATGTTTCTTATCCATATGCTTCTTCACATAGGCAATCTAATGGATATTACTTCTTCGCATAGCCTCACAAATGTGCCCCCCCCCCCAGTGGATCACTCGACAACACACCATCACCATTACATTTCAAGTGCCTTCTCATCACCAATGGTTAACGAATATTGTTTATGTATGTCCAAGGGGTGTAGATTGAACCCACCTTTTAGATTATTCAGAATTATAAACTACCAAGTACTATAGTCATCATCACATGTTGTTAAACTATGGCCTCTACACATTCATCA